>JAWNMW010000257.1:10842500-11442500 GCA_035043565.1 Drosophila robusta | reverse complement strand
AAGGAGCTAGACTTCTCATCTTTTATTTACATATATATATTCCTTTTGTGAATTTGTAAGTAGTCTCCTCTAGATTCCATGCAAATGAGAGGAAAAGCAAGCTGTTGTCTGAAGTTTTGTTTCTGTATATTCCACCCAAAGCAGTGGAAAAGGAGTGGAAAACTGTTGTCCGAAACTTTATTGTATATTCCACTCAGGGAAGTTTTGAAAGCTGTCTATATAGTTAAATGTTATATCTCCTCTATATTTCACGCAAATGCGTGGAAAGCATGTGAAAAGTTGTGTAAAGATTTTTTAGGAGACTCCACCCGAAGAAGTGGAAATCGAGTTTAAAGCTGTTGTCCGAAGGTTATGTATATTGCATTCAGGGAAGTGTGTCTTTGAAGTATATATAATTAAATATATATTCTCCTGTAGATTTTCTACGCAAATGTCTGTGGAAGATTTTGCTTGTAGATTCCAACCAAGGAAATGCAACGAGTGGAAGCTGTTGTCCGCGACTTTATTGAAAATTTCACTCAAGGTTTTGAAAGCTCTTGTCTGAATTCCAAAAGCGGAAAATTGGTTCCACAATAGACTCCAAGAGATTCTACCCAAACTGTAAACAGTTTCCTGAGGCGTTTGTTAAAGAGTCCACCCAATGAGGTTTTTTTATCTGAAACTTTATTGCTTTTCTATAGATTTCTTTACAAAAAGGGATGGTAATTCTTTTGTTGATTCCAAGATTCCAGATTCCACTTAAAAGGGTGAGTACGCCTTGATCTGATAAAAAAGGTGAAAGGTTGTTGCCTTGAATCTGTTTTGATTTTTCTTTGAGCTATATAATTAGTTTAAAACCTGATTTTAATTAATTTGTAAAACTTAACATAATATTAATATTAATACAGATTTTTTCAAAATCCACAATGAGGGGTGTAAAGTAGGTGGCAGAGTAAAAAATCAGTATTTTAGCCCCGGCGTCAGCCGGGTAACACCAGCTAGTATCTTAACTTCTCGCAAATTAATATTAATGCCCCCACTCCTTGCTTCTAAGGTGGACACGAACATTTGGATTCTGGGCGTTCAGGTGCCCACTCAGGTGCTCTGCGGCGAGCTGATGAATTCGGCTGGGTTTGCCGAGCGCTACACCGAGGTGCTCTACGCGCACATCCAGGATATGCATGGCTCGCGGATTACGTATACGCACTGTACGGCGCGGGTGCGCTACGATTCGCATTTGGACATCACATTCGATCGTCCCGTTTATATCTATCGTAATCAAATCTACAAGATCTACGTCGTCTTCAACAAGATGGGCTGGTATCCGATGTACTCCTGTGTGCCGGATATGGTCAGACAGCGCGTCAAGTTCATGTTCAATGTGGGCAATCCGACGGAGTCGGTGCGCGACGGACTCATCTATGCGATCATATTCTCCACGCCGCAGGATCATGCGCGCCATCTGATCGACTGATCGCACCACATAACGATGAACGAATTCCGATGTGATAGATCTATTATTATTATTTTTCTTCTCCTTTTTGGTAGTAAAATAGTTCACTAAAAGCTGCCATTGACGGTTTACGATTTACAATTTTGTCTTATATTTGTAGCCAACTTTGCTTCATTAAATAAATATTACACTCAATTTTCGAGTGAACATAGAATTACATTATCTTTCTTTTGAAAGTATCATATTAAAGTTCAAGCGGTTGAAAATTAATAAAGTGATACAAAAAAATGCCCTAAATAAATGGATGATATTTTTCCCAAAAAATTAAAAAAAAATTTATTTTCAATAATGCATATATTTTTGCAGATTCAATTTAGAGGACAAATCCTGACCAAAATGCCATTAGACGTGTAAATCGGTTCAGTTTCAACAAAGTTATGGGCGTTTGAAATATGGGAGCTATGGATCCGAGAGCTTTACATGTCAAAATTTTTCTAAACTTTTGCATGATTTTTGACAAAAAATTGGACCCCCTCAGAATCGGTTTTAATGTTGTTTTTTATACAAATTAAGACAACCACAGTCGATAAAAAAAGAAATTCCGGATTCTAAATTTAGAAAAAAAATTGTTTCGAAAATGAGTAAGGGGGGTACATGCTTTTTTCCCAAAAAATTAAAAAAAAATTATTTTCAATAATGCATGTAATTTAAATGCAGATTCAATCTAGAGGCCAAATCATGACCAAAATGCCATTAGACGTGTAAATCGGTTCAGTTTTAACAAAGTTATGGGCGTTTGAAATATGGGAGCTATGGATCCGAGAGCTTTACATGCCAAAATTTTTGTCAATTTTTGCATGATTTTTGACAAAAAATTTGACCTCCTCAGAATCGGTTTTAATATTGTTTTTTATACAAATTAAGACAACTACAGTCGATAAAAAATAGAAATTCCGGATTCTAAATTTTTAAAAAAAATTTTTTCCAAAATGATTAAGGGGGGGGTACATGCTTTTTCCCCCAAAAATTAAAAAAAAAATTTATTTTCCATAATACATATAATTTAAAAGCAGATTCAATCTAGAGGACAAATCATGACCAAAATGCCGTCAAACATGAAAATCGGTTTAGTTTTGAATAAGTTATGTGTTTTTTTCCGATTCTTTCCGTTACTCCTCGAAAAATACATATGTATGGCCAATTGAACCGTAAATGTAAGAAAGGAAAAACAACTTTTAAATTTTTCAAAAATATTACAATAAATAAATTTAAAGTTTATTGCATTTAGTGCTCATTTTGAAAACAAAATAAAAAAATATACAAATGATGGTTAACAATATATTTAAAAAAAAATTAGTGGAGGAAAATCGATATCGATAATTATTGCAATATTGATGCTAGGAAATGGCAACAGTGCAAGCGGGAGAGCGTAAGACAGAGAGAAAGGGAGAGTGCATAAAAAAGTGAGAGACAGACAGAGAGGGAGAGAGAAAGAGTGAATAAAAGAGAGCGAGAGAGCTGAAGTGAGCTTTGAGCGTGGCCCAAGCAGCTTTACATACATATGTACAGTTGTGTGTTGTGGTGTGCAATACGGTCACACTATTTGCCATAGCTGGCGCAGCCGCCACTGGCATACTCGGGCTCCTCGCAGGTGAGCGTATGCTCATCAAAGACCTTGTCCTCGCCGCAGCTAATGAGACGCGGATAACCCTCGACGCAGGTGATCAGGCGATGGCAGTCGCCCTGCACGGGGAAGCGGGGGAAGGGCCAGAAGCGTGCGGCAACCGAATTGGGATCCACCTTGGTGGGGCACTTGAAGCCGACAACAGCTGCAACGGAGATTCGTCAAGGTATATCAAGGTATCTTCAACCCCATTGCTTACCCTCGGGGTTGCAGTGATCGAGCAGCTGATCAGGCCAATTGCAGCCATGGATGCGTTCGTCGTAGGCCAGGCCGGCATCGCAGTCCTGCTCGTGGGGCTCACCGTGGGCGCACTTGATGTACGTGGTCGAGCAGTCCTTGGACACCGCATACAAGCCAAATTGGTACTCACAGCCAGGCGTCGAAATGGGCGTGGCTGCAAGGGAAACGGCATATTAATATATATTATATATTACATTACACCTAATTCTAATAATTATAAAATTAACATTTTTCTCTTCTTACACGAATTTTTTTGTTTTAACACGAATTATGAATAATGGGAAATGGAGATAATAATTGAGAAATAATTTTCCAAAATGATGAATAGTATAATTTTAGTGATAGCAGTGATATTGCAGTCGTACGCAAACGTATGCGTTATATTGTCAGAAAGTCACATTGAATAAAATTTTGTTGTTTCACTGTTTTTAAGTATTTCTGATATTATTTTCCTTACTTAATCATATTTTTTTTATTTATTTATTTTTTTTTGAATATTTAATAAATTAAAATGTGTACGCATAGATAATAAATTCTCAAGTCAACTTTTTAAGTAGCTTTTTAGGGCTGGAAGCAATCTACTATTTTTCCAAGTAACCAATATGTGTATTTTTTGACACGAATTTTTTGGGAACGTTTCTATCGTGTAAAAAGAGAATTATATATACAAAGGCGTATATTATATATAACATCATATTTTATATATATGTGCTACTCACGATCCCATTGACGGCCCTTGCAGTCGACGGCCCAGTTGTAGTTGCAGTGATTGTGCACGGCGCCCTTGCCATCGAAGAGAAGCCCGTTCTCGCAGGTCTCCAGGGTCAAAGTACCGTTGGTGCAGAGGAAGAACTGGTCGCAGTTCTCGGTGTGCGCATACGCCTGGACGCCATGCTTCTCAGGGCACTCAGGTGCGCCGACGGCCAGACCGTGTCCTGCAATTACATGGTCAATATTTAGATATCGTTATTGTTATCGTAATCGCTATCGTAATTGTTATTGTTAGTGTTGTCATTATTGCTATCGCTATCAGTATTTCTTCTCATTACCGCCTCTGCTTTTGTTATCGATATTGTTATCATTATTGCTACTAATCGTTATTGCTTTCGCTGTTATAATATTATTCATATTGGTAGCAATATCGTGACAGTAGGCTTATATTAATAATTGTAATCGTTTGTTATCGTTATCGTTATTTTTGATGTTAATAACGATAACAACAGTGACGTTAAAATGCCAATCATAAACCTATTGAATTCGTTATTCCAATATATATCGCGAATGCTTCTATCAACTATCGATATTGTTATCGATATTATTTGTATGCTGATCGATATTTTGGCTTCTGTGATCCATATTTATGTTATTTTTAAGGTTTGAGATAGTTTAAACGTCATTGCTATCGTTAATATGGTTGTTGTTATTGCTGTAAATATTTTTATCGGTGTCGATAACACAACTGTCACAGCAATCAGCACTCCGAAATCGCTGACAGCGGGAAGTGTCGTCAACGTCGTTTTCCCACCCATTCCAATGCCCATTATTAAACTTGAACGCGCACTTCCTTCCTTCCCACAACTTGCCAGCGACAGAGACTGGTTTTCCTTAGTGTATGTGTGTGTTGACTAGTGTAAGTGTAAGTGTTAGTGCAAATGTAAGTGCAATTGACGCGTGTCGTCGGCGCCGGCGGCAACGGCTTTCGAGCATCTTCGCGTCTAGCGCCGGCGACGATGATGTAACCAGGTCCAAAGGCCCGCCTCGGGTAACAGGTTGGATGCGTTTTTGACACTTTTCCACTGTTTTCTGTTTTCCACTGAATAACCGAATCACGGATTATGCATATCTATTTAAATCGTCCAAAGATTTCCGGTAATTACTTTCCCAAAACTTATCGATAATTTTGGAAAAAAACGAAGTTTTCGCAAATGGAATCGCATATTCAAGAGTTTTTTGTTTTAAATGTATATTTTGTAGGTAACTGAAAGCCAATCTTTTGTAGTGCTGGTCGAAAACTCGTTGGGCCGGTGTGTGTGTGTTTTGGATCTAGATCTTATAATATAATTTGATTGCCTTTAATTATCAACTGGTTTGACAGGCCAAGTTCTGCTTTGACTTTGGTAGCATTTAAATGTTTGGCATTTGTTTTAATTAAGAGCCCATACGTCTGTGGCTTTTGAATAATACACTAGGCGAAAAAAAACTAGCTTGAAGGTAAATTTGTTTCGACATATGTATTTTAAATTAAAAAAGAAATTATTGAGCTATAAATAGAATTGTAAATAAATATAAGGTTCAAAAACTTCTTGAAATATAAACAGACTTAGTAATTAGACGTATGATATTCGAAATTCACTGCGAAAAAGCACACTAAAAACGATTTAAAAAAGAAATAGACAATAAATTCGAAGTAAATGCTTAAAACACTTATTAAAAACTATTATTAGAAGCATTTCTTGCCTTATTAGAAGAAGAAAATTTAATTTGTAGTTCAACGTAGAAAAAATAAACGTTATTTTGAATTAATTAAATTTTTTAATTTAAAATTATGCTCAATCTTAAAAAGACCAGCTGTTTAGATTTTATATTTGCCTAAAAGTCATCTAAAGTCAACATACTTTCTCTTTAAATTTATAATCAAAATAGAGGAAAACTGATTTTAAAAAAAATATGAAAATTTTAAAACTTCAAACTTTACTTTAAAACTTTATAAAAATTTTACATTTTACATTAAATTGGCTTATACGAAAAATTCTAGGTATAGCAATAACTTTTATATATGTTTAGAAATTTGGCATAAAGGCAAAAACTTAGGCTTTTGACAAATGACAATTAGTTTTTAAGTCACACAAATATTTGGAACCATTAATTTGTAAAGCCATTAAAAAATTGTAATATAAAAATATTCTGTTTAACTATTAGCGAAATTGTGCTCAGTGTATATATGAATATGTGATTGGTGTACGTAGGTTTCTTAGCCAACCAACCAAGCTGAACCGCTAACAGGGTGACTCAGCGGGGGCCAAGTGAACAAAAGCAAAAGTAATAACCGATCGCCAATTGGCACTGGATCTGCATGTCAAATGAGTTGAGAACTACGGTGAGCGTGGGGAGGCGGAGGTGGGGTGTCTTGGTGGGGTCAACCCCCTAGATTGTCAAGCTTCAGGGTTAAACGACAGCGAGCAGTCCAGCTAATTGGAGCAGAAAGCGGCGAGAGGGCAATATGAAACGTCTAATCTTTGGTTCAGCCTTCGGCCAAACCAGTAGACAGACAGCTAAGCTTGGGCAATTAAACTGGATTTTGGTCTAAAGCAAGAACACAAAAAAGAGAGAAAAAAATAAAATAAGGTTGGCAGCGCCGTACTTCAAACGGTTTGATACAATATTCAATGCGATTGCGATTGGAATTTTTGAAAGTAAAAGCTTTGAAGCCCAGACCCAACCCAACCCAACACGCAATGGAAGGTTGCGCTAATGCGATTCCAATCCGATATTCCCGCATTCCAATTAGAGCTTGGACATTCAAAAAAAAAAATAAACAAAAATGGCGACCACTTACCGTACGCAATCATGGCCAGGATCAGGACGCAGCTCACTTGCGCTCGTTGCATATTGCGGCGAATTCAAAAACTAAGTAACGGAAATGCTAATAACAACAAAAAAACAGCAACAAAATGGCAAGCAGGCGAAGCCGTCGAAAAAAACAATGTAAATAAATAACAACAACAACGGCGACGACAACGGCGGCTTTTAATTTGAATTCAACAGCGCGACACTTAAAATTCCGCTGCACGTTTTAACGGTTACGCGTTCCAAACTCAACTGAAAAGATTTATACCGCGCTCAAGAAGAAGAAGAAGCAGAAGTAACAGCAGCAACAGCCGCAGCAGCAGCAGCGACGGCGACGGCGGCGGTGGCGACAGAAACAAAAGTTTTGCAAAGCTTTTTTTTTGTATTTAATTTTTTTGGCTTTTGCGTTTGCGCGCGTTTCGTGTTTGAATTTGGGGTTGGGGGCGCTGGGCACACAAAAAGGGGTCGCCAGGGGCAGAGGCTACGCGGCGTAAGTACATGTGCACACACTTAAGCATGCAGCATGCATGTGAGTGTGTGTGTGTGTGTATTGACTATGTTGTCACAGCGCGCTCGCAACGATTGATCGAGCGGTTTTTTTTTTTGGTACAAATACAAAATGCAAAACGTGATTTGGGCATTTTGCTGTTGTTGTTGTTACTGCTGTCGCTGCTAGCATGTGTGATTGAAAGTAAAAGGCAAAGCTCGCGCAGCCCGTAAGCTTCATTCATGATTGCATTCGGCTTGCCTCGGGCCCGGGCTCGTGTGTTTGTGTTTGTTCGTGCTTTGCTTTCGTTCGTCTTGCCGATTACCGTTACATTGTTAACTATTGCAAAACTGTTGTTACTCTTGTAGCTGCTGTTGTTGTTGTTGTCTGCAGGCAGGCAGACAGCGGCTATTGCATAACCAACATAGCCCGAAAGCTGTCGTTGCCTGCAGCCCGCTGCACTTTTTGCATAGGGGTATGACAGTTTCATCGTCATGTTTGCCATGCATAAGAAATTACACTCTGTTCTCTGCTTAACACATATAACACTTTTAACTGTCAAGCTACTGTCGTGTTATCTAGTTAAGTGTATCTTTATATTCTTGTATATAGATAATGATCACAGACGAAAATTACAAATCGTATTTTTTTGAGGTACTTAGCACTTCATTTAATTTCAGTTCATTAAGGTGATCGATTATTATTGATACCAATGTCAAGTGTATGTTGGATTTAACAATTGATAACGAGGTTCTTTCGGTTTATTTTAGAAGTTAAAAAGTGTTCAAGAGGGTATAAAAGGGTGTACTTGACTTGTGCTAATGAATTTAACAAACAAAAGGAGTCGTCTACAGTGATTGCAAATTAGATGGCTCAGTTCCGAAAATATTTCAAAATAAAATAACTCAAATTTCAGACCAAACTATTTTTAAATGAGTTTATAATACTATTTCTAATCGTAATTAGTATAATAAACTTTGCGTCCAATATAATTATTTCTGCAGGGTTTTTAAAAACGAAAATATAAAAAAAGGTTACTAAAAATTATAATTTTATATGCAACGCGTTTAATGCATTCAAAATAACAAATTTCGTTAATAGATAAATCTAAATACAGAATATATTCTGTAATTTTTGTATGTTCAGCATCAACAGATTTTCGAAATATTATAAAATTATTAAAAATCGTATTCGAATTTTGAGAATCAACTTAAAAACTGCTCCAAATGCAAATTACCAAATAGTTTTGGCAAATTATTTTCGTTTTCAAATTGTAAAACATTTTTTTATCATGAAATGAATTTCTACAAATTGATAAAATGGAATTTTAAATGTGTACCCCAACTTAAGGAGTTTTGCTAATAAATTTTCAGATCGTTACTTCACAGAATAGCATTAGCTTATACTAGATATAAAATGATAGAGAATTAAAAAATTAATATATTTTGTTCAATCACTACCCGCATTCCAATCAGAAAATCCTGATTAAATGCGAAAATTTAGAATTAAAAAAAAAAGAATAAATTTAAGTTTCGCAAGAAAAACAATTGCAAAATTCATGCGAAATCATGCTTCAGAACCTCCATTGTAAACACAGATGCGTAAGAGTATCCATGCTTCAACGCGTTGCAGTTGACGTTTATGACCCGCTGCTCATTGGCCAAATGCAATTAACGGGTATTGTGTTTGGTTGACAAAGGGTTAATGAAGCTCGCGCTGGCTTAGTGCGAGGTTTACACTCATCTGGGCCCCCAAGGGGCCCATTTCATAATAGGATGCGAACGATGTTAAGGAAAGTGTGGTGGGGAGTGGAGTGTGGGTATCTAGTGGTTAACACTAGATTTACGACAAATCGATTTGGCCTCGATTTGGCTGACTAAACAGTAATTTACGTATATGCTATATATAAATAAATCTTTCGCATTCGCAAGATAAAAACACAATTGGCATAATTTCAAGTCTTGTTATTTAATCGAATGAGTTGGCAAATGGAAATGAATGTTATGTTTTCTCGTTGTTGTTGTGTGAATGTATTCGTTTACAAATTGCGATCAATCAGTGATCATCAGTGCAGTCCAGTTGTATTGCATGATAGCACTTATAAGATAGATTCGAAAAGAGAAATGAAGTGAAAGAGAGAAAATATGGTTCAGAAAAGTGAAAGAGCTTTAATAAAAGATAGGATTAAGTGAAGAATTCTAGCTTGGAAAAATTTAAGTTTATGATTCAGTGTAGAATATAATCATTTAAGGAATCATTTTTTATAAAGAAAAGTTAAAGTAAGTTTATAAGAATAATCATCTTAGCAAAACTTACTAATAAGTCTAGTAAAGTTAAAGAAAATAAGTTTGTAATTTGAATATAAGATAATAACCATTAGTTAGTTCTTAAAAGGTATAAGACAGAGACTTTTAGAAGACCAGTTAAGATTAGTTCAAGAAAACAAGTGTGTGAAGAGAAGAATAGTTTGTTTAAAAATTAGTATCAAAAATAAAAACCTTATGTTTAAAAGAAGAGTAAACTTGGAAATACTTTCTAAAGGATTTTAGAAATTAACAAAGAATCTTGAAAGTGAAAAGATCATTTTTAAAAATCTTTAAAAGGAAATATATATTTTATATTATATATACTTCGAAACAGTGTATAAAAAATACCAAAAAAGATTGTTAATAAGTTATATTTAAAAAAAAGAACACAAGTTTCTAAGAAAAATAATTATAATGAAGGAAATTTTAGCAAACCCCAAAGAATGTTTATAGATCAGTAAGAAAGAACAAAAAGAGTTAAGATAGAAAACATTCTAAAGAAACACTTGAACAAATTCATAGAACAGTTATAAAAGGAAAGAGCTTTAGAAATAGAATTATCTAAGATAATAATAGAAAAGTTTTAAAGAACCAAAATCATTATAGATTTATAGATAGCCTTAGATAGTCCATAACATACAAGAAGCTAATACTATATATAATATAATAGTATAACAATCTCTCTCAATTTTTTAAGGGCCGAAAAATTTAATTTAAAGTAAATTTAAAGCAAATGTGAAAAGTGCATCGAAAGAAACAAAATTGACAGTAACCCAAAGAGATAAAAGATAATAAAATTAGATTATATGAAAATAAAAGTTTGTATTTTATAAATAGATACAATAAAAGAGATGGAAAGTAATAGAAAAGAACGTAAAATAGTACAGATAGTTTATCGAAAACAGTTTATTTTTGTTTTTTGTTTTTTTTTTTTGTATATTAAGTCAGAGAAGAAATAAAAGGGAAAATATATACACAACGATAGAGCAGTATAGAAAGAGAGTAAAATATAGAAAACAGAAAGAAAAAAGATAAATAGTAAGAAAAATAGTTTAGAATAAGAATAAAGAAAGCTCGAGAAAAGGTTTGAAGAAAGTAAAGAGAAGTTACTCGTTGAGACAAAGTAGCGAGTGGCGAGTAGCGAGCAGTGAGTAACGAGTAACGAGAAGTCTGGGAAATTAAGTGCTACACATACGCGCTATAGGAATAGGCTAGAAACTACTAAGTTTAAGTGACTACTACGCGCGTCCGGCCAGCGACTACGGCTTTAACTGCGGCTTCAGCTCTACTTCCGTATGTCTCTCTTTCTGTCCAAGTGTCTGTGTGTATGCGTGTGTGTGTTTGTGTATTTTCTTTTGGGTATCTGTAGTAGACGCGCGCAAGTGTGGGATATTGTAGGCAGTGCGTGTTTTGTTTCTATCGGCGGGTGGCACGCGGCTTAACCGGCTGGCTTAGTCCTTCTTATCGTCGGTATCCTTGTACCAGTCCTCGCAGCCGGGCACGTTCTCGGGCGCATCGCACATCTCGGTGACATCGTTGTAGACCTCGCCCAGCTGGCAGCCCAGATCCCGTGGATCCTCACCGTTCAGGCACACGTAGAACTTCTGGCAGTCCGTGGGATGAGGATATTTGGGATGTGTGACCACCTGGCCGCGCACATCGGTCTTGGGCTGATCCTTGGGGCAGGCAAAGCCACTCTCAGATTTCTCTGCGTGAAAAGAGATGAGGCAGAAAGCGAAATGTTAAAAGGTTAGACCTCAATGGCATTTTTTATTCGTCTCTTTCTTTTTGTTTAAGGTGTACTCACTCTCTGGATCGCCGCAGCCCTCACGCTTGGCGGTGTCGGGCCAGACACAGGTGCCGGAGTACTCATCGAAATGCAGGCCAACGGTGCACTTCATCTCCAGCGCATCGCCATCAATGCAGTTGTAGAAAATGTTGCAAACACTCGCCTCCGGATGCGCAAAGAAGCCGTTCTTGCGTGGACAATATTTTGTGGACTTGGGCTCCTCTGTGGGCGAAACGAAAGAAAATCCAAATTTGAATCGGTATTCAATGCCATGTGTGTGGACAACTTACGCAGCTCCGTGCGATCCTCGCAGTCGACATTGAAGGGCTGATCGCATTTGTTGAACTTGCGATTGAGCGGATCAAAGACAAGGCCATCGGCACAGAGTGTGGCCTTGGGCACGCCATTATCGCAGACATAATACTTGTCGCACTGCACCTCATCCGCGAATTGGCCATTGGGCTTGGGGCACTCGAAGCCAGCTGCATCTAAAGAGAAGAAACACAAAAAGGAAAAACAAATGAGTTGAAGATGGAGCAGAAAAGTTCATTAAACTTGTGCGAGAAACGCTTTCACCGGGCAGTGTTTCTTTTTATCCGCATCCCCAGCAGAAAACTGTAACAATAACAGAGGAACGAACATGCAATCGATCAATTGATCGATTGTTGCAGCAGGCCGCATTTGGGTCTTAAGTCTTTTTCCTGTTGCTAGCCCTGTCTGGCAACAGCTGCTGTTGCTGCGGCTGCTGCGGTTACATAATCTTTGCGGCTTTGGGCTTGGCAACATCGCAGTCCCAGTTTTCAGTTACAGTTCCAGTTCCAAGTCGGGCGTCCGGTTTTCCCCAGACGCCCAGGCCCAGACGCAGCCGGTTTTTTTATATATTTTTCTATTACCTGTTTTGCCAATCGAACTGCGGCAGTTAATAAATGCAAAATAACGCGAGATTTGAGCGGGGCTTAAATGTCAAACAGGGCGACCCATGACATATAAATAAATATTCGCAATTAATTGATGCTCGATAAATCAGCGAAATGCAGGCCTGCTTGCTGAGAAAACCGTTAGCTGCGAGCTCAACGTAGAGAACTTACTCCAATACTGGCATACGTACCCACACACATACATACATCCATACATATATATACTAATATGCGGCCAATGTCAATGTGATTAGCACAAAGTTGCCAATTTGTTTCAAAATTGTTTTCTTTGGTATTTATTTATTTTTTTTTGTCTGCTGGCTCATCAACAAAAGCCTGGCAATTATCAATGTTGAGCATCGGTCCATGTGCAATTCATATTAATAATTAATGCAAAATTTTCACTCACTTGTCGCCGCCACACACAGCGTCACAGCAATGGCACATAAAAATAATTTCATTTTTTACTTTTAATAAAACTTAATTTAAAAAAAAAATTAATATGTCACAACTATTTGTGACAAATCCTTTAAGAAATAAAAATGTTCAACGGACAGCTAGATCGCGACTTAAGCGTGCGATGGTTAAACTTAAACTAACAACGGAACGCCAAAGAGGCGCACTTTTCAAGACTTTTTCACCGGCAACGGCAACGCTCGGCGCTGGCAGCGACGTCAGCGTCAGACGTTGGCGACGCTTGGGCGCAGGCGCGCCAGACGCCAATGCTAACCTGGGGATTGCTGCGGTTTACCCGCAGCGGCAGCGAAGAAAGGCAAGGCAAAGCTGTAATGAAGCAAGTAAATACACCAATACATGTGCACATGCCAGTGTGTTTGTGTATGGCCACATAAAGTGTTCAATTTGTATGTGCCTGGAAGCCCGAAAAAAAACAGAAACAGAAACAAATACAAAATTCATATGCGCCAGCGCTTTAACTGAAACTTTGCCGGGTTAACGACGCGCATGCAAATGCTTAACAATTTACAGCAATAAAAAGCCCAAGCAGTACCAAAAATAACCAAAAAAAAACAAAATTGAAAAGAAAGAAACAGACGCAAAGATAACAAGCGACCACAGCGCAAATGAGTATTAAATTAAAGACAAACAGCAAAACCTTTCAAATAGCAGCAACAACAACTGTGCAGTTCAATTTGAAGAGCTGTGCATGTGTGTGTGTGCGTGTCTGTGTGCACGTTCAAGTGGCATCACCGGTAAATGCAATTTGAAAACGTCGTCAGCCTTTCGCCAAACAAAGTGCAGCGTGGCCAGACATTCAACAGGCGGCAGGTGGCAGGCCTTGGAGCAGGATGCGCTGCAGCCAGGCAAAAACCCAAGTAGACGTGCTCTAGTCGGCGGTGCCCGACTAGCAGATACCCTGCGAGCTATCTTTAGATGCCTACATTTAATTGTGGGCAAAAACCAATTTTGGGATGTGTGGGGGGAAGTATCTTATAAGTTAAATATTCGTAATCTCAGTTTGCTGCACGAGAACACACATGTAACCAAATTTGGCGACCTTGCTCTTACAGTCTCCGAGATATGCTAAGAAAAGCATGCCCTAATAGCGATATTTATCGATTTTAATGTAATGGGACAAGATATCAAAAGAAAACTGATAAAGTAGTGCTGCGTATTGTAAAGGAGGCATGGTATTATGAGGTCGGAGATACCTCCTCCTGCCTGTGACATACATTTGCACAAATCATTACACCCTTTTAGCCCAGTTGCAATGGGTTCAGGGTATAAAAAGGTGGAAAAGGAACTGTGTCAAGCGAAGCGAATTTATCTGAATTCATATGCAGAGCATACGAATTATACATAATATACGCATATATATGTACATATGTAAATGCGAGTATGCTAAATGTGACGCACACGCAATGCCCGAAAAAAAAAACAGAAAAAACCCGTTGTCCTTGGTCCGCGTTCAAATAGCCGGCAAAACAACACGAACATAGTACGAGTATGTTAAAAAAAACAAAAACAAAAACTGAAAAGAAACAGGCTGACAAACCTAAAAAGCAGTTAGCAACTAGTTAAAGTTAATTAAAAGATACAAAAACTTTTACTCTCGTTCGGCATGAAATAAATGCCAGCCGCAGGTCCGGCAACTTCGAGCAGCTTCTAAGAAGCAACAACAACAACAGCAATGGAGCGACATTAAAGCTGAGCAATTTAATAATATGAGCAGTTAATTGGCAAATTATGCGCGGTTCGAATTATTGCAGATTATAGATATATATATATATATATATATATATATACATATATACACACACATCTACTTACATATGTGTGTGTTTGTGTGCAAACAGCTATTGCAATTAGCGAAAACTGAAAAACTGTTGAGAAAAACAAAGCTAGATAAAACAGGTGAGAAGGGGTGGCCGACGATAAAATACCCTTGCGGAAATATAGAAAATGTGCGCTATATATCTATTGTTTTCTATGCTTCCACACAGAAATACTTAACTTTATAACTAATTCTTTGTATAAAAAGAATATGATAAAAAATTGTTGTTCCACAAAAAAAACACTTTTCGACCATGCTTTGGTATGGTAGCTATATGCTATAGTGGTCCGATATTGATAATATTTTGCTGATATGTTTGGATCATAGTGTTACGCTCCATAGCAATGTTTGGGTAGGGCATCCTAAAAAACTAAAGCTTCTTGTACAAAAACATATTTTTCTTACAGATTTTTGCTAGAGCATTTATAAAAATATATAAATGCGTAACACATTTGCTAACAAAATGCTTATACCTTCCACAAGGGTATCAAAAAACAAATAAAACCGCTTCACAATTTGGCAACGCTGCAGACAGCATCAAGTTTTTTGTTGTAGTTGTTGTAACAACTGGCAGATGCGCTGATTTATCATGATCAACATGATCATTATCAGCTGCTGCTGTGCTGCCTGGAGCACAAGACAAGACGCAAGATTTTGTAATTCAAGGTTTTTATTCGTTTGGACTGCAATCAAATTAGCCAAAAAAGAAAAAGCTCTTGCAATCAGCGGCTTCAGCTTTATTACGAAGCTCAATAACAAAAAAGAAAAAAAGAAAACCAAAAAAAAAGGCTGCTGTGTCGCTCCACAATCAGTTAATGTTATTGGCATTACGAAATCAATGCATATGCAATTTATAGGCCATCAAGTTGCGCTGCCTTTTAAAATAAAGATGCGCCAACCCAAATAACAACTTAAAGTCGAAACAGAAACAAAACTTTTTTGTTGTATATAAACACATATATTAATATGTGTATTAATGTACAATTTTAAGGCTGGGCTCGCAGTCAAAAGTGAACGAACCGGCAACTATGTCATTGTCATTGGATGCGAGTGTTTGTTTGTGTGTGTGTGTGGGTGCCACAAAACTTGCCAAGATGTCTTTCACATGGCATTTGGTGCCAGGTCAGCCAGACAATTAACAGGTAATTACGGAAAAGGCCGCTTAATATGCCAATTGCACACAGCCGCACGCTGGTACATGCCCACAATTTACAGTTATGTTGCGTTGCATGAGAGTCGCCTGAAATGACAATGAATGAAACAAGTTACATTCTCGTTTAGCTTTCTATTTCCATTTGACCATTTATGGTGACAAGCAATTGCGGGTTCTTATGATTTCACTTGAAGTCCAAATGCGCCTTGCATTAATTAATGCTGAACGTGCTGTTTCTTTTCTCGTTTAAGCCGGCAGCGAATAAAAGCATGCAACAAAAGTTGGTTACGTAGAATTTGAAATCTGGCGCCCAAGCGTTACCAGATCAATGAAATGATGACTCAAGTCAAATGTTGCCACATGTACTTTCCGACATAAAGTTGACAGTCAGTATTTTTATTCTATCAATTATTTCGTCAATTGCATTTATTGAGCACGGTCACACTGTCGCTATTCGCAAAACATTGCAGTCGCATTTTCAATTGGAATAAAATGTTATTTTAACAACAATTTGAAAATATTTAATTGACGAGTAACCAGCGTGAAAACAACATAAAAAGGTGCGCTACAAAATGATTGCCAGTTATGAGTGTTGTGCACCGATTTGATTGTTGATTGAGACGATGTTAAAAATTGGGCACACGAGCGAAAAGCTGAAAACGACGTCACAACGACGACAGCGCTGTCGCTGCTGCTGCCAATATTGCTGCTGCGCCGCCGTCATCACATCTTGTGGTTGGCATTTGACTATTGATTTTTTTTAGTGTTAGACGCAGCTTTTTGTCGGCTATTTGATATATGGCCCCTGTACTTATCTAGTGAAAACAATGTAATTTGCATACGCACACTCACACAGTTGTGTGGCTTTCTTAACTGTTGGCCAGTTGCTGTTGCTGTTGTTGTTGTTGGAGGTGACATCATCAATAGCAGCTGCGCTAACCAATATTGCTTACATGCATTCCACTATTGGACAAAACTGATTCATAATTCGCCTTCATCTTTCTTTTCGTTTTTGTAGCTGAAGCTGCTCTAGAACTGCACTTGTTGTAGTTGTTGTTGTTGTTGTAGCCCAACAGTCACCAATCCCCCACACACCGCACCTGTAGTAACATAACGCGAGCGTTGCCACACCTCAGAAATGGATCGCAAGGCTGAGTTGGAGCGCAAAAAGGCCAAATTGGCCGCGCTGCGAGAGGAGAAGGATCGTCGTCGCCGCGAAAAGGAAATCAAGGACATGGAAGAGGCAGCCGGCCGCATCGGCACCGGCACCGGCATTGACAAGGATCAGCGCAAGTGCGTAATTATTCAGTTTTTGGCCTTATTGAAGTGAATTTCTTGTAAATGTTTATGCGCTTGCAGGGATCTGGATGAAATGTTGTCCTCGCTGGGCGTTGCGCCCGTCTCAGAAGTGTTATCGTCGCTGTCCTCGGCCAACTCGCTGACATCCGATAATTCCAATACACAAACGCCCGATGTCAGCTTGCAGGCCACCGTTAATGGACAGGGGTATATATATAAACATATATGTAGGCGTTTCCAGGACCTCGTTTTCAATGTGAAGAAAGAAAAAATCTATTTAATCGTGGTAGATCTTTTCCTGGAAATGCCCACATATATAAATTCTCTCTTATGCCTTTTAAACTTTTGTGTCATGCCAATTTCCAGCGGCGGCAAGAAGCAGCCCCTCAATCTGAGCGTTTACAACGTGCAGGCCACAAACATTCCACCAAAGGAGACACTCGTCTATACGAAACAAACACAGACCACTAGCACCGGCGGACACGAGCGTGATGGTGCGTATGCGATTAACGATACCATATACTGTATACCGTATGTAACAAATAGTACCCTATGCTAGCACTAGTGTAACCCATAACCGAATCATATATATGTGTATATGGCTATTGTGTAAACACTTTCCATAGTTTGTTCTCTTCTACCTTTTTTTATTATAATTTTTTGTGTGTGAGTTGAGAAACTGTATATGCAATTGTTATTTGCCTCTCTATTTTGCCGTCTGTTCGCTTGCCAACTACAGTATGTACTCGAAAATATGCTAATATAACAAAACAAAAAAAAACGAACGAAACCTCCACTCCCCTGTCCAACACAACTCTCCGCCATTAACTAGCCCGCACAGTGTCCTTTGCCTGATCCAACTTTGAATTTGTGTTGCGCTTTAACTGAAAGTTAAAATCCGAACAATATATATAGAGCAAGCATATAAATACATATACTAAGTGAAATAAAATAACAAATACAGTTCTTTCTTGCCACTCATCGCCTCTGTCAGGATATATGGAGGACTGGTGGCGTCCACGTAAAGGTACTAAAAATAGTTTTAAGCAGCCAGCAAAACAATTTAGACAACAGCATAAAATTCATTATGGTAACCAATTCTATAATATATGCTATAAAAATGCTCTTTTGAAGTTATTTTCTTTTGTTTTCTTTCACATATTCATCACCGTGGTGTACTTCATCATTATTTTGTTTTGATTACATCATATCATCGGCTGTTGCTTTAGTTAGTTTTTCTATGCATTCGCTGCTTACAAACTATTTAGGCACTGTATTGTTTGTTTTTGTATTTAGGCATTGATTGAGCGCATTTAATAATTTGTCTATTTACTTTTTCTTCCCCCTTTTATCTGTTCTTGGTACGCACGCAAAAAATACTGCAGCTCATGCTACGGATTATTATGGTGAGTAGTTGTTGAGTTTTGTATGTAATAATTACCTAAAGCCCAAACCCCAGCCCCACCCACCCCAAAGAAATCCAAGTAGAACCTATCGTATCTAGCTATCTATAAACGTATGCCTCTCTCCCTCTCTCTTTATCTCTGTATTTCGCTCTCTTTATCTCTGTCTCTCTCCTTCGCTCATTGTATGTAGAGTTACTCGCTATTTATTAGCTCTCGTTAATTAATACTCGTTAGTTTTATGTTTTAATGTAGTTTCTACCCTATAATTATTGCTTGTCGCGCTCTGTTTTTTGCCTGTAAACTCGTATATATATACATATATTCTATAAAATGCTTTTTACGGCCTTTCCGGTACAATACAATATATTTCTACCCTGATTTAATTTATTCAATTTGATACTTATTGGAATTATTTTGATTTATATGTAGCGCCTAGACAGCATAATATGAGATTCAGTTTGTATCAGCATTATCTCCTATATATCTATCTACATATATCTATATATATATATGTATATATATATATATATCTAAACGAAGCGTTTTTAACTACGTATATGAAATTGTTCAACTCCACCCAATTTATAAGTTTCTTTGTTAAATTCGTTTAAGTAGTCGACTTTCTTTTAAGTTTTTTTTATTATATTATATATACTATATATAAAGCTATATATATACTATATTCGTTTGCTTAAGGATCAGCCAGAACTTAAAAAAAAAATAAGAGCTCGCATTTTAATTTTATGTATAACCGAGTATAACAGTTTGTCATTGCAACTGTTATACACTAGTCGTATTATTTATTAGACGACGTCTGCCTTAAAATTTTATTTTTAGCATAACCAAAATTATACCTATATATTACTTATATATTCATAATGTGTCTAGCCAACTTTTTCAACGCAAGTATCGAGTGTATTTATCGATTATAAACCTAAGTCTTGAACAAAATGTAAGCCACAAATTCACACAAACTCACATACACACACATCCAACACGAATGCATGTAAAAGCACTGAGAAATATCATGTACTATATAATAATCTACATATATATATATATTTATATATATACTTGAACTTAGTATTTATCAGTTATAATCTTAACATTGTATTATAATTTATTAAGGTCGCCTTGTTTTGGTCGACTTGTGTGCTAATTTTTTGATCGAAAAATCATGATTTATGTTTACCTATATACTCCAGATGTCTCATATAACATCTAAAAGAAAAACAATCCAAAACACGTCTCGAAACATATATATTCATATAATCGGTTGCTTTTATCGTTTCGTTCATCTACTTTTTTTTGTTCTATGCCTTTTGTTATATTCACGAAGAAGAAAAAAACAATCTTGATTAATTTAAAGGGCGGTACGTTATGGCCAAGTTTTGTGCCTGATTTCTTTTGTTTTTTTTTAAAGAAAAAGTTTAAAAGCAAAGAAAAACTTAAATCAACAACAACTACAATGTATATGTACAATATATTTATTTCTTTATATTTCTTCAAGATGAATACAATCTTAATCCGGGTTTAGAGTGGGAGGATGAATTCACAGGTAGGTACACCCAAACAAAAGGCTCTTTGAAAACAGTGACGGAAATCGACATGAAGCAAAATAGGAACGTACAAATTCTAATAACAACGAGTTGATGAAAAACGGAAATGCAAAGAACATAATGTTCAAGCGAAATTTTATGTTAAAAATGAAGAAACTACTTATAAACAAAATTCAAACTTCGCGCTGGCTGACACACACTCTAGAAACACACATACACAACCTTCCTCTTTCAATATCTGTCTTTTTCTCGCTCGCTGTTTCTATCTAATTACCGTTACACGCTGTACAGTTAATAAAAAACCATGCCATATTGCCTGCCTGCATGCATTTCATCATATTAAAAACAAAAATTCCCCATTTGTGTTTTTCGTAACTAACCTCAAAAATAAAATCATTTCATCACTTAATTCCTAACTGCCGTGCGACTAACCATTGTTTCATAACCCATTATTCCTAGATCCAGAGTCTAGGCAAGAATCACTTACAATTTTTTTTATTTATTTATTTATTTTTTCAAACTTTTTTTGGGGAAATCTGACGCGTGAGTTACGAATTGTTACGCTCTTTGGTTAACGACCCTGTTTTGCAAGCCTCTCTTTTGTACTCTCACATGCCACGCAGCCAATCACAGGCAGGCACACACATACACAACCACGCTCTGCCTCTCTCTATCTCTCACACACACACACACAGCTCTTGACTCCCTTTCCCACTCTCTGTTTCCTCCGCACACTCTTTCTCTCAACAAGCACAGCAAGCGAAGCGCGTCGTCGGCGGCTCTCTTTAATGTACCGTTAACTGTTAACTGTACCCCAAAGCACACACTCAATGAAAAGCGACCTCTGTCGGCAGCTAATGTTAAATGTTAAAAGCAAAGAAAATGAAACAAAAAAATATGTAATATATTCCTAGCATAAATACATAATTTTAAGCGCAAAAATTTATAAACTGGGTGGAGAAAAAAACAAAAACTGATAAATTGTTAAACAATGATACGAATTAGAGAAGCAAGAAGAAGTTATAGAGTTTTGCAGTTGAATGTGAAACTACATAATTACCAAAATACTTACTACATAATTACATAATATTACATGAAATATGCCTCTGAACTCTCGGTCTCTCGCTCTCTCTCTCTATCTATCTCTTATGCTGCTACACTACATACATTGCATATGTACATATACATATATATATTTTACATACACATACTTAACGGCGTATGAGATAAAAAAAATTGTACATTTTTTTAATTTTAAAATTAATTTTTTTTTTATATTAATTGGCTTTGTATTAAGTTGTATGGTGTATAGCGTAAAGCACAACTAACAGCATCAAGTGCATTATACACACACACACGCACACACACCATGTACTAAGTACTTGTTTTTCATATCTATAAAAATCGTTTACTCTTTGATATAACACAAGTATGAAAGCGTGTGTGTGAGTGTTCCTCTCTCCATGTCCGTCATGCACCTAATATCCTCTCCCTCCCTCCCCCTCCCTCTCCCGTCCTTTCTATGCTTTCCTCTCTTTATCTGTCTTTTACTCTCACACACAGCTGTGTCGAGTTTAAGTGTTCTCTCTCTTGTGTAACGCACCTCTCTACAACTCTTTTCCAACACTACGTCTCCAGCTAACCTCACTTTCACACGCCACACACACACACACACACACAAAAGCCCTGTAACAAAGCCAAAAAAAAAAAAGAAAAAGGATTAACAAATTTTGCAAGAAAGACAGAGACAACAAGCAAAAATAAACTATGTACAAAGAAACGCCACGTTGAACCGTTAAAGCGCCCGTTAAAAGCAGCAAAAGAAACAAAAAAAAAAGAAATGCAAACCAAAGTAGAATTGTTCCTGTTCTGTCGATTGTCATGTTCCTTTAGCTGTGTTAGTTTTATACCTTAAACAGTGCTTGCATTTGATGCCCAAGGAGACGACGAAGAGAGCTCGCTGCCCCATTTGGATCATGGCTTTAGTTCCAAGCTGCCACCCGGCTATCTCACCCACGGCCTGCCTACGGTCAAGGATGTGGCCCCGGCTATCACACCGCTCGAGCAAAAAAAGGAGCAGGAGGAGAAGAAGGAAGGTGAGTACATGAAGGGGGCACGAACATCATATAAAAAAGTGACACTTAGTTTAAGAAACATTCTTGTGTTTCTCGTGTTTTTACAACAATCACGACTGTGTGGATGCTCTCACGAAGCACGTTTCTGCGTCGGAGTTGATACGTTTTAAATATTGTGTATGTCTCGTGATCACGCCTAACGTAAACATTTACGGTTATTTATCGAGTATTGAACTCATGGAATTTAAATGAAACAACTTATTTCGTGGCAAGAGTCGTGCGCCTCATCTTTTTAGATATATGCACGTGACACGATATAATGTCGCGTAATTGCCAGATTTTGGCACGTCTTTCTCGCGTCCCACGCACACTGCTTAATTTGAAAGCAAATCCATTTAGAAAATGCACGTGACACGTGAAATTAATTATATAATATGACAGGAATATTTATTTATCGTGACACGAATATTAATTTATCGTGTATAGTCTATTTGATCACGATACGATTGTCTTTCGAATCACACAAATCTGTCCTATTTGGCATCAATCGCAATATTCATTTATCGTATAGTTTTCGTGATTGGAGTATCAATTTATCGCGTAAGTCGTGTATCGTGTAAATAAAGAAAATTGCATCTATCTCAGTATTCATTTAACTTTCGTGACACGAACACGGATTAAACGATTATCCATTGTTTTTTGCAGTCAAGGAACTGTCGGAGGAGCAGAAGCAAATGATCATACTATCGGAGGACTTTCAGAGATTCGTGTTGCGAGCCGGCCGCGTCATCGAACGCGCCCTCTCCGAGAACGTGGATATCTATACGGACTACATTGGCTGCGGCGACAACGAGGAGGCCAACGACGAGCGCTCCCATGCACGCCTCTCGCTGAACCGTGTCTTCTATGATGAGCGCTGGTCGAAGAATCGCTGCATCACCAGCATGGACTGGTCAACGCATTTTCCGGAGCTGGTGGTGGCCTCGTATCACAACAACGAGGAGAGTCCCAACGAGCCGGATGGCGTTGTGATGGTCTGGAATACAAAGTTCAAGAAGCAAACGCCAGAGGATGTGTTCCACTGCCAGAGCGCCGTGATGTCCACGTGCTTTGCCAAATTCAATCCCAATTTAATACTCGGCGGCACCTATTCCGGCCAGATTGTGCTCTGGGATAATCGTGTCCAGAAACGTACGCCCATACAGCGTACACCATTGAGCGCTGCCGCGCACACACATCCCGTCTATTGTCTCCAGATGGTTGGCACACAGAATGCCCACAATGTCATTTCGATATCATCCGATGGCAAACTGTGTTCCTGGTCGCTGGACATGCTCTCCCAGCCGCAGGATACGCTCGAACTGCAGCAGCGCCAATCGAAGGCAATTGCCATAACGTGCATGGCCTTCCCGGCCAATGAGATCAACAGCCTGGTCATGGGCAGCGAGGATGGCTACGTCTATTCGGCATCGCGTCACGGCCTCCGCTCCGGCGTCAACGAGGTATTCGAACGGCATTTGGGCCCCATCACCGGCATCTCAACGCACTACAATCAATCGTCGCCGGACTTTGGTCATCTGTTCCTAACCTCATCGATCGATTGGACCATCAAGCTGTGGTCCCTCAAGGTGAGTGGGCGAGAGCAGGGGGAGGGGGGACATCCTTTGAATCATTTGAATTGTCTGCGTTTTGCTTTTGCAGGACACAAAGCCGCTCTACTCGTTCGAGGATAATTCGGACTATGTGATGGACGTCGCCTGGTCGCCCGTTCATCCCGCGCTCTTTGCTGCTGTCGATGGTAGCGGTCGCCTTGATTTGTGGAATCTCAATCAAGACACCGAAGTACCGACAGCATCAATTGTTGTCGATGGTGCGCCAGCGCTCAATCGCGTTTCCTGGACCCCATCCGGACTCCACGTCACCATTGGCGATGAGTCCGGCAAACTGTATGTCTACGATGTGGCTGAGCATTTGGCGCTCCCGTCGCGCGATGAATGGTCGCGCTTCAATGCGACGCTCAACGAGCTCAAGATGAATCAGAACGACGAGGTCTAAAATATATATATATGTATATATATATGCATATATGGCACAAACCCAGGCATAGTTCATAGTTAGCCAGGATGCGTTTCGTATAAATTATAAAACGTATTTAATTAATCGCATTGTGGCAGGGGAAAGAAAAAAAGAATGGCCTTTTTTGGGAATTTATTTATATTACTATTTTTGTTGTACTTTTTGTATGTGCTTTAAGTTGCGATAACTTTGCTTTTGGCCAAGTTATAAATCAACTCTTTTTTTAATACCCCGCCCCCGCCACGCCTAGCTTTATACACATTTCCACCCATTTTTCACGATATGCCCACGTTTATAGCTACAAAAGCTTTTAAGGGGTATTCCCCTGTTTATAACCCAAGCTGAAACCCAGATTCGTATTTAAGTGTAGAACACGTAAATACAAAAAAAAAAAAATAAGATTGCGATATATATACGATTTTAGATTGAATACGAAACGATATATCCGGCGTGCTGTATTGAAAAGTCTCCCAAAATGCGAACATATTCATTGGTATTGTAATTTATTTGATATACATATGATTAATATGTTTAGAACTGATTTGATTTCGTTTGCTGTTTATTGATTTTCCCCAACGAGCTGTGTATAAAAACAAATTAAAGAATATGGATAATAAAACCCATTTACGCTGTTTTTTGGACATCAGTCGGCAGCAAATACAAACAAATAAATATATACATATATATATATTATATAACGCGATATTTACATACACGAGCATGAAACGAACAAGTTGAGAATTAGAAGAATGAAACAAAAGAGAATTTTAATTGAATTGTATATTAATAACACATGCAAGTGACAACAACAAAACTAAAACTATTTAACGAGATTAAATAAAGATAAAAGAAACTATATATAGTATACATGGTATCTGACATCTCTATCTGTCTTAATTAGCCAACATTCATATCTGGCTATTCATTCCTATTCACATGATTCATGCCAATGGCATGTGGAATGGAATTATATAAGCAAGTGCATTGCCATTTGAAGCCGTAGTTAAAGAGAAATCAAAAGCTTCGTCATAAAAAGCTCGCCGAGCAGCAGCAGCAGCAGCGGCAGAGACTACGACAGCGACCGGCCGCAATGTAAGTGTCAGTAGCAAAAGTCTAAGGCAAGCGACAAGTGCGAAGGCAGCGCCAAAGAAATTTTTAATAAAGCAGAGAAAAACTTAACGAGCCACAGCCCACAATCGAGGGATTTTAAGGTTGCGCAAAAACAAATTCCGTTATTCGGCGCTAAAACAAAAAGAGCGTGACGTCACAATATTGGTTTGTGCTTTGTTTACAATGCATTGCAATTGCATTTTTATCCGATTATTCCTATGCGAGCGATATGATATAGTGGTCTGATCGGGAATACTGACAATTTTGATATGTAATAATACGTATCTATGCCCAATTTCATTAAGATATCATGCTTATTTTAGTTATACTAGTTTAAGAGCGACATTGTTGTTATTTGCATACAAATAAAATTGCGATTTTGCGACGACACAATTTTAAGAGCTCCGAATTTTTGCATAACCTGTAGCTCTCTCTTAATCGTGGGCACAGCCGCAACACACACTCAACGGACGCGAGAGAGCGCGAATTTGCCAAATAACAGTTAAAAGCCGTTAAAGCACAACAAAAATGGATTACAAGGTGAGTACATTAACTGGCATAATTAATATCGATACTTTGCAATTGAAATATGCAATATGACTCATTGCCGGCAGCCCGTTCCATGTGTGGTGCCACGCCGCCCCTTCGACGCGGCCAGCGACAGCCAGGAGCTGCGCGCTGCGATGCGCGGCCTCGGCACCGACGAGCAGCAAATCATCGATGTGCTGGCCACACGGAGCAATGAACAGCGTCAGCTGATTGCCGCCGCCTACGCAACGGAATTCGAACGGGATCTGATCGATGATCTGAAAGGTGAGCTGGGCGGCAAGTTCGAGGATGTGATTGTGGCGCTGATGCGGCCGCCCGTTGAGTATCTGTGCCAGCAGCTGCACGACGCAATGGCCGGCATGGGCACCGAGGAGGGGACGCTCGTCGAGATCCTCTGCACCAAGAGCAACGAGGAGATGCAACAGATTGTGGTCACCTATGAGGAGAAGTACGGACGCCCGTTGGCCGAGCAAATGTGCAGCGAGACATCGGGTTTCTTTCGCCGCCTGCTAACGCTGATTGTGACCGGTGTGCGGGATGCGCTGGACACGCCCGTGGATGCCGCACAGGCCAAGGATCAGGCGGCGCAGCTGTATGCCGCCGGCGAGGCCAAACTGGGCACCGACGAGGAGGTCTTCAATCGCATTATGGCCCACGCCAGCTTCCCCCAGCTGCGTCTCGTCTTCGATGAGTACAAGGAACTCTCCGGCCAGACCATCGAACAGGCCATCAAGCATGAAATGGCCGATGAGCTGCACGAGGCCATGATGGCCATAGGTGCGCATATAATTTCTTGAGGGGATTAGTGTGTTCTCATACAGTCTTTCTTTCTCGCCCTTCCAGTGGAGTGCGTGCAGTCGCCGGCGGCATTTTTCGCCAATCGCCTGTACAAGGCCATGAACGGAGCGGGCACCGATGATGCCACTTTGATACGGATCATTGTCTGCCGCTCGGAAATTGATCTGGAGACCATTAAGCAGGAGTTTGAGCGCATCTATAATCGCACACTCCACAGCGCCGTGGTCGTAAGTGAATGTTTATTTTGTTTCTTATGGCCTGAACCCTGAATGTGTATGATGATTTTGTCCAAATGCATGTAACAGGCAGCAGGAGGCATCTCCGCACCCATAAAGTGTATATATTCCTGATCAGCATCAATAACAGTATATTAAGTCTTCTCTGTCTGTCTGTCCGTCCGTCTCAGAGACTAGAGCTGGAGACTACTAGAAGTCTAATTTTTTTA
The DNA here is from genome assembly GCA_035043565.1 of Drosophila robusta. NCBI lineage: Eukaryota > Metazoa > Arthropoda > Insecta > Diptera > Drosophilidae > Drosophila > Drosophila robusta. The sequence goes on along the minus strand of JAWNMW010000257.1, from coordinate 11,415,315 downwards.
ATTCGTGCATTTTTAACGTATATCAGCTTAATGTCGAATTGCCGATAACCCGCCCCATTTTCCAAGTTCGGAAGAACTAGAGACTTGGAGTTTGCCTTTTTTAGATCCGTGTTTACCATACGCAAATCATGTTTATTTTAATAACGGGAGCTAGAGACTCTAAGTTTACCTCTTTTAATTTCGTGCATCCCAAGTAGATCAAGTTTATTTTATGCTGTCGACAGCCCGCCTCGTTTTCCGAGAATCGATAAATATCGGCTTTTCACCTGGTTATATGAGCATATCTCAGAGACTATAAGAGCTAGGCACACCAAATGGCATGTAAGTTCACGTTTAGTAGACAGATCAAGAATAATTCACTTTAACTTTTTGGATACCCCTTCCCGTTCCCCCAAATTTAAATGGATGTCGGCTCGGAGCTGGGTTCAGGGTATTCCCTTGTCGGGCGCTTCCGACTAGTTTACTCTTGTTTATATACATATATTTAAGTAATGCATTTCATACTTTTGCTTTATGTATTCTTGCCCGAAACCTGATCCTACATTACGCACTTTGTTTGTGGCTTGTGGTTTGTTGTTGTTGTTGTATTTGGTCCTAGGACGTAAGTATTGGTTCCTTTATTGGAGAGTCTTTGCTTGGTGATGGCAATCCAAAATTAGCTGCATATGGGCAATTCCAGGGCTGCGCACGTGATAGTCGTATCTCTTCCAATTGTGAAGATAAGCTAAATATAAAACACTTTCCTATCCTCACTTGTGTTCAGTACCTCAAGTAGTATTATTTTTAAGCTTTAAAGTGGTGGCTATCGTAGTTGTGGTTTCCATATATTAACAAACACTTAGTTATACGTTACGTGACAGCAAACAAAAATCTAAAAAATCTATATATATAAAAATGAAAAAATCTTAAGAAAACAACAACCCAGTTTCTTTATACAATTTATTTTTATGTAAACTCACATAAATCTTAAATTAATAATTGTTTTTCTTTTTTCTTAAAAACGCTTTAGTTTTTTTGTTTATTTTTTAATACGTTACGTGACACGCATAGCGTATTTTTGCTTAATTATACACTCAAGCTTTGGTTTATATAAATTTTGATTCTGATCATTTATTAAACAACTAACTGAGCGTTAACCAATCTATTGGTATGCTCTCTTTTTCCATTTGTAATTTATTGCCTTTTAAAGGGGATATTTTGTATTACGCAACTGTTTACCAAGAAGCATTTAAGGGCAAACCTAACTAAAAACTAATCTAAAGGAATAAAAACTAGAAAATAAAATCAGTTTTTTTCGGCGTGCCGAAGATTTAATACCCTTGCAGTGTTTTCTATATAAAACTATTTTTTGTTATTGATAGTTCCAATGGCAGGTATAAGATAAAGATATGAATACGATGTAAAGATGTAGCCAGATTTGAAAAGCTCGTAATGCTATATATATATATATATATTATATGCTAGAAGCATAGAAAATCTCGTAGGTAAAGGCTTTGATTAAAATATCTTGAAAGAGTTAAAAAGTCTTTCATACATAACTTCATTGTTTTGGCTGATTGTTCCTATGACAGCTTTATAATGGATTAATTCAATGTTGAAAAGATTTTAATATTATATTTGAAGCCTAAATATACTCGTAAATGCCAAGTTTGTTCAAGATATCTTGAAAAACGAAAAAGTTTTTCGTGCAAAAATTGACATTATAATTTAACTTTTTTTTGCAATATGTTAAAGCACATGAAGCTCACAATTGCTGAGTTTAGATATATTAAATAACTAAAAATAATTCCCTACTCAATTTTCAACGAACAGTTCCTATACGAGCTATAGTGGCCCGATTCGGTTGACACCGTCTACAGTCTATGCTAATTTCAAAGATATCTTTAAAAATGATAAACTATTTATCATAGAAACAGACAGACATGTCTATAAAAACTGCGCTATAAATGCTGTTCAGGAATATATAAGAATGTGTGTATACTTTATAGGCTTGAAGATGTCGCCTTCCCTGCGTTACACCTTTTGTGACAAAATTGTAATACCCTCTGCAAGGGTATGAACATGTAAGTTCAACTTACCAGCCCAATTTGTGTCTTATATTGGGAATAAGTAAATATTAAATAATTTAAGAATATCTTCTTTGAGATTTGTTTACCTGGAAATGCCCATATCTGAAGTGCATCACAAATCAACGACAATTACTAATCTACCCCATTTGTATTCTCTTGCAGTCTGAAACCTCTGGGGATTACAAACACGCTCTGACCGCACTGCTGGGCGGCGCTTAAGTTGGATCTAAATCAAGCTACATAATTGTTTGAAATATTTAACGCTCTTCTTAAATTGAATTATAGTATTGTAGTGCCTTTAGAGAAAAACTCGCTTTTAATGTATGCACAGTGCTCACAGTTGTGGCAATAAATATACGTACATATACACAAATATATATATAAATATATATATCTAGCAAAAATGGATACATGAAATTTTTGAACTTAAACATTTAAACTAAGGATTTGGTGCCTAATGCACTGGCTGGGAAAGGTGGGAGTGGAAAGTAACTACCCACATCCATATGAAACTCGTTTAAATACTACAAAAGGAAAAAATAACTGAAAGAAAATGCGACTACTTAAAGAATAGCTTGTGCAGCTCCTTGACCTTGACAGGCAGAAAGTTTTGCATTTCATCGGGATTCGTCCAAAAGCTAGTCGAGCTCTGCAAGGAACAGTATTCAAGTATTCGAGTATTGGAGGCTGTTTAAAGCAGTGCCCACTCACCTGCAGATCGGTGCAGGGCGCCTCGCGATGTATGTACTCTTTCAGTATATAATCATTCTCGATCTCCCAGTGGAAACGCGTATCGTGCATACGAATGAGGACATCATCGATGCGCAAAAAGTGGCGCAGCAGCACAAAGAATCCGGAAGGCATAACGCGCTAAAAGCAAATGTGAAGCAGAAGGAGAAATAAGATAGAACATTGTTAAAAGATAACATATCTCTAAATAAGAAAAAATATCGTAAGTAACCAAACATTTGCAGGGGAAATGTTGGTATCGAAAAAGTGAAGTATTCTAGATAACTACAAGCCAAATTTGGTATCTTCCGTTCTTATGGTCAAAAAACTTAGGCTACAAGTCGATATCTATCAATTTTCGTCAGTTATAGAGCTATACAAATAAAACTAAATAAAGCATAGGCACATTTTTTGACTACAGCGAGTTCATATGTCGAACTTATGAACATTGGATTACTATATCATATCATATAACTTAGGAACAACCGACCGCAAATTGAATTTTAATACGAAAAATATGATTCTCTACAAGATAGCTTGAGCAAGCTCCGCAAAAACGAGCTTTGGAATGGATTAATTCCTATCAACAGCGAACTACTAAATAATATAGCTTTTTAAGGAACAATTGCTCAGATATTGTTTAGCTTATCACAAAAATATATATCGCAAGTTGTGCAAGGGTATTTAATCCTCGACAGTCCGAAGATAACTGTTCCCCCTTGACAACTTTGTAGGGTATACACTACTCACAATGCGCACGCTCATCACGGATATGCCATGGTCGTGCAGCTCATCCTCGTACAGTGTGAGATCATGATAGAATAGTATATTCTCGCGCTGCATTAGCTTCATCTTGTTGAGCGTCTGCTCGGTGGGTTCGGAGCGGAACTTATCATTCAACGTGCCCTGATATGTGGATGTAAAGGTCCAGTCGAACGGCTTGTATTTCTGCTCCATGTTCTGCTCCGAGCTGCAATTGAAGAATGTTCGTAACCAGGGCTTATGACAATCTATGCCAACTGTTGTTGTTGCTCTTACCGAGTTTCGCGCCATTCCTGGGCGCAGGCGACCTCGACGGACGCCTGTTTGCCATTGGAGACCAAAGCCAGCGCGTTCATCGGCCTGAACTCCATGAGGGCGCCATCCTTGTGCTGCAATACCAGCTTATTCTTGTGGAACACCATGTCCGGCAGATGTGGCAGCTCCAGCGAATGCTGATATGTGCAGAGATCACAGCGATTGACAGCGTCCCTTTCGCAGCACTTGTCGCTGCCCAAATGGCACATGCTCTTCAATATGTGCGACTTCTCATAGCTGATGGACCAATCGTTGAAGCGTATTGACTCACAATCCACCGGCAAGCGGAGCACAGCGTACTGCAATCGAACAGACATTTGTATATGTGTATATATAATTATATTGACATTGAATATATGCTTATCGCAGTGTTTGTGACAAAATCTAAATTCTACGAGCTGTCACATTGGCATTTGCTTACTTCATTTTCCATAGAGATGTTGCGATGGTATTTGTGAGAATGCTAGCAATAAAAATATTCTCATATATATAGTATATATATATATAAAACGCGAATAATTCAGCAGTATAATTCCGTGTGAAGTCTGTATCGATTTTAAAAATCGTTGTGAAATTTGTCATCGATATCAGATTGTTAAGCTTATGCGAAATTTGAAAACTAAAAACAATTGACAAGCCAGTTGCTGTACTCGAGTGTAAATATAAATCAAACAGCTAAGCAATTGAATGTGATTAAAACGAAGTTAAGCTGTGCAGAATAAAAATGCAAATTGCATCGACTTGTATGGATACATCGCGCCAAACGAAAACATCGATAAATCGCCGTCATTATCATCACTAAAGCGAAGCGGCAAATGTTTTGTTTTTGTCAGTTATTCCATTTATTTATTTTGCTGTAGTTTAACGACATTTCTTCTTCAAAAACTTCATAAGAAAGCGATTCAAGAAATTCCCCATCGCGATGATTGCGTTAAAGCGCCTGCCACGTTTTTGCCTGTTGCGCACTCGCGGCCCCAAGCCAAAATTCTCGACATATTCGGCGCCAAGAATGTGCAAGGCGCAGATAACCGCGGAAGAGGTGCGCGGCGTAGCCGACGTACTCAAGAACGGGCTGCGCGCCTTGGGCCAGCCGACGAGCGCAACACATCCGCATCTGATCAGATCCAACGAATTGGTGCCGGGCGTGGAGCATACCGAGTTTCAGTTGCGACGCGTACAACTTATGCAAGGGTTGCAGGCCTATGCGGAGAGCATTGGCGACGAATTCAATGGACGCACCTCCAAGTGCCACATGGTACATTTATATATATGCATGTCATTCAATTCTTATTAACCTATGTAATTCTGCAGCTGGTAATTGGCGCGGCGTCCAAGAAGTATATGAGTGGCAAGATACCCTATGTGTTTCGTCAGAGCTCTGACTTTTATTATTTAACCGGTTGCTTAGAACCAGATTCGGTGCTCATGCTAACCATTGATGAGTCTGCTACGGTGCAGTCGACACTGTTTATGCGGCCCAAGGATCCGCATGCCGAACTCTGGGATGGTCCACGCACGGGGCCCGATTATGCCGTACAGCTGTTTGGCGTCCAGGAGGCATATCCCATCGATAGCTTCAATCAGATGCTCGGCGCACGGGTTGCACAGCTCAAGCCGCACTTGTGGTTCGATCTGAAGTACTCGGAGCTGCCCAGCGTGACGGATATGATGCTCCAAGTGTGCAATAACGAGCGCACCCAACTGCTGCCCGTTTATACTTTCGTGGAGAATATGCGACTGCTCAAATCGCCCGCCGAGATGCAGCTAATGCGACGGACCTGCTCGATAGCCTCGCACGCCTTCAACGAGGTGATGGCCGAGACGCGACCGGGCCAATCAGAGCATCAGCTGTACGCCGCCATCGACTTCAAGTGCCGCATGCGCAGCGCCAGCTATCTGGCCTATCCGCCTGTGGTGGCCGCTGGCAAAAATGCCACCGTCATACACTATGTGAACAACACACAGCTGCTGCAGCCACAGGAGCTGCTGCTCATGGACGCCGGCTGTGAGTACGGCGGCTATACCAGCGACATAACGCGCACCTGGCCCGTCAGCGGCCAATTCACCGAGCCACAGCGCACGCTCTACGACATGATGGAGCAGCTGCAAAAGGAAACAATCGGTGGGCGAATCAGACACACACACTTCAATTCCAATACACCAATCTATAATCTTTGAATTTTGGTTTGCAGATATCATTATGCAGCCGGGCGGCGAGACGCTGGATCAGTTGTTCGAGACGACCTGCTTCAAGCTGGGCAAATATCTGCAGGAGATTGGACTGGTGGGCAAGCATCTGAGCGAACACAAGGAGCTGGCCACGCAGGGCTACAAATTCTGTCCGCATCACGTGTCCCACTATCTGGGCATGGATGTCCACGATACGCCGCATGTGCCGCGCAACACGCGCCTGCAGCCGGGCATGGTTTTCACCGTTGAGCCGGGCATCTATATTGATGAGAAACGCACGGATGTGCCGCCCGAATTCCGTGGCATTGGCATACGCATCGAGGACGATATACTCATCAATGAGCAGGGCCAAATCGAGGTGCTCACCGCCAGCTGTGTCAAGGAGCGTCGCGCTCTAGAAAATTTGTTTAAATAGTTGCAAGTTCCTGGGCCCGACAAAATTCCTAGTCATAAATTAAGTTAAGCATATCTACTTGTGATCGGATCAGATACAGAAGTTCACAGAAGTATATAAAGAGAAACAGATTGGAAGAGAAAAACAAAAAATACATTTGACTGTTCAAGAGAATCTCTTATAGCTTGGCAAACACGGGCTTCTCATCCTTGGTTAGCTGTGCGGCCACCGCCTGGGCAAAGTCCTCCGACTGCAGATTCAGCTTGTTGATAATACGCTGCAAAACACGTAAAGGGCAAAAGGTTAACAATAATCTTTTTACAAAAATAACTACCCGACTTTGCCCGGTCAAAGTATTTTCTTTGTTATTAAATTTAAAACTTGTTTTTATTTTGCCCATATTCCTATGTATTCAATTTTCTATCCAGACCTTTGAAATTAATGGGAAAGTTGCATTTTTGCGCCCCTGTTTAATGAATATGTTGTAGATCTTTGAGCTTTGCAGCGGAAATTTAAAAAAATACAATAACTATCCAATTTTCCGAATTTGGCAGTGGATTATGCAATAATATAAAATATAAAGTAACGTATTCGTTATTTTTTGTTTGAAAATGTAAATTTTATACATATTAACTTGAACCCTCATTTTCAAGGGGTGGGGGTAGAGCGCTTGGTTTTTCCGTAAAATAGAAAACACGTCACGAGAGAATTTTGATATATGTAAATCGTTGAAAACGAGTTTGAAGCGGATGGGATAAATATTAAAAAAAATATTCATAATAGTTTTCCGACTTTGCAATTGCGTATGAAATTTTCCCAAATCCCATTCTTTTAAACAAGGTTGAAAAGGTCACTACTGGGAATTTACAGGGTAGCTAGTTTTAACTGTGAGCATCAGTCAGTCAGTCAGTCAATCAATCGGCCCACTTACAATGTGATCGAGTCCCTGCTGATTGGTGTGCTCCAGCGAATAAACCATGCTCTCCTTGGTTGTCTGGACTGCAATGGGACTCTTGCCGGCAATGTCCTCGGCCAGCGCCAGAGCGCCTACCACCAGCGAATCTTTGTCGGGGAATACGCGGCTGACGAGGCCGCTCCTCTCGGCCTCGGCCGCCTCGAAACGGCGGCCCGTGTAGCACAGTTCGCGTGCCAGCGACTGGCTGCCAATTGCCTTGGGCAGGCGCTGCAGCGAACCGACATCGGCGGCCATGCCGATGTCCACCTCCTTGACCTGGAAGAAGGCGTCCTGTGTGCTGTAGCGTATGTCCGCGGCGGTAATCAGATCGACGCCGGCGCCAATGCATGCCATATGCACCGCCATGATGACGGGCTTGGGACAGCGCTCGACGGCGCTGATCGAGTCCTGGTACAGCTTGATAGTGCGCTCCAGCACAACGCCCTTGCGTGCCACATCCTCGCAGTCGGCCAGCTGCTGGCCCATGCTCATCATGGACGTCAGATCGATGCCGGCACAGAAATGCTTGCCGGCAGCGGACAGAACAATGGCCCGGCAATCCGGATTGATGGCCAGCGTTTCGAAGCAGTCTCTAATCTCGCTGCGCAACGGATTGACAATTAGTATGCATACATATTTATGATATGCGCACTTACAGCCACATATCCCTATTGATGGCGTTGAGCTGTTTGGGTCGGTTCAGTTCCACATGGAAGACGAAGGGCTTGGGCGAGCTGATGGCCAGTGTTTTGAACTGTGCCGCGACAGCGGCGGCCGCCTGTGTGCTGCTGTGTGTGTTGTTGCGATGGGGCTGCATGGCTGCAAGGAAGGTTAATGCAATTTTCGTATGAAAACCGATTCGGACTTTGTACCGTTCATTTGGACTTGGGGCTTAAATTAATTGAACTCCACTACGATGTTCATTCTAATCTCGGAGTTTGCGTTGGTCACACTTACCAGCTATTCTGGGTGACAGTCGGATAATGCTTGTGAATCTCGGTAGCGACATAATTGCGAATTGAAGTGATGTTTGAAAGAATCTGCCTTTTACATCTGTATGTATATTTAGAGCGGTTGTTGACACTTGTTGCTCCTCTCGATAGTTTTTGAAAAACGATAGCACTCACTATCGATATTGTGCAGCTTTACGCGACTAATTTACTTGGCTGCAGTTGACATATAATAGCTACTATTATTGTGCATTTTTGCCGATATATTTTTAATTTAAGTAAATTTCGCGCAAATACTCTGCTTGCTGCTGTCCATACTTTTTGATAAGCGATAACTCAAACTATCGATTGTGCGCAGCTTTAAGCGACAAGCGACTTTGTTAGGTTTACGTCACCGTTGACACATAATTGCACCTAATAAGATGTTTATGTGAAGTTTGCCAAGGATATATTTGCGTGTTCAAGAAACGTTGCGAAAATACTATATTTTGTATATTTAAAAAGTTTGTTTACACTTGTTGCATCTTTCGATACCTTTTTCCATTTGATGCCTATCAATGAAAGCTCTAACGTACTCAGTTAAGTTGTACATCGTTGTTCAATTTAATGAGTTAGTTCCGCTGTTAAATTTGTATTGAGTGAACAAATCGTTCAGTTTCGTAAATAATCATTTTAACGTTCGTCTTATGTTTCTTAATCCTAATAACGTCCAATACGTATAAATAACAGATGTAATATAATTTGTTTATTAATGTAAGCACTAAAAAATATAATATATATCAAACTAAATAATGAACATTTTCATTGCATTAATTGATAAACAAATGGTGCTATATCTGTAGTTTAAGCTTATTGAACAGTAACAGTAGTTCATTCGTTCATTTAAGTGATTAGTTCAACGAACGATTCGACACAACTCTAGTACTCGCTGCGCTGACGTCAAACTTGACCAACGCATAGATTCTCCTGCCTTGCGGGATGGGAAGGGACATGGGACGTAAAGCAAAAACCCATATGTATAATGGCATCTGATTCTGTTGCCGCTGATAAGCTGCCGGCGCTGCACTCCCGAGCTATTGCCAATTATCAACTAACGCTAAGACTAACGCAAACACTGCTTTTTAGATAAGCGCACTTAAAAGAACAAAGTAAAATGGGCGATTCCCTGGACGTGTTGGTGTTTGGCTCTGCCATCATAGACTTCATCTGGTAAGCGGACAATTGACAATAGTTAGCTACCTTTACTAGTCCTCTTTCCCTACCCAGCTACACACCACGCCTGCCCAAAGCCGGCGAAACGCTGCATGGCCACAAATTCCAGACGGGATTCGGGGGCAAGGGCGCCAATCAGTGCGTGGCGGCTGCTCGTCTGGGTTCGCGTACGGCGCTCGTTGCCAAGCTGGGCGACGACAGCTTTGGCGCCGATTACCTGCGTCAACTGCGCACCGAGGCGGTCAACGTGGAGCATGTGCAACAGCTGAGCGGCGCAACAACGGGCATTGCTCAAATCGCCGTCTCCGATGGCGGCGAGAACAACATCATCATTGTGGTGGGTGCCAACAGTTCACTGGGCGCCAGCGATGTGAGCGGCGCAGCCAAGCAATTCGCCCAGGCCAAGGTGCTCGTTTGCCAGCTGGAAACGCCCATTGAGGCAACGCTGCAGGCGCTGCGCCAATTTCGGGGCGTGTCCATTTTAAATGCGGCGCCCGCACTGGAGCAGACGCCAGCGGAGCTGTTGCAGCTGGCGAGCATCTTGTGTGTGAACGAGTCCGAGGCGGCGCTCATGACCGGCGTGTCAAGCATCAAGACCATTAGGTAATGAAGAACCTGGTGTACTAATCCGAATATTACATTTGATTTGTTCTTTATGCCAACAGCGAGGCGAATGCTGCAATGAGTCGACTCATCGAGCTGGGCGCCAACACGGTGATCATAACGCTGGGCAACCTGGGTGCTGTTTGCGCCACAAAGGAGACGCCCACGCTGCACGAGCATGTGCCTGCGCCTTATGTGCCTCCCGAGCTGGTGGTGGACACAACGGGCGCCGGCGATGCCTTCATTGGTGCCTTGGCACACAACCTGGCCCGTAATCCGGCTGAAAAGCTGACGGCACACATTGAAGCCGCCTGCCAAGTGGCGTCCAAGTCGGTACAGCTGCCGGGCACACAGACCAGCTTTCCACATGCTTGAGCTCCCGCCCTGCTCAAGCATGCGGGGCATTTGTTGGGAGCCCAGACAAAAGCAATAAACCAAACATTTGAGTAATATCTAAAAACAAAAAGCAGAACAGCTTCTATACTATATATATAGAACTACATTTTTGTTATAATATTTAATGTGCTATTTGTGGTAAATCGTAAGTATAAAAAGAGAAATTAATTGTTTAGACTGCTTAACGCTCAATTTCGGTCACTAAACACAAGACAAAAACTGAATTTGGCAAATGCAATTTGCATAATCCGTTCGTTTGATGTTGACAAAACATATTTCTCCAAATGATTAAATGGTTGATTGTGTGCTGCGATCATTTCTTGCCCGACTTCTTAATGCCACCTCCCACAAGAGGCCCCTTTTTGGCCGCCTGCTGTTTGGCAGCTTCGAGCGCTTTTTGTTGGTCCTTTTGCTTTTGCTTGAAGGCCACATCGTCTTCGTCGAGCGCCTTGCCCTCCTTCTTGGGCGCCTTCAGTGGCTTCTTTTTACCGCCCTCGCGACCAGTCATCTTCTGTAGTTGAGAATATTTATATTGTTAATGATTTTTCTAGTCAGCAAGCTTGCTTCGTAAAACAGTCACGCACTCGCACGTTTTCCCAACTTTTCTATTTAGTGTTTGAGAACGACTAAAAATACTGAATGTCAGAAGTACACAGAAACTCGATGTTTCCCAACTCTAGAAAAGAAAATGTGACCGTTCAACTGTGTCGATACTTTTTCTGAAACACAGTAAACTTATCACCTATAATAAACAAATTAATTTTCATTAGTACTCAATGAAACATAGTCTTATACGTGAGCCTAATAATATAGCAAATTTTTAAAAGTTTGGCAATTTTCGCTTAATTGTAAATAATTAAAATTTATTCCAACATCGCCAAAGAAATTTTGTATATCGATAGCTGCCTTATAAAATCGGTTTTTTTGCGAGAGTCTCCCGATAGTTTAGCACACTGTTCACGTTTTACGAACACTTCACGAATTGCGTTCGTTAAGTGAGCACGCGGCTAATTTCAACGCCAAGTGGGAAATTCTATTCTGCAAAAGAAGTTTTTATTCTGTGACTTTTGTAAGAAGTTTAATAACTGAAGGTATTGTGATTTTCTTTTATACAACTCTTTATTTTTTTGCTGCGAAATACTAAAAAAAAACGGACAGTGCATCCATTACGAATTTGCCATTGATTTTTTTCTTCACGTTCACCTTGCACTAAATTTAAGTTATGTAATGTGCTATTTTTTTTTTGATTGTGTGTCGGTGTTGGTTTAATTTTCCGGTGTATGAATCTAACTATATTGTAGCCAAACGCCACGGCGCCATTAGAAACATGTAAAAATATTTTTTCTTTGTAAAAAAATTTGTTTTGTAAAAACTCTGCATAAATGGTGCTTACATAACCACAAAATAATTCGCAGGCCAAAGCAACGCTGTCCCAAATTGAAAGCATCAAAGATTCAGCGTCTATATAAGTCACAAGGTAAAATAGTCGTCCGTGTCCATGTCCTCTTTTTCAATGCACCCACACACCTGCAATGTGTTAAGAACGCTCACGAGTTCTAACCTAAAAAATTTTCGCAAGAAAAAGTTGAAAGCAAGCAGAATGAAAAGAACTGTGTGCCACACAAGCAAGCTGTCGCACACATGCATACATACATGTGCATGCATGCACAATTTGCGACAGCTGCCTTTGCAATGAATCTAATTGAATATCTAGTTTTTACCTGTGTATTTGCAGTATTCAGAATTTTCATCTTTTTTTTTGTATTGTTAAAAGTGTGACAATTGCGGCTAGAAAAGCGGCACACATATACACATTAACGTAGATATAAGTTCCATGTGCTAGTCGCGCTCTCTCACTCACTCGCACGCTACGCCATTACACGCGCAAAATTCGCAGCGATTGTACGTTTGACTGTATTTTGTATTTTATTTTTTTTCTTGCATTTCTCTTGTTTCATCAATTTCTAAGAGTTTCTTATTCTATTGACCAATGACCGCTTTATTGTCGACTTGCAACCCCGAAAATGTTCTTGTACATTTTACCTGCTTTCCGAAAAATGCTTACAAAAACCAGAACCGGTTCATTGACGGCACTGTCGCTGGCTCTCCCGCCGTCGCCATCGCCATCGCAGTAGTCGCAGATGCTGCTAGTCGTGACGTCAGCAAAGCAAACGCGTCATGCAAATATGCCGCATGTGATTTTTGTATTTATTTTTGCCCTTTTGTGTGGCCTTTTTAGCGCCATTTTGCAAATGTTTTCCAACTGATTCAGCACATCGATAACACAGTTGATCGTCCTGTCTAGTGTTGTGAAACAAACACTACGCATTGGCGCAAACGTCTTCAATTTCGAATTCACTGAGCTCAGTTCCAGTTGCCAACTGATTGCAATTGGCAAACGATAAACAAATCGCTGCCCTCGCCCTGATGCGTCAGCAAGAACAGTTGTGGAAATTTTATGCAAACGCTGCACACATAAACTTCAATTCTATTGTCAAAGCTTGTTGCTTGGGAAGAAATTGTTTATGTGAATGTCGCCTGTCTGGCCTGAAAGAAAAAAACAATCACATTTACATTTGTATATATAACAATTTTGCCGTACTTAACCCATTGAACTGATTTCGCTGCAGGCCCATCGCACTTGAATCCGTTTGCTTAAAATAGCCACAATTGAGTTTGCGGCCGCAACTCCGTTGCATTATTTTTTATTTTTTTCTTGGCGCGCTGCCAGCATTTGCCGCTGCTGCGCCGCAGACGGCTTTGAATTGGCGCGTCCAGTGTTAAAATTTTTTATGTAATTGTCGGCGATAAGGAGACCTTGAAAAATTCTTATATAAAATAGCTGTATTAGTGCTGTGTTTATCTAATCGTGGTACGCACATTTGAATTTTGCTCCCTTTCGCTTGCAAAAAGCCCTGTGACGTCGCATCGCTCATAGTATTTAAGAGAGCATGAGACAGGCAGACAGACAAACTGAGCGAAAGAGAGCGCCGCGCACATGCGTCAAATTTTCCACAAGTCACATGCTATGCTGTTGACGCGGGCGTCAACGCTGCTGATGGTGTCGGCGCGTTGCCAATTGAGTAAAAGTTTACATTTTTGGCACGCATTTATTTTGTGAAGGCGTTGCAAACCTCGAAAGGGGTAAATGAAAAACAATTGAAAGAAATACATTTAAATACAACTAAAAACAATATGTTAAGGCCAACATTTAAGCAATGTATTTTGTATATACATCTCTCTTCTCACTTCCTATTCCTATCAACTTTTGGCCCATAACTCCTCCGTTTGTGGACTCATTATCGCCTAGCTAACGGTGTTATGCAATAGGATTGGCATTGAATTCTTGACAGTCGGCACTACACAGACATATACATTTAGACAAAATGATAAGGCGCTGATCTGCTCTCTCTGCGCCTTTCACTCTCTCGATCATTTTCTGCGTTGGTGTTTGCGTATGCGCACACGTGCAAAACCTATGCATGCGTGTGTGTGTGTGATTGTCTAGCCTCTGTTGCCAACTGTCTCTCAGTATTTTGAGCTTAAAACTATTAAACGCTTTTGTTACCGTTCGACGCGCTCACACTCTCTCGCAACTGTTGCGCCGCGACTGCGACGCGTGAGAGCACCTGAACTTGAATTCGCCTCTGCCAGCACAGGCAGCAGCTGACCAACGCAGCGCAGGCTAGCTCGTCGGTTTCGCTGTACGAATCGTTCACAAGCAATTTAGTTGCCGTCCGGTGCAGACCTTTGATTTCGCAAGGAATAAGGATAAATAATTTTTTTTTCGGTGCTGTGATATTAAAACACAAACAAATTGTACGTATTAAAAATTAATTGCACTTATTGTGCATTAATACGAATCAAATCAGCAACAATAATAATAATTAAACAGCAATCATAGTTAAAAGCAAAGCATTAGTGAACAATATACTTTTTTTTCCTTTGCTTGGAATTAAGCAACAAACAATTTTTTTTGGATTGTTACATAAACGTGCAAAAGCATTAAGCAACTGAAAATTGGCAACAACAAATGCATATTGTGTTTACAGTTGAAAATGAATGAATATGAATTGGTTAAACAATATATATTTTTTTCCGGTGATTGGAGCAGTTATGCAATCGACATTAGAGTTGCCGCCCCTTCATTGTTTATTAGCCATGGCCCTAATACAGTGCAAAGCAGTAAACAATAATCCCTCCATCCAGGAAGTTGTTACACGTGCATCTTCGTCTAGCTCTTATTTTTCCCATGCCAAATATTTTTTCTTGTGACCAGTTGAAACTATTACATCACGGTCGCGCGTGCTCTTTGCAAAAGCTCTTTCAATCGGCAGCAGCAGACTCTTCCGCCCGACCGCCCCTGGAGATTAGATAACAGGGCAACGCTTTTACAGTTGATTGCTGCACGCCTACAACTACTCGCACAGCCAGCAATACGAGGTTCTCTTAAGTGCCGCTGTCTCTCTTTCTGTGCGCTCTTGCTTGTGCCAAGTGTTACATAAAAACGGTTTTCGTCAATGAAAAGTGGCCCAGACTGCGGCCGGTGGCTGCTAATTTAATTTTGTGCCACATTTAGAGCAACAACGAAAAACAATGAAAAAGTTTTGCTGCCGTTGTTCATACACTTGAATTCTAAATTTAACAAGACGAACAGAATGGAAAAGAAAGCTCGCTCTCGCTCGCTGTGATACTTTGGTCAATGTCGGCTGCGAGAGCAAACACATGTATGGGTGTGCAGCTAGCCATCCCCTTTACACAACCAGTTAGTATTGGTTTGCTACAGCTGCTGTGTGCTCTTGGCATTTCAATTGAATTGAAAGCGCTATCTATCAACTATGTTATACAAGCGATTAAATTATGCAATGTATATATGTATGTGCTCATTGCCAAAATTTGCTACATTCGAAACAAGCATACATTAAGTTGTTGTGCTTTTGCCACGTAACTCTTATACAAGTCCATTTCTCCCCTTTATCTTCAATTAAGAGAGTTTCAGTTTATTGGTCTTTATTATAACTGGTTCAAACAGAACTCAATTGGATTGTAGCTAGTTGCGGTGCCGTATGCATAAATGCATATAAACAATAAATAATGTAAAAGTCTGCTACATGAACACGTGGCAGTTGGGGGTCTCAATTCCAAATCTGATTCATAAGCAGAAATAAAAAACCGCGACCAGTTTGCCGGCGCTGTTTCACTTATACATGCATATACATTTATGTAAATACAACAAAACGCACTAATACAGTTACACAAACAATTGCGAAGCCGCCGCTTAGCAACGGCGATGGGGCTGATGTCAGTTGCTTATGTGTATTTCTTTCGTATAATTAACATGCATGCAAACTTACACATATACATATGGATGCTTTGAATTTTAACAGCTGACATAGCAAACAGCTATTGTCTGTCGATAGTTGAGCCAAACTTGTTGCCGTTTAATGTCGGCCTTGTTGCCGATCTTATTTTATGTGTGATATACGTATTTTATTTTAATATGCACAACTAAATCATTTGCATGCTTCACCTAATTTAACCTAGTTTAAGTACTTTTTCATTTAACATACTGTCACCCCCTTGTTTAAACTTCGCCGCGTCAAATTACAAAGCTCGTAGAACTTTGGATGACCGCTTGATTGTGCACCTGCATGCAAAGTACTCGATACGGGGCGGCAGGTGGAATCGATTAATTGGTTATCACGGGGTTTCGATTGCTTTTTAAGTTGGGCGCTTTCGACGCTATTGTTTTTTTTTCTTCCCATTTACGTTTCATTTATGCATGTAACATTTTCATTTGGTTTTGGTGGATATAATTTTGTTCAAATTTAAACTGTGTCAAAGTGAAGTGTGCCTTAAATCATTATGCAAGCAAAAATCAAGAACGCAATATCATTAATCAATCATAAACATAAACATAACCTCAAAACTAACGACTGACTGAGAAATGGAAGAAAATGATGGAGAAGATTGAAGATGGAAAGACAATTTTTGTTAATTTGTGGCAAACTTGCGCGTTTACAGCAAAATGGGCAAGGATTTTGATGCTATGGGATTCGTCAAGGACTTCGCTGCTGGAGGCATCTCCGCAGCCGTCTCAAAGACTGCCGTCGCACCCATCGAGCGTGTGAAACTGCTGCTGCAGGTTCAGCACATCTCGAAACAAATCACCCCCGATCAGCAATACAAGGGTATGGTTGATTGCTTTATCCGCATTCCAAAGGAACAAGGTTTTGCTTCATACTGGCGCGGTAACTTGGCCAACGTTATTAGATATTTCCCAACTCAGGCTCTGAACTTTGCCTTCAAGGACAAGTACAAGCAGGTAAGCATCCATCTCTATCCAGCATCCAATCCAAACTATAACCATGCCTTGTGTGTCGCACTTTATTGTAGGTCTTCTTGGGTGGTGTTGACAAGAACACCCAGTTCTGGCGTTACTTCATGGGCAACTTGGCCTCTGGTGGTGCCGCTGGTGCAACCTCTCTCTGCTTTGTCTACCCATTGGACTTTGCTCGTACTCGGTAAGTTGGCAATTATAAATGCCAGACAACGAATTTGCCACTAATTGTTGAACGTTAAATAATTTAGCTTGGCTGCTGATACTGGCAAGGGTGGCGCTCGTGAATTCACCGGCCTGGGCAACTGCTTGACCAAGATCTTCAAGAGTGACGGCCTCGTTGGCTTGTACCGCGGCTTTGGTGTGTCCGTACAGGGTATCATCATCTACCGTGCTGCATACTTTGGCTTCTACGATACCGCTCGCGGCATGTTGCCCGATCCCAAGAACACACCCATCTACATCAGCTGGGCCATCGCTCAGGCTGTTACAACTGTTGCTGGTATTGTGTCCTATCCATTCGATACTGTGCGTCGTCGCATGATGATGCAGTCTGGTCGCAAGGCCACCGAGGTCATCTACAAGAACACACTGCACTGCTGGGCCACCATTGCCAAGCAGGAAGGTACCGGTGCCTTCTTCAAGGGCGCCTTCTCCAACATTCTCAGAGGCACTGGCGGTGCTTTCGTGCTTGTGTTGTACGATGAGATCAAGAAGGTCTTGTAAATTAAATTATTAAATTATTCAAAACATAAACAACAACAACAACAAACAAACCACTACCAGCTAATTATATTATAAAAAGAAAATTGTAACAACAGCAGAAAATGTTTAAACGACAGCAAGAAACATCAACAGCAATAACCCCAATATAATTATGAAATTATATTATATATAATAACTGGATATAATTTAATTGCACTTGCATAAATAGCAAAAACACTTAAGAACATCAATGATGGCCAGACAACAACAACAGCAACGACAAGAAGAAGCGCAAAAGAGGAGCTGGAGAAACGGAGCAACAAACATCCACACTTGAATCCACAACAAACAGCCACAACACAATACACACACAGAGAGAGACAACAAAATCAGACGAACATTCTAGACATATATATAATTTATAAGCTAGTATTCTTGTTAAGTTCGACAGGTGACGTTGGCAGAGTGTGGATGCTTATTACCGTTGCTTTGTTTCGCCTCAACCACGCCTCTTTTGCCAATCGGAATGTTAGAAAATATAGTGCGCAATACATGAGAAATAATACGAACCCATTTCTCAAGCCTCTGCAGTAACAACAAACCAACAAAAATCAACCTGCGGTTGGTTAAAAATATAAAAATTGATAAAAATAGTAGACAAATTGTGTTTTAATTACATTTATGTACATTTTTTTATTTTTATTATTTTATTCTCACCCAAACGTGGGAAATGTGTGCTATAGTTATTTTCATTTAAATTAAAAACTAAACCTAAAAATAAATTTGTGACATGTCTCCGTCGGTTTGCCACAAATTCACCTTTCGCAAGAATGAATAAGCTTGAAAAATTGTGGCATGAATCATTTTTTCTTTCTTGAACATTTAAAATTCAATTGCTAAGGTCTACGAAAATTCATTTGCGAATTATTTACACTTTAGTTTTGAGGAAAATTAACCAAATCGTGCGAAAATAGGTTTCCACCTGCGATCGTTTGGTTTTCATCAGTTGAATCATAAATCAATTTTAAAAGCTACAAACAAATATAACTGCATGAATTTCACCGATTTTGGCGGTACTTTTGGTACTTTCACCTGCGCGAGAATAAAAATAGGTGTAAAATTGAAATGTTCGAAAATTCATTAAATTGTAATAATTTGCATAACATTTACATTAAACATTCACTCAATAAAATGCACCCCACCTTCGGGAAATGGGTTGAAAAATGTTTGCAGTTAAAAGAGCAAAAAAAAAACATCAACCCATCGAAAATTGTTGACCACAATTTTAAGAGAGTAAAAAACAGCCCTGGCACTGCCGGGTGCTACAGACCAGGTACGTTCCCAAGTTTGTATAAATTTGTAACGCTCAAAAAAATATCCAAGTAGCCAAAAGCAGTTTTATCATGTTTGCTACACTTGAAATTCTAAATTAACCCTTGTCACATGTGGCTGGTTTTATTCTGAACTCAGATTTTGGAAAAAAAAAAAATTTAAAAGTATATTTTAACATTTTATTTTCTTCGGACTTGAATATCCTTCGCAAACGGAAATTACGAAACGAACAAGGGCAGATAAAACCAAACACAGAGCCAAGGAAGGCCGAAACCAAGAGAATAAACTAAACGACCAGCGGGTAAATCACGTGTCAAGAGGAGCAACAGCAAAATGGGCGAGGATGGTGGCGCCATGAGGAAGGGTGACGTCAAATCCTTTCTCATCGACTTCATGATGGGCGGTGTTTCGGCGGCCCTGGCCAAAACTGCTGTGGCGCCTATTGAGCGCGTCAAGCTAATCCTCCAAGTGCAGGAGGTGTCAAAACAGATACAGTCGGACAAGCGCTACAAGGGAATTATCGACTGCTTCGTTCGCATACCCAAGGAACAGGGATTCGCGTCGCTCTGGCGTGGCAACTTGGCCAATGTGATACGTTATTTTCCCACACAGGCTCTCAACTTTGCCTTCAAGGATGTGTACAAGTCGGTGAGTGCGCGGGTGACGGGGGCCACAAAAGGGGAGCAGTAGCTGGGCATCGTATTATACGCTCTATATGCTCTTATACGCTCACGTATCTTATACGTTTACCTAAAAATTCACTCATACGCTCATTTATTCGCTCACTTATACGATCAGTTGGACGCTCAATTATACTATTTCATATGCACTTTTCTTTGCTCACTAATACATTACTTATACTCGTTCTTATAAGCTTATACGATCATTTGTACATTCACTGCTCTTATACGCTCACTTAACCACTGTCTTATACGTTCACTTATACTTTTGTACGTTCGCTTATACACGCTTATACAATCACTTCAACGCTCATTTAAACGTACTTTTACGCTTACTTCCAATCTTATACGCTCACTTATACTCTTATAAGCTCACTTATACTCTTTCTTTCAAGTTCACTTATACACTCTTATACCATCACTTCTACGCTCACTTATACGTTTACTTTTACGCTCACTGCTGCTCTTATACGCTGACTTATACACTTTCTTATACCTTTCCATACGCTCACCTTAACCTCTCTTATACGCTCTCCGTTTGAAATTCCTTGCTCTTTAGGTATTTCTGGGTGGCATCGATAAGAAAAAACAGTTTTGGCGCCATTTTATGGGTAATCTGGCATCTGGTGGCGCTGCAGGCGCTACTTCTTTGTGCTTTGTCTATCCACTGGATTTCGCACGTACTCGGTAAGTTCCCAATGTAAGACAGTTTATAGCAAACAAAAGAAATTAAAACCAAAGTTTAGCAAATTGTATACAAAGCCCACAGAACATCTTATACAAAGTTTTGAGAGAGCCAAAGCTTACAAAATAGGAGAGGACCAGAACTCCGCGCTCTTGTGCATTGTGACGTCATAAAGCCCTTCAACTTAGTAAAATTTGGCATCGATCCTTATAGCTTCCGTAGGAATACTATTTTGATTACTCTCTGATCTCTTGCTCCAATTTATCGATAAATATCGATATAAAGCATGGTTTTCCTAGTATATTTCGAGAATTATAAGAGCTAGAACCACTAAATTTGATAATTTCACATTTTACATACCACGTTTCGATTCCGCAATGATTTAAATGAGTAATAACGTTTCAGTCGGGTATAACCGACAGCGTAATACTTTTTCACAGTATGCCAACAATTTAGTGTTTTCAAAAATTAGCAATTTTTGGGGACGGGGATTTATTTTTAGAGGTGCCCCAAGCTTTAATATTATTGAATTTGTTTTGATATTTGATCGATTTGCCACGCCAAACATTTGTTTTGGGAGTAGTAGGCGTAACCAAATTGGCGCGATCTTTAGAGGAGGTCATCAGTAATCTGTGTGATCTGTGTTGATGCATCTAGCTTTGAAACGGAGGGTATCGCCTCGTCGGGCACTCCCGATTGTGTTTCCCAATTGATACTCTTTTTCCTCTCCCAGTTTGGCCGCGGATGTCGGCAAGGGCGGCCAGCGAGAGTTCAACGGTCTGATCGACTGTCTGCGAAAGGTGGTGAAGTCCGACGGGCCAATTGGTCTGTACCGTGGCTTTGTGGTGTCCGTGCAGGGCATCATTATCTATCGCGCCGCCTACTTTGGATTCTACGATACGTGTCGCGACCACTTGCCGAACCCGAAGAACACGCCGTTCTATGTCAGCTGGGGCATTGCCCAGGTGGTGACCACAATCGCTGGAATCGCATCGTATCCGTTCGATACGGTGCGCCGTCGCATGATGATGCAGTCGGGTCTGAAGAAGTCCGAGATGCTGTACAAGAACACCGCTCACTGTTGGCTGCTGATCGCCAAGCAGGAGGGCATTGCCGCCTTCTTCAAGGGCGCCTTCTCGAACATTATTCGCGGAACTGGAGGCGCCCTCGTGCTGGCCATTTACGACGAGTTTAAGAAGTATGTTTAATTAGCGGCCATTATAGTGCACACCCCAGCCCCATCATCTCCACCACCATCACCAACATCATCACCATCGCCACGAAGCCTCTCTCCGTCGCACGTTGACGCAATTCCGGAAAGAGCCCCGCACGAGCAGTATTCGATTACATCGGTATTAGGACCATTTGTCATGGTGGAAATGGCGCAAAAATCCGGGTGTGCAACTCGACTAAACTAGCTAACTGACAAATAATATTATTTTCATTCATTTAACTGAAGCGTAAAAATTTAGCGTTAATTCACTTGGTCCTTTCTGCTTTTGTTTTCTTGTGGCTATCAAACACATTTAAATTAAATAAAATTACTCAAAACGGTGCTGCAAATTTCTGTGTTTTGTTTATGTCCGAAATATCGATTAGTCAAGTTCTCCACCAACGAATTGATGCCATTCATTTTTCTCTTTTATTTGTAACTCTTACAAAACGCGTTCAATATATTGTATTACAAAACTCATCGGTATCTTAAGTTGCTTTATATATATTTAAGTTTGAACATTTTCGCAAAACTACAGAGTAAATTTGGTGTTTTTTTCTCGTTTTGTCAAAAGGCGAACAGTTCGCCGGGTGCGAAACTCTACTAAAACTAATTGTTAAAAATCAATTTATCTTTATTTTATTTAAGTTGTACGCTAAATTTATATGTTAGTCACTCTGTTGCGGTGTTTTTATATAAATGTTTATATAAATAAATTAAATAAAATTACAGTACTCAAAAAATTCGCAGCTAATTTTTGCCCAAAATAGTCAAGTTGTCTACCAACAGAAAGAAAAATAGTAAATTAATGTTTTTCAAGCAGCAAATAATGCGAATAATTTATTGAATTCAATCAATCACTAGGGTTAATTTTTAGACACTCATCTATAAAGCAAAGGCGTCTGTTTTTTTGTGGTTATATTAATTTACAATAAAGTAGAATTTACGCGAAATTTATCGTTGTATGGGCTAAAATGATTCGTTAAGTGTGTGTGACTCGGCTAAAGCTTCACATTAGTCAAGTTGACTACCAACGGCAGTTTAAAAAAACTGATTACATCTTGTTTACAGTTACAAAGTACAAATAATTTATTGAACATTTTTTTTCATGTTTTTTTTTGTTTTTTTGCCTTGTGTATTGAACTTAAATGTTAGCAGGCGTTAAAGTTAAATTAAGCATTAAAATAACATTAAAAACAAATCAAGTCGCACGCTGAGCGGGCCGAGAGAGCGAACTGAACTGATCTGAGCAAGCTTTCAATTGAGCTTTTTGGTCGTTGAAAAAGTGGGAAAAAAATAATATTAAAAAAAATACTTTCCAAACAATTACACAAATTGCACTTAATATTATTCTACGCTACGTTTGCTTTTTCGTAGTGGGTGTGCCTCATGCGTTAAGCGTTTTATTTTCTTTGCTGTTGTATGTTTTGTTGTTTTTGGGTGCGCATGACTATTATAATTGTTCCGTTGTGGATCGCATTGGATCTGGATCGGGATCAGATCAGATCGCTCGGCAAATCGCTTTAATGCGTGGCGCCCGATCTGTGCGCCAGGAATAAGAAGTATGTGCCCGCCGCATAAGCCAAGAAGTTGAACAGTCCGAAGACGCCAGCCGCCGTATTGGAGCCATGTCCCACGGCGTTCGACTCAGCCCACCTGGCCAGCTGCACAATGAACGCAATGAAGTAGAGCAGTGTCAGCACAGCAGTCGTCAGTAGCTCCTGTAAGTGAAATGAGAGAGAGAGAGAGCGAGTAAGCAATAGTTTGTTGTCACTCAACTGTTGTACACGATCGCACTTACGGAGAAAATCCAATTGACGGCCACGTTGAGTGCCTCGCGTATGCCCAGGAAATAGGCGGCCATCAGCAGGATGGTAATGATGAAGGAGATGACAACAACAAACAGGAAGAAACTTGTTGCAGAGGCCAGGGCTGGCGAGGCAAGCGCCATACAAATGATGCCCAATACCTAAAACAAGAACAAGTTCAAGCGATTCAAAAAATATGTACATACATATATATATTGATCTTAATTGGCATAATAGGGGGTGGGGGTCCAACATGATGTCACCTTAAGCAATTGAGCAATAGTGAGCAGTTAATTGCCTTTTGAATACACATCTCAAACAAATCAGTGAGAGAACCTAAGAGCACGATACGATTTGCAAAATGGCAGCACTGCACATGGACAGTCAGATCGTTGGTCTGCTCGTGTGTGTGGGTGTCGCTTCAAATCAATGACACCGATTTCGATGACATGCCCATTTGTGTTTCATATTCGTTTTGCTGGCAATTAAAAGGCAATGAGCATTAGGCGGCATACGTACAGGTGTGTGCACACAGAGCGTTGCCTAAAAACAAAAGGCAGGCGAAAAGTGAAAGCTGAAAGTTGCAGACATTGCCAAAGCCAAAAGTGACGGCGACCTGTTGGCATGGCTTACAATAACAACAACAGCAGCTGCAGCAGCAGCGACTGAAGTCAACTGGTTCTTGTTTATGTTATTGTTTGTTTTTCGCTTGTTTTGTTTTCTGTGTGTGTGTGAACTAATGATTGCGTGAAGTAAAAGCGCCCCCTGCCGTACAAAGTTGATTGAACTGCGCTGCGAATGCAGTCTGCACTTGACCACAGACATTTCTTTTGTATCACATCTAGGCAACTCTGCCAGCAGACGAATTTGCGTCATCATTTGCGTTTAGAAGTAAAAATAAATGCGTTCAATATATTCAAAACATTTTAATGTTAATTCCATGCACGTGTGTATGTATGCATCCGCTAATGATATATAAAATATATGAATTATGTATAGCAGTCACAAATACATATACCATAAATATTTATTTATGTTGCTGACTTTTCGACGCAAGAGAACTTTACGCTTCAATAGTCCAGACACTGGCCTACATTCAAATGATTTGATCGTTGATCATTTGATGCCTCTGCTGGTAAATAAAAAACATGGTAAAGTTGCCATGTGAAGCATGAAAATCGTTGTCTGCCGCAGTAAAGAACTGCAAATACTCGCTTGAGCGATGACGCGAGACAGCGGCGTTGTGATGTATCGCAAACATATCGATAAAAAACGGTCGCAGGATCAAAGCGGCATTTTTGCCTTTGTAGTTCAATGGCGGCACGATAACGATAACAGCTCAGCTGTAGCGTTGTTGTGTGACGTCAGCGAACAGCATGTAAATAAACAAGTAAAATTGTGCGATGTTTTCTGTTAACAAACAAATAAAAACAAACGTAATTGCTTGTGACAGAGCCGGCCATGTCAATTCTAAGTTAAGATGAGCTCATTTGGCGGCTTGTACTTAGTCACCGTTCATTTAAACACACACACACACACACACATGATCAACGAGGCCGTACTTAACCTATAAAATATGTACATCATTTTGCATTTTGAATTGAAACGCTTTGTGCTCGTATTTCCATATTCTCCATGTTAACTGACAGCGCCAAACGCCTTTGGTCGAAAAATTCTTGAGATTTTTGTGTGGCGCGGCACAAAAAAAAAACGAAAGAATGAATGAAAACAAGTATAAATTTTGGAGTCGGCTGTAAATGACTGCGCAATACCCTGCTCACACTGTAATAACAATAACGGTCGAAAAGGGTTTTAATTGTTATTGTTATTATTTTTATTGGTGGAAAAGGTTACCGCATTGAGAATAAAAAAAAGATCCAAAAATATATATAATATACTATGTATGTATTATTGTTTTTTTTTAATTTGGTATTACTCAAAACAAGACATGTATATATGTTTCAATGGATCCTCTAGGCGCTAAAATATTAAACTCGATTTTTAGAGAAGATTACCAATAAAATGTAATATAGATTTTTGCGATTTGCCACGCCCCTCTGTGGGCATAGACGGAAAATTTTAACACCTTAGCGAAATTGAGTATACGCGAGGATATATCCAGAGTTTGAAGTCTCTAAAAGAATACTGCCCAAAACGAATATACCCTTTTAGCATTGTGAACGAGTATAAGCCAAAAACACAGCAACAAAATGTGTGTCATAATTTTCGCTTTGGGCCAAGAGCCCCACAAAATGTAACAATGTAGTCAATAGACATGGAAACATGCTTTATAGAGGCGACTGAACAAAGGCCCGTGCCAAAGGCACAGCTTCCAAAATACTTTTATATGCAAATACACACAATATATATATACATATATACAATATCTTACGTAATGCCCATTAAGATATTTCGAAATAGTCAAATAAATCGTGGAACGTTTTCGGTTTCTATCGTTGTGCCCATCCTCAGGCAAATTTGCATATATGTACGTAGATTGGTTAAACATGCGCTATAGACACGATTCGAGCACATGCATATAGAATATTCTTACAACACAAATGCTTTTGAGTGTGTGTGTGTGTGAAGACAACAACAGGTTTGTCAACATGTTGCCCAAATGTTTGACCAACTTAATGGCAAACAGGCTGAGTTCCGCTTCTTTGGAACAGCGTCTGGAAACTGGAATTGGAACTGGAACGCAATGGCAATCTTATCGCTATATAGACGTATAGCCATGGTCCGCTGATACGACGACAACCGGCTGCGGTGCGTAGTCTTAGCTAGCTATCGTTTTGTTTGTCAGTCCGTTTATTTGTTTGAGAGTCGATAAGGCACATGAAAATAGCACATAGAAAATAGAAAACTGAACACAAAAAAAAATCCCCACTCGACCACGGAACGTATGAGTAATGCCTGAGCGAATTTTTTCATTTTCAGGACGAACAATTTATTTGGCCACGGCAGGCGGGCTTAGACGGGTTATCGGCTATCGGCCGTTATCTGGCCAGTGTGGCCAACAGCAGTCATTTGGCCAACAGCTGCAAGACACATTATCAGCTGCTATCGGTGCGTATGAGTAATGTGCCCAGTCACATGACTCACGTTGGCAGAGCTATATGCCTGGCCAGGATTATCGGCTAGTTGTAATCTCCCGTAGATCGTTAACACGATTAGCGCGTTCAACACAATCAACAGTGGCTCGCAGCAGACAGCGCAAGGCCAAGACAGTCTTCAGTTTTAGTTTACAAAATTCAAGTCAGGTATTTTTAGTTTGAGTTAAAAAAAAATTGTATTTCTTAACATATAAGATTTTAAACAAACAACATAGAATTTGTACCATTGTGTACATCAAAAATTTTTCACTTAAGTTCTTGGTTATGGAAAAAGGGTCTTACAAACCGAACCTAAGGGCGCGGCAATAGTTCGAACCATAAACCGAACCAACAACAACTTATATATGGATTCATAGCCAGGTTTTTTTACTTTAATAGGGTTAAATTTGTATACCTTGTAGAGTGTTTAATCAGATAACGCTGACTTTTAAATACAGTCTTAACTGATTTGGGTATTATAAAATTGTTGTCGTATAAAAAGTGTATTGTTATCTTAAGCATCTTAATTACGAGCGAAAATTGGGCAAAAACTTATCATATATAATATACATATAACAGATATAACAGATTGCTAAACAGTGTTCGTTGGGCAATTGAAAATTTGAACTTCTGAATTTTTAAGAAATTTTAATCGGCATTTTTAATGCGTTAAATGCTTTATACTTAATATGCCTGCTTTGTTTTTCTGTTTGTTTAATAGAAGTTTTTATGCTTTTTTTATTTAAACGATTTTCAGACTAAGATTTTTAAATAAGCCTCTAAAGAATAAACTATATGATTTCTTACAATTTAAAATAGTTAATAATAAATTAATAGTTAATAGTATGCAAATTATTAAGCCTTTCGAAAACGACTAATCAATTGAATAAATTTAAAAATTGTTTAATATATTGATTCATTTTATGTCGGAAAAAGAAAATTCTAATTCTAAGTTTGGAATAGAAGCGTTCAGGCATGAAATGATAGAAATGCTTTTGTTATTGCGTTCAATTGACTTAACTTGATTCATATTGATTTTAACTATAGTTTAAATGTGCATATTAAAAGCTGATAATACTTAATTTTTAGTTATCGTTTCAAGCTTAATTTTTGTACATTATAAACACACTTGAGTGCTTTAGTTATAAGCTGACTATCAGTTGTCGAAAGAAAAAGAAATATAATGTAGATTAGATAAGCTTTGAAGAAATGGCATTTAATGTTGAAGACGCATTCTGTTTGAAATGTGCATTTAAATAGCTAAAGCAACACGCATTTAAAAGAACAGAAGTACAGTTGCGGCCCGTTGGCATTAGCTGCTTGAGAAGCGAATAGAGGGGCTCGCAATTAAAATGTCAATAACTGGTGAACTGTAGGGGGCGCCAATTAACTGCGAACAACAATGCTTTATGTATACACGAACGTATTTATGTGGTTAGGGTAATGATATAATTTGTGTCTGGCAATAGAGCTCTATTGATTTTCTAGCCACAATTTGTGGCCAATAATGGTTACTGTTGGCATTATTAATGCGGTGTCCTTGGCACTGTCACACATTTAATGTATATATGTATATTCGCTTAGAGCGAAAGGTCATTATATATTCTAGAACGAAAAGTTTTCAATTTTAAGTGCATTGTGTTCTTGAATAATTTTGCTTTTAAAATTGATCCTTAATATAGCAAACATATGAAAAAGAAAAAATGGAATTCCGAATGGAATTACAAAGTTGCTTGGCTTGAGAACTTGCATTTAAATTTAATCAAATTTTTTGAAAAAAGTAATTTCACACTTGATTTAATGTTTGATTTAATGACAAGTTAAGTAATTTTCACGATGGTTGGATTTTGACATCGCTTGCCCTTGATTGTTGCCCTTGACATAAGTATCTGTACACTCAGACAAAAGACCAAGAATTTTATACATAAGTACATATGTACATGTACTAAAAAAATACATAGTCATAATTCGAGATTATTATTAATATGAGCAAATATGTTTTTTAAGATTCTTTTTTAAAGGTCAAAGTTATCTTAATATTAGAACTTAAAATAGATTTCAATCTAAGAAACCTTTTAATTACATCTTGAACTTTTTACGCCTTTTTCGATTGGGAATGGTAATTTTTAAGAATTGAAGAATTTTTGTTAATTTTTAAAGAGCATTAAGGTTCGATTTTGAAACCAAGGTGGTTTTAAACTCAATTGAGGAATATTTTTTAGACGGCATTTTAATTCTATAATTTAATTATATGGTTTTGGAAGGGCATTTTTCGCTGAGTGTATGTGTAGTATACGTATATGTGGCATGTGGCATGTGACATTGATGGTTGTTGTTGCTGGGCTTGTTGCAAGACAATCTTTGACTGATCTTTGCCCAGCGACGCTTTCTCCAACGCTTACGCGAAGTTGTTGTCGTTGTGCTTGGCATGTTGTGTGTGTGTGTTTGTGTGTCAAATGTAAAGAGCAACTGTTGTTGTTGTTGTTGTACTCGTTGTGGTTGCTGCCGCCTTTGTTGTTGCGTGTTGGCGGCCACCTGTGGGCGGGCGATATATATACTAATGTATATATATACATATGTATATATACAATATATATATTGATATTGATGGTTGCAGTTGGCCCAGTCCATGTGCTCGTTTTTGTTGTTGTTGTTTTCGTTGTGGTTATTGTGGGCTGTGGGCATTTGCATGGCTAACTGGTGACGGCTTCCCACGTTGGCTTTATACACATACACCTTGCTACACACATATTTCTTATATATATGGACAAATCTTTACTTTCTGCGAACACGCACAGCTGTTCGCGTTTTGTGACGCTTTCTCGTTCTATTTTGATCATGGGAATATTATAAACTGTACGCACATGCATCATGTTTGTTTCAGGGACAATTCTGACAAATTGGCTATTGTGTAATAGTTCCCAAGTGATCAAATTCAAATTGGCAGCACTGGTTGACCACATGTTCACTCACGTGGCCCCTCGTTAGGCCCTTTTCTGCGCCTATCTTATCCGCCTAATGAGATCCTGGCACACACACACTCACGAGCTACATAAACCATAGGTAGCTGATAAAAAAGAAAAAAGAAAGCGTACTTCAGCAGCCGAGCGTGCTCGACTAGCAGTTGCCCTGCCCACACTTCTTATACACATCAAAATAAATTCTTTAAAAATTGTATGTTAATTATTTCCAAATAATTAAATACACAACACAACTCTAAAATCACTCCACCAAAAATGTAAAATTTCTAAGGAGAGCAAAAGGAGGTATAAAAAAACAACTAAACACATTTTGCTTATGCTCCAAAATAGCCCATATGCCATATAAGTTCAAGAACCGTCGGTATTTTTTGATTTTGGTTTAGAAGTGGGCCCTCAAACAAAATAAAATAAACTTGAGCTTCAATATGCACTACAGTGGTTTTTTTTTATCGATTTCAACGAAATCTAGTTATTTATCGATTTAAATAAAAAAATTGTTCGAAAAACATAAACTCATATTTTAACGAGTTCATACAGACTGAAAAGACGAAAGGGCGAGTATCGATATTTATCGACATATAAAATAAACTTTGTATTGTAAACAGAAAATGCATTACACCAAAATATATGCAAAAAAAAAACAAAATTGGAAAAACTATTTTCATCGATTTCAAAGAAATGTAGCAAATTATCAATTAAAATAAAAAATGTATTAAAAAACAAACTCAAAAATCAACGAGTTCTTATAGACAGAAGGTTAAATGAACGAATTTAGCTCGATCGACAAAACTTCATTATGCCCTTTAATTTGCGCCCATTTATAATGGGTACAGGGTATAACAAGATGGCGGCCAGCTGGCATGAAATGTGCATTAATTGACAAAAGGCGTTGAGAAATCTATAGATAAAAGTTCAATTTACACAGCATATCATTTTGACTAAATGCCTGATAAGCTGCGAAGGGAGAGGGAGAGCGTTAGAGAAAGAGAGGGAGAGCGGGGCAATGCGGCGTATACGCAATGCGATATCGTATTCACTGTTTCCAGGTGCTGCTTTGAATTTCTGTTGCGCCATCTGTTCGACGGCGATACTCACCAATTGCACAATCTTTATAATGCCCGGCGCCGTTCTGTAATAGTCCATATTGATGCGAATGGCGCTCCAGAAGCCGCCATTGTCGCCGGCGGACGGATTGCCGCCAGGTGGGCCAGTTGTTGTTGTTGTTCGCTCAACGTTGACGACGGTCTCGACCATTTTGTTGTTGTTGTTGATCGAATTTGTTGTACTACTGTTTACTGTTACAATTAACTAGTTTATTAACTTATGCTCTTGCGGCTTTTGCCTGGCAACTATTTTTATAGATACGAAAATGCAACAAAAAAAATAATAAATAAATTCACTTTCAAGTTCTCGCACAAATTGTGAGAAACGATCTTGTCGTCGCGATTGTCACAAAAAAACAAGACAAAAAATTTCAATATATAGTTCTATTCATATACTACTTATAGATATATATATACACATCTAGTACATATATGCAGCTATATATTTATGTATATGTACTATATTTATAAACATGTATATAAATGACACCCGCGCGCGTTTTGTTTTAAATTTATAGCATATACATACGCAATCCGTTTTGTATTTTTTTTTATGATTGAAAAAAATATATATAACTGAAAGCGCGCACAAATTGTTTGCTGGGCTGCAGTTCTGTGTCCACGGCTAACGAGGCGCGTCTAACGACTGACGCCCGACTATGACTACGCTGACTACTGCTGCCGCTTTCGTCTCCTACCTGCCTGTATAACGGTTAACTGAGCGCACACACACACACAGCGCCATAATGCTTGTTTTTGTCGTTTTCTAGCAAAAAATACCAAAACAAATACTGTGTTTACTCTCTCTTTCTCTTTTTTTCGCACGCTCTGCACACACTCACACAAGCGCCGATCGCCTGGATAGCCCTTTCGTTCCACTATCATGCCTTTGCTAGCATATGCATACATATGAGCGTGTGTGCATGTGTGTGTGCCGCCCGTTGCCTCCGCAGTACTTCCGAAACGAACATAATCAGGTTTGCACGCCGACCAGAGCCGAACGTTTGCCGAGCTTGAGCGAGCAATCGGTAACAATGTAATAAGTCTGCTACGTTCTTTACATTTCTTCTTTGCTTACTGCGACGCTGTGCGCGCAACACACACACATATAATGATATACATATATATATATATTAGCTAGAAGATTACATCAAGTAATGTGCGCAGGCGTTACGCTCACGTCACAACTTAAGTATTTAATATTTGAAGCCCCATATTAAATTTAAATTTCTCAGTTTTTAGCCTTTATACAAAATTAGCATATAAAATTGTTATAACATAAAAAGTTGTCATAATTAAATAGATTGTTTGGATTTATCTATTTAATAATAGCCAATATGTTGTTATTATACATATGGGCTGTTACTTTTCCTGTTCCCACAAACTTACTTATTTTATTCGTATAATTTGGGCCTGCTGTTATGCGCTATTTGAATAGTCAAATTTCTTAAATATTCAACATTTCACTTGGCGCCAATATGTTTAAATTATACCCAATTCCACGATCAAAGCTAGTGTGTGACCGAGCCTTAAAAGCTACAGAATACCGTGCAAGTACTTAAAAAGAAATATCGCAAGGCATTGCTAAGGCTGCTTCGAGATCTATCGAACTTTTATTCGATTGCTTTGCAATATATAATTTGCATATGGCTTATTTCGATTAAATAATCGGTTGTTAAAATACAAAAAAAGTTGGCTATGTAGTAAGCTTATTACTTAATATAATGAACAATGTTTTATGAAAATTTTGCTATTTTAATGTAATGCAACAAGCAACAATAGCGAAAGGAATTTAAATTACAAAAATACCCACGATCATGCATTTCAAATAATTGCAAATATACTGACTAATAAAAATACCAAAAATGAGCGTGTGACCATATGTTGACACTAAAAATGCCATTTCGGTATATTCTGGGGCAAAATTTAGTGTGATCGTAAATAGGTGAACAATTTGCTGTGACGCTGCCATTTGGATTTGGGCTCTCTGTCTCCTGTAAAAATCCTCAAAACAAAAAGCGTATAACCAAGTTGGGCTACGTTCAGCCAAAGCAAAAATTTGCAACTGTTGCATGCACGCAGCCCAGACAACAATCGATGTGCCACACATTGCATGTTTACAAACACAACGACAACGCTGCTGCTCTGATGCTGCTGTTGCTGCTTGTTTCGCCAAAAGTTGCTGCCAAAAAATAGACAAAAAGAAAAAAAATACACAAAAAATAACTAGGCACAAAACGTTCAACGTACTGAAATTAGTGCAAATCGAAGGAAATTGCAAACGCTACACAACACTTGCCTGGACATTTTGGAATACATTCATTTATATACATATTTATATTAATATACATAATAAGTGCGCTATCCGCTGCCCGCTCATCTGTTGCCTGCGCGGCACTGCTGGCCCGCCCGTATGTGGCGTTGGCGACCGACGGCCTGCTGTCGCTTAGGCATACCGAATACCCTGCACCGTTTGAATCCTCAAGTGGTTTTAACACGCTCGTGACCTCATCAATTCCCAACAACAACAACGATCATATTGACGGCTGCGTGGCGCGTGCGTTTTTTATCGCTCTTCCTGTGCCCGCAGCCCACGCACCGCCAGCCGTGCAGGTAACCCAAAATCTCTGACAACAAAAAAATAATTTGTATACATTTATGCCCTTCCTTTCGTAGCGCTAAACCATTAAATTCTCTGGCGGCAGCGCAAGAACAGCACGCAATAGCTTTTGGGCCGCACAGCAGCAGGTAAGCCGAGATGAAACTTCTCCAATCTATCCAATTATCCACATGTTCTAATACACATCCTATCTGTTTGAACGCCCACAGTGCTGCTAACGCCCCGCAGGAAGACAGCTACGAATCCGGAGCAGGCGTCGCATTTAACACAATTGCATGCTGCAGCGGACAACTGGACGCCAGCTGAAGACGACAGGACGTTTAGCAAGTGGTTAGCATGGATGTGGAAAGGCGGCGTCGGTGAGTAGCCCAAAGCGAGCACAACAACAGCAACAACAACAACGAGACCCGAATTGCAACTGGTGTTCAATTAATTGTCTAAAAACCGAATGAGCAGCTCAGATTTGTTCACTTAAGATTTACAAATTTAGCGAGAAACAAGTAAGCGTGCTCGAGACGTGCTTGCTCGACCAGGCGATACCCTGTACGAGTTGTCGGACTAGCATTAGCAGCTCTGATAGCTCAGAACTTAGGCTCACAATATTCATATTTTTTTAATCTTTAATAAGTTTCATATTGTCCGATAGTTATGAAATTTTGGGCTAAAATATATCACTTTATGTGTCAATTTGATAGAAGATAGTTGGGAATGTAATATTTTTTATTAATAAACTTGTCATAAACAAAGTTTGAAATCAAAGGCATATGCTCGAAAAACCCTAGGCTGTATATCAATAAATACTCATTCAGACGTTCATAAAGACAGACACATAAATCCACTCGACACTTTGTGCTGATCAGGTCAGAAATATATCTAATGTTGTAACAACTGTAATATACTCGCTTTCAGCCACATTTAGTGGGTTACAGGGTATCAAAATATATAGAAAAAAAAAACATCAGTGCCAAACACCTTCCATAATCATGTTCAAAGCGGCAGCATCAACGGCGGCAATCAAATTGACAAGCGAGTGAGCAAAACGTTTTGGCCATGCCCGTGCCCGTGCCCGTGCCCGGCGGGCGACTTTTCATAAATTTGCCATTTTCGCATTAAAATTTGTAAGCAAACCAAATAGCAAAAAACAAAAAAACCAAAAAACGAAACCAACTAAACGACAACACAACGCATTGCAATTGGCGAAAAAAGCGCAGAGCGCTGTCAGTTGCAGGCGGCGCATCGCAGTGCGTGAAACGCGTTTCGCAAAACATATATATATATATATACATACATATATATATATATATAGATATAGTCTCGATCAGCTGGAGCAGGGCCCGAGGCAGGCGTGCGAGATGTGGTGTTGGATGCCCGCCGCACTGCATCTGTGTGAGCCGGAACGGTACGTTGTTTGCGCCGCCAAAACGGCCACAAGGCATATAAAAATTCTTGACTTTCATAAACCATATACGAAATACCTGTGAGTGTGCAGACAAACACACATTTGCCCATTCAAATGTGTGCTGAAAACAGCAACAAAAAACATTTGGCCATAACAAAAGCAGATACGCCTGCAATTGCCAATGCACATTTGCGCACTTGGCCATAAAAAACAAATATAACGAAAATAATAATAATAGTAAAAACGCATTCGCATTGGCATTGGCACGGAAATGAATTTCAATTTGCATTTGATTTTGTGCGAAATTGTTCTGTGCTCCAGCGCCCAAGATAAATACGTGCGATGAGCAATGGAAAATGCAGAAAATCTCAAGAAAATGCCCAAATGCCCAACGTTACAGAAGTTACAGCATCTCTGCCTGCTGTGTATGTGCGTGTGTGTTGGTGAGCTTTTCCAGCTGCAATCGTTTTCAAAAAAGCTCAAGCTAAATAAATGCTAGCCAAAAACTAGCTAAATAGGAAAAAATTGAATTTTTGTAGCCAGAAAAAGCGTTTAATACAAATATGCTCGAGACGTAGCGCCTTGTCTCGATTTAGGTGCGTGCATAAATTAAATTTACAATTATATTGTCTCTAGGTGACGATAATGTTGTCGTTGTTGTCATCGTTGTTGTTGTTGCTGCTGCTGTTTATTATGTATGTATTATTATTTTTGTGCCGCATGTTGTTGCTGTTCATAATTATGTTGTTGTTGCCATTGCCAAAAAAAAACCAAAAAAAAAAAGTTTGATCGCAGCATTTTTGAAAATTCCACTTTTCCAAGTTTGTTGTTGTTGCATTTGTTGTTTGCTATTTTGTTTTTGGTTTTTCTGTCATGCCGTAAGTGGTGATGATGAAATCACAACAATTCAAACACCTTTTAGTATCAATTTTGCGCCGTCTGTCATCGGCTCAATTTTACTAGACTTTGAGACTCTCCCACCGCCAGCGTCGCTCTCTCTCTCACTCAGTATCTCTCGCGCCATATGCCCAGCTGGCAATCTTAACTTAAATAAATAGATATACATACGTATCTGTCTCTTTGCGTACTTCTCTACTTGTATAGACAAAATTGGTTTGCGTCTTATTAGCCGAACATTTGAAAATCAAAACAAATCGTTCGTGGAATTATTTTGACTATACATATACGTACATACGTATTTTGTTTTATTGTATTTTTAACATGATTGTATATTGAATTTTTTTAAAATCATTAGCTCATATTTTTAAATTTATTTGTTTTCTTTTAAAAGAAAAAGTGCAAATCTAAATTAACCTTTGGAACCGCAGAGTTCTAATTAGCGAGTGATTACTATATTTATTTTCAAGTTTCTCTGTATCTTTAATACAACTGTGTTTTTCTTTGTTATGTCTATATAGCTGCAATTTTAGAAAAATATAAAAAATTTTGATTTTTTCCTTGTTTCATATTTTTTGAAAAGTTTTCTTATAGCAATATTTTGAGTCTAAGAAATATTCAAAGAAAACGTGTCACGTTACGTGATATAATATAAGGTATTCATAAGAATCCATAAAAATGCAAAAGTGCTTCAGTTTTTTAATCAAAATTATATATTTGTTATATTCTAAAATTTAGATTAATTATATCGCTGTAATAAATTCATAAAATTTTTGT
This sequence comes from Drosophila robusta, assembly GCA_035043565.1. Classification (NCBI taxonomy): domain Eukaryota; kingdom Metazoa; phylum Arthropoda; class Insecta; order Diptera; family Drosophilidae; genus Drosophila; species Drosophila robusta. The sequence continues at coordinate 11,379,105 of JAWNMW010000257.1, read as the reverse complement.
ATACAACCGATAATATTCAAAGTTACGCGACATTTTTGTTGCTTAATTGTTTACTTAATTTTCTAAATTATCATTTTCGAATGTTTGTCAAAGTGTCTGTTGATATACTCTCTATGAATTTTGTTGCCTTGAAATTTTAAACATTTTTAGCTTAATTTTTTTATAAGGACGTATTCCCCAGTTGATAATAACTTTATTTAAGCAAATTTATTTACTGGCTTATTTTTGTAGCGAATAACTCAGCTGGTTTCCTAGTCCTTTAATCAGTTAGTCATTCAGTCAGTTTGCCAATTTTTGTATTTTTTCTTAATGAATTTGCAGCTGCTTCTCTGCTGCTGCTGGTGCTGGGGGCGATAGCAAACCAACTTCTGCGGTTTTTCAAAAGGGTAGGATAGGGGTATTGCCACTGAGTGTGAGTGTGAGTGTGCTTTGTGAGCTCTCGAGTTCATTCAGAAAACAACGCAGCTTAGCAACTAAAACAAGACCTCTTATCTACAGCGCTAATGAATATTGAATACCCTTGGAGTCAGCTTTGGCAGATTATTTACTTACAAATTAAACAAACGTAATATACATGTAATGTGAAAAAATATAATAAGTAATAATATATATTTAAATATTTATATGGTATATTTTATAGGCAAACATTGATTTAAATTCAGAGAAATATTTCTATAAAAAATTCCATAAACTAAATATATTATGCAGAATAATAATAAATACAATAATAATATATGCTAATATATATTCAAATATTTGTCCAGGCCAATTTTGTTAGATTTTTTTGCAATTTCTATACTCAAGACTATAAATTAAACACCATAAACAACAAGTAAATAGTTCACAATCAAATGCCAATGATTTCTGATTTCTGTTTTTGTATGCTGCAAGTTTGTTGTATTATTTAGGGCTACGAAAGCTCTTTAATGGCAAACGTTACATGTTTTGTATTGTAATTCAAATACCCTGGCAACGGTAACAAACACAGGGCATAAAAGTGAATACACGCTCTTCTTTCTATCATTGTTGTTGTCCATCCGTCTGTCTGTCTGTTTATCCACATGCACCAAAAGAAAGCGCGACGCCTCGTCGCATAAGTAAGTCATATCAACGGCTTCACACACACACACACGCACAACAGACACACACACAATATCAAGAATTTATCAAAGTCCCCAGTTGAGCATTGTTGCCGCGATAAACTCCCAATGCATCGGGTCTTGTTGTTGTTTGCTAGTTGATTGTGACGAGCGAATTCTCAAAGAAGTTCTCCCAATTGCCCCCGAACAGAAATCTTTCGCTGCTGATAACCAACTAATCAAATCGCCCGAAAGCTATATCAAAAGCCTGCCAGACTATCGAATAAGTCGGTGCCCATTTGTCTGTGTGTTGGGCGAACCTGAGTTGGAGTTGAGTCACGGCAAAATGTCTATAATATATATAAACATGTATATTTGTTTGCTTTTTTGAGGAGGGTGATGATGGGCGAGGGGCTTTGTATATAACAATACAGTATATGAGTAATCGAAGACGCTTTTCCGTGTTATGTAAATAATGAGGCTGATGTTTTACTTACGATTACGAAACTTATTTTGTTTAAACACTTTTTTCAACTTTGTTGTTGTTGTCGGAAGTGTGCTATCATATCTTGACCATGACCTAATAACACCATACAACACAGCAATACTTTAATTGACTATATTTGCGGGTTTTCTTTCCATTGAAGAACTAACTGAAATGTCTATAAATTAGAATATTTAAAAAATATGTCTGAAACTACTCCCAGTTATATATTTATATGTATATATATATGTATTTCAACAAATAAGAGTTTCAACCAAGTACCAGCTTCCCAGACTTTAAACTACCTCAACTTCGTCAAAAATCAACAGATTTTCATGATTGATACAACTTTCATTATGGCTTATCCTCTAGATTGATTTTAAATTTAAAATAATGCATTTTTAAAATTTATTTTTTTTCATTTTTTTTTCCGAAAAAAACATGTCTTCCCCACTCATTTTCGGGAAATTTTTTTTTACAAAATTGAAAAACCCGAGTTTGCATTTTTAATCAATTGCTGGCATCAATATTTGTATAAATCGCCATAAAAAATCACATTCTGAGGTTGTCAATTTTTCGATCAAAATTTATGTCGAAATTGACAAAAATATAGATATGTAAAGATCTAGCTAAATTTGAAAGTCTCATAACTTGGCCAAAACTTAACCGATTTTCATGATGTTTGCCATTCTCATCATGGTTTAATATCTAGATCAATTCTGCATTTAAATTAAATTCGCTTTTGAAAATAAATTTTTTTTGATTTTTTTTCCGAAAAAATCCTTTACTCCCCCCTTACTCATTTTGAAAAAAATTTTTTTTTTAAATTCAGAATTTCGAGTTTTTGTTTTTAATCGATTGCGGGTACCTAAGTTAGTATAAAACGCAACTTTAAAAGTGATTCTGGGATGGTCGATTTTTATGTCAAAAATCATGCAAAAATTTACAAAAATTTTAACAAGTAAAGTTCCCAAATCGGTATTTGCTATATTTCAAAGTCCCATAACTTGGCCAAAACTCAACCGATTTTCACAGTGTTTACCATTTTCATTATGGTTTGGCCTCTAGATTCTTTCTGCATTTAAGTTTAATTCATTTTTGAAAATAATTTTTTTTTCATTTTTTCCCTAAAAAATCCTTTGCTCCCCTAGTTATTTTGGAAATTTTGTTTGATTTTTATTCAAAAAAAAGACATTATGTGGTGCTGCTATCGTTATCACCTATCGTTTTTTCGATAACCATGATTTGTTGTGGTGTACAGCACTGTGTATACCCTAAAATAATTTGTTTTTTATTCTTATTTGACTTTATGTTAGTTAAGTTATATGCTATTAATAAAAGGAGCACAAATTTTGCTTTCATTATTGTTATCGTTATCGATAAGCGTGATTTGTTGTCCAGTGTTGTTGAACTTTGATTTGAGCGCTTGCTGATGCCAACCTCTTCCTTTTTGTATATAGAGCGACGGCGCTGGAGCGCGAGATGCGCGATCCGACCAGCATATGCAACGTGGACTGCCTGCTGGACACGGTATCGGCGCTGGTCAGCGACTGCGATCATGATTCGCTGAAGCGTCTCAAGAACATTGAGCAGTATGCGTATAAATGTGAGTATCGAGTGCCCAATGAAGGAGCTGCCACTAAATCTCTTCTCCATCTGGATCACAGATAAGCCGCTGGCGCAGCGCATCAATCAGCTGCGCATGAATGTGGATGACTTCGATTTCATCAAGCTAATCGGCGCCGGAGCTTTCGGTGAGGTGCAGCTGGTGCGTCACAAGTCATCCAGCCAGGTGTATGCGATGAAGCGTCTGTCCAAATTCGATATGATGAAGCGACCCGATTCCGCCTTCTTCTGGGAGGAGCGTCACATCATGGCTCATGCGAACTCCGAGTGGATTGTCCAGCTGCACTTCGCGTTCCAGGACAGCAAGTATCTCTATATGGTGATGGATTTTATGCCCGGCGGCGACATTGTCTCGCTAATGGGCGACTATGAGATACCTGAGAAATGGGCCATATTCTATACGATGGAGGTGGTGCTGGCCCTGGACACCATTCACAACATGGGCTTCGTGCATCGCGACGTCAAGCCGGACAATATGCTGTTGGACAGCTATGGCCATCTGAAGCTAGCCGATTTCGGCACCTGCATGCGCATGGGCGCTAACGGTCAGGTGGTGTCCAGCAATGCGGTGGGCACACCGGACTACATCAGTCCGGAGGTGCTGCAATCGCAGGGCGTGGACAACGAATACGGGCGCGAGTGCGATTGGTGGTCGGTGGGCATATTTCTGTACGAGATGCTCTTCGGTGAGACGCCCTTCTATGCGGACTCGCTGGTGGGCACCTACGGCAAGATCATGGATCACAAGAATTCGCTCAGCTTTCCCGCCGAGGTGGAGATCAGTGAGCATGCCAAGGCGCTGATACGCGCCTTCCTCACTGATCGGACGCAGCGTTTGGGCCGCTATGGCATCGAGGACATCAAGGCGCATCCGTTCTTTCGCAACGACACGTGGTCCTTCGACAATATCAGGGAGAGTGTGCCGCCGGTGGTGCCGGAGCTGACGTCCGACGATGATACGCGCAATTTCGAGGATATTGAGCGGGATGAGAAGCCGGAGGAGATGTTCCCGCTGCCCAAGAGCTTCGATGGCAATCATTTGCCCTTCATTGGCTTCACCTATACGGGCGACTATCAGCTGCTGTCCAGCGACACCGTCGACGCCGAGTCCAAGGAAGCCCAGGCGGTGAACAGCAGCAGCAGCAACAACAATGCGAACAACAATCACGGCCACAATCATCGCCATCGACCCTCCAATTCCAATGAGCTGAAGCGCCTGGAGGCGCTCCTCGAGCGGGAGCGGAGCCGTTGCGAGGTCCTCGAACAGCAGGACACCAGTCTGCGGCAACAGATCGAGCTGATCACGAAACGGGAGGCCGAACTGCAGCGCATCGCCAGCGAGTACGAGAAGGATCTGGCGCTGCGCCAGCACAACTACAAGGTGGCCATGCAGAAGGTCGAGGTGGAGATCGAGCTGCGCAAGAAGGCCGAGGCCCTGATGGTGGATACGCAGCGCAAGCTGGAGAACGAGCAGAAGACGCGCATGCGCGATGTCAATATCAATGAGAAGGTGCTCTCGCTGGAGAAGCAGCTGCACGATATGGAGCTGAGCTACAAGAGCGAAACGGAGAACACGCAGAAGCTGAAGAAGCAGAACGCCGAGCTGGGCTTCACGCTGAAAACACACGAGGAGAAGGTGCGCGATCTGGACGAGATGATCGATACGCTGCAGAAGCACAAGGAGGAGCTGGGCCAGGAGAATGCCGAGCTGCAGGCCCAGGTGGTGCAGGAGAAGACGCTCCGCTCGCAGCTCAAGGAGCTGCACAAGGAGGCCGAGAACAAAATGCAAACGCTGAGCAACGATCTGGAGCGTTCGCTGCTGCGCGAACAGAAGGCGCAGGACGACAATCGTACGCTGCTCGAAAAGATTAGCGAGCTGGAGAAGACGCACGCCAGCCTCGATTTCGAGCTCAAGGCGGCCCAGGGCCGTTACCAGCAGGAGGTCAAGGCGCATCAGGAGACGGAAAAATCGCGTCTTGTCTCGCGCGAGGAGGCCAATCTGCAGGAGGTGAAGGCGCTGCAGTCGAAGCTCAACGAGGAGAAGTCGGCACGCATCAAGGCCGATCAGAATTCGCAGGAGAAGGAACGCCAGCTGAGCATGCTATCCGTCGACTATCGCCAGATCCAGCTGCGCCTGCAGAAGCTCGAGGGCGAGTGCCGGCAGGAGTCGGAGAAGGTGGCCGCGCTCCAATCGCAGCTGGACCAGGAGCACAGCAAACGCAACTCGCTGATCTCCGAGCTCAGCCTGCACAGCTCGGAGGTGGCCCATCTGCGCTCGCGCGAGAATCAGCTGCAAAAGGAGCTGGCGACACAGCGCGAGGCGAAGCGCCGATTCGAGGAGGATCTGACGCAGCTGAAGGGCACCTACCACGAGGCGCTGGCCAACAATCGGGAGCTGCAGGCACAGCTGGAGGCGGAACAGTGCTTCTCGCGCCTCTACAAGACACAGGCGAACGAGAATCGCGAGGAGAGCGCCGAACGTTTGTCCAGGATCGAGGATCTCGAGGAGGAGCACGCCTCGCTGAAGCATTCCGTGCAGATGGCCGTTGCCCGCGCCGATTCCGAGGCCTTGGCACGCTCCATAGCCGAGGAGACGGTGGCCGATCTCGAAAAGGAGAAGACCATCAAGGAGCTGGAGCTGAAGGACTTCATCATGAAGCATCGCAACGAGATCAATGCCAAGGAGGCCGCCCTCGCCACGCTCAAAGAAACCGAGGCCGAGGTCCTCAAGAAGCTCAAGCTCAAGTCCAGCGAATGGGACGAGCTGCTCGTGCAGCACAAGAAACAGCTCGACGAGCTGCAGCAACAGCGCGCCGCCAAGGACGAGGAGATCGCCAAGCTCGGCGAGAAATGCAAGAACGAGGTGCTCCTCAAACAGGTCGCCGTCGCCAAGCTGGCCGAGGTCATGAATCGACGCGACTCCGACTGGCCGAGTAAGTGCGCCCACTATCCTAATCTCACCTACTTTTTATGTGGAGTAGAATATTATACTCGTTCGCGAATGTCCGTTCGTCCGTCCGTATGAATGCAATTTTAATCGAAGCCAGATACTTGACATTTGGAATATATACTCTTGTATAGCCGCGTCAGCTAAAATGTTAAATTTTTTGGATATGCCCATCCACTTATGTATCTTGGGTCCTCAAGGTAGATCTTTCAGCGTCCACTCAGCTCGAGACGCGCCCACTTTGTAATTCCTGAATTCACTAATTAAAATTTGTTTTCAATTTTCCCAGAGCAAAAGGTCAAGGCCCGCTCAACGGCCGAGCTGCGCAAAAAGGAGAAGGAGATGCGCCGCCTGCAGCAGGAGTTGTCGCAGGAGCGCGAAAAGTTCAACCAGCTGCTGCTTAAGCATCAGGACCTGCAGCAACAGTCCGTCGAGGATCAGCAGGCCAAGCAAAAGCTGAGCATGGAGATCGATTGCAAGGCCACCGAAATCGAGCATCTGCAGAGCAAACTCAATGAGACCGCCTCGCTCTCGTCGGCCGACAATGATCCCGAGGATAGTCAGGTATGTCACACACACACAAACACACAAATACGTGCCTACACACGTGCATACACATCTTTACACACACACACACAACACATACATTTTGCTCTCTCTCTTCCTCGCGCTCGCGTTCGTCTCTCAATTTAATCTCGTTCTCGCTACAATTCTGATTTAGCACTCCTCTCTGCTCTCACTTACACAGGACTCGGTCTTCGAGGGCGTTCTCTCCGTTCCGCATAAACAAAATCGCCGTCGCGGCCAAAACTGGAAGCGCCAATATGTGATCGTCTCGTCCCGCAAAATCATCTTCTACAACACGGAGACTGACAAGAACAACACAACAGATCCCGTGCTCATTCTCGATCTGAGGTGAGTTCGCAATTTGTGCCCTCCACACTCCACTCTACAGATCGCTAATACCCCGTCTTTGTTCCACAGCAAAGTGTATCACGTGCGCAGCGTTACCCAAGGCGATGTCATACGCGCCGATGCCAAAGAAATTCCGCGCATCTTTCAGCTGCTGTACGCCGGCGAGGGCGCCTCCCATCGTCCCGACGAGCAGCTCGACGCGACCCTGCACGCCAGCAGCAATGAGGAGCGGCCAGGCACCATCTTGCACAAGGGTAAGCTTTATTCTATTTACAGCTATTTGTGAATACAATATATATTAAACTGCTGACTGAATGATTGACCCACTGATTGATGAACAAAGCATTGTTCACGCTCTAAGAGCTGGGTATCTAAATTTATGATTTTATAAATTTAGAAATCTAGTTTAATCATAAACTAAATTTAGGAATCTAAGGTAATCATAAAATAAAAGTGTAGTTGTACTGACTGACTGTTAGACTGATTAATGAAGAAAGTACAGTCCATTCCATAAGAGGAGTTTACATTTTTAGTATAGTTACCTTTAATGCTGTTATTAAACAAAATTTCTATCAAAATGGGAATAATTTTTTTGATAAAATGGTGTAAGGGGTATGTAACTTGTTTGTTTATAAATTGCGAAACTCATTATTGAAGAAATATTTAAAAACATTTCCGAAAATCTAAGCCTTATTTATTCTAAAGCTAAGCTTGGATGGAAGGCACTTCTGAATATTGATGTTTTAAGCAGTTTACGAAATTGTTCAATGAAAATCATTTAAATCAATACATAGTTGAGAACTTACATAAAATAGTATTTAATTTATCTATAAATATTAACATTTGCATATTATAAATGTTTAAACCAGAAACTGTTATACATATTATAATCTGAGCTTATTCTCTATCTCACTTTCTTTTCGCTCTCTCTGTCTCTGTCTAGGTCATGAGTTTGTGCACATAACGTACCATACGCCATCGCACTGTGACGTCTGCTCCAAGCCGCTGTGGTCCGTGTTTAAGCCGCCGGCGGCCTACGAATGCAAAAGGTAAGCAAAAGCTCGAAAAGTGGTTTACAAAGAAATTGATTTGATTTTTTTCTCGCTCAGATGCCGCAATAAGATACACAAGGAGCACATGGACAAGCATGATCCGCTGGCGCCGTGTAAGCTGCATCATGATCCGCGCAGCGCACGCGACATGCTCCTGCTGGCGAATACGCCCGAGGAGCAGTCGCTGTGGGTGGCGCGCCTCCTGAAGCGTATCCAAAAGAGTGGATACAAGGCCAACTCATCCAACAACAATAGCACCGATGGCAGCAAGATATCGCCCAGGTAATTTAGCTGCCCTCTACACCACCCATGGTCACAGACCCGAACCTTCCCTCAATTGACGTTGCCAACAAAAAAAAAAAACAATTACTCGCTGCTAATTGAAGGCTTTGTGTGTATCTAATCTTAAGCTAATTTATCTTGTATTTTTCTTTTCTCGCTTATTCGTTCTACCCGCTCGTTCGTACGTGCGCTCGCTCGCTCAATCGTTCGTTCGATTTACTCGCTCGTTTGATGTACTCGCTCGTTCGAACTACTCGCACGTTTGATCGATTGCTCGTTCGTTCGCTCGTACGCTCGCTCTAACATCTACGCATCATTATCACCAACACCATCATGAATCTATCTAACTCGCTGCCGCAGCCAATCGACACGTTCCGCCTACAAGCCCTACGCGGCGAACGTGCAACGCTCTGCAACGCTGCCGGCCAACTCTTCGTTGAAACAATGAAGACGCATGGAAAGCGACACGAAAATTAGCTAGAGATGCATATAAATATATATATATTTATATACAATACATATACATATATATATATCATGAGATTGGAGCATGTGGAAAGCAGTGGAAGAAGGCGAAGGAGATGAGATGAGAATATGTAGATTGGGAATATGGAGAAATGTTTGCTGGGAGAAAAAACAAAAAAAAAAACAAAAACAAAGTTGTCTTCTAACGTTGTATTTTAGACTGCTTTAACAACAAGATTGTATCTAATGTTTATACTTACCAACTAATTATAACTAAAATATTTACTTAATTTAACGCTATTTACATACAAACATGCATACTACTTCCTACCTATACACCATGCATATACACATATATATATTTTTTGATTAATTTACAAACATAAAACAACTCTTTCAAAATGTAAAGTTGGCCTATACTTCCAACTACCGAAACTCGTTTGAACCGCTTTATTAACAAACAAAACAAAAAACAAATAATTTTTTCTCCTCCTAAAATGGCAACGTCAACTTCCAAAACCTGAAAAAAGATAACTGAGTTCTCTATTATATAATCCATAGGTTCGTAATCTAGTTGTACTTATGTGTGTGTATACCATATACCATATACTATATATATATAGCTCACATCATGTAGCTGCCTATCATGTAAAAAACAAAAAAAAAATCCTACAGTTACACATATACTTTTTTTTGTATTTTGTCTGGGTACCCAACATTTTGTTAGTTCTTAAGCTAACCCAAAGGCAAAGTAACGAGTGAAATGTAACGCGAACCGAGTACGATAACAATAACGAGTAAAAAACATGCGCTGTAATTATGTAAAACTATAAGCAAGGAGAGTCGAGTGAAAAAATCTATATACCATATATATATTCTATATACTATATACATATATATATTCTATATACTATATACATATATATATATATGTGGTATCGGTATACATATCGGTTTGTGCATGTATGTGCCTTTCATTTTTGTTGTAGCGAAATTTCATTGGCCAAATTTTTTTGTTATGTAAAAAAGAAGAGAAATATGTTGAAGTGGCGAAGTATAGCTATAGACAGGCATACAATTTATATAAATATACATGTACACACTATATATAGGTTATGTTATATCATCAACTATACTTAAGTCGCATGGCAGCTAAAGTTAGTGACAAATTTTACACTTGAATTCCATTTAACTAGCAACTATAAAAATAAAACTAAAATAAACCATATCGCAGTTACTTAATAGGAAGAAATGCATATGCCAGAAAAAGAGGGAGAGATAGCGAGTTATGAACAGTAAACGAAAACATAAAAAAAACAAACGATTTAAAAAATATCGGCACAAGAATTTTTTGTGTAAAGGCTACATCTAAGTATTAAATATCAAATATGTTTTAGTTCTTAAGTTAAACGAATTATTTATTTTCTCTGTGCGTGTGTTTTTTTTTCCAATATGCGGCGCCATCTAACGGGCAGCATGCGTATTAAAGCTGAACAGCGCTATTCTTATACCCTAGCTTTCTCTATTAATTATTTTTGTTTTTCTGGAGAGCGTGTGTGTATGCTAGTGTGTGTGGCTGTGTGTATGTTTTAACTGTATAAAGTGTGAGAGGACAACACATGCATTTATCGAAATTCGATTTTTTTTATAAGTCTTGGACGTGTTTTCTTTTTACATATATATAAAAATATATATTAGACTGTAGTTGGAGTGTGCCTAGAAATTGTTATATTGAGAAATGAAATTCGGGAAAGCATTACAAATTAACGAAACGAAACGAAACGAAATCAAAAGCTAATCTACAAAAAACCCATCAATTAATCGATAAATCTATTATCGATGCAAATACAAAAACATTCTACATACATATTTTTGACTTCTTTTAGTATTTAGTGGAAAACGAAAAAACAAAACAAAGAAATTTGATTCAAAGCGCTGCTTTTTTATATTATTATTATTTTATTATTATTATATTATTAGTCGTATTACGTTTATGTTTAATGCTATTTCTAGTTTAACAAACGTATGTAATTACATGTCTCTTAAAATCGAATGGATTTGCCTGAACGCAATTCTGCGAGTAAATAAAGTAATGTGTACAAAAATCAAAAAATGATAATATCAAATCGGTTTACATTTATATTTATTTTTAATTTTTGTGTGTTTTTAAGTTTTCTTAGTTTGCCTCCTAGTTATCGTGTTCCTGTGTTTCGTCAATGCATTTTATTTTTTTCAACTTCATACAGAGTTTTCTTATTTTTTGTCAAGCAGCAGACCAGCCTTGAGCAACAGCATACGCACCTTGAGACTCTCCCAGCGGCTGCTGAAAAGCTTTAGAAAACGTTTTCGGACCGTCAACGCCGGGGAACAGCATTTCAATTAAAACAAAAACAGAAAAACAATTACTATAATAAATCTTCATTAATATACATATTTACCCACACATCTACATATATCTATGTAAACAAATATATTCCTATTTCGTTTACCTTCTTGTTGTAAACTTGACTTTAGGTTTAGCTCTTATCAAGTCTGATTTAATGAAATGAATTTAATGGTAATCTCTAACAATAAATGTATTTGAACGAAATTTTCTCTTGTTTTATATGCATATGTACCAAATATATTTAAAGATCGCCAACAGCTGAAATGTATGCCATATAAAATATCCTATTGCATACAATCCTTTCTGATTGTACTTTTATTTTCTGAAGGTAAGTAAAAATATTAGTTGTTAAGCCGAAGCACCTCTCCCTTCTCTTTCATTTTTATTACTTTTTAATAACAGAACAGGCATATCTGGTTTGCTTTTCAATAGTTCACTATATTTTCCTAAGATCAATAAATAACGGTTTCATCTGTTTTTCTGTTCGATACCTCGCTAAATTAATCCAATTATTCCAATATCGATAAATATCGATTTCCGGTCTTCGGTTTTTATTACCATTTAGATTCTCTTTTATATTATTTCTTATATAAGCATATATTTTTTAAGAATATATTTTATTTATTATTATTTCTTACACATTTTATGCTTCTTTTTTTTATTAAATCTCAATATTGGTTAATTTTTTATCAAGCCCAAGTAAATTGTAAAAAACTTTAGCTTTTAAAACCCATAAAAATCAAATACTAAAATTTCGGTCCCCCGCCCCATCCCCAACTAATAAAAGCTAAAGATCAACCTAGCCGGTTTGAATACGGAATATGTTTTTAATTATGATTTAAAACTTGGCTTTATTGAAATAAGCATAATTAATTTCTAAAAAAAAACTTAATTGAAATTTTAAAGAAATGATTCTCTAAACTGGGTTTTTGTATGTCTTTTTTCACAGATAAATCTCAAAGACTGCCCCTGAGCGCGGTTGCAACACACATACACACATCACACACACACACACACACACACACACACACACACACGCACACTACGAATTGACATTTATCTGCAGACCCGATTGCCCCTTGTCCCACATATGAAAAAAAGAGTTCCATGATCGTGTCTGGGTTGGGTTTATGTTTTCTTTGTTGCGGCGTTTATCATAATAGTTATTAATTCGTTGTAATGCATAGAAAATTGATATGAATAATAGATTAGCATAGACGAATGAATTTGTTAGTTATAATGATTGGATTGCATTAAATTTTGGGATTTCAGATTTGATTAGATTTCAGTGTCGTCTTTCGTTGATATTAATTTAACAAGTTTTGTTTAGGTTGTTTTTTATTTGATTGTCTATGTTTTTCTCTTGTGCACCATTTTACAGGGTGCACATAAAAAACTTGTTGTTTTTTTTATATATTTTTTATTTTTATGCCTACTTAACACAAAGAGGCAACGCCCGCCTGCCCCCTGCTGACGTTGACATTTTGTAGTTCAAGGTAAGTTGGCCAGTTGTTTTTTTGTTGTCTTGGAGTTGAAGGCAGTGGCCAAATAATTAGCTGGAGATGCCGCTCGGAGCTGCACTTGGCCCAGTCACAGACACGCCTTGCAAGCTGGCCAGAACATCTGCAAAAGTTCAGAGGGGCACTTGTTGGGGATCATTAGGCGGCACATCGTACGGTTTATTTGTTGCTCTTAATTATTATTTATCTTTTTTTTTTGCTGCCCCTATGTTAGTTGAAGAGCTACATTCATATTGGCGCGATTATCATTATTATATCATTATCATTATTAACATTAAAGTTTCGCCCGCGCCCAGCACGATTTTTTTTCGTTATTTCTGAAATCAGTTCAAGGCCGCGCATAATAGCATACAAATCTACCAAATTATACAAATCTATATTAAAAAAATAATAATTTAAAAAATATATATATATTCATAAATATATAGTTAGAGACGTCAGCCTATATGCATATGTAAATCTGGATATTTCTTTATTAATTTTTTTTACATGCCGCATCTCGAACTGGAACTGGAGCTACAGCTGCGGCTGGGGAGGAGGGTCTGGGCTCGGTCTGGGGCTGAGGCTTTGGTTTCGGTCGCCAAACTCGGGATTTACCAGCGACATGTTTATAACAACAAATGGCCCAAAAATCAATAAATTAATTAATAAAATTCATAAGTATAAGCACAAAAAAAAAAATTAAACAAGCATTCTTCAGATGAAAGCACGCGACTTGCAGATACCCTGTATGCGAAACTTTAAATAGCCAAGTTAATATATGAAAGTTATTTATAGAAATATTCTAGTTATATATTTTTTTATTAATTTTTTTATTTTCTTAGCAATTAGTTAATAAAATTCATAAGTCTAAGCAAAAAAAATAAAAAATAAAAACATCCAGACGATGACAGCCGACTTACAGATACCCTGTAGGCAAAACTAAATCAATCACGGTTTTTCCCATCAATAAGCCCGGCTTTTGGTTTGAACTCTGGTTCCCTAATACTGGTTTGCCTGGAATTTAATTCGCGTCATTCTCATATTTTATTTGCCTTGAAAGCAACGCTGGAAACTGGTTTTAAGCCGAACCGAAAGTCTAATATTTTTGAAGTTTTCATAAACCTAACCTGTTGCCCGTAAGTTCAGCCGAATCGTAGCCCGAACCGAACCACCTACTCTTCAAAAATGGTTAGCTTTAATTTCAATAAAATTTGATCCTTAAAATTTTTACATATAGTATATGTATGTATATCTGTATAATAAATAAAATTGTAATATTTTTCTAAAATAATAATTTCTTTTTAAATTGAAAATAATACGACGAACGACTTGATCACTAAGATAACGGCTTATACTGGACTCATCTACCCTGCTCTGCCATTTTCCTGATTACAGGGTATACATAAAATAAGAAAACTTGATCACTAAGTCTGATGACAGGGTAAATTGAAAATAAGTTGATCTTTATAAGAATGGCATACATTGACTTGATCCCACCCTGCTGAGCGATTTATATTTTTACAGAGTATAGTTAAAATGAAAAAAAAACTTGATCACTAAGAGAACGGCCTACTTAGGCTTTATCTCGCCCTATTGAGCCATTTGCCTGATTACAGGGTATACATAAAATAAGAGCCAAACCTAAAAGCCAAGCGACTGCGACTCTGGCGTCGTCGTCGTCATCGTCGTCTTCGGCTGCCGAAAGCCGAAAGAAAACCTGTCACTAGCACAAAAGCCACAGCTGACGCTGGCCGCGCAGTCGGCGTCGGCGCTGACGTCGCCAGCGACAGCGGCAGCAATGACAAATTGACTGAAACCAGAAGTGCTCCTGCACTCTTTGCATATAATTACGAGTGGAGCCTGCGTCAACAACAACAGCAAGCGAAACCCAGCTAGGCTGCCCCTCCCCCTACCCCCTGCCTGCCCCACCCCCTCCCCCTGCTCAACACTTGCACAGTTGCTTACTTGGATTAGGGCGGGCACCAACCTGTTGCTGTTGCTGGCGTCTGCGTCGCCGCTGACGCTGTTGGCTACAACAACAACAAAAAAGAAAAGAAACAAAAAAAATGAATTAAAAAAAACGTTGCTGGCAGCCACAAAATATTGGGTGGCCGTAGGTTAACTCCATGCACACGGCATAAGTAACGTTCAGTCAGCCTCTAGAAGTCGATCGTGATCGTGGCTTAGCACACAACAAACGCAGCACTCAGCGCTCAGTTGTGGCCCCAGACTCAGTCTCCAGCTTCAGCCCAGTCAGCAGTCACCAGTCTTCAGTTTTCAGTCTTCAATCTTCAGTCTCCAGTCTTCCTCCGTGCTCAACGCGTGCGTCTCTCAGCCATTCAAAATATCGTCGCGCATTTTTTTCTTCTTGTTCGTTTCGCGCGTTTTCAAATTTTTTTTCGGAAATTTTGAAATTCAAGTTTTATAAATATACACATACACCACAACACACACATACACACACAAAATGAAGTACTTCAAAATGTGAGTGAGCTATGCATATATGTATATACTGTATTTTATATATTTTACATGTTTTTTGTGGGTTTTTATTTTTTTTGGAATTTTTTTTTTTTGCAAAACTTTTTTGTGTTTACCGCATTGCTAATCCAGTTTTTTTTTCGCTGACGTGTTTAAAATATTTATGTTAAATTATAAAAATTTCAGCTCGCATTTGGTTTTTATAAAGCCATATACACACATATATTTATATCTAAACGGTTTTTTTTACACAAAAAACTTGAGGAAATTTTAAAAATATTTTGTCTATTAGCCAAAGTATGGAAAAAATATCAAGAATATTAAAAATAATTATTAAACGAAGAGTAGACAAGATATTTCTCAAATTTCCTCAAGCCCCTTTGGCTTTGCCAGGGTTGTCATCTAACTGCATCTAATTCTGAACTCAGTTTTTTAAATTCTCAAACAATCTTAACTATTGTGTTCATATAGCCAGCTCTGTCCGTAAGCCTTGCCTAACCCATTGAACTCGGGAACTGTCAGACCTACAACCATTAAATTTTATTTATAGAGCCTAGAGCATGTCTACAGTAAATATAAATCATACTGGCGTCAAATTTTACATGCCAAAGTCTTATTATGGCGCAAAAACAGCCATGCAAGACTTTGGCTTACAGATCTTATATTTTATTACAGCTAGCTTTTTACCAGCAAACGAGCCAATTGAGTTTATTGTTTAAAGATACTTTTACAGGGTATTTTTTGTTTGCTTTATGAAATGTTTGCTTAACTGAAGCGCTACTCAGTTAAATATTTGAAAATATTTCATAATATTTAAATGTAATGAACATATATAAAACATAAATACAAAATTTACAGGGTATGTGCTAGTGTTACTTTTTCCAGTTTTTTATTTAAATTTTGTTGACATACCTTTTCAAATGTTTTTATAATATGAACAAACTATGACTTAAATTAAATAATTGCAGGGTATATGCTAGTCGTGCTTTTTAGCTACTTTGAACATTTTTTTTGGACACGACTTTGGGCTTAAAGTAGGTGTAACAAATCTGTGCAACGAACTGTGCCGCACTGAACTTTAACACGCCAACGTTTTCATATCTTTCACACGGCAAAATGCCAAAGTTGGGCATGATCATGATCATGATGATCATTATCGTTATGTTGTTATTGTGCTGCTGCCTTGTGACATTTGCCGGCACAAAGAAATGGCAAATGGCAATTCCCAGCTGCAATTGCCGTTGCCAATGCATAAGCAGCAGCAACTTTGATGCGAGAAGACGCTCGCACGGCTGTCTCTCCGTCCGTTCAACTGTCCGTCTGTCCGCCTGTCCGCCTGTCAAGCTGTCAGTGCATTGATTGAAAGAAATGTTTCAAGGTCGCCAGCTGATGCTGGTGCCGTGCGCTGTGCTGCTATTGTCGTCTGCACGCCAGCAACACATGGCTGCTGTCGCTGACTTGGCGACCAAAATGGCATGCCAAGGCGAGGGGCGAGCGGCGAGCGGGGGGTGGGGGGCGTATTTGTTAAATTAAGTGCGAGTCTATTGGATTAATTACCAGGCAGGTTGCTGTTGTTGCTGTACATTGCTGCTTGCTGTTTGCTAGTTGCTGATGTTGTCTTATAAATTAACGGTTGCACTTTTAATGCAGGCTGACAGACACACACACATACAAAAATATATGTATATGTATGTATATAATATGTATGTTAATCGCATAGCGCATGCGGGAATTAATCACAGTGAGGCAAAAAAGCAAGCAACGACAGCAGCAGACGGCAGCAACAAGCGCCAATTTGACGGCAAGATCAGGATTTTAATTTAGTTTCGCTTGGGTTTTTTTTATTTTGGGAGGGGGGGGGGGGTTTGTCATGTTGTTGTTGCTGTTGTTGTCGTTTTACATGCGTTTCATTTCATTTTTGGCGCACAAATCGCTCGCATTATGCAATATTATTTAAATAAGAGAGATCAGATCATGTGCATGCCAAAAGCAAACCAGAATACACACACACGCACACACACACACACACACACGCACACACAAATAATATAGCTATTATTGTTGTTGCGAGCAAAAATTAAAAATAAAATATTTGTGGATTTTTTCTTAAGTTATTTTCAAGGACTTTGTCCAACTGTGCAAATTGGCAACAAGGTGTTAAACACACACAACACTGGTGTGTGTGTGTGTGCATTTCATAAGCCAAATTCAATGTAAACCAACAACAACAAATAGAGAAACTGTAACACAAAAATCGAAAGACTCAGGCAACGAACTTGCGACTGGTCGCTGACTTGACTAACTGATTGGCCACGACTATTTGGCTATAACTGCGGCTCGGCGACACGTACTTGTGCCGTCACAATGCACCGTTATTGAACCCACTTACGCGGCAACAACAACAACAACAAATGCGCACGTTTGCAGCGCTCGTAATTGAGTTTGGGCCATTAGAAATGCCCGCTGTCCCATATACACATATATACACATGGCCATACCTATATAACAGCATGCACAACTCCAACTTTAGCTGGCCAATTAGCATAGTGACCCCTTTCGGGGGCATGGCTATTGGCAAAAAAAATTAACTAAAATAAAAATCCAAAAAAAATCAAAAAATTAAATTAACACAAAACCTTTTTAGCTTGTTTGTACAACACCATAAAGTTCAGCCCATGACGCCATCGCCATGAACTAATTCCGCAAATGCAAATCATAATCATGCGATAATAAAAATGCTCAAAAAAGCTGAAAAAAACAACTGAAAAAAAACAAACTATGCTTAACGAAATGCTTAAAACAAGAAAACACTTTTAACTGAAATGTGAAGTTTTGTTGACCAAACTCTTGACTGCGAACACTTCCAAGCGCAAATAAAAAATGGACAAACGTTCGATGGGCTTCAGTTGCTCCTGCTGTATGCATACCCTGTAAATTAGCAAAACGACCATAGGCCTAATAGATCAGGAAATGAGCCTCATTGAGTTCTGCGCACTTGGGAGAGCATTTTTTGTCATATGGCTTTCCCTATAACGAAAATGGTTGAAAACTCCAAAATATTTAATTTATATATATATCAGAACAGAAACTAATTCTAATAGAAACAGTCGTTTAAATATTGAAATTTTATATAAGCATTTCTTTTGTTTATATACAAGAATTCCCACCATACCTGGTAATTAAAAGCTCTCAATATATAACCTTATCAAAATCAGCTCAATATCTCAATTTTGTATAACAACCATTTGGTTTTTTCGTAGATATATTAAGCAAACTCTCCAGCAATTGTGAGCTCAATAATACTTCTTTTTTATAAGCAAATTATTATGAACATCGGTCTACTATAACATATAGTTCTGATTGTCAGAATCGGCAGGAAACTGAGTGTTCTTGTTTAAGATATTTTAACAAAGTATACAAGCTTTGGTAGCTTTCCCTCGTATATTTATATTTAATACTGGCATACAATCAAATTCTCAGCAATCTATCTATCTATCACACTTTTGCTATTTAATTGCAAGGGTATTTAATATGCGGCACCTTGGAGCTAACTGTTTTGTATTTGTCTCTGTTTTTGCTGTCTGTTTATAATGATGTCGATGATGCAGCATCATTAAACAAGTGGTTCCGCCTTCCACTTAAAGATTCTCGGCGGCTGTCTGACGTTTTCCTTATCATAAATTTGCAACTAATGTTGCTTATATAACAGGTTGTTGTTGCTGGTTGCTGCTGCTCTTGTTGTAGCTGTTGCTGAAATTGTTTTTTTCGGGGCTTGGCTAGAAATGTGTGGTATTGTCTCAAAGAGCGTTTCAATAGTTTCCCAGTTCCCAAAATGCGAAAACCGGTTGGCCAAATGTCAGATAGACATGCCTGACATGGATGTAGTCACACTCCAGCAACAACAGCAGCAGCAACAACAACTTCAACTCCAACGCTTGACTTGAATTTCGATTAAGAAGTAAACACGACGAAGCAGCAGAAGAAGAGGAAAAAGAAGATGAAGCAGAAAAGGCAGCAGTTAATAATGCCAGGCACGCCAGCAATACGCACCCACAACAACAGCAACAACAAACTGGAGGCAACGCCTTTCACCTTTCCATGATTGTTGCATAAGTTGGCGGCGATTGAAATGCAAAGAGTCGCTTGGACATGCCACACAGTTGACCCTAATCAATGCGAAAAGATGCAACCCGCCGGCAACAGCAACAGCAACAGCAACAGCTAAAAATAAAATTAACAACAGCAGCAGCAGCAGCAACAGCAACAGCAACAGCAACAGCTAGCGGCAATCACAGCTGACGGTGCCAAGGAGTGTGTGGGGGAGGGGAGGGGGTATTTGGGGCGTGCCTGTGCCTCTCCCTCATGACTTTAGTTGGCCCCGACTGCTGGCTGGCTGGCTTGCACATTTTACCGTTATTAGCCAATTGCATGTGCCGATCATGCGCGCATTTAAATTTATTCTGGCGCTGGCAACGGGCAACTGGTTTATAGACAACGTTGCTGTTGTTGTTGTTGTGTTGCCTTTTGCATAAGCACCTGTTGCCTTTTGGCAGCTGCAGCGGGCAATGCAAAACTCTGGCCTTAGACTTATACGCTTTGGCGAAGTGTCGCCAGAAGTATTTCAAAACAAGTTCGCTGCCTAAGTCTTTTGTTTTAGCATGCTAAAAAGTTGCGAAAAAAATTGATTAAATACCCTAGCAAATGTGGCATAAATTTCTATGCTTACCTAAGCTTTTAACAAATTGTGTTATATATATATATTTTTTTAATGTTGCTAAAAATTCGATCGTAAATATAAGAATCCTGCTGCTCGTACTTCCTTAGTTTGGTTAAGAAATCAGCAGAAAACTTAAGGAAATTTTTTGTTGGCAAAACTTAATTTTTCTTAGCTTGATAAAGTAAAGATAAACTAATTAAAAAAATTATATTCTCGACCGTTAGCTTCTAGACAACTTTATGATATATTCGTAAAATTTTAAGCAGACTTTGTTCATATACTAAGAATATACTAATACTGAGTTAAGAAAACAACTATTTCCTATTGTGAACGAATCGCGGCTCAATTCGTGACAAAAATTAAAATAGGGTATAACAAGTTTGCTGCCTAAGTCTTTTGTTTAGCATGCAAAAAAAAATTGTGAAGGAATCGCGGCTCAATTCGTGACAAAAATAATAATAGGGTATAACTAGTTCGCTGCCTAAGTCTTTTGTTTAGCATGCAAAAAAAATAAAAAGTGGCAAAAAAAAAACAAAAAGTTGAGGCGAAAGAAGAAAAAACAAACACAGAAACCGAAATCGAAAAAAAAGCAGAAGAAACAAGACATTAGCATTCGTAAGCGCATAAATTTAAAATCGAAAGTGAGATCAAAACCCGTTTAGCTGACCTTTAAGCATTAATAATTGTTAGCACATCTCAGGCGCCAAAAAAGCAGCAACAGCAGCAGAAGAAGAAGACGCTGCAGCATATATTTAGTTAACTTAAAATATTTTATTTATTTAAGATCTTACGCATGCGTATTATAACTATCTATATAGATATATATACTTATACGTATGCGCACACACATTTTATGTCGCGTACGTGTTTAATAACCAAGTCCGGTTCAGGTTCTCAGCACAACCCGTTCAACCAGACTGACAGAAATCATGCATATATATATATTTATATGCATATATACATATGTGTGTATATAGAGATGCCAGCTAATTGAGTATGGAGAATTTCAATTGAAATTGTGCCTCGTGGTCGTTAAGCAACATATTTTGAATTATATTATTTTTTTTGCCAAGCCGGCTTACGATTATAAGTATTTATATTGATAAACAATTTTTTGTAGAAGATTTATTCATATACGTCTTTTAAGAAAACTCCCTTCATTAAAAAAAAAATAAAAATACATTTCATACAATCTTTAATTGAATTATTAGTTTTTGTTATATGTTTTAAGTCTAACATTTTCTCTTATGTCCTGTACGTTCCTTTAACTATGTTTTTCTTGTTGTCAAACCAGGAAACGGAAACAAATAAATAGTATTTAAGTAGTTCCTCTTTGCTTGCTAAATTAAATCACGTATAACCTTAAACTTCATGCATAACCTCAAACTAAGCCGTATTTGTTTTTTTTAAATACTTGAAATTGCTTTAAACCAATTCGAATTCATTAAACGAAATAATCGTTCTTCCTGCTAGATCTGCATTTGGCCTTTGAAAGAAAAAATCGGCAATTAAACATAGCCTCCAACTTGAAACCTTACCTCATACTGAGCCGTGTCTGCTGCTTAAAGAAATAGTTTATCTTAAACTATAAATCAACCTATTGAATTAGATTATGGCCAATGCGTACTTAGCCTCAAACAAAACCAATGAAAATAATTGAAAACAATGAGTTTAAAACTATTTCTGCTATTTTTTTAAAATGCAAACAAACCCTCAAACCGAAAACATAACATATACCAAACTCGAAACTAATCAAAAATAAATATTTATTTGTGTCAAATGAGCTTATAGCTCTCTCTGCGCATTTTGCACACTGTAAACATAACCTCAAACCTAATATATAACTTCAAACCTTAAACATAACCTCAAGCTGAATAGTCAATGTTGTTCGAAACTAACCAAAAATAAATATTTCTTTCGAATTTCTGGTTATTTTACAAACAATCAACATTACCTCAAATCTTGTGCATAACTTTAAATCGAAACCAATCAAAAACAAATATTTATTTGTGTCGAATGAGCTTACAGTTATGCCTTATTGCTTTATACAAAGCCTCTAATAAGACCTAACCTTAAAATAAGCACAAATAAAATAACATAACCTCAAATCTGACATAACCTCAAATTTAACGCACATATCTCTGCTTCCTTCGACAGCTGCCTGCTTTTCATCATCTGCGCCCTGTGCTACGGACTGGTGGCGGCCCAGGACGAGGGCGCGCCCGCTGGGAACGCATCGCCGGCGAAGAGAATCGCCGCCCTGCGTCGTCCCGTGGGCAAGGCGGCCAAGGCAACGACAACAACAACGCCGGCGCCCGCGCACGACGATGCTGCCGAGGACGACGAGTACAATGAGGAGGGCGGCGCCGGCGGCGATAACGGCCAGTACGGCGACGAACAGGACGAGGCCGCAGCCAGCTCGACGACGACCACAACCGAGGCGCCCAAGAAAGTGGGACCCGTCATCCGGCCGTTCCGCTCCAACGATGATTTCCTCAACTCGCTGAAGCGCCGCCAGCAGAACGCGAAGAAACATCGCAGCGAGAAGGCGCCGGCCAGCAAGCCCGCCCGCAAAACGGACGAGGACAACGGCGAGCCCGAGGAGCCCGCTGCCGCTGCGGCGCCCGCGCCCGCACCCGCCTCGCCCGCCAAGGGCTACAAGGGCAATGCGGCACGTAAGTATTCCCGCCCCCCCCTCCAAATCTCTGCCCGAATCAGCTGCCAACTTTTGCTCCTCTCTTCTGCCTTTGACAGTGAACCGTCGCAAGCTGTCCAAGCCGGTGAAGGCTCAGCCGGAGCCGGAGGTGGATGCCGCCGCCGAGGAGTCGGAGCAGCAGCAGAAGGAGGAGGAGCCAAAGCCCAAGCGTCCACTGAGCAGTCGCCTAGCCTTGAGGAAGCGCAACTAAATGAAAGAAAACAACAAATACATTTATAACTTTACACTTATCTGGACACACTCCTCTCGCCTCTCCCCCCCCCCCCTCTCTCTTACTCTCTATCTCTTGCCCTCTCACTCGCACTCATGGCTAGCTATAGGCAGCTGAAGATCTGCCGTTTAGTTTTTAGTACACAATTTGATTTTTAGTGCGTGCCTGCGTGCGTGTGTGTGTGTTCCTTGGCAAGATGTACTTACATATTTATTTTGTGCACAACACACACACACACCACACCACACCCCACAGCACCCACAACCACACACACACACACACACACACATATACACCCCCTCTCTCTCACGCTCGGTGCCTGCGTATTTGTGTATATATATTTCCATTGAATATATATAGCTCATATATGCTGACATACATATATTTCCATATTCACCTATTCACTATGCAATTTATAAACTAAAATAATGATTAAAACAACAACAACAAACAACATCAAACAACAATTACAAATAAAAGAAAAAGAATGAAAAAAATATTTTTAAAAAAATATTTGCAAATTGTTTTAATATTTTATGGATTGGGTCAATTTAAAGCTGACATTAATTAGGATACAATTTAAAAACTGCTTTAACAAATTTGGATGGGGAATTTATCGGAAGACAATTCGTTTTTTTTATTTGAAATTTGGAACAATGGCAACATTTTTAGATGGACTTTTTTTTATAGCATTATCAACCAAATTAATGGCTTGAAAAATGTACTATGTGTATAAATTTAAATAAAGTCACAAATCGACAAAGTATTCGTAGTTTAAAATCGTTGGGTATACATTTTTACATTAATTTTGACCGAAAAACTTATTGCCAGATTTCAATTCATTATTAGTCAATATAGAAACTGTAAACAAATCATCGTTTCTCATAAAAATTTCAGTATTGACAAAGTTATGGTACTATTTAAATTTGAACTCAATTCTATGTAAAGATTACATTTTGACCAAAAATTTTGATATCAGATTTAAATGCTGGATTGATCTTGACGTCAAACCATATACAAAGAGTTATTTTTCATATAAATCGGTGCAGTTTTGACAAAGTATTGGCAGTTCTAAATTTGAACTCATATCCTTACAAACATTTTTTTGCCAGATTTATATGCATTGTTAATTTACAGATCAAACATAATCAAAAAAAAACTTTCCTCATCAAAATCGATCCAGTTTTAATAAAGTTTAGAAAATTATGTAATTTTTAAAGTTATTTCTCATAAAATCTTAAATAATTATTAATAAAGTGCATTTCAGAACGGAGACCTGATCCTAACGATTATACAACTTTTGCATATGATTTATGGGTATTAAAATACCAATAATCATGTAATCCTTTATTCATTATAAATATATAGTTTAATTTCTTATCAACTTGTAATAAAAAATATGTTGCTTTAAAACCTCGTTAAGTAATTAAAAACACATTAAGTACGTTTCATTACTGTGTATTTTATTTGTTTATAATTACAGAACACTGTAAACTAGAATGTCTAAAAAAATATATATACTTATAATTGGTGTTTGTCAATTGTGGGTAGCCGTGAATGGGGGAATGTATTTTGTAATCTTGGGTTTAACAGTCGACAATTTGTTTCGAGCAATTTGAAATGTATAATTTGTATAATAAAACTTATTTATGATATAAATAATTGCTATACATAGGTATATGTTATATGTAGCCTTAGCTTGGAGCATGCGTTCAACTGACAACAATAAGTACAGATTTGCTTAAGCATAATATGTATATATATATATATATGTTTATAAATATGTATTAACTGTTCTTCCAGTACATAATTTTCGTTGGATGTGAGCGATATTCGTGATATATTCGTTGTTTCTCAATACTTATGATAAATACTCGTAAATATACTATATTCAATTCTCTTACAGCTTTAAATATTCGAACAATGTGAATGCAGCTCTCAACATAACCACACAAAAAAATATGATCATCATAATAATAATAATAATAGTAGAGTAAAAACCTTTATATTGACAAGAACTGTGCCCGCTTGCGCTTTGAGACAGTAGCAATAGAAAACAAATAAAATAAAGGGTGAGGGATAAAAGAAGAGCGCGATATAGATCTGGCTCAGATTGATTTTGCTTTGGATTTCGAACACTATAATCGAGTATTAGCTGTTACCAAATGGCGCTTGAAAAACATTAACGTATATTAAAAAAAACACGCACAAAAATAACATTTGCAATGGCTGCACATTGGTTAAACGGCCTTAACTATCGAGTGCTGTCCTCCATGGTCACATTATATATAGTAATTGTATCGTATTAAATGTTTCATAGTCTGTTTGCGAAAAAAGGCACATTTTGCGTTCAATCTTACGTCAAGAAACACATGAAAAACATATATATATGGAAATATATATATAAAAAGTATGTTACAAATTACATGAACAATAACAAAATAGATAATTTGTTGGTGTTTAGCAGGTGCGCGAAAAGGAGGAGTTGGGGGATTGCTACTAGAGCTTATGAAATATGTAAAGTATATTGTGGCATTTGCCTCCATGGAATACTTAATGAACATGCTTATAAAATGCGTGTGGGTGTGTGCTGGGTGTGTGTATTTTGGGGCGTGGCTTAATGACTTTACAAGGGGCAAGGGGGAGGGGGATGGGGCGCGCTAGATGGGTTTACTGCATACAATTAACAAGTTAACAGCTTAAGTAGCAAATGCCAAGAACAAAAAGCGTTGCCGAACAAAAAATGAATAATACTACATTTAAGTGGGGAATTCGAAAACTAAAGTGTAAGCAGCAGCAAGTCCCAAATGGCTGCATCATTGTCCATGCGTTCAGGTGTGATGCCGGGAGTTGCGCATCAGCGGCACGAGCAGCGAGGGGGGACCCGCTTGGCGCAGAAATGGATGCGCCAGCAGCTCGGCGGCGGTGGCACGCTGCGCCGGATCGCGGACCAGCATGCGGTCCAAGAACGATTGCAGCCTCGGCGACACCTTGTGGGCGTTCTTCAGATTCGGCGGCTGCATGTCCCGTATGCGTCGCATCGCCTGCAACGGCGGCTCATTGAAGAACGGCGGTTCGCCGTCGACCATTTCGATGACCATGATGCCCAGCGACCAGATGTCCACTTCAGGCCCGTACGGCAGGCGGGAGATGACCTCCGGCGACATCCAGTACGGCGTGCCCACCAGCGATTTGCGTTTGGGCAGCTCCTGCGACACCTGCGCACAAAAGCCAAAGTCTGACAACTTGACGCGTCCATCGGCGGCCAGGAGAATGGAGTCCGATTTGATGTCGCGATGGATGACGCCCTGTGGCAAGGAGAAGGCGCAATCAGTAAACAGTTATAGACAATTGGAAATTGTGCAGGACCATTAGACACCCTGTGTCTTCCTCTCTTATTCGCTCTTTGATTGAGAGCCAATTTAACTTAACTATAAACAATTTTTTTAAGATAATTTACACCCAGGTTTTAAACTGGGGCATAGCATAACATAACAGCATAACATAACAGTTAAATTCCAAAAGCAGTTGGCAAGCCTGAAGCAGGAGGAATCCCACTTTTCCCTTCTCTATTTGATTAGATTATAAAATATATAAAAAAATGTAGATTCAAGGTAGATGCCTTGGGAATGTCTATGCCCAATTCTACGTTAGCTGCAATTTCTGCAAGTTGCGAAAACTATTTTTAGCACTGCCTGCTTAAGCCTATTATTCACATTTGACTGAGCTTTCATTTACAGGGTAGGTTAGGTCAAAAACGAAGCAAAGAGCGTAAAAGAAAAGAAACAAATTTGTGGTTTTCACTTGAAGCAAGCCCAACGTGACAGCACCACCCAACAAACACCCATTTATCGCATTACACATGCAGCGGCGACATTTGGAAATTGAAACCGAACCACAAAACGACGCGAAAGCGGCCCGCAAAGAAAGCGCAAAAGAGCCAAATAGAAAGGTAATGGCAAGCGCGATGAAAAGGCATTGGGCGAGGCTTTGGCTTTGGCTTTGTCTGTGGCTGTTGTCGCTGGGTTGCTTATGCTGGTCACGCACCTGTGAGTGCAAATAGGCCAAAGCCTTTAGGCACTGCTTGCAAACGGTGGCTATTTGCTCCTCATCCATGCGCGAATGTGTGACAATGTCGGTGAGTGCGCCGCCCTCCAAGTACTCCATGACCACCCAGAGCTCATCGTTGACCAGAAAGCTGGAGTACGTCTCCACAATGTTCGGATGATGGTAGTCACGCATGATGACCACCTCGTTGAAGAGCAGCTCGCGTCGCTGCTGCTTGCGCAGATCCATCTTCTTGACGGCCACTTGACGACCTGTCCAACAAAAGAGAATACTTGAAGTTTTCCAGCTGCCATCGAGGCGAACTTTCCACTTACCCGTTGACTTGTCGGTGGCTATGCAAACGGTGCCCGTGGAGCCTTCGCCAATTTTGTTGAAATGATCTAGATTTTCACGCGGATCGCCCGCCGAGACAACCATCTGCAGCGCGGCCCGGAATTGCTCGTGGGTGAGACGCTGCTCCTGTTTGGGCTGGGACTGCGCCTGGGCCGCGGCGGCAGCAGCGGCGGCGAGAGCAGCAGCATTGCCGCTGGAGCTGGAGGCGCGCGATGCCGTCTTGGCATGGTTAATATGTGGATTCTGATTCTGATCGCCCACGAGCTTTGGTTGCGGCTGTTGCAGTTGCGTGGCAGGGTACATGGGATAGTTCTGGCCATTGTTGTTGTGGTGCGAGTGCGTGGAACGCGTTGCGCTAGCCACTGAGCTCACCGGCGACGTTTGCTGCTGCTGCTGCTGTTGCATGTTCGGAGCGGCACGATATTGATCGGTGCGCACGGCCAGCGGACCGGTGACGCCGCCATTGGGATGCGGATGCGGATGTGAATGCGGATGCGTGTGCGGATGCGCATGTGGATGTTGACTGGGATAGAGCATATTGTGTGCTGGCATCGGCTGCTGCGGCTTAAAGCCATGGCCGGCCATTGTGGGCGTGGGCGTCGGTGTGGGCGTGCCAGCCGCACCAGCCGCCTCCTCCTCGGGCACAGACGGCGGCACATTGGCCACTCGACGCACACGCGGCGGACTGGAGCTGCGCAGCGAATTGGAGCGCGCCACATGCGATGTCTTGGGCAGCACAATACCCGGCTGGACTAGCTGCTGACCACCGGACAGCATCCCAGACCCGCCAGCCGTATTGGCCAGCATCATGGTGCTGCTGCTGCTGTTCAGCGATGTCGTGTCCGCTTTGTTGTTGTTGTGGTGCGGACGCACAATGGTCTTCAGGTCGAGGATTTCGGTGGGCGTGATCTCCGAGGGGTCGACCAGAGGGAGGGGCCGATTACTCGACTTAAGTATCTGATTGTTGCCAACGATGGAGGCCCATTGGAGGGGCAGGCCGACATATTTATTCTCCCGCTTGTCGAAGCCCGTGTGAACGCGATGCTCGAAATTGCTCGGCATTGAGATCAGCGGTTTCTTCTTCTTCTTTGAGAACATTTTCGCGTGTTCCGTTATGGCGCTGTCAATTGCAACTGCAGGGAGTACTTTTCCCTCGCCTCGTTCCCGTTCCCGTTTTGGCAGTTTGTTGACTTTTCTTTTGCCCGCCCTTTTGGCCCGTCAAAGGCGACAACAACGGCAGCGACAGCAACAATGTCTTCTGGCACACTAATACAGGCGCAGGCACAGACACACGTACATCACGTACACACAGACATAGCGACGGCGACAGCGACGAATGCGATTTATGTAGATTTTCGTGTTATGCGCTTTCAATTGACTTTCACACGGTCAATTTGCATGGCTTGGTGAAATGCAGGCGCCGTTGGCTTTAGGTGAACA
Organism: Drosophila robusta; assembly: GCA_035043565.1. Taxonomy (NCBI): domain Eukaryota; kingdom Metazoa; phylum Arthropoda; class Insecta; order Diptera; family Drosophilidae; genus Drosophila; species Drosophila robusta. The sequence continues at coordinate 11,350,401 of JAWNMW010000257.1, read as the reverse complement.
TAAATATACACTTCAACGAAACAAAACAAACACAAGTTGAGAACTAATAAAAATAAACTTAAAAGTATTAATTGCCGATGCTAGCAGTTATCGCTGCTGTGTTGCTACGAGAGAGCTGCAAAACTATCGTCAATACTCACGATAGTATCGTGTATGCCGTTGCTATGACCCAAATATATGTTAAGCACCATACGATTGCTGTACAGCACTAACACATTTAGTGCATTTCTATTTTATGCACTTTTTAACACTGGGCAAACGTTTCGCGAACGGTCACTCTAAACGCGTCCGCATTTTACCCTAGCTTGATTTGCTTTTTATATTTGCAAAAACCAAATATAAATAACACAAAATGTCGAAAGCCCATCCGCCAGAGCTGAAAAAGTAAGTACGACAAGGCGTTAATGCCTATAAACACTAAATGCACGTTCACTGCAGGTACATGGACAAACGCATGATGCTGAAGTTGAATGGCGGCCGTGCAGTCACCGGCATCCTGCGCGGATTCGACCCGTTCATGAACGTGGTGCTCGACGACACAGTGGAGGAGTGCAAGGACAACACCAAGAACAGCATTGGCATGGTGGTATGTACACTACGCACATAGCATTTGCGGCACCCCTTAAGATTTAACAATGGCTCCTTTGCTCTCCAGGTGATTCGCGGCAACAGCATTGTCATGGTCGAGGCGTTAGATAGAGTCTGATATAGAAAGTTGGGCATACCTTGGCATTATCTATGCGGTAGTGAGTTAAATGTAAACTATTTAACATACAAACTAGTCCTAAGGCTCTGAATAACATTCATGAATGCTTCATGTTCATAAATAAGTTCATTTAAATAAATTTACTATAAACAAAAAACTTTGATATAACTCTGAGAAATATACATGTATAAATATGTATATATAGGTTAATATATACTAGTTATAGTTACATATATATATGCCTAAAGCTTGTAAAGTCAGTGTTAAGCTGGTAGGTGGCCTTATCTGAAATGTCCCTAAAGACGGAAGTGGAGATTCCTGGTCGGAGAGCCTGAAGAAGGCATTCACGCACCTTTTTAATACTCTTTCAGATGGTATGCCTTTCGTAATGAATTGTTAAACAAATTCAAGGCGACATCTTTAGCCTCATGAAGTACAGAATTTCCGGATAGATTAACATGCTGATATCTGGCTGAAGCCTTGCTTTTGCTTTTGTGCAATGAATTTAATGAATTTTCGCTGTTGCATATGAGCTATATGTACTGCAGTACATCGGTCGGTCGAAAACAGATTATTTCTCTGCTAGTCTTTTGTTTTGCAAAATATCTCGAACAAATTTGGCAACGCTGGTACTCTCAACATCGAACTACTATATCAGCTATCTATATATATGTATACGAGTATTTTATCCAAAAAACCTTGTTGGACACAACAAAAACTGTCCCTGAAAGAGTTATATTTCGCGAGCAACTATTGTATGAAACATATCTGGTTGATAAAATTTGTTTCCAGATGCATTTGCTCTCTAATGTCGATCAGTACTCCCTTGTATCTAAATGTCGCCACAAATGGAAACATAGCCAATGAATACATTCGTAATACTTGATCATATACAAAATGGGAGACCAATCTTTACCTCAGACCAGCAGTTCAGTAATAAGATTCAAGCTGTCCCCAAATATAGTCCATCCTTGTGCCCAACTAGCATTAAAGCATTGGTTGTATCGAAGAAAACAATTGTACATATTTACGCTTGTTTTTGTAGACTTTAGTGAATGGTTTTTATATTTTATCGTTTCTTTCGTGCAAACTAAAAACGCTTACAGTAGAAGTCTAAAAAGTTTTAGATTTCGATTGGATCTGCACGGTGTCCAGGCACGGGTACACAATCATTTTACTTGGAAATAACAATAGGGCCAGTCTGCTTGGCGGCGTCACGCTGCTTGGCAACAATCTGGTTGGCAATGCGATCCAAATCACGCTGTCCAATCGAGCTCAGCTTTCGGCCACCCTCAGGGTGCTTCTCAACCAGGCGGGCGTGCTCGAGAGCCTGCAGCGCTTTGCGGGCAGCACCGTCAGCGGCACGGCAGAAGTGCGATGGGTGGACACCGTTGCGCTTGCGGCCACCGTAAATCTTAGTGATCGAGCCGACACCAGCCGGACTACGGTGGTACAGGTGACGCAGAATCGAGGCACAACGCACATAGAACCAGTCGGGATCGTAGGGTGCCAGTTCCTTGAATTTGGCTGTCTTGATGATGTCCATCTGCTCGGGCACCTTCAATTTGCCAGTCCTGAAATAAATACAAACAAATGCAATTGTGAGGTTATGTATGTAGCAAACGGCAGTGTTGGACAGGGCAGACAACTCACTTCTTAAGGAAAACGGCGACCGCCTTGGTAACGGCATGCTGGTCAATATCCTTCACTGTGACGCCTGGCATCTAAAATATATAACACAAGTGCAACCATTGTATTAAAACAGGTAAAAAATTATTTTAAAAAAAAACACGTTGCTATTCGCAAGCTCGCACGCTCATGTACTCTCGCACATACACACACACATACAAACAAAGACAACAACATTCTGCGAATTTACGCGATTGCCGTTTTTGAAGCAATTAATGTTATTTTTTTCATTTTTCGGCAGTTTAATGGCAACATTCACTCTGTCACTTCATGAAACGCACATGTTCATTTATTGTATTGCATTTGCAACACCATTTCAATAGTTTTAAAAAAATATTCACGTAAACGAACGCGACCACTACCTTTCTTGTCAAAGTCAACCGGAAAAAAGAACAAGACGCACGAAGTTGGCTGCGGTTATTGTCGATGACCAGGCTGCCATCTAACTTGGGAAAAATGCCAGTGCTGATAAGCTTGCCACGGCAACGATTATCGATATATAGCGAAAGCAGCGATAATCGGCATTTTTTGAATTTTCGATACGCAAACAATCGTTAATACTTCTAAATGGGGGTTTATTTAATGTTTATACACAATTTAAGCATTTTTGAATTAGTATATGAGCAGCTATCAGCTTTCGCTGCGCTAATGTTCTGTGCAATCGTACTTTTTCCATGCATCAGCAAAAGATTTGACCCTGGTAATAATATTTTGTTCCTTACGCGGTTTACGCCACGAATTCGGATTAAGCTCCAGCATGCCACCTATAATTTCCTAAATGTACACAAAATAAGTAGGGGAATTTTAATAATTTAACAATTTGGGCAAGTGAATGAACAAACCTGAGCAAAATTCGCTGGAAAACGATCCTGATCCTCGATGACATGGGCGAAGCCCGATTCCATGCCAAAGTTCACCCACAGATAGGGCAAACCTTTGGGTATGGCGGCGCGTAGGGTTTTCTGTCGCAGGGATATCAGCTGCTTGTTGATGCACCACTCCTGCTCCGACTCCTCGATGGCCTTCTTGAAGTAGAACGGCGCCATCTCCGCATGCGACTCCGGTATAGGAATGCAGTGGACGCTGAGATGCGGTCGCCGATGCAACTTATTGGCGATCTCATAGAAGACAACATCTTTGCGCTGTGCCGCAAACATGCGCGTCACCGCCTTACGGAAATTGCCCAGCTCCTCCCAGGCATCCTCGTCGAGCTGCGTGCAGGCGGACGCATGCTGCATGGTGGTCAATATGCAGTGGCCGCTCTGCAAGCCCACGTGCCAGGGCAGGCTCAGGTAGATCTTGTCGCCCATGGCAACCAACAGCTGCTTGTCCAGCTTGGGCGAGTCAAAGCAGCGTTCGCAGCTCTCCAGCGTTGCGGCCAGTTTCTCGTGCTCCCGTATTGCCTGCTGCAGTTCTCGTTTCTCGGCATCCGCCTCCGAAATATGCTTTCGCACCCGGTCGGCGAAGATGTCCTCCAGATCATCATTGGGATTCTTGTGCTTCGACACGATGTCCGCGTATTGCAGATTCGAGTCAGCGGCGGTTGCGTGCTTCTCACGCTCGAACTGGAAATGAGGGTGGTGGTTAGTTCACTAACAAGCAATATTTATATATATAGAGATTACCATTTGCTTGATGTCATAACGATCGTCGTCCGCAAAGTAGCGCACGCGTTGCCCGTCCACATGCGTGTCCACCTTCTTTTGGCTGCGCTTCTGTCCTCTGCGTCCGCCGTACAGCGAGTTGGGATCCACCTGAGCAGCTGCCTGGCGCGACTGCACCAAAGGACGCACATTGCCGCTGGCATCGGTGCGTGTGAGCAGCACATGATCCCGATCCTGCTTCGCCTTGGGTTTCGTTGCTGGCGCTTTGCCGCTGGCCAGAAGCTCGGCGCGCACTTTACGTGCGGTTTCCAGCTGCTCTTTGAGCTCCGCCGCCAGCTCGGATTTGCCCTTCAGTTCTGCTTTAATTGCCTTGGCGGCCAGCTCATTGATTTGCTCATCCGTCAGATGTTGGGGCTCGGACTCACTTTCACCGCCCGACGAAGCAGCTGCGCTTTCGCCGGAGGAGGGCGAGGCGGAGGCGGGTGAGGGGCTACGCTTTCTGCTGCTGTTGCTGCTCGAGGGCTTTTGCCAGCTACGCGTGCCGCCACGTGTCTGTTGTTGCTGTGTGGCCCTGAGGCGTCTGTCTGTGCGCTCATCCTGTTCATCGTCATCGGCTCTGGGTCGCTGGAAACCGGGCAGGCCAGTGCCGTTAGTCTTCCAGTAGGGATTGAGCTCGTACTTGCTTTTGGCCGGATCATACGCATCGATTTGCTGCAGCTTCTCATTAGGCTTGGCTGGCTCCTTGCGCTCCTTGGAGAATGTTCTCAGCATTAGCGCATCGCTCTCTGTCATCCAGCTGTCCCGCTGCACGGAACTCTCTGCTGGCTTGACCGGAGCAGCGAGCGGCGCACTCTCCACCCACTCGTCGGCGCTGCTTGCGCTTTGCTTGTGACTCTTCTTGGATTTCTTATGGCGTCTGCGCTGCTTCCTGTCGCAGTCAGAACTGGAGGAGCTGGAGCTGGAACTATCGCTATCGCTGTCGTTCTCACTGCTACTCTCGCTGCTGCTGCTGCGTTGTTTGTGTTTTTTGCGTTTCTTTTTGGACGACTTTAATTTCGTAGATTTCGATTTTGATTTGTTTTTGCTCTTCTTTTTGCTGGACTTTTTTGACTTTTTTACTGACGCTTTGCTCAGTTTGTCCAGTTTTTTGGCCACTGCAGGCAGCATCCAATTGGTTTCGCCACGCAGCTCCTTTTGTATTTCGCGTTTGTTGCGTTCTTCCGCCCGCTCTTTTGCCTGTTGTAAATGTTTATTTTAATTAGTTTAAATACATTTCAAGATTTTTTCTGTTAACTGTTTTGTTTACCTGCTGAAGTAGCTCCTCGCGCGCTTCCCTGAGCTCCTGGCGCGCCTTATCCTTTTCGCGCGCGCTTTCGAATTGTATAAAGCTCATCTTTTACTATTATTGTTAATTTATGCTGCTATAAACACAAGTTTCATAAATGGTGCACAAATAAAATAAACAAACCAACAAGAGTTGCTGTAGTTTTTATTTACGATATAAAAACAGCTGAGCTTAATGTATCGATAACATTATAAAGAAATATGTCGTGTGGCATAAAATCATGTAAGTAATATGAATATGCATTTAGTATATTAATAGCGAAGCAGGAGCTTAAATTTATAGTTGATTAGTTTAATTTAGCAACATTAGGTTTTCTCAAAAGTATCGCTCAACGGCATCGATATGCTTAATATCGTATATACGCAATATCGTAAATTGCAATTTTATATTATCGAAATCGCTATTTGTAGACGCAGCTGTTAGTAAAGTTGTGGCTTAGTTTAAGTTAATTTTTACTGCTGCCAGCCCACAAAGCGTTGTGATTATGCCACTGTATGAGAGCGTAATGCAAGAGAAGCCACCAATTGTCCTGGACATTGGCAATGCCTACACCAAGTGAGTGCAAACAGTTTGCTTTTCGGTCTTGGCGCGGATGATATCATCGCTCTCCATTGCAGGCTAGGCTTTGCGGCGGAGGCCTATCCCCGCAAAATTATACCAACGGAAGTGGTGCTGACTACAACGGGCCAGACGAAGCGACTCTTTGACTACGAGGGCACTGACCAGCTCTACGACCAAATTGTGGATTATCTGCAAACCATATTCTTCAAGTAAATGTTGTTTTCTATATTCGAAATATGTGTAAACTCTGTTGTTGTTGCTTGCAGGCACCTGCTGGTCAGTCCCAAGGAGCGAAAGTTCGTTATTGTGGAGAACATCTTTGGACAGACGGTTATACGAGAGACGCTGGCCCGCGCGCTCTTCATTCACTTCGATGTATCTTCGGTGTTGTTTGTGCCCGCCCATCTCATAGCGCTGTCCACACTGGCTGTGCCCACCGGCATCGTTGTGGACATTGGCTACAGCGAAACAACAATTATGCCTGTGTTCAGTGGCGTGCAAATTATGGCGGCGTTTAAGGATCACAGCTACGGCAGCAGTGCCGTGCACGATGAGATCAAACGCCAGTTGTTGGAGGCGGGCGTCAAGGAGTCGCTGCTGACGCCCAGCGTGCTGGAGGATATCAAGATACGCACCTGCTTTGTCACCAGCTATGAGCGGGCCCAGGCGCGCGCCAACAGCGATGCCGAGCAGCCGGTGCCGCCGCCGAGCGTTGACTATGCAATATGTGATGATGATGCTGTAATCAGCATACCCGGCAGCGTCAGGGAGACGGCGTACGAGCTGATGTTCGAGCAGAACAATGAACGGGACAGCCTGCCGCATCTCATACTACGCGCCATACTCGACTGCAGCATGGATGTTCGGCGTGCGCTGGTGGAGAGTATATTCGTGATTGGCGGCGGTGCGATGGTGATAGGTCTGCTGCCACGCCTCAAGCAGGAGCTGCAGCAGCTACTGGCCAACGATAGCTACTATGCGCAGCGCTTCCACGGCGAGCTGCAGTTCAAGTTCTACAACACAATTGGCAAGCAGAACTTCACGGCCTGGCTGGGCGGTGCCCTGTGCGGCGCCACGGATCTCATACAGACGCGATCTCTGACCAAGGAGGCGTATCTGAGGAACGAGCATGTACCCGATTGGAGCAATCTATGCGATAACAGGCATGGCGGCTAAACAGGATGTCCAATATATACATATACCTTTATACACACGCATATTTATTTCGATTGCATTATTGTATTATATATATATATACATATATATATTCACTATATATATATATATATATAATTTAAATTGTCATAGGCTAAAAGTGAACTTCGAGTAGGAAAAATTACAATACGAGTATAAAAAATGTTAATATTTGCGCTTAAAGCTACAATTTCTTAAGAGATTATTGTGCATTGAGAAACTCCATATTCATATGTTTATATATACTTGAAATATATATATATATCTCGGAATAACTGGCAAATCTGGCAAAGGCTTTTGAATCCGTTTAGGAAATTACGTTATTGTTTCCTATTTTTTGGTTTTTCTTCTCTATTAATTTACAATCGTTTAATAAATAATTTTCTAAACACGTTTTTAAGCAGCTGGTGAACTATTTGTAATCGTTATGAGCGATGCCTAAACATAGGATCCTCAAATAAATATCTGTACTTTACGGCACTTAGTGTGTTTTATTTGCTTATTTTTATTTGTTTTGGGCTTTTGGTTTTTTAATCGATTCGTGGTGTTTATTTCAGTTTATTTGCGTGTGTTCTCTTTCGATTGTTTATTCGTTTTAAATGTATAATTTCAGTTAGAATATTGTAAAATATACTCGCATTATATTCTGTGATTCTCAATGTGTGTGTGTGTGTGTGTTGTATGTGTGTGTAGTGTGTCCATGTACAAGATGCATATTATATAATAATAACTCCTGTCTTATTAACTAAACCCTAAGCGTAATTTCAATGTTTTCTTGAATATATTATATTTATGTATATATATATATATATAAATATATAGATTTATATATATATATATATATATATATATATATATATATAAATGTATAGATACAATATGTATACATTATTTTTAGTTTGCTTTCTTTTCTTCAGTTTTTTTACGTTTACGATTTAAATATACAAATTGAAAATTTTTTTCGCCTATATAAAAAATGGGCTGAACTGCAATTGTCCCCACGGTACAATACGATCTTAACTGTTGCTTTTCGAGCATTAATTGGTGTTGTTAATCTTGTTGTTGTCATTGGAGTTCTTAGCTATTTTCGATTTTGGTTTAACGTTTACAATATTTTGTTTTTTAGTTTCGTTTTTGGATTTTTGTGCAAAATAAGTAACAAATTTTGGGAACAATAAATAACAAAGCAGCTGTTGCGCCTAACAAGTGTAAAATTGCATGCTCAGAGGGAGAGGGGGAGGGGGAGGGTGTTAGCTTAGGCAGTACTAAAAACACTTGAGGGGTGTGGGGGGGGGGGGTTAACAGGTTACGCATTGCGACTGAAGGAACTTAAATGTAAGGAGTTTACAAAATAAATAATAGCAAAATTAACATATACATATGTATACGTGCATATGTGGATATATGTGTAAATATTTTTATACAAAAAAAAAAGAAGTGTGTTAAGGGCTTGACTCGGTTTAGTGGCAAGCCTGGAGCACCGCCAGGAATTGTGGTTACAACTGGGACATAGCCAGAGACCACACTCCCATCCGTATATCCAACTGGACCGGGAGCGGTTGCTGTTGCTTAACTAGTTTACAATTAATTTAAGTTCAGTCGTCGCCGCGGCGGGACGGTGTCGTCGCTGCGCCGCCTGTCACTTCTCGTTGCGGAAGAGCTTGCTCAGATTGGCGTTCTGATTGCTATCCATGATGTCGCCGCCGGTGCCGATGCCCGTTGATGATTTGCCTGCGCCCGGCTTCTGTATGGACGCCATCGGTGGCAGATTGGCAATTTGCACCTCGTGACGGAACAACTGATTCACGCTGCGTCCGACCAGCTGGGCGGTTAACTTCTTGAATATATCCTTCTTGGCGCGATCCACCTTGTTGCCCTTGACGGGCGCCACGGCGACCTTCTCATCGAACTTCTGTATGTCCGCCGCATTGACGCTGGGTATTTGCTGGAGCACCTCGCTCAGCACGGGGAATTTGGGACGCAGCAGCTCGTAGAACTGCACGCCGAGCGTGATCAGGCCCGATTGATTGGCCTCGTGCTGACCGTGCACCTGCATGCCCTGCAGCACGGCGGTGAATGCACTCACCGCCTTGTTCTCGTCCATCAAGTTCTCGGCGGCGAGGAAGCGCATCACGGGCGCCGCAATGTTGACCGCCTTCATGTTGCACATGCCATCGTTCCAGGCGATCGCCTTGATCAGGGTCATCAGTATGTAGTTGCCGATGAGGCCGTTGCGCAACAGCTTGCCGCCCAGATCGCTGATGATGTCCGACAGCAGGGCGGATTGGGCGGCGCGTGATTGTGGTGCACTGTCCATGGAATGCTCCTCGTTCTCCATGGCCACCACATGTGCGCCGGCGGCGTTCACATGATCGGCGCCAATTTGGCCGCCGACAAGGGCGATCTTCAGCACGTCGAGATATTCGCGGGTGAGCGTGCGATTTAGCTGATCCTCGAGCACCTCCTGGGTATCGTTGACCTCGCCGTTCAGCTGCCCCGACTCGTACAGCGAGGATATGTACGACCAGCGTCGCATCAACCGCTCGCACATCAGCGGCGTGAGGTGGGCGAACAGCGGCACCAGCACCGGCTCATAGTAGCTGGGCGGGCAAGAGTAGACGAACGGCTTAAAGAAGACGCGTATGATAGGGCGCAGGCGGAAGTCGGGTATGATGTCCATGCAGCTGAACACATTGGTAATGATGGCATCGGACATGCCCATCAGCTGGTAGAGATCACGACCCAGCGACGGCCCCGCGGAGCCCATCAGATGGTAACAGCCCTCGGTGACCAGCATCATGAACGTCTGCATCTTCTCGAACGCAGTGGGCTCGCTCTTGATGGTCGTATCAAGGGGATCGGCCGGTATGGCGCAGATGCCCATCAGCAGCTTCTTCTCGTGCTCGAGCATGCCGTGTATGTTGCGATAGCCCTCGGAGAGTCCGCTCAGCGCCTCGGGGCGGAACAGCTCGTTCAGGACGCGAATCAAGCTGAGGACGTGCGAGAGCACCGGCACCACATGCTTGGTGGCCGGATTGCGGCAAATGGGATTACCTAGTTCCGTGCAGCCGATGACAAAGCCGCCGCGTTGCGCCCGATCCGGATCGTCGGGCCATGTGCACCGCTTGACCACGCCCAGCACCACATGGAGCGCATCCAAGATGCGCGAACGATTCACAATCGATGGATCGCTCTCGATGACAAACACGGGCGGCTTGTCCAAGCCGACGAAGCGCATAAACTCCAGCGGCGATTTGAATGCCTCGCTGATGCTGAGCCATTCCGTGCGCTTCTGCTGGACAATGTGCTCGATGAAGAGCGTTTGGCGCTCGAAATCGCAGAAATGATTCGAGATGAGGATGAGCGCCTCCTGCAGCGTCGTGCGCATCATGCGGCACAGCTGCGGCGACGACGGCTCCTTTAGCAGGCACTCCACATGGTTGTTGATCTGCTCGAAAACGGGCAGCAGCAGCAGCGGATATTTATGCGCCAGCTTCACCAGCAGCGAGGCGGCGTGACGGCGCAAATTCTTGGCCGACTTCTGTTGCACCTTCTCCAGCTCATTGGGCGGCTTCAGCACCAAAGCACGAAAGATCTTGTCGAGAACGCGCGGCAAGAGCGCCACCCCGCTCATGGCCACACAATTGTTGGGCGTTAGCTGGCACGAGGACATGCTGAGGAACACAAACAGCGCCGAAATGCACGACAGCAGTATGGAATAGATGAGTGGATTGTTTGTCTCCAGCTTGAGGCACTCCTCCAGCAGCCGCAGCCCGCCCGCCACCGAGGGCCGCTCGGCGACAAGCAGTATGCGACTGAGCACGCCATCCAGCACACAGACGAGAGCGTCCCATTCCAGGTAGATGGGATCGAGGACGCTGCAGCTGATGTTCGTGGTCTCCCGCTCGGTGTGGGCGTGGCGCAGACGCGACTGCAGCCAGTGCTCGCAATAGCCGTACGTGATCAGCGGCTGGACGAGGGTGGCCTGGCGAAAGATCTCCAAGAAGTCGGTGCGACAGCGAAAGAAATAAATGGCGAACTCCTCATCACTGTCGTACTCCAGCCGAATGTATGCCTCGGTGGTGGTGGCCGGCGCATCTGCCGGGCCAGCCACGCTGCTCGGATACGGTATCTTAACGATGCGCGGCGCAATGGTGTGTATCAGCTTGGGAATGTAATTGACCATCAGATAGTCCTTGGAGCAGCCCTCGTGCTTGAGCAACAACTGCCAGATGAGCGCGGCGCCATGTGCCACCGTCAACGATGGATGCTGCACCAGCAGCAGCAGGCACTCGAACATAATCTCCAAATGGGCCGGACGCTGGGTGCTATCATCTTTGCCCCAGAGCGCCACCAGTTGCTGCACCATGCCGTTGAGCACCTGCAGCAGTTTCTTCAAGAAATTATGCTGCTGCTCGATGGCCTGGGCCGGGCTGCTGCTGCTCCGGCTGCTGTTGTTGCCACCGCCGCCGCTGCTCGTGTCCACCGGCATCTGGCTGGCTGTGTAGATGTAGCGCAACGGCTCCTCGCCGTATAGCTGCAGCAGAGGCTTGCGCTCCTTGGTTTGGCCCTTGCGATTCGTGATCTGAGCCAGACACTCGGCGGCATTGCACTGGAATGCTTTGTCGTTTAGCAGAATGCATAGGAAATGCATCAGTTTGCCATTGCTGGACATGATGTGATTGATGCTGACCCACTCGACGAAGCCGCTCAGCGTTAGCAGCACCATCTCGACGACACGACTGTGTGCGTTCGCCTTGTGAAAGTTGCCCACGCGGGTTGTCTCGCGGAATGCGGTCACGTGCTGCTCGACGAGCCGCAGAAAGAACTCAAAAATGTCGTTCATGTTGTTGTTGAGCGCCTGGTACATGTCCTTGCGCCGCTGATTCGATTCGATCGTTTGTAGCAGCGCCACATCCTCGACGAGACGGAGGAACACTAACAGCACCAGCTCCGTTTGCGCCTCGCCGTTGTTGCAGGCCTGCGACAGCTCCGGCAACAGATCAGACCACTGTTGCGGCCACTCCCTCTTGATCATCTCGACAATGATGCGCGAGAGGGCGTCCTTTAAATGCAACAGACTGCGATCCTCGGCGGGGCCGACACCAATGTTAAGCATCTTGATGGCATTGTCCTTAATGTACACCTTCTCCTCGTGCGTTATGCAGTTCCATTTGAATTTAATTGTGTACTCGATCAGCTGCAGGCCAAAGTGACGCACCTGCTGATTGAACTGGGCCGAACTGGCTAGATAGAGGCCTACCTGGGCGCACAGCGGCGACTCCTCCTTGAAGCGCTCACAGGCCATGTACGCCTCCAGGCGCGCCTGATGCGCGGTCATCGGATGCATTATCAAATCCACCGCTTTGGTCAGTTCGGCGGCCAGCGCCTCCGTAACGCCGTGCTGTGCCATAATATCGTTCGATGTTCGACCTGAAAATTGCAAACGGCAAATTAATGATGCAATAAATTCAATTAAAATGCAGTTCTTCTATTAGTTTTTGGTTGCCTTTTTTTCACTTTACAATTATCTCTATGTGCGTGGACATGAGTGTTGGTAAATAGTTGCATTTGTGTGTTAGCAGCTAAGCTGTTTCTCCTTCATACTACGCTCTGAGTGTGCGTGCGTGCGTGTATTTGTATATGTCTAATGTAACGGAACACGGCTTCCATCCTTTGCATTTCACTTCACTGGACTCTGTTTACACTGTTTCTGCGCACATTGTTTATTGCCTTACCCGGTTTGCCGGTATACGCGCTTTCAATTAATGCTTATGGTGTTGCCACTGCTGCTCCTTGGGTCGGCCGCCGCCTCTGTTGCGCGCGCGTGTGTACTTTCGATTTTTGTGTGTGTTGCTGTTGTGCGGAATTTTTCGCCAATGCGGTTAGGGCCACAGACGTATGCGATTGCGATTAGCTTCTTGGCAGCTGTCTCTGTCGTGTCTGTTTCGCTCTATACGGTTGCAATGGCCTTTAAGTTGGTATTCAAATCGCATTTACACTTATCGCCAAACCATAAGCAACATTTGAATTAAATGTGTTTCACATTTGAAATTATTTGAGACTGTAAAAATATTTATTTTCCGGGGGCTAATGTCTCGTCTGCTAGGAACGCAGCATGCTGAGTCGATTACAAACCTAGTGCGATACATCTATAATCGATAGACACGTTTGAAACGCGCAGAGTTGCTGCATGAAATTCATAAAGTTGACAAGAACTATTTAGTTAGTTTTGGTTACCGGCAAAAATTGAAAATTTATTTATCGCTGTATTAGCGGCTATATATCAATTGGCGCGTTTATTGCGTTTATCGCAATAAATTTGCATCGAGTATGCCCATTTTAAATATTTTTTTATTATTATTTTTTACAATAAAATTCCACAAGGCCTCAATTTTATTTGCATGAGTAAATATCAATAATTATTGACTCGCGCTTCTTTCTCATGCATATGCAGTGGAAAATGACCATAGGAAATTCGCTTTGACGTTGTGCAACACTTTCGCTGCCTGCAGCGTCGGAGCCAAACAAAACAACAACAGCAACGGCCGGCATGTGTGCGAAAATGTCAAAGAGAAGCGCAGTACCCAAAAATTAAGAAGTAAAGTAAAAAACTAGAATACTAAGTAGAGTTCAGCTTTGTAGGTAACAGAGCATACACAGCATATAGAGCTTACAGAACATATCAGCTGTCAAGTGATAACCTATATTTTGTAATATCAACCAAAATTAAAATATTCAATGCAACAAAAACAATTAGAAGCATGGAGTGGTATCAAATGAATTTAAATGACAATCGGTCTTCGACATTTCCGGAGCGCTCAATACCCGGCTACGATGAGGTCTTCAACAAGCAGATCAGCGAGCGCGACATCGCCGGTGAGTAATGCCCCTTCTCCCCACCACTTAGCCATATGTATATGTATATATGTGGTATTTGCAGCCGATTATATTGGCGGTATCATAAATTGCGGACGCTGGGGCTGGATGACGCGCCGAAATACGGACACGGCTACCATACTCGTCTGTGAACTGAACAGCGGCTGTCGCGTGGCCAATTACACGTTTCTGCGGGAGAGCGACCGCAGGGCTAGCCAGGCCTGCAGCATTCGTTGTGTGCAGGAGCTATTTCCCAATTGCGGGGGTGGTCGCGTTCTGTTGGCCGTTTGCATTGAGCTGTCGATGGGCAGGACACAGCTGGCCATCTATACGCCCATAAACAGTCAGGTGCTGAGCTACATTGAGCTCGATGTATCCGGAATCAATCTACGCTCCATGGCCTTTCTCGACGATCGCCTCTGCCGGAATACGGTAATGAAGCAATACGATGGCTGCCTGATCATGGGCACGGAAGACGGCACCGTGCTGCTGATGGATGTCAATGCAATGCAAGTGGTTGCCAATCGCACCGATCATGTCTTTCTGGGCGACAACGAGGTGCAGCGTTCGGAAGTCATGCGCATTCCCATCGAGGACGCTGCCACGGAGGAGTGTGTGAATGGCAAGCTGCAGCGTTGCCGCCAAAAGCAGATCCATTTGGCGATCGAGTTGACTATGCCGATCGCCGAGTACATCTCCGTTACTAGCCTCTTGCAGCTGGATTTGATTTCGGGCTTTGTCGCCGGCCTAGCGGATGGCCGTATCTGTGTTTTTGATCTCAGATGCTTTCAGCTGGTGGCACATTTGCGTCTGCCGTCCGATCAGGTGGCGTCGGCCGTGGTTGGCCTCTGCTGTATTGTGCCGCCCGATGATCCGCAGCCGTGCTTCTACATCTGCTGCGTCTACGATCAGGGCGATAGCCTGATGGCCTCGCTGCACTCTTTCAGCTACAAGCGCCCCGTGTTGCCAGCGCTCAATGGAGAATTCCAGTTGCGCGACTTTCAGAGCGCCAACACACGCATCCGCCTGTCTCTGGACAACGGCAGCTGCTCGCTCATCAGCTGCGGCGCATCTTCTGTATTCGCTCAGTCCGGTGACTATGGCACCGTGTTGACCGCCATCAGCTGGCGCTCGCACACAGATCACAAGAACAAGCTCATTCTGTTTGACATCAATCAGTGGTACAAGGACGAGCTGCCCAGCCAGCCGCGCACCAACGAGAAGCTCAACTATCTGTGCGGCTATGTGTTTACCGGGACGGAGCAGAACGGACTCTGCTTTCAACTAGACACACGCTCTCTTATTCCGTTCATCTCAATGCAGCGGCATGACGAATATTTCCATCCCAGTTCCCTGTCGTTTGGTAAGTGCTTGCAATTGACTTGATGCGAATAGGCTTAAAGCTCGACTAACTGACTGCATTATTAAGCTTTTACTAAATGTAATTTCTTTCAAAAGCACATTAAAGCTGCAACCTTTATTTGTTTGTTCACAAAGTGGACTTTCATCTAGTTAACCCGTGTCATAGAAAGTATACATATATTATTGACAGATTAAAATTGACAAATATTTTGACATTTTAAGCTTTCGGATCATATTTTCATATTTCAAACTGCCATAACTCTGTTAAAACTGAACCGATTTTCATGTTTGATGACATTTTGGCCATCTTTTGACCTCTCGATTGATTCTGCATTTAAATATTTTACATTTCGAAAAATTAAAATTTTTTGAATTTTTGGGAAAAAAGCATGTACTCCCCCCTTACTTATTTTCGAAAAAAAAATTTTTTCAAAATTTAGAATTGCAAATTTAGAATTTTAATCGATTGTGGTGGTCATAATTAGTATAAAAAACAACATTAAAACTAATTCTGAGGGAGTCAAATTTTTGTCAAAAATCATGCCAAAATTGACAAAAATTTTGACATGTAAAGCTCTCGGATCCTTACCTCCCACATTTCAAACTGCCATAACTCTGTCAAGACTTAACTTAAAGCTGGTTACAGAGAAAACTAACCGGTTCCCTGTTTCTCTGATCTCACACCCAGAATGCTATCTGATGACCATCACCGGCTATCGCCAACATGAGTACGTGGGTGTCCAGCGCTGCTTTCTGAATTCGCTGTACTCGCAAAAGGCGAATCTGTTCCTCAATCCCCAGCACTATTATGATGAGATTCGTAATTTGCGATTGACGCCACAGTTCCACGAGTGCAGTCCAGATGTGGAGCCCTCCAGGGTATGTGCAAACAATACACCAAACCCGCCCAGCGCCAATTTAAACTTCCTTTTAAACTATTTACAGTGCGACTTGTACGAGATCATTTTGGGACTGGCATTGGAGCAGGATCGCAACTGGGTGCTGTACAACTGTGCCACCAGTTGTCTGGACGGCAGCTATCTATGCAATATGCTGAGTCCCACCAAGCTGACGCTGTCCATTCTGACCAATTGGATCGTGAAGCGCGCGAACCAGATCAAAGGACGCTGCACGGACCTGTGCGAGGGCATCTTTGACTTGGGCGGCTATGCGCTGGACGAGCGCGAGCGCAAAGAGTACCAACAGCTGAACGAACAGCTCGACAAGCTGCGAAACCTGCAGAAGTTTATTCTGCGCCAGGGCAAGTCCCGCCTGGGGCACGAGATGCTCGAGGATTTGAAGACCACGGAGCATACGCTGACCGTTTTATATGAATACCAGCGAATGCTCTACTGGTTCATCGAGCGGGGCCTCTTGCCGCAGGGCAGTGATCCCGAGCAGCAGCCGCTGCAGCTGATACGCCGCGAATATGCCGAGCGTCGCGTCCGTATGCGCCAGAACAATATCAAGCTCTACATCGATGATCAGCTGCATCACAACGGCTTCGAGGCGGCCCTGCAACAAAGTTGCCAACAGGACGGCTTCTATCCGCCGCACACGCTGCAATCGCTGATGCTCCTGATGCTGCTGCCCGGCCCGAAGCTGAATGGGAAATATGAGCTGATGCTCTACCTGTTGCACGATATCGATCGATTGATGCCGCAGGAGCACAGCAGATGCCTCTACAAGGATTTCGCCGTGGCCTTTAACATTGTCGAGGAGCTGGTCAAGGGCGCACACTCCTTTTGGTTGCTTGATTGTGGCGACTATGCGGTAAGCGAGTCTCTGGGGCCATTGAAAATCTAGAGGCGGATGCGGACTCGGCTGGTATTGCCCTTCAATAGTTTATGTTTAATGCTTATCGCTTTACACACGCACAAATATTGGATACATGTTAGGGATGCGAGAGAGTGTTCGTCCAGCATATACCCTACACCTTGACCTTATACTCGTTCACGAAGCGAAAAGACTATAATGAATATATCCTTCAATTTGAAATTTTTGCGGAAAAATTAGTGATGATCTCCTCTAAACAAAGCAACAACATTTTTTGGGATACGCCCACTGGGGTCGTGGCAAATCGAGCCTAAAAATTTCGCCATCGCAAGTTACCAAAATCGAATTTATTTTCAAAATATCAATAATAACTAAGATAATTTTAAACTGTCATGCTGTGAACGAGTATTGCGCAGTCGGTTACACCTGACTGCAACGTTCTTGGGAAAGAGTTTTAGAATTTGAAACGAAATTTAGACACGTGAGAGCGCCGAGTTCTTATCACTAGCTTCAGCTCGCTCCGATCTAAGTCTTGCCTCTCGCTCACCCATTTTCCCCGTCTCTCTCTCTTCATCTCTATCTTGGCAGCAAGCAATCGAGGTCTTATACAATAGTCGTCTGGTAAACAGCAACTACACGGAATGGCAGACGAAGCTGCTGATCCAGACACTGCTGGCCCACAACGCCGACCAGGAGGCGATGCGCGTGGCCCAGCTGCCGCCGGGCTTCATCTCGTCGCAGCTGAAACTGCAGGTGCTGCTGGCGAACAATAAGATACCGGAAGCGTTCAATCATGCACGCGCCTTCGTGGACGACGAGGGCAGGCCGCTGCTGGAGCACTTCTTCCGGTACTGCATACTCCACACCAAGTTCAACGTGCTGGCCAGCCTGTGCCTGCGCGAGCACGAGGAGCAGCTGATCTATCGCCTGCTGCGCCAGAGCAAGACGCGGCGCGCGGACTGCGTGCAGCTGATCCTGCTGCTCAAGCGCTGCAAGTACATTGAGGCGGTGTCCTTCATGGACGAGGTGGCCGTTGAGCGCCAGAGCCTGGGCGCGAATGCTAGCGATGATCCGGGCACCATTTTGTCCGCCTATCGGACCACCATGGCGCCCGTGACGCAGTCCATTGCGGGCACCTACTTTCGCATACGCAACAAACTGAATGGCCAGCAGCTGAGGAATCCAATGACGGAGCCGTTCAGCTGCCAGCTGGCCAAACAGAACGCCAACGGCCAGCTGGACAACGTCTTCCAGAGCTCCGCGCTGAGCGCCCACTGGGCCACACGCTACGTCAGCGAGCAGCCCCAACTGCTGGACACCCACAACATACCCTTCCTGCGCAACGCCGCCCACGGCATCAAGGATATGCCGCAGCTGCGCCGCCGTGTGCGTCCCGGGACGTTCCAGGGCGTGGTGAAGCGCCAGCTCGATCCGAGCCAGGCGCTGCAGCAGCCGAAGCGACGTCGCCTGCTGGGCGAACAATTTGCCGAGGACGTGGCCAACTTTGTGTCGCGCACCCTGCAGCTGCAGCAGCAGGAGCAGCAGCAGCTGCTCGAGAAACAGGAGCTGTCGCCACTGCACAATGACCTCGAGGTGGCCGCCCTGCTGGAGCCGCCCGTCTATCTGCTCAGCAGCCAGTCAGCGCCCGATCAGCGGCACCAGCAGCAGCAGCATCAGGTGCAGAAGGAGCAGCAGCAGCATCGGGTGCAGAAGGAGCAGCAGCCGCAGAAGCTGCCACCAAGCGCTGTCCAGGAGCAGCGTCTGACTATACTTAAGCGACGTTCATGCTCGCGCATTCCAATCCGGATAACGGAGGTGGAGGAGCGAAAATCCTTCAATTTTCTGCCGCCCATACCGCTGACGAAGGCCACTCAGGTGGACAGTGTCCCAATGGAGGAGGACGAGGAGGACACCGATGAGATAATTATGGAAATTGAGCAACAGCCGGCTAGCCCCGATCGGGAGCAGGCACAGCAGCAGCAGCTGGAGCAGCACAATGTTTCCGACTCGGACTCGGAGTCCGAGTACCTGTCGCCGCTGGCCTCGGCCAATGTGTCGCTTGCCGATCCCAGCCAGGAGCAGCGACCACCGCCAAGCGGGCCACAGCCGCGCAGCTCGTTGCTGCAGGCGAGCAGCGGCTTCGGCAGCTTTGCCACCGTCCAAATGGGCAACACGGGCTCGCTGCAGCTGAACGAATTCGTGCCGCCCGTGTGCTCCTCCAAGATGTGCGAAATGCCGGCCACGGCGATGGCCAGCGGCAGCAGCGACCAGGTGAAGATATCGGAGCGCACAACGATTTGTGTGGATACGGATGAGCCGAGTGCGGCGACCTCGCCAACGGAGTGGTCCATGCCGGTCACGTTGGCGCTGCCGACGACCACGCCGCAAGTGCTTCATCTTCTGGACACCACGCTGGGCATGTCCAGCTACGAGCTGACGCCAATGGAGCCGACTATGGCAACGGAAACCGAAACCGAAATCGAAAGGGAACCAAGGACAACAAAGGCGCCGCCAATGGACTACATCACTTTGGATGATGATGACGAGGACCGTGAAGACTTGGAAGTGGATATGGAGCAGCCAGATCAGCGGCAGGATGTGCAGCCGGAGCGTGTGGAGGAGGAGGAACAGGAGGAGAGCTCACGCTCCAGCAACGATGAGCCCGCTGCCCTGACCTACGATCGTGCCTCGCCCAGCTACAGCATCAGCAGCGAGCTCTCGGACATGTCGTTATCGGGCGTTGTCAGCTCCCTGCCGACGGCGCGTCAGGATGCGCCCGTTTACTCCATTGTGGTTGAGTCGACCGATTCGATAACCACCTCGCGTTCACCGACCTCGCACACGCCCACCTCCTTCCTGCCCAGCGATACGAATGTGTCGCAGAACTCGCAGAGTCCACGTGGCGCACATGGCGGTGCCGGCGACGGTTCCAACCGATCCCTCTATCGTGCCAACAGCCTGGAGACGGTCGATGACCTGGACACCACCAAGGGCTCGCTGGAGGAGGACGACGAAGTCGACGAGGAGGACGAGTGCGTCATTGCGCTCGATGGCACCGAGGTGCGCGGCTATGTGGCGCGTCCCGAGCCAATGGCCGCCAGCAGCAGTGCCGAGCTCTTTTCGTTCAAGCAGCAGCAGGATGAATGCGTCCCGGCGGCTAATCCGCCGCCATGCGCCTCGCTGGGCGCCACGGCCAACAGTGATTCCGTCATGGCGTACACCATCAACCTGGACAGCGTGGACAGCGCCGAGGTTGAGCACGTGCCTCCGGCGGCCGCCGTGGCAGCCGCTCCATTCGATGCGGCCATTAGCACCGATTCCGTGGCCACAGTCGCCTTCAGCGAGACCAAACAACAAGCCACAAAAGAAGCGAAGCCGGATGCAAACTTGGACACAGACGGCGAGACCGCGGCTCAAGGCCTGACAGTTGCAAGCGCGGAGCCCATAAATCTAGATTCCGATATGGAATCCAGTCCCAACGTGACACTGGTACTATCCGAGGAGGAGGAGGAGGGGCAGGGCGAGCGGTTGAAAGAGACGCCGCAGCAGGAGCAGCAGCAGCAAAAGCGATCTACGCGGTTTCCGTCCGCCACCACCACCGAATCCCCGAGCAGCTCCAAGCTAACAGTGCGGATAACGCGCGCACGTTTAAGCTCGACGGGCACGCCGCCCGTGCCGGGGCGCAGCATACGGCTGCGCAGCGATGATCAGCGGCTGAGTGAGTCCTCGAATCACAGCACACCCTCGCCAGCGACCAGCCGCCGGCAGCGACGGCCCAGCGCCAACAGCGCGGTCAGCGATGAAATGAACACGCCCGAACCGGATGCACCGCCGGAGACTGCAGTCGCTACGAAACCAGCGGTGCAGAACAGGCGACGGCTGCGTAGCAACGATTCCGCCACCAGCGGCGGCAGTGGCGCCACGCGGCGCATCGTGCGCGGCAACTCGCTGCCACCCATCCCGACCGTGCCGGTGTCGACGCCCAAGCGCCGCACGCGGCTGCTGGTCGTGCCACTGGAAGCCATAATAGAGGGCGGCGAAATCATACCAGGCGTGCAGCGTACGCGTTCGCGCACACAACTGACCAGCAGTCCGGCCGTTGCCCCTCTGGAAGCCCTCACGGAGCAGCGCAAGCTGCGCGGCAGCAGCGAACCGCCTGCCGCCGCGGCTCTTCCACCAAGAAAGCGACGCACGCACAAGCCGAGCGTTAACGAGGAGCAGAAGCAGGAGTTGCCGGATGCCGATACCCTGCCGCCGCAGCCCAGGAAACTGCGCAGTCGACGCAACACATTGGAAACGACGCCAGGACAAGAGGGGACGCCAGCACGAGAGGGGACGCCCACACAAGAGGGGACGGAATCACAAGAGAGGACGCCAGCACAGTCAACAGATACGTTCACTGGTAAGTGTTGCATGTCAAATTTCTCGTTTTCCCTCAACTAAACTTTAAAATTTATCAGTTGCAACTCCAGAAACCAGTGTGCCGCTCAAGAAACGCAGACGGGCCAAGAAGTAGAGCGCTACACACACATGCATATATTAAATTTGCGTCAACTAGTTCTAAAAAATTTACGTTTGCTTGGTATTTTTTCCTTTTTTGGTTTCTTGTTAATTGAATTTAAATTGCCAACTTGCGGCAAAGTTAGTGTAAAAAAAAATTGAAAAAAAGAAAGTGTTTAAAAATAGAACCTCAAACATTTTGAATGGGCATATAACCGTTGGAATTTGCGTGTTAAGTGTTGCAGAATGGTCGTTGCACTGCTGCCAGTGCCGCGCCAATAATAATCGATAATAGCGCTTGTCGTTAATTATCGAAGATGAATTAATCAGTGCGAACGCTGGCCACACATTAAATATAAATATATTAAATATGTATTTTTTAAAAATCGTTATAGCTATATACAAATATATACAACAGTTTAAAACATGAACGGCAAGTGGGACATCATTAAAGCCAAACACTTTACGGTGGATGTCGTCTATATATAACTAATAGTAACGGCTAAATGCTTAAATTCATATTTGTGTTTGTGGACACTGGGCCTAGACCAGCGTAGACAGCTCATGCAGAGATATGGTCATGTTGCTCATGTCCAGCGTGGGCGGTATGCCCGGACTGATAGATCCGCTGGCCTCGCGTCCCAGCAGGCAGCTGCCATTGGCCGCAATGGCGATGGGTTTGGGCGTGGGCGGCGTTGCCGTCGCCGGGCGCACCAGGAACGGTGAATTGATGATGCCGCCGATGCCATTGTTGCTGGCGGCGCACAGCAGCGGATTGAAGCTGCCGTGCGAATGATTGGGCGACACTGGCGTCACCGATATGGGATGATGCTGCATCATCGAATGATGCTGCTGTGCGTACAATGGCAACGCGGGCTGGCCGTGCGGCTGAAAGCCAGCGTTGCCATACAGCTGCACTGGCGGCAGTTGCGTCGCCGCCGACAGCAGCGACATGTTAAGCGGCAGCGGCGGACTGCGATAGCTGATCGTCTTCTCCTTCTGCCAGACGAAGACGTTGTGCACCATGGCGCCGCCACAGAAGACAATGCCGACGCCGATCAGCACGCTGGTGATGATCGCCGGCGTCGAGTGAAAGTGATTGAACGTGTACAGTATGATGCCGGTGAGGAAGACGGGTATCGAGATGAAAAACCCGCTGACCGCACACGTTCGACTCGCGCTCGACTTCTCCAAGTACTTGTTGTCGCGGCCATCGAACATCGGCGAGCGCAGCAGCTTGACTGCGAACAGGAACTGAATGGCGCAGACCAGCAGGCAGCAGAGGTTCAGGGAGAGCGACAGGGCGCACAGCGCCAGGGTCACGTCGTAGACGATGACAAAGTCCTCGCTGCTGATGCTGCGCGTCAGCGCGTCCTCGCGGCTGTTCGGCGAGATCTTCAGCAGGAAGATCAGCGAAAGCAGCGCCAGCAACAATGAAACTGCAAAGAGAGCAAATGTTGAGTATAAGTGAATCCCTTATGGTAGAAAATTATGCTGGCATGACACCTTAAAAATTCAAAAAAGTGCAGTTAAAACCGTAAGTGCTTAGAATAAATAATATGCAAGGATCGCTGACAAAAATCAATAAAAACGTAAGTAGTGAAAAAAAACTCAGCATTAAAAGGAAAGTTAGCCAAATAATTCACTTAAGCGCTTCTGTTACCATGACAGCTTAAAATATGCGAGAATCGGATAACAAAAATTTTATAAAATTGCTGCTGAAGAGCTACTTTTTACTAAGCAAATTCAAATGTTATTATGACAACTTCAAATACGCAAGGATCAAATGAACCACTCAAAAATGCTGCTTTAAGAACTGCTGTTTTCTAAGCAAATGCAAATGCTCGTATTACACATTCAAAAATATAAAGTGGCAACGCTGTTTAGGAACTGCTTTAAACTGGAAAGTTGGGTAAGTGAGCTGCGCATGCTTGACCTGCCCAGCTTCGATCTCTAAAATCGCAAAAGTGGCAACGCTGCGCATCACAGTGTTGCCCTACAAGTGCTGCAAATTGAGATAAGTAAGGATTGCATAGGCAGCATTGCCTCATGTTTGTGCAATTTGGAAAGTGCTCTTCCAGCTTTAGTGCTGCCACTCACCCAAACAAAGCAATCCCAGGCTGGTCAACACCTCCCGCGGTCCTGGGCCGTGTTTCGTTGGCTTCGCGCTCGCCTGCAGCACCGAATTCGGATTAAGGCCCAAATTGGTGCAGTGGCTATAGTTGTGCACATTATTGTTGTGATTTGTGTGGTTGTTGCTGCTAATGTTGAGCTGAGGTGGGGCCAGGTGTTGCTGCTGCTGCTGTTGCTGCTGTTGCTGCTGCTGCTGCTGATGGCTGCTGCTGCTGCTGCTAGCGAGCATATGCTGGTTCGTGTAGGTGTGATGATGCAGACTGTTGCTGTTGCTGTGCCCGTTGCCGTTGCAGTGCCCGTTGGGCGTCAGCGGCGTTAGCGGCTTCATCGGCGCCGTCGCGATGTTCAGCAGCGTCGACGCATTGCCCATGCCACGCCCCCCGCCGAGCAGCGTGGCCGCGCTGCACGTGGACGTATTCAGCGCCGCAATGTTCAGCGGCTGCGGCGGCCGCAGGTGGATGTTGCGTGCGGTGCTGGCAACAGCAGCTGCTGCCGGCGTTGGTGAAGCGCCCGCTGCTGCTGTTGCTGTTGTTGTTACTGTTGTTGCTGCTGCTGCCGCTGCTGCTGCTGCTGCTGCTGTTGGCACGGGGCTGGTGGTTGTTGTGGCCGCTACCGCCGACGCTGAGGGTGGATTGCTGCCGTTAGCGTTGCCATTGCAATTGCTGTTGTTGCTGTTGTTGTTGCTGCTGCTGCTGTTGCTGCCGTTGCCGTTGCCGTTGCCGTTCCCGTTCCCATTGCCATTGGCCGTGCGCAGCAGCTGTCCGTTGACAGGCGCGGCGGCCGTGGCGCTGCTCGCATTCGAGGCGTGTTTCAGCATTTCCCTGCCAGCTATTTAAGGGCTCGACTGTGCTTCCCCCGCCTCCGCTCGCTGCTTCCTCCCCTTCGACTGCGTTTCCCGTGGCACCTGCTGCACCTGACTCCTACTGCTGGCTAAGTCTGCTCCTCAACGCACTGTTCCATGCATGCTTCACATAATGGTTGCCTTGCGCCGCGTTATCCATGCAACTGCAATGACACAATACAAATACGTCCACATATAAATATACAGTAAACGCTCTATTAACGGACAGCTGCTTTGCACCGGCTCCGCAGTCGTCGTGCCTATTTTCCTGAACTATCCTATTTTGTTCCCTACTTTTTATTTCATTGATCTTTTTATACCCTGTTCCCACTAAAAAGCATATTTTGGTTTCGTAACAGCCTTCGTATACTTCGTGTATACCAAACACACATCAAACTTATTTCAAATTGCCCATTTTCCTGAAATCGATAAAAATCGACATCAACCTGCGATTTTTGCAGCTAATCTTGTAGATAATAAGAGCTACAGACTTGATGTTTGCCCGCTTTCCTAATCGATAAATATCGTTTTTTAACCCGACTTCTTGACCATATCTTAGAGACTATAAGAGCTGGAGACACCAATCTCGGTATATAAGTTCACATCTAGTAGACAGAGATATAGAATATTTTTAATTTTTGGATACCACGCACCGTTCTCGTCAGGTTCAGGATATGCCCTTGTCTTGTTTTAATTTTTTTTCGTCATACAAAATTATTTTTGGAGCGAACTACTCTAACGAAAAAAATTCTAAAATAATATTGAACTTATATTTCAAAACAAAATCAGTACTTAAATATCTTGAAAGAGTAAAATATTCATAATCTTTTTAAGCTAAAATAGAAAATAGAATAATAGCTCCACGCAACTGACCAGAGTTTGAGCTGGAGGATCGTGAAGAGTTGCTTCTCTTTTCACATCCCCCTCCACAGCCCCCGTTTACCCCACTCTTTCGACTGGGCACCGTTTTAATGGCTTTCTTTAACGTTATTTATCATGCAGCCCAAGGCTAGGCAGAGGCTCAGATGCTAAGATACTCAGATACTTAGATACACGTACTTCAAGCGCAAATTTTATTCGCACGCTCAGTTTCAGATAGAAATTGCCACAAGAATTAAGTGGCTAAAAGCACGAAGAACCTCTGCTAGAGAGAAAAGTGCCTTCATTTAAATATCATAAATCTAGAAGTGATAAAAAAAAGAGTTTGGCGGGTTTTTTTTTTTTGTTTCATTAATTTGTTTAGTCCTTGGCAAATTTAAGTGGAAATCACAAAATTCGAAATAAATTGAGCTGAATTTTTTAGCTGACCGAAGGCAGTTTGTTGTCTTTTTATACCTTAGAGTATCAACAGGGTATTTACATTTTTCTTACAAAATATGAAAAGATATATTTGTATATATATAACTTATTTATATAAGTATAAATAGTTATTCTTGATTAGATCAGCTGTACGAAGCTATATATGTGGCAATACCGACCGGATCGAACCAGTATATCATATAGCTGCCTCAAGACTTAAAATGCTGTTTTTGTTCGAAAAATGTTTTTGTTCTGTTTTTCAAGATAAATAACCCAAACTCTTATATATAAGCAAAAACTGAACAACATTGGCCTACTATATAATAGAGCTATTTTAATTGTGTTTTTAAATATTTTGAACAAACTTTGCAGTTATTTGTATTATCTTATTTTTCGCTAAAAAAGCCAACATTTTAAGAAGATTGAAATACTATATTATATAGCTAGCTAACGATCGATAAAAATTTAATTTTTTTGTGAAAATATCTTTTTTTTCAGATATTTAAAAAAACTCAGAAAATGTAAGCTTCGTTTTTCCTAATCAAGAGACAATATATAATAAACATCGGAGTACTATATAATATAGCTGTAATAGGAACTATCTGTTGAAATTGGGAACTTCTAAGTGTGTGTAGGTTAAGGATATGCTCTTTACCTATAGCTGCCAAAAAAAAAAACTGTATTTAGGGTATTTTGTTTTCGTCAACATTTTTTCTTTTCCTTTTTTACACTGAATTCACAGATGAGTTGAGGTAAAAATTTTGATTACCTTGCAATTTGGCACAAGCACAAAAAAAAACAAATATGAAAAAACAGTAAAAAACATATACATATTTACATGTGTATATGCATGTGTGTACACATATGTATGGTAAACACTGTTGGGCCCAAATGCAATTTGGCAAGTTGTAAAACAAGTTTACCTTTTTATTTATTTATTTGTATTTTTTGTTGTTTGTTTAATTTCCGTTCTTCGACATTTGCATAGCCATGGCTAAGAAAAAATATGTCTATATATATAAACTTAATATCCGCGGAACTCGAACCGTAAATCGAAATTGAAATTGGTTGTCTATGGGAAAATTGAAAAACGGGACGGGTCTCTAGGCGGAGTTGGGCCCGGACAGCGGCATTTTCTGGCTAAAAAAAAAACGTTGATCGGTACGCGACGCGCGGAGTTCGAGACACGGCAAGCAACTGGACGCCTCGAGAGAAAAACCAAGTGGCCAAGCCAGAGAGAGAGAGAGAGCCATGCCAGACCAGGCCAGAAGCCGTTGCCAGCGGTTGTCGTTGTTGTGGCTGAAAATACATGTACATGTGAGTACACTCAGCGAAAAGAGCAGGCTCAAATCCATGTACGCCCACAGGAACATTTTCTTCACCAATAAAACAAAATAAATACAATACAAATTAAATCTCATTCATTCATTTTTGTTTTTTTATTTATCCTCATTTTTATGTTGCAAAATTCTTGAATTATGCACAAAATATTTATAATATGTCAGGAACTGCAACGGCTATAAGTTTTAACTTAAAAATTTCACTTTAATAGTTTTTTATAATGCTAAAGAACAATTTTTATTTTTCAACTTATATTTAAAAAATATAATTTTAAAAAAAGAATAAAATCGGGTTAGTTTAGCTAAATGTTTAGACAACTGGTTCTGTTCAAGGTTCGGTAAAATATTGGAATTACTTTTGAAATTACAAAAAAATAAGAACTTTATTTCTATAAAGAAAAATTCCCATCTGAAGTTGACCATACTTTCAATTGATTTAAGTACAAAATTCTTGCTGTTTTATCTGAGTGTATGTGTGTACTTGTGTGTGTCTTGTAGCCGGACTGGGCGACAAGTGAACGATGAGCGATCAAGTGACAAAGAACGACTATCAGTCCGAGTCCCATTCTCAGTCTCAGTCCCAGTCCCAGTCCGAGTCCGAGTTTCAGCCAGGCCGCAAGTTGGTATCAGTCGTCGGTTCTAGCCACTATTCCCATAACCAGTTAACAAGGCAACACACACACACAAATTTTTCTGCATGTATGTGTTGGTGTGCAAGGGAACGAGCCACAAACGCGCGTCGCCGAGAAACAGAGAGAGAGAGAGCGAGAGCTTGAAAGAGAGAGAAAGAGCGAGAGCCTGACGCTAAAATAACAAACAGCGCCGCGGCACCGTGGTTACATCTCACTGTAGCTTGGCTAATACACAGTAAAAAATTAATTTAAATTTAATTGTTTTCAGTTGGATAATAATATTTAAGTGCAGCAATAACATCAAAGGGTTTTAGCAAATGATTTTACAAATAATTATGTAAACAAATTATTTCCGTTGAATTTTAGTCACTTAAATTTAAAAGGTTGTACGAACGACTTGAAAAAAAGTTATGATTTGAATTTTTAAACATTTTAAATTAAATTGGCGCAGAATTTTATAAAAGAATATAATTTTATGAAATTTTTCACATAAATTCATTTTGATAATAAATATAAAAACATACAAAAACAGCATTACAATTTGTTTTAATAAAACAAAACAATATGACTTTAATTTATAATTAATTATTTAAAAGTTTTCTTTTTGGGCAACTTGTTATCTTTCTATCTCACTTTTTCATTATATTTTTCTCTCTTTTCCTTTATTTGGGATATACGAGTGTGCACATATTATTTCATATTTCAATTATAGTTAAAAAAAAATTATAACAAAATATGGTATTGTGTTTTTTAAGTAACATTATTTTCAATTACATCAATTTAATACCACTGTGCAGCAAGCAAATAACCTGAACCTGATCGGCGCTCTGTCTATGTTGCACATCTGCATTTGTGGCTGTGTGAGTGAGGCAAAATGAGCGCGTGTTTGTGTGCTACCAGCAACAACAACAACAACAGCAGCCGCAACAGCTTCAACTTGCTAAGCCGCATTCCACGAGTTCCGGCTGGATCTGGATGGGGCAGAGGGCGCGCGCTCTTTTGCATTAGCTAGGGAGCTCGGTGGCTGGTTGCTACTGTGGCAACTTGCCACATAACAACATTCTGTGTCTACTTCTTCTTGCATACCAAACATTCATAGCACATGTACGAACAGACATAAATACAAGAATACATAATGAAAGCCGAAAAGCTTAAAATCATTTGCTCTTTTCTCTTCAAATGAAGTAACTTCAGGACATTTGAGAGCTTTTTTTATTTATGGTTAAAATTTAAATATATATTTGCAATGCATTTTAGTTAAAGAAAATGTTTGCTGCTTTAACGGTTGCTTTTCACAAAGTAGACAAAATTGTAGCGCTTTCAAGATTCAAACTTAGTGTGGAGTTGCCAGATTAGCGTCAATTTGTATGCAAATATATGGTCACATTAATTGAGCAGACATATAAAAATTTGTTAATCTGGCAGCACCGAATAAAATATATCGACCGACCGCCATAATTGATTGTCTGTCTATCGCCTACCTTACGCATTGTAATAATATTGACGAAGACCATCGTCATTCCGTTGTTAATAACTTAGTCGTACGTTTTTTTTATTGGTTAACGTAATAATAACACTGCCAAATAGCCATGACTGACCCGAGCAAGCTGTCCGTTGCTGTGGTCTGTTCCTCGAACATGAATCGCTCCATGGAGGCGCACAATTTTCTCGCAAAAAAAGGCTTTAATGTGCGCTCCTACGGCACCGGTGAACGGGTTAAGTTGCCCGGCCTGGCCTTCGATAAGCCAAATGTTTACGAGTTTGGGACCAGCTACGAGGAGATCTACCGCGACCTGGAGTCCAAGGACAAAGAATTGTAAGTGCGCCGCTGTCAAACACGGAGCCGGCTAATATTTCCGTCCGCTTATGCCGGTTCCGCTTTTTAGTTACACACAGAACGGGCTGCTGCACATGCTAGACCGCAACCGGCGCATCAAAAAGTGCCCGGAACGCTTTCAAGAAACCAAAGAGCAATTTGATATTATAATTACTGTGGAGGAGCGTGTTTACGATTTGGTTGTGATGCACATGGAGTCGATGGACTCTGTGGATAATCGGCCCGTGCACGTACTGAACGTAGACGTTGTGGACAACGCGGAAGACGCACTAATGGGCGCATTTCTAATCACGGACATGCTCAATTTGGTAATTACAAATGGTATTTCATTGAGATATATATACGAGCGAATGCACTAATTGTTCTTGCCGATTCCAGATGGCGAAATCAAACGACATCGATAATGACATCGATGAAATGATACAGGAGTTTGAGGAGCGAAGAAATCGGGTGATTCTGCACTCTGTACTCTTCTACTGACAGCCGAAGTGCGTTGGTAACGGTACATGTCCAAAAAATCACCTGCGCTCTACTCTGACCACTGCAATCGAATGTAATGCAACATCTTTTCGATTGCGGCTATCGAAATGATCGAAACTTTATGAATTGTAAATATGAAGAGCAGATCGATTAATGCTGTAATCATCATGCATGTCTACCAATGGGACAAGACCGAAGAACACACTCAAAAAAGTCGCAATTTTACACCACAAACAAGATATGCAATAAAATTGTAATATGTGTTTACTGCATGTGCTATGCATATGTATATTATATACATATAATTATATATGTGTATGTATGCATGTATATTTAAACGCGGCTTTAGACTGTTGTCCTACACAAATCGTGCTAAAATTAATGTAATTTTATCTTGTTCTCAACGTTTATTCCTAGTTTGATTGTAAATATAATACAAAGATTTATTTCGATACACATTATAATAGATTATTGGCATTAGTGAGTTATCTGCATATATCTATTGTGTATGATAAACCATGTATCTGTCAGCTTAACGTACACCAATTTAGAACTGTTTGTTTTCGTTGTGATTACATTCACCTGTTGATGGATTTCGCCCTCCTGCTGATAAGGGAGTTTTTACAGTAGCTCATATATGTAAATACAGCCTACATGCAGCATGCACACAAACAAATGTAATAGATATCGAAACATACCTTTAAACATTCCCATTAGCTGGTAATCATCATATGGTAAACAAATCTTAAACTTAAAGCTGGCGCCTGTTAATATTTAACAAGTAAATGCACGCATTGCACAACCGTTCAATATATGCACACATGTGCATGTTAAGAAATGCATACATTTGTTTTTAGGTGGGTCTTGCTCGGTCTAGGTCTATGTAAATGTAATCACAACCATGACGTTGCGAAATAAGTGTATTTTACACAATTTTAATCAAGGAATTGTATTTTGTGGCAACACTGGTAACTACAACTACGGCTACGTTAACGCGCTCTCTCTTTCTCAGTTGAGAATGAAACACATTCAAACACTGCTGTGTGCAGGCGCTTTTGCTTGTGTGCGTGTGCTTTTTATGCACAACAGAGCAACCGGCACACTGTCCGCTACTGCCGCATTCACAGCTGAAAAGTTGTTGCGCTCTTTTGTTTTTGGCCGTTTTCTTTGGTGTTGTTTTTACAAGGCGTGCGCTTGTGTGCTGTTTGTGTTGTTGGATTTGACATTGCCCATTGCCGCTTCATGTGCGCTTTGTACATTTGCTTTGGCGCATTCGCGCAGCGATCGTGTTTAGCTACATATCGTGTGTTGTTCGAGGGCTCCGGCAGTGCTCAAAAACCCAACAAACCAAATAACACTTTATGCAGCGCAGCGTAGTGACTGTAGCATAAAAACAACAACGACAACAATAAAGACAAATATAAACTTCGTTCACGTTGCGCTTGCGTGCAAGTGCTTGTTAGTGTGTGCGTGTATGCGTGTGTGTTGCCAACCGCAGTTGAAATCACATTTTTTTGGACTTGACCTTTATTTAAATTATTGGTCAAAAGCTTGAGAAATTGCTTCTGCCTTAGTTACTGCAATCACACAAACGCAGAAAGCATATTTTTTTCTGTTTAAAAAACAATATAAGCTGTCAACACAATAAGTAAACAAATATTTTTACTCAGCCTAACAGTACAGAGGGTTAACAGCGGTCATGTTAAAAATGGGTAAGTATTTTACAATAATCTCTAAACACTTACGCTTATACGTTGCTCAATGAAGTGCATATGCGCAAGTGGCCTAATCGCTACAGGTGGGCGGTCACACTGTTCGAAGGCCATTGTCGGTGTTGCATTATGAGAGAGATTTGTGGACACAGAGAGAGAGAGAGAGAGAGAGAGCGCCAAGATCGCCCTTCAAATTGTGTTCTTTAGCCGAAGGGTCACCTACAAAGCGGCGGCTTATCGCAATTTCCAATCACTCCACCTCAATCTGCAATTATCTACCAATAACGACGCTGACGTTTCTGTTATTGTTGTTAGCAGCACATTCACTCCAAAGATTAGTGCGCCACCTTTTAAGTTAAAGTTGGAAACAGAACGAACGAGCGAGAGTAAGAGCTCTCTGGCATTGAAAGTTAGCCAATGTTAATGACATTGAAAATGTACACGTAAATAATTACACATGTATAAATGGCTTACATACGCATAAGTGTGTGCGTGTGTGTGAGTAAAAAGCCTTTCAAAATGTGTGAACTTTCAATGCCTTGTCGAATCCAATGTCAAACACGATGCTGAGTCATATACATATGTATAGTACATATACACGCAGGAATTCAGATATGCAAAATATAAAGCAGAATTAAGAGTTAAAACAGAGGTCGCAAAATAACAGGAAAAAGCAGTAAACTGTTAACATCTATTTATCTTCATATTCTTTGCGTTACTTTTTTCTTAGCTATTGCATTCATTATTTCAGAAATGTGATTATAGTATTCACCCGCTAATTATAAAGCTTTTAGTGTAGATTTTAATTAAACTATAATAATAATTGAATAATACTAATAAAAACGTAATAATGAGCTATATATTCATTTATGATTTCTATAAACCAATTTCTTGGGGTTCTTTTTTTAATTTTTACATTGTTTTTATTTTATTTTTTACCATTTCTCAGGGTTTTGAACTAATGTTTTTGCATTCATTTTAAAAAACTAAAATCACAAACAGCAAACATGAAGAAAATTGTCATATTTCAGGTGTATATATGTAGTACATCTATATGGGACATTTTTAGTATTTAATTGTTTTTTTTTAATATAAATAAAATATTTCTAAAGATCATGATATTAAAGTCAACTAAAAGGCATTAAATTTTTTAAAATCAACCATTTTTTACTCTTTATGTTTATCATATGATTTTGTCATATATTGTATTTTATTTATATATCATTAGATAAGATTTAAAATTCTTAAGGTTTCAATATTTTAAACGACGACAGCAAAGGCAGTAAATATATCCCTAATGTAATGTAATACATATGTAAATATATTTATATTTTTAGCTAACTTTGTTAAATATATAATAAATTTTCACAACCAAATTTGAAGTATTTGCCATTTTGATATATTGATATTTTATTTTTTAAGATTGGGCAAAAATATGATTTTTAGAGTATGTGAAAGAAAGAAAATGAGCTCAAAATATAGTTAATTATTTTGTGCAAGTTATATTGCTCTATACAAATTTTTTATATCATATTTTTCAGATCTGACAAAGATCGCTTAGATATGATATGAAAGACAACGGAAAAAGCAAAATTAGAGCTAAAAAATGTCTTATCTATTGTCTTACTTTTAATATTTATGATAATATCGTATTTTTTGGACATTTATAAAGTTTACTTTTCAACAATGCAATCTAGCTGATTTTTTTGATGTGCACCCAACTTGAACAACATTTATTTTGTTTTTTTTAAATATCAATTGTAGAAATCTTACAGCACGTACTTGACTTGTAAGATCGTCATATCTATAAGACGTCATATCTGCATTATGTGTATAATACATATATCTTCAGGTGCTTGTGCATGCGTTGTTCTAAGTGCATTTTCCCGATTCAAAAAGAGAAAACAAAAACTGAAATGATCGGAATCGCGCGACCAAACGATTTCCGTCTCGGTTCGGATTGCAGTTCGGCAACCGTTGTTATTATTACTATTTTTTACTGTCAGTTATCTAGCATAGAGGTATGAACTAGGGGTCCAAGATATAGTAGTCGCCGTTTGAAAGTCAAGCTAAGAGCATTTGCCGATTTATTACGTATCTGGCAGTCGCATCGAACGCGACACGCGACTCCCCCAGCGTCATAGAACTGACCTCTAAGTCGTCGAAATTTAAATATCTAGTATTTGCCAGGTAGGGCGTGGCTCCTAGAATACATTGCCTATTTCAATATTTATTTTATTCACTTTTAGAGAACTGCTCGCAGAGCGCGGAAACCCTGAACCTGATCATCAAGTCCCTCAACTCCTCCACAATGATATGCGAGGGCACCCACTTTGATGGCAAGATTCCGCACACCTTTGTCGTCTTTGGTGCCTCGGTACGTTTAACTAATTTCTTTAAAAAAAAGCTATGTTAATACTGCGCTTGCAGGGCGATCTGGCCAAGAAGAAAATCTATCCCACATTGTGGTGGCTTTATCGGGACGATCTGCTGCCGAAGCCGACCAAAATCTGCGGTTATGCGCGCTCCAAACTGACCGTTGAGGATCTGAAAAACCAATGTCATCAGTACATGAAGGTTCGTATATCCCAACGATGTGGTCGTAAATTGAAAGTGTGATTTTAAAATTTTAGTTAAGGAAACTGTACTTTTATTAGAAAGTTTTACGCTTATTTCAAGTATGAAAGAATTGGCAAGTTTTGACATGTAAAGCTCTCGGATCCGTAGCTCCCATATTTCAAACTGCCATAACTCTGTCAAAACTGAACCGATTTTCATGCTTGATGGCATTTTGACCATCGTTTAACTTCTCGATTTATTCTGCATTTAAATATTTGACATTTTGAAAAATTTAAATTTTTCGAATTTTTTTGCAAATTTATAATTTTAATCGATTGTGGTGGTCATAATTAGTATAAAAAACAACATTAAAAGTGATTCTGAGGGGGTCAAATTTTTTTGTCAAAAATCATGCCAAAATTGACAACAATTTTGATATGTAAAGCTCTCGGATCCATATTTCAAACTACCAGAACAATGTCAAAACTGAACCGATTTTCATGTTTGATGGCTTCGTGGCTATGGTTTGTTCTCTAGATTAAAACTATATGCCTTATTAAAAATATTTTTTTAGTTGTCGGTTACACCCGACTGCACCGTCCCTACTTGTTTTTATTATAATTTATCAATCCCTAAATCTTTTGAATAGCAAGTTATATTAATATTTTTGCTAAATTGGCAGCACTGTCACAAACCCAGGTGGAAACAGTCTTTAAGATTTGTCCTTATTTTTTACCCAGTTGCAACCGAATGAGCAGGCGAAATATGAAGAGTTCTGGAGCCTGAACGACTATGTTGCGGGTCCGTACGATGTGCGCACTGGTTACGAGCTGCTCAACCAGCAGCTGGAGAGGATCGAGAGCAGAGGCAAGGCGAATCGGATCTTCTATTTGGCGCTGCCGCCCACCGTCTACAATCAGGTGACGCTGAATATCAAGAATAATTGCATGGCCATACGGTAAGTAGCTGCAAGTATCCAAGGATCTGTTCTAATCTGTCCGTCTGTCTCTCTCGGGGTTAATCCTCGCCAGCGGCTGGAACCGTGTGATCGTCGAGAAGCCCTTCGGCCGGGACGACGTCACCTCGAAGGCGTTGAGCGACCATTTGGCCAGCTTGTTTGACGAGGAGCAACTGTATCGCATCGATCATTATCTGGGCAAGGAGATGGTCCAGAATCTGATGACCATACGCTTCGGCAACAAGATACTCAGCTCGACGTGGAATCGCGAGAACATCGCATCCGTGCTGATCACCTTCAAGGAGCCCTTCGGCACCCAGGGACGCGGCGGGTATTTCGATGAGTTTGGGATCATCCGGGACGTGATGCAGAATCATCTGCTGCAGATACTCTCGCTGGTGGCGATGGAGAAGCCCTGCAGCTGCCATCCAGACGACATACGCGACGAGAAGGTGAAGGTGCTCAAGTGCATCCAGCCGCTCCAGCTGAGCGATATGGTCCTGGGCCAGTATGTTGGCGATCCCAATGGCAAAACGGAGGAGCAGCGCACCGGCTATCTGGATGATCCGACCGTTGACGATGCCTCGACGACGCCCACCTACGCCATGGCCATCATTAAGATCAACAACGAGCGCTGGCAGAACGTGCCCTTCATCCTGCGCTGCGGGAAGGCGCTGAACGAACGCAAGGCGGAGGTGCGCATCCAGTATCAGGATGTGCCCGGGGACATCTTCGAGGGCAGCTCGAAGCGCAACGAGCTGGTCATACGCGTCCAGCCGGGCGAGGCGCTCTACTTCAAGATGATGACCAAGAGTCCGGGCATCACCTTCGACATCGAGGAGACCGAATTGGATCTGACCTACGAGCAGCGATACAAGCACTCCTATCTGCCGGACGCCTACGAGCGCCTCATCCTGGACGTCTTCTGCGGCTCCCAGATGCATTTCGTGCGCTCCGACGAGCTGCGCGAGGCGTGGCGCATCTTCACGCCCATCCTGCACAAGATCGAGCAGGAGCACACGCCCCCAATTCCCTACCAGTACGGTTCCCGCGGCCCCAAGGAGGCCGATCGCAAGTGCGAGCAGAACAACTTCATCTACTACGGCTCCTACAAATGGCACGGCAACAAGCCCACCACATCCAATCTCTGAGAGATTCAGATCTCGATCTGGACTTGGCTGGCCTTCTGTCGCCAGTAAATTGTCTGTTTATGCCTTACATAATCATAGCTATATATGTACGTGTATATATTTGAATTTTACTGTACTCTCGGTTAATTATTTTTTTGGTTTTTACGCTAACGTTTGGTATTAAATTAATCATGTTTAATCAAATTTCACTCGGAGTCCCATAAAAGACATTTGTAGACAACAGATAATACATGTTGGAACTATTTTTAATCAATTTATTGAAAGAGCGAAATATGTCATCATATACAAAGGCCCAAGGATATATATTTTGCAATGTTTTTAAAATTTTAGAAGAACGGGAAAGGTATCAAATAATTATTATTATAATTATAACTCTACCAATTAAAACATGCTAATGTCGGCTAAATAACG
This sequence comes from Drosophila robusta, assembly GCA_035043565.1. NCBI lineage: Eukaryota > Metazoa > Arthropoda > Insecta > Diptera > Drosophilidae > Drosophila > Drosophila robusta. Next base: position 11,313,432 of record JAWNMW010000257.1, on the reverse strand, counting down.
TAATAATTTCAAAAGATATACATTTTTAGACTCGTACAGATCGAGACTGATTGGCATTAAAAAATTCATTTTAAATTTAGACCAAAACCGACTAAAATAGGAGGGGTTACATCACATTTTTTGTCAAAATTAGGTCGATTCTGAACTCAAATTTTTTTGATTTCATTCGTTTTAACAAACTTCCACGAGTTCAGAAAGGCATACTTTACCAAGATGGGACTTAATTTACCCGGGATGTAGTCTCTTAAAAACTAATAAGTAATCCAATATGGGTAAAGGATTTATTCAAGGAAGTTATTTTTTATAAAATGAACTACACTTAAAATGTTTACCACTATTTTAAATGATATTAGATTACTTTTATTTGATTTGATTGTACATGTATTTAGTCTTACAAATTGCTCTCTCTCTTAGTCTCTTAACTTCAAGTTTCACTAAAATCGTCTTTAAAAATTTGAGATTTAGTATAAACAAGCTGGCTAGCACTATTAATTGATCAAGAAACATACAAGTTGTCCCGTTAAAAGCCACCTTACGGTGGGTTCTTGTAAATCCAAATCCGCTAAGCCCCAGGACGTAAATACTGCCGTGTTGGTTCCTAGTTACCTATCCTTGGTAACCAAGCCATAGGTATTGTCCTGGTGAACCTTTACCGACCAATCCTCCCAAAATGCGCGAGCATTTGGTCTAAATATAGCTCTAATTCTCACTAGAAATGTTGCTCATCTGTGGCCCAAAATTCTTACCTTGCAAGTATGCAGTAGAATTTTAATACTTTTTTACATTTGATAATATTATTGTCGACCTTCCGACGATTCTTCATGCAATCGGCTTCAGAAAAAATTACCCAGACAACTTCTCCTGAATGTAATAAAAAAGAATTTGTGGACTTTTTTAAATTTATTTATTGAGTTTCTATTTCCTTATTATTGCAATTAAATATTTTAACTTGTTTTATATGTTTTTCTCTTAAAATCGTGTGTGTCGGTCTTATATTTATCAGATATTGAAACTCATCTCGGGAATCTGGAATATCAAATTTTACACAGACAACAGACAAACGTGGATAAAATTACTCAGCTAGTGATGGTGATCATGATTAGATATACTTTATGGGATCAGAAATGTAAGCGTTTGCGTTTAAATATTTTGAAAAACAAATTTTTTTTTCAAAATATCCCGAATTTGTATTTTTAATCGATTTGGGAGTTGAAATAAGTATAAAACGCAACAGTAAAGTTATTCCAAAAGTGATGTGAAATTCCAAATTCCTAGTCAACTCTTTATCTGAGCTCTCATAACTTTGTCAAAACTGAACCAATTTTCATTAACATTTTGGCCATTTAATATTATTGATAATTGGGTAAAATAGACTCTGATCAATAATATAGACATTGTCAGCCTGTTATAAACATTCGCCCAGCTGTAATATACACAGTTTCATTTATTTGGCAATTTTACCAGTAAAGGTATGCACTATTTTCGATTTTTTCACTTTAGTTTTACAATTTGTGAGGTTATGTTGTACAAAAAAAAGTTTATTGAAGCAATGAGGTTGAGTATGAAGTACTATATGTAAATTAACTAATAAAGTCATAAGTACAAAACGGCTTAAACAACTAGACAATAAATGGAATGCGTTGATATGCAGTTTGTATGTATGAAATAAGAGTATTCGAGTTCGAGAGCCGAATCAACGGCAAGTTATTTTAATTTGTATTTGTGTGTATATATAGATATATAAATCGCTAAATCGTTGTGTATATTCTCTTTTTACACGATAGCTATGTTGCCAAAAAATGCGTGTAAAAAAGATTGGTTCCAGACCATAAAAATCAACTTAAAAGTCCAATAATATCATTGCTTCACTAGCACTATTTTGGTAATTAATAAAATTATTTCTCTATTAGTATCTCTATTCCCCATTGTTCAAAAAAATGTTTAAAAACAATTCGTATAAGAAAAGAAAAATTTGCTCTTTTCAACGCGTGTTATTTCAAAATCGTGTCAAAAGAGAGTGTATAGCGACCATGTACATATATAATATGTATACCATATAGCGATTTCTATTTCTATATTATAATCATGAGTTATATTAATAATAATATGTAATATTAGTAAATTCTGATAAATGTTTTCACGGAGTCTATGCAGTCCTCTCTGGAAGATCCCCTACAAGGATCCCAGTGCAAGAATCCTATTGAAAATATAGTGTACTATATATACTATACTTGAAATAATAACTAACAGACGAGATTTCCTAGAGCCACCGCGGGCATCATCTGCAGAACTGCGGCTGCGGCTGTGCGTGATTATCCAAGGGCAGGGACACGTAGTTGGACTGGCTTGGTGACTGTATGCCGACATAGCCGGAGGCCGATGGGGACATGGTCAGCTTTGGGCGCAGTGCGCTCTCCTTGGTTGCATTAGCCGGAGTTGAAGGCGGAGGCGGAGACTGGGGCTGCTGCATGTCTGTGTAGCCATCATTTTCCGCAGCCGGCGCTGTGACCACCAAGTCCAGCGGCTTGAAGTTGCCGTAGAGCACCAACGGCAGTTCCTCGGGTTTGAGTACGATCTGCGACACTCTGGCCGCGGTCTCCGCCGGCTGCGGCTCAACAGCTGCCACGCTGCACGCCTCCGGCTGACCCTTGACCTGGCCATTGCTCAGCAACGGTGTCTCAGTCGTTTTGCAGGAGTGCAGCAGCCCCTGCTCCTCGCGGGGCTCGCTCCCGACACCCGTCGGCAGCTCCACCTTGATGGCGGACATGTATTTATACTTGCGCACTAGGTAGAAAACCAAGCCCAGCACCAGGAGGGCGATGGTGCCCTGGATGTGGCGCATTATGCCGAGCTCGTTGACGACGGTGTCACTACGGCCTTGATGCCATTCCAGCCACGTCATGCCGCCGCCCAAGTCCCCGCCGTAATCGGCCGACACGGCCCAGTTAAACGAATCCAATTTCAGGTTGGCATTCTCATAGGAACATTGCGTCGCATTCACCAGCTCGGCCTCGATGGCGACGGTGTCGTTGCAAGTGTTGTGATCGTCCACATACGTGTTGCACCAGAAGACAACGTAGCCTCGCAGCCGATACCCCAACTCCGGCGCCTCCCAGCTGAGCCGCCCCGCACTCTTGTCCCTTGTCAGCTTGCGGGGTATGCGCCGGTGGGGGTCAGTCAACCGTGGTATTATTACCTCACTGCTATTAATCGACACGTCCACGGCGTTTTGGCTGCGTATCGTTATCCTATAGCTGTCTAAGGTGGTGTTTAGGCCTCTGATGAGGGCCATGTTCGGTTTGATCTGAACACTTATAGGACTGAAAAAAAAAGAAAATATAAATATTGACATAAAAAATAATATAAATATTGATATACATGTCTCTTGCTTTTAGATAGGCAATTAAGAAAATACTTTCCTATACGATTTTTTATTCGGTTTTGGTATTAATTTAAATTAACATTTTAAAAACATTTAATTATTACCGTTCGTACGATGGAACTTTTATTTCTTATTACAATTTGTTTATATCAAATATTAGGCAGCAAAATGTGCCGTGAGCCAGAGCCAGAGCCAAAAACGAAGAAAGTACTGAATTATAAGCCGGCTATTCGAGTACATACGTACAAAGATATTCCCGTTAAAACGGTATGCAATACTGCCATACGCAGGGTTAAATTTAATATGAAAGCTCAAAATATATTCGACATTTGAGTTCGCGCGCTATTTCTAGTCCTTCAATTCCAGGGCTGCTAAGCCAGGGCTGCTAAGTCACAAATATGTTAATTGTAACCAGGTTCAGTTCACAATTCGAACTAGTATCTCATATATTCAAATGTGACTCATGAAGTCTTGAATACAAGAGTTGATTCAACGTTAAAACAAAAAAATGTATTTGTATTATTTCAAACTAAACCGAGTTGGCAACTGGAATGAGCTTTTATTCCATGTGTTCACTGCAAGCCACTGGGCTGAATCAGCTCCATGAATGGCACAATGGGGAATTGAAATTATTGTTAAACGACCCACTTTTTGATGGCCTAGTGGGGCAGCAAACAAAAAACAAGCCCGACTGGCAAATACCCTGCAGTCAGCTTCAAAGCATTACATTCAAATTAATTACTCTCAGCTAGTCGACATGGAGAAGCAATTATATAGTTTAAGGGATCGGAGAAGCCTTCCTTCTAGCTATTACATACATTTGCGAAAGCCAATATACCTTTGTTGTTGTATCCCATGGTTAACTAGGCTGTGTTTGAATTTGAATTGCAAAGCAACCTAACGTCAGGGCGATAAAGTACATAACTGTAGTAAAAACTCGGAGTCAATTGGTGTCTCTCCCTTATTACTCAATGACAGGATTGAGATAGCATAACGACTAAAGGGAAGCTTTTATTAATTAATATTATTATTAATGCATAAAGCACATATATCATGTCAAATTGGCCCCATCGGACCATTATATCACATTGCTGCAAGAGGAATAAACGAATACTCTTTTTATACCCGTTTACAAAGTGAAGAGAGTGTATTGGCTTTGTGCAATGTCCATCCGTCTGTCCGTATAACCGCAACTATTTTCGGCGCTAAATGGCTTGCAAATCGATAACATATCGATACACCTCAAATCGCAAATCTATAAAAGGTGAATATTTCCCACAATATTGAAGCTAGAGTCTCCAAATTTGCTAAGTAGATTGCTGCTTACCTCCCCCAAAAATTACGACCTTGATATCCCGTCCACTCCTAATAGAACGCCCACCACCCAAAAAATCGGAAAAGCCTTTATCGCCCACAGTTTTAGAGCTAGACTCACCATATTTGAAATAAACATTACTGGAAAGCTCCCCCAAACATCACCGACAAAATGTCTAGGTTACTCCCCCTTTTGAACATAGAGACTTCAAATTTTGAATATATACTCATATTGGCCCGCGTCACATAAAATTTTAAGGTTTTTTTGCTACGCTCATTGGGGGCGTGGCGATTCGATTTAATCTACATCAGTTTTAATGCTAGATATATCAAATTTTGTAGCGAATTTACTGATAACCTGCTCTATATATTGCATAAGTAATTTGTTTATGCACACTGGGAGCAAAAGATTTAATTTATGTAGCTCAACCAGTTGTAAAGCTAAAAAAAAGTATTTTTTATTGAGCCGTTAATGTGGAAGAGTCGTCACTTGTTATTTGCTGCTCAAGATCCCATCTATATGTTATCTTAATCGAGGGAACTCACTTGACGGGGCTGCCGTCGCTGGCATGGAGGACGCTGACGCTGTAGTTGAAGCGGGGTCCGTTGTGCTCGAGTGGCGACAGGCGCCGCCAGAAGACGCTCAGGACGCTGGGATTGTACGGGTCCTGGTGGTAGCCGGAGGGCCAGACGGCTGGCGGGCGGGGGGGCCGAGTGGGCGCGGTGCGAAAGCGCCAGACGAAGGGCTCGCTCCAGTGGGCGGCCCTGTCGTTGTAGCGCTGCCTGAGGGTCAGGGTGTAGTTGTGGTTGGCATAGGGCAGGTGGGGCAGGCAGAGCACCTGGTGCTTGCCACTCGGCTGGGGCGGCGCCCAGGTCCGCGTGTGGTTCGGCTCGAGTCGCAGTGACCACTCGATGGCTTGGTTCTGGTGGTTCGTCTGCTGGCGATCGCTCCACTGCAGGCAGATCTCGTCGCTGGTCAGATGCGTCTGCTGGGCGCCGTCGCCCGGCCGCTGCATGATGATGCACTGCGCCCGGGACAGCTGGTAGGGTCGCCGCTGCGGCAGCGCCTGTTCGTCGCTCATGTGCAGCACCAGGTGGAACTGGGCGGCGAACTTGTTGAACTTGGCGCCGGGTATGCGGCACTGCACCCGCTCGCTCCGCTCGTGCTCCGGCTGGCAGCCGAATGTGACGCCGAAATACTCCAGCGTAAAGTTCGTCGCGGGATACACTTGCCAGGTCAGCGGCGGCACAGTGAAGCTGCACATCAGCGCCGCCGGATTATCGTTGTCGCGGAACAGGCAATCGAAATCGGAGACCGCGGACAGGCGCACGCCCACCCCGATCCGGGCGTACGTCAGCGTTGTCCGGTTGCACTCGCACTCGTACGTGTCGCTGCCGGCGTGCTTGGCCACCGTCGCAAGAAAATCCGCGTACACCGCCGTGCCATTGAGCACGTGCGTCTCCATTGGGTGACGTTGATGCGTTATCCGGATATTTGTCATGTGGCCGCAGAGTTTCTCGATGGAGTTAAGTGTGTCCGACCAGCAGGTCAGCCGGAATTTGTCGCCCACACGGATCGTTCGGTTCGATGGCTGCATATGGAAATCGTCCACCCGTCCGTCCACATTCGACTGGCACTGTGCAAAGAGAGCCGTAAAGCTAAGGCACGCGATTATCACGCACACAAATGGAATTCGCATAGCGTTTAATAATAATAATAATAAAAACAGCGATAAGCAGTGCCGTATTATTATTTTTTATATGGGCATGTATATTTTTTGTTTTTGCCTTTTCTTTTGTTTTTATATGCTTATTCGAGTGTGTGAATATTATTTATCTACAAATGTTATGTTTCATTTATATATTTGATATTTGATTCATGTTATTTAATTTTAATTTTCTGTTTTTGCGTTATTTTCAATTACATATTATGCATATATATGATTTTATTTAATTTCATTTCAATTTTCTGATCCTTGTATTCTTACGTGCATTGTATTGTATTGTATAAATAATTGTATTTATTTTAATTTTAATTTTTTATTTTTTGTTTTTATTTTTATCTGGCGCTGCACCCAAGTTGTATGAGAATTTATTTGATGCTATTTTATTTTAATCTATTCAATTTTATTTGTATTTTTTTTCATTACACATATATTGCTTCCGTACGACGTTTTCCAGCGGACGTAGCTTGCGAACTACGCTCAGAACACTGCTTGTACACATTTTTAATATTGAAATATAAAATTGCCGCGCCGCGTATATATGTAAGTACATACATACGTGATCTTTTATTTCGTAGAAAGTGAGAGTGCTGTGGGTCGACTGGGGCATACTCTCAACGCGACTATCCTTCAATTCAATTTTCATTTTGTGGGGCAACGGGGGCTGGTATCCAAAATATGAAATACTCTAGCTCTGTGAAACTCTATACGTGAGCGTGCATACCGAATTCGGTGTCTCTCATAGTCTCTGCGATATGCTTAAAAAACCGGGTTACAAAATCGATATTTATCGATAATTTAATTAGATTTAATCTGAATGTGGTGAACGCGAGCCTAGAAAAGGCAAACTTTAAGTCTAGCTCTCATTGTTCACGATATAAGCTTCAAAAAACTGAGCTTTGACGTATATTCACATCGATTGCAAGTATCAAGAAATAAACTTAATCACCGTGTGGTATACACGACGTCTAAATGTCTCGGAGATCTCTCCTCCCGTAAATTACATCAATTTGGACAAAACGAATACAGCCTATTTGAACAATTTTAATGGGTAAAAAAGGATGATAAGAACATAAATAAATATATCCAACTAATTTATTCGAAAGCTGCCATTCTCAGTTGCTTGTGCTATTTCGAACCGAGAACTCAAGTTTACAGAAAAGCTATGGAAAATATTTTAAAAAATATATTTCCTAGTTTTGACTCAATTTGTTTTTTTCTTTTATGCAACTCCAAAAAATATTATACCTTTTGGCTTGACCATAAAGTAAGTCTATACTTTACAAAGAAACGTAAAAAAATCAAGCCGCTTTTATTATGTTTTCCATCATTGTAGATATGCAGTGTATGCATATGTATGTATATTTCTTGAACAATCCAACAGTTGAATAATAGCCAATTTATTTGTCGTTATTTGTCTGCTTAAATTATTTTTCAGCATAAAGCCGTGCTCGTTCATTTCCTGATAACTTTTGTTATTATTTCCAAATTAATTGTTTGCGATAACAATAATGTGGAATGCGTCAGAGTCGATGTACATACATATGTACATATATTTATACATACCACATATTACGCAAAAATCGATTATTTTAATTAACAACAGTTCAATAAAAATGTCAATCAAATAAAATTTCTATTTCTCAATTTTCACAATAAACTTACAGTTTACAAAACTCCCATCTGTTCCATCGCACATCATTCGAGGACAGATTTCATATCACTTCTGAGAAGTTTGACTTCTGGGAATATTCAGAGATAATGTTGCACAAAAATCCCAGAAATATATACACATAAAGGTCAATTAAATTTTTAAAAAAAATTCACATTTATTGGGAATAAATAATTCCGTATAGTAATATTTTCAGCAATTGATATACAATACATATACAATACACTTTTATGTTCAAATAAATTTGGAACATAAGAATTCATAGCAAATTAACTGAAAATGAAATTAATCTTTTAAATATTATGAAATTGAAACACAAGTTCCATTAAATAGCACACATATTATATAATCATTAATTAAAGCTAATCGTATATTTTAAAGAAATATTCTAAGAGAAATAAAATAAATATATATATATATATATATATATATATATATATATATATATATATATATATATATATATATATATATATATATATATATATATATATATATATGTATATATAACAGATATAGTCGACTGTGCCACACACTGTTCACAATTTAATTATAGCATCAAAAAGAGTTAGTGACTGATCCCCATACTGTGACCTTAAAGCTAACGAAAATATAGATTTTTCTTCCGATTGGCCTGCACGATTGCAAGTGGCTATCGGTAATGTATTATTAAACGCTTTTAAATATATAATATATTGATGCTTAATAAAAGTTCAGGTACGAAACTATGTAAAAGAAATGAGAAGTTTAAATGAAAAACATTGTCCGTGGTTCGGGTTCACGGTTCGAAGCTATACCTCGCCATTAATATAAAAAATTACATTATTTAAAATATAAAGACAATTATTGTATATAATATTTATAGGAAAATATTTAGTTTTATTCTCTTTTTGTTGTTTATTTGTAAATTAAGAGGTCCACAGCCTCTGAATTCTGGCAATATAAATTGTTTGTGTTGAAATTGTCCGTTCTTAATTAACCAAACCAATTTAAAAGAGAAAATAGGAAAATTTAAATTGGTTCGGTTTATGATTTTAAAATATTTTAAATTCCGGATTCGAACCGTTTCGGTTTGCAGCCTTACTTGTATTGAATTAACTTTAAAAATATATCATAGACACAATAAGATTATATAATAAATAAATTACATTGAGCCTGAAACTTTTTGAATTTTGATTTTGAATTTGAATTAAAAAAATCTTTTTCCGTCACATAAGGGTCACGCTCACATATTTTTGTTATTTATTTCTTAATAGCTTAGAATTATAATATTCAACTTTGACATTATAAAATAATGCAACGAAAGTTATATGAAAAATGTAGAAATTCTATTATTTATTTCATATTGAAATCGTACGTGTGTTGCTATTTGAAATATATACACATATATGTATATTATAAGTACATATATACATATATAGTTTTTATTTTGCGACCTGAATTAAATCATTCGATTCGAAAAAATTTATAAATTCAGCCAGATGCATGTCAATGAACCCGATGTAAATGTAATAAGAATTTTACAGGCGGGTGGCAATGACTGAGCCATACTCTGCTTACATCTTTTGCCGGTTTTTCTTATTTTGGTTCGAAGAGAAAGGAAACGTCGATACACATGCACATAAATATATATATTTTTTGAATTTTTTTTTAGACTTAGTGGAATTTATTAGAACTCCAATATTTGTTGACTCTAGGTCTTTGACTTTGGGAGATGTAGATTTTCTCAATTCTTAACACTATCTATATTCCGTATTCGTTATGCTCCAAGCCAATATACCCTCTTCTGCACATGTAAAAGCCAAAGGCCATATGTGATAACTGAATGAATTGAAATACCAGATGTTTCATTTTTCTTTTAAAAGTAGATAGTAATATTTCATACATGTATATATATATATATATATATATATATATATATATATATATAGTATATATATATATATATATATATATATATATATATATATATATATATATTCTTAAATCAGCTAAACGCAACGATTGCGCAAATTTTACATATAATGTCATGGTTACATATATATAAAGTTAATTAGGTATAAGAGAGTTAAACAATACTAGAGAGTAAAATAACCTCGATGTGCTTCAATCAAAAAAAAATTAAATAAACACAGTGCCTGTCAGTAATGCTCGAACGTAATACAAAACAAATTAAAATGTTTATGAAATAGAAAATAAAAAATAAATTAAAAATAAATGTAATTTTTCGATTTCACGATGGAACGAGGTAAAACGCTACAGTTACAAATACAAAGAGTATACAAGAGTTTCATTTTTTTCATATTTTTTTGTTGCTTTTTTTCTTTTAAATACAAGTGACCCGGCTGTGTGTGAGTTTCATATATATATATATTAAGATATAATATACATATATTCAATCAATCGTGTATTGCTCTCTCTAGGGATGGGTGTGTGTGTGTGTGAGTGAGTGTGTGTGTGTGTATGGAAGGCAAAAAAAGCTGCTAGCTGACTGCACTGGCAAGAAGAATGCATGGTGTATTCATTTGCCAGCAAAGCTGAAATGTTGAATGGCTGTCCGATCCTCGCCAGCTTTTCACAGCATATGACGATTGTGGGCCAACGCGGTCAGATCCTGCGGCGTCACATAGCCACCAATGGTGGGCTGCATTCGGTGCGACGTTTGCTGGGCCGGCGCCAATGCCGGCTTCATCAGCCCATTGCGCTGCAGCTGGTCCATGGCCGTGTAGCCAAAGCCAGTGGGCATCATGGACGGCGCAACGGAGCTGGCTGCAGGTGCCTGGGTCGTTGTTGGTGCTGCTGCTGATCCTGCTCCTGCTGCTGTTGTTGCTGTTAATGTGGTCGCTGGCTTGAGCTTGTGCAGGTCTGAAGCCTGCACGTAACCGCTGGTGTTGAGCAAGTGCATCGGCGTCGTTGTGGCCGGCACGGGTGCGGGCTGCGCGGACTGTTGGCGCGTCTGCTGGAGCACCTGGACGGGCACATAGCCACTCAGTGGCATGTTGGCCAGCAGCGATGGGGGCGCTGTTGGAGTGGGCAAGGTGTTGGCCATGGTGTTGGACCCGGGCGTGGACCAGTTCATCATCTGTGTGGGCTTGATGTAGCCGCCAGTATTACCGCCGCTGCCGTTGCCGCCGCCCTCCTCATCGAGCAGGCTCTGGCTCATGGACATGTAGTTGACGGGCGACAGCTGGGTGCCCACCGTGCGCTGATCCTCGTAGTTATCGCGCTCGGCGCAGCAGCCGCTGCTCGAGCTGTTGGCCAATAGCAGCTTGGAGCTCTCGTTGCCGCCGCTGCTGAAGTCGTGCGGCAAATCGTGTTGCGAATCGTGTGCAAGTATATCGACGCCGGATCGATGCGCGTGCAGATGATGGCGCCCACGACGCCGCCGGGCACAATCGCCAGTCCGGCATCCGTGCCCAGGCCAGTGGCGCCATTCTCGATGGGCTTCTTCAGTACCTCCATGACGCCCTGCGGCAGCACCAGATCAATGTCTGCCATTTTCAGATACTTTCGATAGCCGAAATTGAAGACCACGGCCATCGAGATGAGCGCCAAGGTCACCTCGACGCTCCTCATTAGCAGCTTCGCGTGGCTCGGATCCGGCGAGCAGCTGACCTCGTGCATGGCCCAGCTGGATTTGTGCAGCCGGAAATAGCTGGAGTTGTTGTATCGCTTGATCGTGTTCCATTCGATCTCCGTCAGCGGCGGCTGTGCGACGCACTTCTGTGGTTCCGCAAACCGCCAAATCGTGTGCTCCTCCGTGTACGGCAGCGGCTGCAGCGGCTCCGCATTCACCGCACGCACCTGGTAGTGGAAATGATGCGAGGGCGCACAAACGGGCGTGGCCATCACGCACGTCAGATTCGTCCGGGCGCTGACGTAGCTCAACGGCTGCCCAATGATAGTATTGTTGGCGTCGCGCTCGATGATGACCACCTCGTAGTACTCCAAGCGCCCGGCCGGACGCTGCGGTGCTGCCCACTCCAGTTTCGTGCTCGAAATCCCGTTGTCCACGCGCGTCAGTATCGGCTCCGAGGGCACTGGAAGGGGAAGCGGGTGTGAGTTAAATGTGCACACAAGTTAAGGCATTTTAGGAGTATTTAACAGGTGAATACGTTGCAGTCGGGTGTAACCGACTGCGCAATGCTCTTCACTGCATAACAACAACTCAAAACAGTCGAAAACAATTTGTGGACGTGATCTTAAGAGATCATCAGAAAACTATCTGCCTATTTTGGTGACTCTAGCTCTAAAACTGTGAAAGAAAATCAATTGTTTGTATTCTGTCTGCAAAAATTTGATGTATCTATCTTTAAAACTGAAGAGGATATACAGATTTTTATCTATTTGCCACGACCCCAGTAGGCGTATCAAAAAAAAAGGATGCTGTCTTTAGAAGAGATCATGTGTAATATATCTGCATAAATTAAATGTATCTAGCTTTAAAACTGAGGGGAACCTATAGAAATAATCGATTTGCCACGCCCCTAGTGGGCGCATATACACGAGTACATGTTCCACGTATCAAGTCGCTACCTTCAATAGCAGCAAGTATAATTACTTTCATACGGACAGACGGCGTGAACGAGAGTAATCATTCACTTCTGCAGTAGCGAAGAAAAGCTGTGCAGCTTAAACAGTTTGAGGAGCAATTGTTAGAGGTCTAAAAGGGGTCAATTTAAGCACGGAAGCTCTATGTGGGCTCTACTCGATGGTGTAAATAAGGCTTAAGTGGGTTTACAAATGTGCTGCCTACCTCCCACGGCCGTGCGGAAGCGCACCACGTTGCTGGGCTCCGAGTAGAGCACGGTGCGCGCCTGCATGCTGATCTCGTAGTCCGTGAAGGCAGTCAGATTGTTGAGCTCGAAGTAGATGAGCTTCTCGTTGTCGACGAGCTCATCGGTGAAGGCGCGCAGGTCGAAGGTGTCCGTTTTGTTGGCATGCCGGACGGTGCCCCTGTACTCGCGCAGGACGCCGTTGGCCCTGATAGGTGGCTTCCAGGCGAGCAGCACACTCGACATTGTGACATTTAGGCGGCTGAGCTGGCGGGGCGTGGTGGGGGCGCCCTCGTCGGTACGATGGATGAGCTCATCGCTGTATTTGCTTGCCCGGTTGATGGAGTACATGGACATCTTGATGCCGTAGTAGGTGAACGGCTCCAAATGCTCGATCGTGTAGACGCTGGCGTCCTTGTGCAGCTCCTTGGTGGTGCAATTGTCGGCCTTGCCCTCGGACCGCTGGCAATAGGTCAGATTGTAGCCGCTCAAGATCGCCGAGCAGACGCCCTCGCTGCCCCATTTGACGACGAGCGATGTGTTCGTCGCCTTATCGATGGCCGGGTCCATTTTGGCCAGATCATCGTTGCCATCGCCCGTGCACGTCATCCAATGCATGCCCGTATTGCGGCCATTGTAGTTCGCGGACACCGCCATATTCAACGCCGGTGGCTGACCGCTCGCCGTGCTGTACTCGTGCAGACCCGAGGCCACGTGCTCGAAGTGTATGGAGCCGTTGCACTTGGAGAGCAGCGCCGGCTTCGCGTTGCACCAGAAGACGGTGTAGTTGAGCAGCTCGGAGCTGTTCTTGGGCGCCTTCCACGTCAGCGTATAGCTCGAATTGTTCGAATGATAAACACGCTGGATTTTCAACGGCACTCGCAGGCTCGTATCCTCTCCCCTGATCACCGGTATGTAGAGCCGACTGGCCTCCACGGATGTGTTCACGTTGTTCTTGCTGCGTATGTAGATCTCGTGGTAAGCGTCCGGCTTCCAGTTCTCGATTGTCGCCGAATTCGTGTCCACCTTGATCTTCGAGGCATCGCTGTGGATGGTGTGAAGAGGAAGAAAAAGAAAGGAGGCTTTTAGCAGGCATTAAAAGAGTCCTTAACTAGAGCTTAAACAAGTTCAAGTGATTTTTAAGGTGGTTGTAAAACGCAGCAAAGTACAGTTTAAACCAATTAATGTCACTTTTCAGGAAAAGGAAAATTGAATCTGTAAATGTAGATGATTTCTCAAATTGTAGTAAGGATAAAACCCAGCACAAAGTTCAGTGAAAATAATACAAACGAATTCTTAATAAAAACTTGACTAAACGTCTTAAAAAAAAGTATAGCAGAAACTAGTTATAGAGATTAACATGATTTCTCAGGTATCTGTAAGGCTTATAATCTGCTCAAAGTACAGTTTAAGCAAATAAAATAATTTTCGGTTTAAAATTTAATTAATTTCTCAGGTGGTTGAAAGACTAAAACTAGCAAAAAGTAAAAATCAAACTAATTTAAAAAAACACATGATTTCTAAGGTGGTTGTAAGTCTAAAAGGTAATAACAAAATATAATAAAAACTAAATTAAGAAAAACACAAGAATACCCTAAATTTTCACGAAAAAAAATCTCTTAAAATTTTAAAAGCTTCGCGAAACAAATAACTTATGATAACACAATCTTGAAATCTGATAAATTACTCACGAATTAGCAGAGATATCAAGAGAAGAATTTGTCGGAAAAAATAATATCAAATAATAAACACACCATTTTTGTTTATTCTTAGACCTGAGTCTAATATGTGATAGTTACAAAGCTTTCGCCTTAATCATAACTATGCTGCATCAATATTTGTTTAAAATAATTGTTGATAGGCATATGTTTTGGTAAATGTATCTATAGATTAATATATATACATACGTATGTATATATATAGACGCCTTTGGTTTAAGGTGTTGGAAAATATTCCAATATCAGCAAAAACAATTTCTTCCTTTCAAATTTCAATTCCAAATAATTAAACAACTTTATGTCAAATTTAATAATTTACTGAATCAATTTGATGTATTTTTAAAGAATTCCTTAAACATAAATTAATATGTTTTTAGGTAATAGCAAAATTCGAAATTTTTTTTTAAAAACAAAAACAATAAAAAAGTAAATGTTACTCAAAGAATAAGAGCGAAAGTTTGAAATTAGTTTGAATTAGTGATAGTTCTTATTAACAAGCGCTCACCGTATTTATGAGTTAATAACCCAGCATTGTTTTGAAATTGTTTGTGGTACTTATTGTAGATATCTTATGATAACAATTCGGGTGAAATAATTTCGATTATTCCGTGTGTCGATAGACATTCAATTAGAATGATATCATTCTTGGTAACGTTATCGTTAGCATACTAATCTCTAATCACTTGACATGAATACTACCTGAATATGCGAATGTACATTCATAAATTGGCTCGTAAACGTTGTCGAATTTGTATGTTTAGGTCTGTTCTTGCGTTATTGAGATAACAAATTAAGTCAACAAGTTTACGTAAAATATATTGTATGTATATGAATACTACATGAATACAATTTGCAAGTTTTCCACACAACCCACACAAACACACACACACATATAATATACACACATACACCCCCATGCACTTAGCTACGTAGCGTGTATAAATTTCTTGAAAATTGTTTATTTTTAAAAATTCCTTGAATTGCTGTATGCTGCTCGGACTGGCATTCATTACGTTCCTGCCTTTTCTTTTTCTTTTTTAATGGGTATGCCTTTTAATAAGAAATGCGCTTTTATAATGTAAATGGAAAGAAACATTTACACCCACACATACGTACACGTACACATACGTATACACATACATGTATGTATAATTGAGCTAGTAAAAATTGCTTAATGTTTCACTGCAGTTCCCCCAGAGAGGCGGGCATGTGCGCACACACACATACACACAGACATTGCATATATGCTTCAAATTCAGCTTAAAAGCGACGATTTGATTCAATATGCCCCATGCGAAAAATGACTAATAAAAAAGGTTTATCTAACTATTTACATAGAAACCGTGGTTGCTCGGAAATTGCATTTTGAATTGAACAAAAAAAAATTTTAATTTAGCAATTTATTTGCGTATTATTTTTTAGATGTTAGCGAATTCAAGCAAATTTTTTAATTTTAATTTTTTTATGTATATTTTTTTAAATTTTTTTTAAAGATAAGAAAACCAACAAGATTTCACTAAATCAGTAAATTAAAACGATATATTTCATAACAGTTAAATATATAATTTTTGTATGCGATAAAAATAAGGCATTTTGAAATGAAAATTTTTAAAATATATACTTCATTCGCCCATCTACCTCATTTTTAATGGTTGAGTGGCATCAAAAAGTTTATTTACAAATAAAACTCAAAAAATTTGGCACACTTTTGAAATACTAACAAGGTGGCAACACTCTGGCAACAACCACCAAAAATAAATATTTATGTAAAAATTTGTAATTGTACTTGTAAACATTTATTATAAATTATAGTTTAAATATTTATATTATATCTCAATTAGAAATTTAAAATATTTACTATATTGAAACCAGCCAGAGCCAAGAAATCATGGAAAGTGCGTTTATGCGATGCAACTTAATTATGGCCAACAAGAATTTTTAAACAGTAAATGTGTAAATTGAAAATTGTAAACAACTTTTATGATATCAATTTAGAAATTATTTATGCACAAGTACAACGTTTATTCGTTGTGATTGCGTTGTTGTTTTGAATGCTGCTATAAAATTGCTAAAATTGTTTCAAAAACAACAATTAGTTCTTGCGAAATTATAATCAAATTTCATGATTGTTATGAATTTCGTACGAAAAACAAGAATTTCTAAGGGAACTACATATAAGAAATACTCATTATTCCAATTCCAATAATATAATTCATTTCATATATATGTACATAAAATGTATGTTTATAAATAAGACTTTCAAAATTCGATTACCCTCTCAAACAATAGATCAAGATATCATAAAAGTTATGTGTGTATTAATATTGCACATTGCAGTAAATCACGATTAAGGCTCATCTTGTAAATATATTACTTATATATAAAAATTAATATAAGATAAGATAAAGGAATTATTGCAAATTCCAGATAGATTTATGTATTAAGTTAATGTGTATGCTATGCTTATAACGATTAAGGTTATTCGTGATAACTTGTTTTACTGAAAGATATCTACGATGATCATTGTCATTTAAAATTCCAAAAACGTTTTACTTTTGGAATTAACATAATGATAGAAAATATTGCAAATGTCGAACGAGCTTAATATATTACTTTAAACACAGTTGAGTTCATCACGTAAACCTATTTCTGTCTCATGAATTATTAATTTATTTAAGATATTCATTTAGGTGATTGAAAATTGAACACAGCAAGCAATTATTACAATTATCCCGAATCAAATGCATCGTGTAAACGAACTTCTCACGAATTACGCGCTTTAATGATCTTTACCACTTGGCATTTTCAAGGGCATTCACAGCCCAGGTAAACCCGATAACGGTTCATTGTGCAAATTACGTGGTGGTCTCCAACTTAGCACTAGGATTAACAGGATTATAAGGGGTTTACTCACGTGATGGTGTTGTTGCAGCGATACTCGCTGATCACGTAGGTGAAGTTGTCGCCGTTCAGCTCGTGCGGCTGGAGCTGCTCCCAGTAGAGGGTGAGCGTTGCGCCCGTTGAGTAGACGTAGAAGCTGCCGTTGGTGATGCGCGGCGGTCGTCCGGGTCGCTCGGCGGCCGTCCGAAATTTGTATTGGAGCGGCGGGCTCCAGCGAGATTTGGTTTTGTTGTTGCGTACGCGCAGCTCAAGCATATAGTTGTAACCCGGATATGGTAGCTCCGTGAGGCAGAGCGTATCCTTGGCCGCCGATGAGCTGTTGCGCCACATGGGCCGCACCAGTGTTGGAAAATTGTCGGGCGTCACGTGCACCTGCCAGAGGACGCCGCCAACGAAATTGCTGCGCCGTGGCATCTCCCACGACAGACAAATCGAGTCCTTCGTCCTATTGAGCAACCTTAAATTCTGTCCCGGCCGGGCCAGCACCATGCGCTCCACATTGTTCACCTCGATCTCCTGTACGCTGCTGCCCAGACTGTTGGCAATCTCCAGGCGAAAGAAGAAGATATGCGAGAATTTTTTGTACTTCTCGTTGGTGATATTGCAGCTAACCAGAGGCGACGCATCATAGTTGCAATCGACGTAGTAGCGATAATTGTTGCTCTTATCGGTGGCGAAGCTGACATTATATTTGGTGTTGACGCTGTTCCTGGGCGCCGTAAAATTGCAGAACATATAGTCCCAATCGTAGCTGGTGCAATCGAAATCCTTCACTTCCAACGGCTTGGTGCCCACATCAACCTTGGACGCGAACATGGCCATCTTCTTGCACATGCACAGATATTCACCCTCCTGATCGGTCATGTTTTTAAATGACACCAATATGGTCGTATCGTTGATATACTGCAAATCGGTGCCATTGATTATCCGTTTTTCCCCATTGATGGTCGACCTGAAGTACAGTTCGGACAAGTCGCAGCTCTCGTTGGTCATCTTGATTGGTTTGTTCTCAAAGAACTCCTTATTGATGGTGCAGGTGATGTTTAGATCGCTGCCCACGGGCAGCTCCGACTTCTCGGGCACAACCCAGCCGGGCGGTTTTTTCTGGGCGTTCAGGCCAACGATACAGAGGGCAAAGAGGAGGGCGAGTGCCAAAACGAATTCGTTGTGGCGTTGCATTGTTTTTGTTTGCATTGTTTTTATTTGCATCTGCAATTTATATATATAGCTTAGCACAAGCATGTACATAAATAAGTATTATTTGGATGGGGCCACACTTGCACATATTCAAAAAGTACACACCTTGCTATTCGATAGAAAAATACCTGGGCACGGGGGTACGAGGCACTTGTTGGCACTGTATTGGTAATTCTCGGAAACCGTTTATATATGTTACCAAATTCCAAGAACTGATTTTATGGCGTTTTTTGTTTCGTACGCTCGTACCAAATACTGTTGCTATCTTCAGTGCCACAGATTAACGTTCCACTTGTTTTGTTTTTGCTAATTATTATTATTATTATTTTTTATCAACGTTTTCTGTTTGATTTTTTTCGGTTGTTTATTTTTGCGTTTTAATAAACAGTATGCAAGATCTCACTAACCCAACCGTTTGCTTTGCCTTATGCGTTGCCTTTTGCTTTTCGTTTGCTTGGAATTCCATCGCAGTGTGACCGAGCGACTCTAAAACATAATGCGCATTTTTACGACAAAAAATGTACAAAATACGTGCATCTGATTGCCACAGTCATACAAATATGCCAATTACTAGGTATTTCATTTTGTTTTTTTCAGCGCCATTCCATTCAACAGGTTGAACTCTAATTTAAAAAAATTAACGCTAGCACTTTCATTTTGTAATAATTTCTAATCCGGCACAGTAAATTCAAGTAAAAAGTGGTAAATAGAAAATATTCTTCAACTACGCCATTTAATAGCCGACCAACTTGTTAAAACGAAGCACTTTCTATGTGTGGCCAGTCACGAAAAATAGCACCGGTATGGCAGCTCGCAAGGTAGTTTTGTATCCGCTTTCGTGGTAATTATACACTTTTCGCCATTGGTCACACTACTTTGTATGTGACATATATGTGTGTGTGTGTGTCGTATGTGAGAAAGTGACGAATTACTTTTCATCAAATGGAAAATAATTTAGTTTGAACGCACGTATAAATTTCAATACCCGATCACAAAAAAACTAAAAAAAATATTTAAAAAAACACTTGCAAACACAGCATTATTTTAAGAAACGCAAAACTAGCGCTGAAAAACAATCAAAATGGCCGAAGGCGGTAGTAAACGCATCAACGTGGTAGTTAAAACGCCAAAGGACAAGAAAACTGTTGAAGTCGATGAAGATTCTGGAATAAAAGATGTGAGTATGAAATTGAGTGCCAATTGGTCTTGCGTGAGGGGGGTGCAGGGTGCAGAGCGGTGGGTGCTCTGATAAAGCATAATTATTGCGGCTAACACTAAGCGAGGGGTGGGCACACTTGTGCTTGGGTACCACGTACGTATGTGTGTGTGTGTGTAATTGAAGGTACAGTGCATTTTTTTCTTTCTCGAAAGGATGGCAAAGTGCAAATACGCGTAAGAGGGCGCACATGTGTGTGCGTAAGTGTGTGTACATGTGTGCGTGTGTGTAAATATGCATATTTATATCGATGGGGCAACATTGTTCGCCCTCTTTTTTCTCACAATTTAATATTGTTTTATGTTTTGTTTTGTTTTCAAAATAGTTCAAAATTTTGGTGGCACAAAAATTTGAGGCCGAGCCCGAGCAATTGGTGCTTATTTTTGCGGGTAAAATCATGAAGGACACCGACACGCTCAAGATGCACAACATCAAGGACAACCTAACGGTGCATCTGGTAATTAAGGCGCCCACGCGCACCACCGAGGCGCCGGCACGTGCACCGGCCGATGTTCGCCAGACGCCGTTCGGGCTGAATCAGTTCGGCGGGCTAGCCGGCATGGAGGCTCTCGGGGCCGGATCGAATACGTTTATGGATTTGCAGGCGCGCATGCAGAACGAGCTGTTAAACAATGGGGACATGTTGCGTTCCCTGATGGACAATCCGCTGGTGCAGCAGATGATGAACAATCCGGAGACGATGCGTCAACTGATAACGTCGAATCCGCAAATGCAGGATCTGATGCAACGCAACCCGGAAATATCACATATGCTTAATAATCCGGATCTGTTGCGTCAGACCATGGAGCTGGCGCGCAATCCGTCGATGCTTCAGGAGCTGATGCGTTCCCATGATCGCGCCATGTCCAATCTGGAATCGGTGCCGGGCGGCTACAGTGCCCTGCAGCGCATCTATCGTGATATACAGGAGCCGATGATGAATGCGGCCACCGAATCCTTTGGCCGCAATCCTTTTGCTGGCCTTGTTGAAGGTGGCGGCGGTACGGCGGGCGTTAATCCACAGCAGGGTACGGAGAATCGCAATCCATTGCCAAATCCATGGGGCGGCACCGGCAATCGATCCGGCACCGGCAGCAATGCCCAGACCAACAATGCTGGTCCAAACAATCGCACCGGCGATCAGCCACCCAACAATGTACTCAACACACCGGCTATGCGCAGTCTGCTCCAGCAGATGGCCGATAATCCGGCGCTGATGCAGAATCTATTAAATGCGCCCTATACGCGCTCCATGATGGAGTCGATGTCACAGGACCCCGACATGGCGTCGCGTCTGCTCAGCAGCAGCCCCCTGCTGTCGAATAATCCACAGCTGCAGGATCAAGTGCGTCAGATGATGCCCCAGTTTATGGCCCAAATGCAGAATCCAGATGTGATGAACATGCTAACCAATCCCGAGGCCATCAATGCCATACTACAGATACAACAGGGCATGGAACAGCTGCGCACCGCTGCACCCAATCTAGTTGGCACACTGGGCATACCGCCGCCGCCGCCGGGCGTCAACAATATCGCCGATCCGGCCAGCGGCGATGGCAGCAGCGCCACCAGCAACAACACCTCGCCGAATAGCGGAGCTTTGCCCAATTCCAATGCGACAAACGCAACGGCGACGCTGACGCCCCCATTGGCGCCCGGCGGTGGACCCAATGCGCAGCTCTTCAACGATTTCATGACGCGCATGCTCAATGGCATGTCCAATAATGCGGACGGCACGCAGCCGCCGGAGGTGCGCTATCAGTCGCAGCTGGAGCAGCTGGCGGCCATGGGCTTTGCCAATCGCGAGGCCAATTTGCAGGGTATGCTTCAATTGTGAACGCACCTATTGTTTTTCAACTAATTGTGTCTCATTTCCTACAGCGCTAATCGCCACGTTTGGGGACATCAATGCGGCCGTGGAGCGTCTGTTGTCGCTGAATCAGTTGTCCCTGAGTTAACACTGTTAAGGCGCATGCCTCTCGTAAACGCCAAACGCAAATATTGTCTATATATATATGTATGAAGTGTATATATATGTATATATATACATATATATATATCTATATATATATACAAAACTATTATCTGATGTATTGCAAATGTTGAACCGATGCACATGCGCCCTGCCCCAGAAAACAATACGAAACTAAATGAAAAAACAAAAAAAAAGTACCCCTCTATAAGCGGGGCGCTTGTCTCGGCTAAAAGTTAACGCTGCTGTTTACTGATAAACCTTGACACACACACTACACACACACACACACACACACATACAGACACACCTAGCGCAAGCAGGCGAGTGAGCAGAAGAAAATATACGCCTGGAAGCCTAAATTACACACACAATTTTGCTTCAAAATTCCCAAAAACGAAAAAAAAAGAAAATCAAAAAAAAAGTATATATATATGTATATATATATTATAATAATAATATTTACAAAAAAGAACATAGAAAACATGCCAAAGTCTGGGCAGAGTATTCAAAGATCGATATTGTTAATTAACAATTAATGTGCAAAATTGTAAAACTTGATGAACTAAAAAACAAAACAAAAAAAAGAGGCAGTACAACTTTAAAGCTTATATAAGATAAGATTTGAAACGGGGCACACACACTACACACACACAGGAACAAAGGATCCACGGGTGCAGCATGCGGTCATGTGTTTCTAATAAATTGTTGGTGCGCCTGTTGAGAATATATGCATAAATTATACATATAAACACATGTATATATATATATATATATATATATACACATATGTATATATATATAACTATTTTTTTGTAGCAACTGTAATGTAACAAACTTTGATTATGTTTAAAGCAAAAGTTTTTTATTTTGTTGAAATGCACTTTGTATATTTTCTATAAAAAGAAACGAGAGAAAGCATATATGCATGTGTATGTGTGTGTGTATATATACGTATATATATACATACCTATATAGGTATATAGATATACATATATATGTATATCTATATATATATATATATATATATATATATATATATATATATATATATATATATATATATATATATATATATATATATATGTGTGTATTAGCTATACATACAAACAAAATATATAAATATTTGTTTGCGTCTGGCGTTACTTGCGGCAATTTTGGTTGCATTGGATGCTATATTACAAAAATTGAGCTTTTTATTTTACTATAACTACAAAACCGAAATGAACACATGTGCATATATGTATATATACATATATATATATATATATCAAATATTCCATGGTGTTACAAAAAAAAACAAAAAGACGTAACTATTTGAAATTCCTTAGTACCAAAAAAACAAAAAAATAACTAAAAAACAAGAAAACAAATTCTTTTATGTGTTATACTATAAATATGGGTCGGCGGTAGTGGGGGGCAGCTTTGTTTTTTTTTTCTTTAAGGCAAGCTTAAAGGTGCGCGTTCCATAAACAACAAATACACACACACACATTTTACATATATAATATATATGGAAACTTGGGCAGGAAGCCGCCGTACATAAGTTAAAAAATAATTAAAAACAAAACGGAAGAAAAGCGAAAAAAGGAAACAAACTTTATCGTTAGAAAAAACTACGTTTACTGATTTCTGTATGAAAAGCTAAGAGTAAATAAAATAAATGTAAATGGTCAAATGTTTTTAAAAATCAAAAAAAAAATAAAAAACAAAATAAATATACATATAAACTATTGGCTTTGCTGGTTAAAAAAATAAAAACAATTGGTATACATGGGTAAACCTAATCTTATGCTCGACGTATCTATTCCCTAAATTTGTATAAATAATTTATTTAACTGCTCCACGTGTTTTACCTTAGCTTTAACAATAAAACTATATCAAGGGTTCAGAGCTTGTTTACCAAGGAACATAAAAATAACCCAATCGGAGGAGATATGATAAGTACAGCAATAAGACAGTGATAGCTATATATTGAAACAGATTAGAGCAGGACACAATTACTACAAAAAAAAAAACATTTCTTAGGAGTGCCAAAGATTAAATATATGTATATGAAGATATATCATATTATATTTTCTTCACCATATAAGAAGATATTTGACAACACAAAAACACTCAGTTCTTCACTTATTGTGATAAAGTAGTCGGTATCTGATACGATTTTGCTTGCATAACATTTTAATGAGATATCTACTAAAACAAGAGGTTTTTCCATTAAAAGACAATATTTGACCGATCCTATAACAGCTATGCTATATATAGGCGAATGGTGATGAGATTTTGTCTACATTTTAGGAACATAATGGAACTTGAAATTGATTAATTAAGATATCTCATAAAACTAATACGTTTTTCATATAATAACAAATTCTTTTAATATTTAGAGAATAATATATGTGAGTTCCAGTATGCTGTGGACTTTTATGCTTTTGTGTTTTCGAAATACTTTAAAGTTGTTTTAGTCTTCAGTCTGTAGTCAACCTGGAACATTTTTAAAAAACGTATTTTAAACTTTCAAAAATTCGTCCCGATATTCGGCAAGTGGTTTTAAATTTTCAATGTCTTCGTTCACAAGAGAATTGATTGGTCTTTGCCAGCGAATCAAGATTCGCGTTAAGCACAGAAATTCCAAGCTGAATGCTAACAAGGACGATTTGTAAGTTATTCGAGAAACACGTCAACTATATGTCCTTCATCTGTCAGTTTTTAGGCAAATTTGTCTCGTAGTTTTTTGGCTATCTTGGTAAAACTTTGCATCGGTACGCCTTCTTGTTGTGGGTCAAGAATATGTCGAAGTTGGTCGGATTGAATCACTAAATAATATTGTCTTCACAACCAGTCGAAAAATCAATTTTTGTATGCAATATTTTTTTGTTTTTTACTAAACTTCGCAATTAAGAGCATTACTAAGTTCCTAGCATATGAACAAAATCTTATCGACATCAAACTTTTTACTTATATATCTTTTAATATCTTAACCAAACGGTAAAACGTTGAGCATTATGTAGATAAAATATAGACATTTTACGCAGTCAGCTCCAAATCCCATCAATATCAGACTATACTATATTGGGAATATCTGTCAAAAACAATTTTCTTTTTAAAAAGTGTTTTGTTTATCAAGAAACCCTCTCCAAACTCAGACACTACGAGTTCAACTATTATCCAAAAATCCAAAAAAAAATCCTATATCAAATAGCTGTTATAGGAACTATCAGTCAAAAGTCAAGTTCTTATTAGAGCAACTTTGGTATTGAAGATATCTTAACTAAGCTCCCAAAATTTGAGCATTATTCTGTTGATAAAATATGGAAGAAATTCTGCCTACTATATTCCCATAGGAATAATCAGTCGAAAATGTTATACGAAAACCTTTTATTTTTCCTTATCCAAACCTAGTTCGGCAATTAATTATGCTACTAACATATAGGAAACAATTTTATCAACATCAGACTACTATATAATATAGCTGCCATAGGAACAATTTGGTTTTTGTATGAAACCCCTATTAGTTAAGATATTTTAACCAAACTTGCCCATTACGAGTTACATTATGTTCCAACTATATAATTAGTTCCCATAGGTAAAATCGACAAAAACTTATGCCCATCATTTGCAAGGGTATTTAATTGTCGGCAGCCCGCACTGAATAATTTCTGCTTATGCCCTGAATTTAAAAGTTTATTTGAAAGCGGCAACAGTCGAGTTAATGCGCGCGAAATTGGCTTAAAGCTATTGACATGGTATACACAGATACGCGGAGATATACAAAAATTACAGTGAATGGGATTACAAAAGTATATATATATATATATATAAGTATATATATAAACATGCTTAACTTGGATAAGAGTCTTGTTTAGGTTTGTTTGTGGTCCGCCTAGAGTTCCTCGAAGAAGGCGACGCGCGCCTTGGTCGATCCGGATTTGAGCTTTTTCAACGTCGAATATTTATTCTCGCCCGCCTTGATCTGCGCCTCGCTGAGTATGTCGAGATTGCTCTGGTTCTGTTCAATCTTGTGCGGCGCAATTTCGCTGCGCAGCGTTTGGAGCTGATTCTGCACCTGCTTCTTGGACTTGCGCAGATACTCCAAATGGCTGCGCTCCATCTCGTTGGTGATCTGCTCCATTTCATTGTCGGTGAGTATAAACTCCTTGGGCTCGAAGTCATCTGAGATGCCGCTCGAATTGTCGCCCAGCACAATATAATGGGATGCGGTTGTGGTCAGATCGGCGCCACCGGCTGTCTCCATATCGTTCGTCGAGCTGCTCGTGGTCAGCGAGGGCGTACTGATGGCCGCCATACCGTTGACATTGTTCACGTTCGCCTGCGAAACCGTCGAGGCGGTTAGCAGACTGTCCGTCGAGGATTTGCGGCCGCTGTTGAGGAAATTGAGCAGACGGGCAGTGGCCTCACGCTCGGCCATTTTGGCACAGATCAGCTCCTTCTTGAGCTTCTCGGTCTCGGCCTCGCGTTTGTCATTCTCAACGGTTAGCTGGAGCATATAGAAGTCGGCATCGCGTATCTTCTTCTCGAGATCGTGCTTCTCGCGCTCCACCTTCATTTGGCGTTCGCGCAGCCGATCCATTTCCGTCTTGAAGTGGTTCGCCTTGCATTCCGTCAGCTGCATTTGCTCCTCGTTGACGCGACTCTTCTCAAAGTACAGTTCCTTGGTCTCCTCGGAGCGGCGCTGCGAGGCAAAGTGAATTTTTTTTAAATTTAGTTGGAAATTACTTTAGATTGGTTATCGTCTGACCCACCAGCGCATCGCTAGCCATGCGCATCTCGTCCTGCAGATGCTCCAGCCGTTTCTCCAGCTCGTAGCGCTCGTGTTCGGCCTTCTCGCGCAGCTGCTTCTCCCTGATAAATTTTTTCCGTTCGATTTGGCGACGCTGCTTTTCCTCCTTGGCCTGCGCCTTCATTTGCTGTATCTCCATGGTATCCGGCTTGCGGCGTCGCAGGTACAGGTCATGATTGCCCTTGCACAGATCAAGTATCTGCGCATGATCAAGCAAACAATTTGTGTTACAAATTTTAATCCAACTGATGTTATGTTTTATCATGCATAAATACGACAGTGTAGTAAATATAAATAGCAATGGAACTAGCGTAAATAATGTTTGTTAGAGTGATAACAATATAAGCGTTTTAAGCACAGTAAACTACTTCTCAACTAAAATGTTACCATAATCTCAATTAACGTTTACGAAAATATTATTTACAGGCTCATGGAATACCCCAAACATCATTTCTTAGAGCGAGAGCTCTAAACCTCTCAGGTAACTCTCAACAAAAACTTAACCAAAACCTCACTTAAGGTTTTTTATTATTGGCTCACCATTTTGTTAATGTGCAAGTCCTGCGAGTAGAATATAAAGTTGGACACTTTGGCATCCACTAAACGTATCGTAAATTTCTTATCATCGAAACTGACGTGTCGTATCTCATTCCATTGGAACGTTGTCTTTGGGGTTAGCTTGTCGCGCTCATCATAGATGTTAAGTCCCACGGCTGTAACGCCCAGCCATAATTTGGTTTTGTTTTTATTCTGTGAAATGAATCCCAGGGGTTCTACGATATGTTTTTTAGTGTGAGGTTGTATAGCCTACTCACTGTAATAGGAAAATAATTAACACCATACATGTCCAGATCTTGTGCAATTTTTAGATACTCCATTTCAACTTCGTCCCGGGTCATGGGCTCATGGTCCATGTACCTAAAATGAATCCAATAAAAAGATAAGTAACTAGGCAATGAAAGACATCTGTTTTTCGACACTCACCACGTCTTGATGCGCTCCTCCCACATCTCGGGCGTCATTTGATACTGATCGGTAACGCCCTTGGGCAACAATTCGCCACCGGCCAACATGCCGTCCTTGTAGCTCTCGTAGTCGTAAGGACCGTACTGTACGTGGACCGCGTACGAGGCAAGAAGCACCGATGCCTCCGGCCGGCAATATATGTCCATGGAGAGTATGCTCTGCTTCACTTGCAGGAAGAACAGATGCTGCGTTATCTCTTGGATCAGCTCCTCGCTAACGTTTTCGGGAAAGAATTTCGCATAGAAATTGAACACGTAAATGTTGTTGTTTGCCTGCAGCTCGATCCGCTGATCTTTGACCTTCTTGTCCATTTTGAGCCAGGAGACATTGTTGCGCGTGTCCACATACTGCAGCCCAAAGTACCACGACTCGCGCAGTCCGATGGTGCGGCAAACAAGATCGAACAGCTCCTGGCCGGTGGCGCGCAGCTCCAATTCGAACTCCAGCTCCGAATCGAAAGTGCTCACGCGCACCGGCAACGAACGGTTCTTCTTCGAACCGAATGGGCTCATCATCCGCGACGATTGCGACTGGCGATATCGATTGTGATGTATTGTTCAGTTATTGCTTTGTGCATATACATATGTATCTAATATATATATATTGGCTATTATGTGTGGCCGTTGTGTTTACTTGTTGCACTTTTCCAACACTTTCCAAGCCGTTCGCACATTATATAGCAATAATTTGTGTGAATACTGCACTGGCACTTTTAAGGCACTTAATTTATATATTATAACTAAACTTTTAACAATATATTACAACATTTTACGTTGTCAAAAATAAATTGCGAGCGTATAAATAGCAACAACAAAGAATGAGTGTGTCTGCATCCATGTGTGCGTGTATGGCTGTGAATGCGTACCAATGTGATTGAGAGAGAAACGGTGTGAGAGCGAGCTGGCTGGCAGAAGAGCGAACGAATATATTGCACTGTCAAAATTGAGAACAACAACAATGCTAGAGATATGCGAACGCACAGTGGTGTGCAACTACAATTTATTGAAAAATGTTTTGGCCATTTTAAAGAATAAAAAATAAAACTGAAATTTTAGAAATTCCTATAATACTTTATTAATAGTATTGCTGCTTCATACATGGCTTATTAAACGTTACCTTAGTTAATTATGTTTATATATTATATTGAAGAACATCTATCAGTTAAGCACTCGTGCACACAGATCTTTTATTTCCAAAAACAAAATATTTATATCGTCTATTAAAGTTAATTAACAGATGTATACATGTGCTCGAGTGAACTTGGGAAGTCTTATCTTGTATATGTAGGTATTTCAGAATCACTAGCTAGATGTAATATTTTTTAATGGTCTATTTTTACATATTCCTATGATACATACAAATATAGAACACATCAAGTTGGCTTATTTGCAGAAATTTTGGATGCAAGTTTACAAAAATATTTTTTTTTTAAATGACTGAACAGTAATTAGAGCAACTTATTTAGAATAACGGCATTCTATTCCATCTGAGATTTTTCCCTTGAATTATTGGCACTTTAATGAAATTTCATTTATGTCTTCTGTTAACGAATGGATAAGGCAAGCGAGTAAAGTGTCGGTGTTGCTGATTTCTTTTCATTTAATATGTGCTGTTATTTTTTTATGAGATTTTGTTTGATTTTTGTTTATCACTTTAGATAAAAACATTTTGAATTCAGGAAGATCAACTTGGATTTAAGTTTTTGTTTGCTTCTTTTTTTGAATTCCATATACTCGTAGTCGATATACATAGTCATGTATATTATATAAATGTGTGTCTTTGAAAACTTAATGATTGCTGCGCTTGACACGTTCAACATGCAAGTCATACAGCATTTTGTTTTTCTCATAGTAATACGGATTTTGATCAGCATTTAGCTCTGGATTATACTCGTAAACCGCCCCACCTCCTGCCGCCACCACGTCGGCTGAAGCAACCCCACAGCCAACTCCTCCGCCCGCTATCGTTGGTAATATGTAATTGTTGTTGTCATTGATCAGAGTGGGAATACTGCAATTGCTGCTGCTGCTGCTGTTCCCGTCGTCGTAGTTTAAATGCAGATTATTGATACGCTTGGATAGTGGCGTTGATTCGCACGGCAGATCATCTTCGCGGCTACGTTTTCTATGATAAAATCAGAAAAATTTATACGCACATTATTTACGCATTTCGATATCGTTAACTGTCATTTAGTCCTAATGCAAATCAACTGCAGGTCACTGTAACAGTGTTCAACTGCAAATTTCTCAATTTATGCATGCGCATGCCTGCATTAAGTCGCAATTGAATTGATGTGCTGTAATAATTAGCCAATATTTAGTAAATTTTCAACATACCTTGCTCTCAAAAATCCAGCCATTTCGATGTCATACCCTTCGGTCCGTTTTTCAGTACTTAGTGAGTGTATTTGGTTACCCACTTTGTTGTCACTGCTGTTTTCTTGTTCTTGGTCCTAGGTGACATATGAGAGTTGCGTTTGAGCAGAGTGGCAACATCGCTGCTATTGGTGCAGGGCGTTGCCACTTGTAAACGTCAAATTGCGATAGCGATTGTCGCAGTGGCAACCCTGTGCTTCGTCATTCGCACGCATACAGATCACTATTGCTGGAGAGAACGAACACACAAAAGAAAAATAGTAGTTTTCTATACGAATCGACGCCCAACCCAGCCCAAAAAAAATCAAATAAAACATATTTGTTGCCGTTCTCAATTAAATTCAGTTGTAAGTAAAATGGCGCACATAAGCGGCCTAAATGATGTTAAAACATCAATAACCAATTTATCTGGTGCGCAAAGAAAGAGAAAATTCTGTAGTGAAAAGTGACGAAAAATGTTAACGATGACTGCTTTGGCTGCTTGTCTGCTCTCATGTCAGTGTGGCCGTTGAAATGTATATGTATATATATATATATATATATATAATGTGTGTGTGTGTGTGCGCCGAGTACGTCAGTGTTGGTGAAAACGATTGGTTCAATTTTATTCTTGCTGCTGGCGAATTTTCGAAATGTGCCCATAATTTGTGCATTTCGGTTGCCTGGCTTTCTAATAATTATAAACTCGTATGCACAAATGTATGTATGTATTTGAGTATGTGTGGGCGATGCAAAACAATATACATATACGCCTGTGCGTGTGTATTTTTATACACAAGTGCATTTGTGTCAAAATAAATTAGCATATTGACTGCAGCAAAACTACGTTAAAAACCCACACACGTGCATTTAAACGCATGCATACACTGTTAACATGTTTGTGAGCGTGTAGGTGTGAAAGGGGACTGCATATTTCATATTAGAACCTGCGAGCTTATCTAGGCACTATGTGTGCGTGTGTGTGGTGTTTTTTTTCATTTCTTTTTTTCTTTCATTCTGCGCGCACACACACAGCTTGAGTCATCGCCATCGCCTGTGGCTCTCTGCTTGTGCTCCACTAAAAAGGAAGCCGGCGGCGACGTCGACGGCGATACCGCCCGGCTGTCGCTGTATTGTCTGTGTATTGTCTCTCTATGTGTGTGTGGTCTCTGTGTACAAAGTTCCACAGATACAACTCGTACGCATAGATAAGACATAGTTGAGCAAAAAAAAATATATATATTTATATAAAAAAAAATCACAAGTAAATAGCAATATGCGTCTTGGCCCTGCATTTGTGCACACGCATATGTATTTGCATATGTAAGAATATGAGTGTGGCTGCACTGGCGCTATGATAATAACAAAACTGCTGCCAGTGTGTCCACACGACGCCAGTCCACCCTGTGACGCACAAACGTATCACTTGGCCGGGCAAGGGCTTTAACAGGCGTTCACGCCCCATGTCCCGCGCCCCGTTCTCTGCTGCGTCGTTGCGAAAGTAATTAAGGCATATGAGCACACACACATGTATGTTTGGTTACAGTGAAGCCTGTGAAGTTGACCCCAGTTCAAATAGACCTGCCAAAAGAAAAAAAATGTCTTGGAAGACATGCCGCAAGTAGCTATTAAATTTTCTATTCATGTCAAAATCATCACCAAAAGCTCCTACTTTTAATATTGAATATCCGATTTAAACGAACTGAGACTCCATATTATATAATACTAGCTAGCATTATCTGATTTTGCCCATTCAAAGCGCGTTTGTCACCAGTTTCGTATTCTTTTTCACATGTTTGGATAGAATTTGAAACAGGAATTCATTTTTAAAGCAAATTTAAATTTTCAAATTTATTAACATAAAGTAAATTGTGAGCAACACTTTTTAGCCACTTATTTTCCACACTGCTCTCCGTCTTTTGCTCAGTTACTGAATATAATATTATACGTAACGCTTGGTGTAAAATTCGAAATTCATTAAAAATTCAAATAATTTTCGGAGTCTTTTCGGATCTTTTCAAGTAAAATTAATTATAAAATAAAAATCAAACCAATTATAAATATATTGGGATTCTTTCTATTGAAGACGTTCGGCTGTCACGTGCCTGATCCCGATTACATTAAGACTGCCGCGTGTGTCATTTAGGCAGACTACTGTATGCACATGAATCTTACCTTGGTGGAACTTGTGGCAATTGAGAAACTGCATGCCATGCATTATAGCTAATATATTCCTACTTACTTTGATTCTAATTAATCTCTTTCCCGCTCTCTTAGAAATCGTTTTTCAAATAACTCGTACGGTATGCAAACCATCAAGTGCGTGGTCGTTGGAGATGGCGCGGTGGGCAAGACGTGTCTGCTGATATCGTACACAACCAACAAATTTCCATCGGAATATGTGCCAACTGTGTTTGACAATTATGCGGTGACAGTGATGATTGGCGGCGAGCCGTATACGCTCGGCCTGTTCGATACGGCCGGACAAGAGGATTACGATCGACTGCGTCCACTGTCCTATCCGCAAACGGATGTCTTTCTTGTTTGCTTCTCGGTGGTCAGTCCCAGTTCGTTCGAGAATGTCAAGGAGAAGGTATGTTAGAACATATACAGATAGTTTGTCAAGAGATAATTAATATTGGGATTCCTTACGCTTTTACAGTGGGTGCCGGAGATAACGCACCATTGTCAAAAGACACCGTTCCTGCTGGTGGGCACACAAATCGATTTGCGCGACGAGACAAGCACATTGGAGAAGCTGGCTAAGAATAAGCAAAAGCCAATCACCTCAGAGCAGGGCGAGAAACTGGCCAAGGAGCTGAAGGCGGTCAAATATGTCGAGTGCTCGGCCCTCACACAGAAGGGCCTGAAAAATGTATTCGACGAGGCCATCTTAGCCGCCCTGGAGCCGCCAGAGCCATCCAAGAGGAGGAAATGCAGATTCCTCTAATTCTTTTTGTTTGTTGTTTTTCGGTTGTTTTTTTTTCTTCGCTCTCAACATAAAAAAATCAACAAAAAAAACCAGTCACGCGTACTATATAACTATATATACAAGATATGTGTATATGTAACTTTCTGTCTTTTTTCT
Organism: Drosophila robusta; assembly: GCA_035043565.1. Lineage (NCBI taxonomy): Eukaryota > Metazoa > Arthropoda > Insecta > Diptera > Drosophilidae > Drosophila > Drosophila robusta. Next base: position 11,280,292 of record JAWNMW010000257.1, on the reverse strand, counting down.
TTTAAATTGTACTTTTCTATTCTCGCCTGTGGCAAGTGTCCCTCCAATCCGCCCCTATCACCAGTGCGCCGCCTCTAAGCAAAAGCTAAAAACTTAAATTTGTAATTGGCAATTTTATTTTAAACGTATTTTTTACATTTTGTTTCGCTAGCTTGCCCAGCGCTTCCTCCTCTCCCCGCTCGGTTCCACCTCTTTAATGTTTTGGCGCAATTTTCTTATAAGATGAAAGAGAATAATAAGCAAAAAAAACAAACAAAAACAACAACAATAACACTAGCAAAACAAATTATTTATATATACATATATACAAAATTAAGAGAAGGAAAAGAAAGGAAAAACAAAACAAAACAAAAAAAACAAGAACAAAAAATGAAAATATGCAATTTTGTGTTTTGCATAAATACAAGTATATATATATATATATATATAAAAAGTAAAAATAACCTAAAAGTAGCAGCTAATAAAAATACCAGCTGAGTACAGTGTGAAAAAAGCTGCTCACAGCAATAGAGAGAAGCGAGCAGAGAGACAAGAAATATAAAAATACACACATACATATACATACGTACATACATACATATAATGATATATGGAGCAAAATAATAATAAATATAAATGCATGCAAATGTCTACCAAATCTTTTTGAGCATTTGTTTACAAAAACACGCAATAATAACGGTACATCAAATTTGCGCTCGCGTTAACTAACACAATATAAAAATGAAAGCAAAAAAAATAATATGCGTAATGTATGTAACCCTATAATGTAATAAAAGTAAGAGTATTGAAATATATAAGGTTGCAAAAAATACAAAAATAATTAAAAAAAAAAACAATTACATAAGTATGATCCAAAACAACAGCAACAACAAACGACAGAAAAAAATTTGTATTGTAGTTCAGCATAAAAAACAAAGCGTAGCAAAAGAACTAATGCATTTTTTAATATTTTTATATGTATACATTATCAATTTTTACATTTTTTTTAGACCTTAGGCATTTGACATTGATTTCAGATATAATAAAAACGAAAAAAAATAAAAAACGAAAAAACAAATATATGTTAAAGAAAAACCAACAATTGGAAGAACTTTGGCCTTAAAGCGTTTTGATCCACTTGCATTTAATAGCCGCCAACGCCACATCGCTCGCTGCCGTTTCCTCAAAGCCGGCGCTGCCTGCGAAATCAATGCTATCGATGTCCTGGCGCAGGCTGCGCTGCTCGTCCTGCATCAGCTGCTCGATGCCGTGCCAGGCAATCATAACGCCATTGTCGGAGCAATAGCGCTTAGAGGGACGGTAGCAGCGGCACTTGTACTCGCTGGCCAGGTGGGCCAGATTCTCGAAGATCGCATCGTTGTTGGCCACGCCGCCGGAGATGACCAGCGTCGGCGGCGTCGCACCGAAAAGCTGCTGCTGCAGACAGTACTCCAGGGCGCGCTGTGTGCGATGCATCAGATGGCGACTGACTGCCCGCACCAGGCCCGCACAGAAGTCGGCATAGTTGCTAATGATGCCGTCGGGCGGCGTGCGCTCCGCCAGCTCGCGACGGCGTATGGCCCGAAAGGAGTTGTTCTTGATGCCCGCAAAGCTAAAGTTGCAGTTGCGCTGCTGCGACAACGGCAGCGGGAACTCGTAGGAATCCGGCTGCTGTGCCGCTCGAGCGGCATGCTCGATGGCCCGGCCGCCGTTCCACAGCCGATACTGGGGCAGCACGTAGAGGCGCAGGCGTCGCGCAATTTTATCGAACGCCTCGCCGGGCGCATCATCCAGCGTTTCGCCGAGCAACGTCAGACGGCCGGGTCCGTAGACCATGACTAGCTGACAGTGACCGCCGCTGATGAGCAAGCACAGGTACGGATAGCTGATGTCGGCCGGCTGCTCCATGCGCGCCTGCAGCGCATGCGCCTCCATGTGATGAACGGGCAGCAGGGGCTTCTGGTGTCGGCGCGCCAGGTGGCGTGCAAAGCGCAGGCCCACAATTAAACTCAATGGCAGACCCGGTCGCGTGGTCACCGCAATGGCCGCTAACTGCTCCGGCGCCAATTGCGCGTCCTCCAGGCAGCGCTCGTAGGCAGCCGCAATGCGCTCTCTATGCAGATCCTGGGCACGTGGCGGAATGATGCCCCCATAACTGTAATGGGCTGTCATATACGCATGCGAGTTGCTATTATTGTTATTTATTTACCGTGTGTGGAACTCTTGTTGGGACTCGAGCACATTGGCGTGCACGCGCCCTTTGGTGTCGACTATGGCGATGCCCGTGTCATCGCAGGACGTCTCGATGCCCAGCACATAGCTGACCAGGCGTTGGTTCAAGCGGCGGCATACGGGCGGACATTTGAGCAGCTGGACGGCAACTGCATACATAATGTAGGAAAAAGCCGGCTATTTAAAAAAACAACACACGGTGTCAGCATCTGGCAACACTAACTTTTGAGCACTGTCTTTAGCTGGCAGCGCTGCACTCAAGTGTGACTAGCTGGCAGCGCGGCCACTAGCTGTCAGCACTGGCTTTTTGTCGCCGTCTGGCAGCACTAAATTCAAAATTTAACAAATGATAGACTATTATATCCAAACCATAAATTTTTTAATGAATATTTCTCGTTTTACTGATTTACTCATAAATATAAAATACGTTTATTCAATATATGCACTATTTTACTATATTTCTAAACTTCTTAAACTGCCCAAAATTATTATTTTATAGCCATAACGAATTCTGCGTTTTCGAAATGAGCTTTATTTAAAATTTTCTTATTTAAATTTTTTAATTTTTTTTTTAAATATTTAGCTTGATTTGGAAAAATAAATGCACACGCACATTTTAAATACATATTAATTTATTATGTGTTGTATTTTGAAAACTATAATAAATAATATTGATTTAATCATTTTGCAAATGGAAAAGTGCAGTTTCTTAATTGCTGTACGCAAGTTTTGCGTACACGCACCAAATACACACGACATGACATGACTCCCCACCGCACAACACGCCCCCCTCCCACCCCTTAGTTTTGAAACTCTTACAAATACACAATGTCTAGTAATTGGACTATGCATGTAGATGCACGTAATATAAGTGATCCAGTTTGGAGTACCGGATGTTTTTGGCCTTATCGCTCGTAGTAGACGCGATAATAGAGTGTTTTGGACCGCCAAATGCTATAGCTATTGTCGAATTTCAGCAAATAGACACCCTCGCCGGGATAGGAATGCGAACCCACATAGACCTCGTTGTAGCATTCGCGCCGATAGATTGGCACAATAATGGAGATCGGCGCCTTTGCGGCGGCAGCCGCATTTTGTGCGGCAAGCGCATTGCGATCCTGCGACAGCGATCCCGACTCCAGATCCTCGGTGGTTGACAGATAATCCTCGTCCACACAATCCTCATCCTCGTCGCTGTCGCTAACGTGCACGGTCACCTCGCTGGTGACGGGCTTGGCCCACTCAAAGTAGATGCCGAATCCGATGTCGTAGTTGTCCGTGGCAAACTCCCAAAATATGCACTTGCCATTCAAATTCGTGGGCACACGCACCTGCACAAACAGCCAAGAAGATTAATCAGTTACAATATATATAGAGCAAGCAATTAATATTCAGCTTTATCAATTTCAATTGAATAAGGAGAACAAGTTTCATGGAACCGTTTTCCACTAATTTTTGCATGCTGGCAACTGAAATTTTCTAAAACTCCGTTCAGTTATTTACGGTTATGACAAAATATATAGCTTATATATTAATATAGTTTGCTAACTATTGCGCTTGGGGCTGTGCATTGTTCGTCAGTCAATCAATCAATCAGCTAAAACTGTTATCAATATATAAAATAGATATCAATGAAGTAATCAATCAGTCAGTCAGTCAATCAGTGAATGAGTAAAGTTTACTATAAGTAAGCTGGCTGAGTCGAGGTCAAATAAATAATAATAATATAATTATAACCAGCAGTCAGTCAGTCAATCAATCAATCAGTACACACGATTTCATGCATTTATTAACAATACAAAAAACTGTTTTATCTGCATAGATAAAGGCGGAACTCACCGTTACCGTGTCGCCATGTCCAATGGTGATGACGCCATCGCCATCGCCGGCGGACACTTCAGTCTTAAACTGTTCGATATCGGGACGCGTCCAAATCTTGGCCGGACGTATCATCACATAATCGTCGTACTCATCGCAGCCCAGCTGCTCCGACTGGGCCAGCTGCTCGCCCGACTGCAGTTGTTGCTGCTGCTGCTGTTGGCTTTCAAATTCGCTGAGCTGCAGTCCTTCCATGGCATTGGTCAGGTCAGCGGTGGCAGGACCTTCGATGATGCTGCTGCTGTTGTTGTTGTTGATGTTATTGCTGCTGCTGTTGTTCTGCTGCTGCACCTCCGCTGCCGGCACCATTGCGTTGTCCTTGTCCAGCGTCTGCTCCTGCTGCTGCTGCTGCTGTTGGTTCTGATTCAACTCTCTTTGGCTCTGCAGATGCAGTTGCTGCATATACTGATGATAGTGCTCCCGCTGCAGCTGATGGATAAGCACGGCCTGCTGCTCGGGATTGCCGGGGAACTGCTTCTCCGCGTACAGCTGCAATCGGTAATAAAATAACACGCATATTAGTCGCGCATATCCTTCAATATCGACCCAAACCAGCTGGCGTCATTTTGTTGTTGGCGCCAATTGGGCCGTGACCTCATTCGGTTCAGTGCCAGACGACAATTAACATTTATTATTGACACGTTTGCGGCGACAATGGCCCGCGTCGGGTTGGGCAACAACAGGTGCAAGTGTCTGGCCAAACAAACAGCGCGTGATTGTGCTCGACTGCAAGATATCCTCTGGCACGCTATGGACTAAAATCCAATGTGAATTGTTAATCAAATATTTTTAAGCTGCCTATCGGATCTGCACTGGATACATTCGTTGCAATTGAACTAGTCTACAAACTAAATATAATTTATTAATAATATTTGGCATATTTTTAATTATTATTAGCTCTAATACTCTTCTATCTCTGAAGTAAATTTATTATCAACCGTAATACTTTTCTTATTTAGCTTACCTATTTATAAATTTATGACTATACTATAAACCACATAAATCAACAAACAAGTAAGAACGTTGTAATCAGGTGTAACCGACTGGGCAATGCTCGTTCGCAGCATAACAGCTTAAAGCTTTTTTGTGGGAGATATGGATTTTTGCGGTTTACCCGCCCCTAAGATATATGAATTTTTATCAATGTGCCACACCTCCAGTGGGCACATCCAAAAAACTTCCTGTGGTCAGCAGTAATCTGTTGAAACATTTTTTTATTTATCTAGCTGTAAAACTAAGGGAGATATATATATTTTATTGAATTGTCACTTTTTCCGACGCGGTCGTACACGAATACATATTGCAAATTTCAAATCTAGTTTTAATACGGACGCACAGCAAGACGGACATTTCACCAACCCAATATACTCTTTTGACTTTGTAAACGAATTTTGATTGGTTTTTCTTCCTAGTGCGTGACACTAAAATTTGCCATAAATGCCGCTTTTACAAAACCACCAACGTTTGTAAATAATTTGTATATTTATAATGCAAATTAAATTTTCAATTATAAAACAGCGCCAGTTGTGAACTATATTTTAACTAATTTCAAACCACTTTTGAGCCAACTCACAGCCTACTGTTTTGAACTTTTTAGCTTATTTCGAATTGCCATTTAATCACTTTCTAATGGAACCTTTATATGCATTTATGTCATATACAAACAATATAAATTACTTTATACAAAATTACTTTATTTTTGTCACCAATTTTGTATAAATTAAACGAAACTATATTTCAATTAGTTTTAAACGTTTTTCAAGGACTTTTTAATCGATTTCAAAATAAAACCGAAAAATATTAACTAATTTCTAACCACTTTTAACTATATTTAACTTATAAAATGTAAACTATTTATGTAATCATTTTGGGCACCTATTTTAATCGCCTTATATATACCTAATACATTAATTGTATTATCTTCTTTGAAATGGTTTGAAATAAGGTTCTAAGCAATTTTTGAATATGTTTTTAACCATGTCTAAACCGCTTTGTAGTCGACTTAAAGATAATAAAATTGAATGTAATCACAGTTTGCGCGCCTGTTTTACGTAGTTTTGAAATAAAAAATATATTATCCTATTACATCAATATTAATTTCTTTGAAATACGATGCCAAAAAATGTTTTAACTAGTTTCAAACCACTTTTCAGCCTATTTAAACGACTCTTAATTCGACTGCCAATATATAAAAAGTAAGCAATGCTCGTGTTTTACATTTTTGCATAGGCTATATAAAGCGAAATTGCTATACTATAAGAAAAATCCACATTTCTCAAGTGGAAACACTGAAGTGGAACACAGATAAGTTTCATAGAATAAAACAATTGCCTAAACATAATTTATCCCAATGCTATCTGAGGGCTCTTAATCGTTGTTTGACTTAGCAAAGCGCTTATCACATGCAGGAGCATACACTGGCACAACGGCTGTTATACCCTCTTATCGGGGGTTGGTTGCATACGTGGTATTAGAAAATCGATTGCCTGTCGCGGTTGATTTACCTTAAACTGCTGATATGTCTGCTTGTTGAGCGCATCCTGGAGCTGGCGTCGCTGCAGCTCCTCCTTGTAGCCCTCCTCGAGCAGCTCCTGCTGTTCGCGTTCGCGCTTCTGCCGCACCGCCTTCTCCTGTTCCATGCGACGCAACTCGGCCTTCAGCTGGTCGTCGCGATTCTGGCGCACGGCCTCGATGTACGGACGAAAGGCACTGCACATGGTGTCCAGCAGGTCGATGAAGCCCTCCATTGCCTGCTCACGCGTGATGTCGCCCAGCAACTGCCAATGCTGCTGTCTGTCCCGACCGATCACGTCCAAGACGCCCAGAGCCGGAGCATGGTTCGTCTTGAAGGGTCCCAGCGAGGCCTGCTGCTTGAACGCGATCAACTTGAGGTTGTCCTCGTAGGACAGGTGTATGGCCTTGCCCGAGTTCTCTGCAACGGATATTAAAAGAAATTCAGAGGAAGCCACATAAAAGCCACGACATGTATATATATATATATATATATATATATATATATGCATTTTTTACGTTTGTAGAATGTAAAGGCGAGACGATAGAGCTCCAGCAGTGGGAAACCCCATTTTTCCAGTGCCGCTGTGGTGCTTGGTGCGCTGCTGTTATCCATTGTCTTTGTTTTAATTAGAAATATCTTTGGCGCTACAAAAGTATTAGCACAGCAGAAAACAAAAATAAATAATAAAATCTGACAGTGTGTGTGTGTATGTGTGTGTGTACGTGTACGTGTGCGGCAGTGTGGGTGAGCGAATTAGAAACAAGAAATATCGTACTTACACGATTACATTACGATAGTTCGATTAACAACACGTTCTGAGCCTCAATAAAAAAACAGCCTGCTGACTTAAGTGCCAGTAGAATTTGAAATGTGTCCAATGTGTTTTGATTTAGGTTGCCATGCTTACGGGTTTTTTACAATTAATAAATGGAAAAGGTAGCCGAATTCGCGCAGTAACATTTGACTGCCAACAGCTGATTGGTTTATTTTGATTTATCTTTGCGAAATAATCGAATAATACGGCCCCCATTTAGTCGATTATTTTCAGGATTTGCTCATCTTAAAAGTTTTAAAACTCTTAGATGATTACAATTTCTAATTGTATTTTAAAATCACCGCTTACCTTCGTTGTCATATCAGCTGTTTGTGATATTGATACTTTTATAATTTTTAGAACATCGATAAATCATCGCAAAAAACACGAATCATGGCGTATTGCGAAATTTTTGCAAATGCTATGCGAGATATTTTGTTTCTAATGGGAAAACGTAATTTACATATTCAACATTACTAAATATGTTAGGTGTTATTTGCTGTTAGCACATTAAAATACTAGCTAGTGCAGACGTTACAGGAACTATCGATATACGCCAAACGAGCTATTTGCAACACTGGCTCGCAACAGCTGTGTTGTTGGTGTTCCTGTAGGCCTGCCTACACGTGCGCTTATTCCGTGTTATATTATTATTCTTCTAAATTGGTTGTTTTGCATTAATTAACACAGAAATATGGGCAGCACGCGTTTCTTCCTTGCCGACCTGCCGGCCCGCACAACTGAGCAGGATTTGCGTGCGTTGTTCCAGGACTACGGCGAGGTGGAGCGCGTGGAGCTGAAGACGAAAGATCAGTTTGTTGATGCCGGCGAAACGGTCGCCAAGATCATAGCATTCGTTACGGCCTACACGGAGGATGCCGACTACTGTAAGCGGGCAAAACAAATAAAAACCAAATCTATATGTCAAATTTTTGCCAGGCCTCAATGAGCTCAACTGGCAGCGGCTGCACGGCGCCAAGCTGAAGGTGTCCCTGGCCAAGGAGTCGTTTCTGGACCGCCTCAAGCGCGAACGCGACGAGAGCAAGCACAGCGAACAGTCGCAGCCCGACAGTGGTGAGTTCAACCAAAACAGTTCCCGTTTGCTGGCGCAGAATACGCAAAACAAGCGACGCGTCTTCGGGGAGGACGAAGAGATCAACGACGAGGACGTGGCGCCCGAGCTGCTGATCACCAAGAAGCGTGCCGCACACTCCATTCACAACGGCCGAGTAAGTGAAGGGCGGCATATCTATTGAGTGTAGATCGGTTCTAAAATGTTCGCTCTTGTAGATTGTCATCCAGCAGGAGCACGATGTGAAGCCGCTGCACGTCATCGAGCAGCACAAGAAGCCGGGCAGCAAGAGCCTGGACGGCAAAGCCTCGATAGCGGATTTGAAGCGCAAGGAGTCGTTGAACAAGATGAAGCAGCAGCATCAGCAAAAGAAATCCGCCATACAGCTGGCATTGGCCTCCATGGAGACGGGTCAGGCCAAGCGCATCAAGTTCAGTGATGCCGAGGAGGAGGACGAAGTTCAGGAAAAGGCCAAGCAGAAGCACACTAAAAAGGATCTCTTCGAGGATGCCGATGAAGATGAACAGGAGGAGGAGCAGGAGGTGTTGTTGCCGCAGCATAGCGGGAAGAAGGGCGAACGTCTGGTGGAAATGCAAAGCAAACAGAGCTTGGATCCAAGATTTCGTATAACAGCAAATTTTGTTCCCGAGGAGGAGGATGGGGAGGAGGAGCAGCCGGATGAGGAGGAGCAGCAGCCGGAGCACGCAGAGGATAACGAGCGCAACTGGCAAATGGGCATTCTGGAGCAGGTGATTGGCCGCAAAATAGACAGCGCCAGTGCGGCCGCCACCAAAGCGGGCAAGAACAAGAAAATGCTGCGCTTCGATCCCGCCAAAGAGGAGCACCAGAAGCTGGTGCGTGTCAAGCCCAGCAAGGATATCAAATCCAAGCAGCAGCAGACGGACACAATTGCCAGCGATGCCGCCACGACGGCGGCGCCAGTATCGCAGAGCGCGTTCTATGTGGTGACGGACACGCTCAAGCAATCGCTAAAGACGCGCGGCGAGGGCTTCAGTCTGCTGGAAATGTTTGGCAGCAGCCACGAGGAGGCGCTGGCCGAACGACAGGATCAGCTGGAAAAGTTAGGCCACGAGAAGATACTGGTCAGCAAGTCCAACAAACTGGGTCTGGGCCAGGTGAACCCATTCAGCTATGACTCCTCCGACAGCGAAGACGAGGACACGGCCGAACAGCAGCCGGTGGTGGCCAATGAGAACGAGGCGCCCGCCAAGAAACCGAGCAAACAAAAGCAAAAGAAGCCGCAAATCTTTATGGAATCCTTCTTCATACCCAAAAACGATGTCAGGCTCAAGGGTAAGTACTCATTTAAAAACGTATCTACAATTTGTGCTCACCTCTGTTCTATTTTACAGAAGGCGCCAAGTTCTTTAAATCCGGCAAACCGGAGCTGGAGAACGAGAACTACGATGTGGTTAAGAAGCGTCTCAAGTTCATGATTACCAAGAAAATAGCAAAGACGCACAGAAATCAGCCCGGCAAAGTTGTCAAGAAGAACAAGAATAAAACGCGAAACAAGCGTAATTATAGTTAATTATATTATATTTTACAATAAAATTTTAAGTTCAATGAATGTTTCCAATTGGATTATTGAATTAGCATAGCGTGCTTTTAGGCTGGCATTTTAAATTCGCGAGGCAACCCTGGGGTGAGTGGGAAATATGTTCATATATCGATATCGATACCGGCAAATCAAAATGTTGCTCTACGTTTCCAAATGTGAGTAAATGTTTTTCATAAATTTTCGCTTGATGCAATTGGTTTCAATTTAGCTGACAGCTGTTTTGCTTATTTTGAATAGCATATTTTTAGGCTTGCGCCTATTAAAATTGATGACATCGATATCAATATACAGAGCGCAAAAAAAAAATTTTTGTACTCACATTTTAAAGTGCTGAATAGGCCGCCATTTTGAAATTTAAATTTCGTTGCTCGAAGCCCACAAATGCAGAACCAAAAATGTAATCTTAAAATTTGACTTGATTTATAATGCATACATACACATAATTTAATTTTTAATCTGCGGCTTATTCATTGTTTTATTAACTGAGTGACAGCGGGTATTGTTCTCATGTTAAACTATCATTATCGATACCGGAAGCCATTTTCAAATATTTAAATTGCGGCTCAAAGCCCAAAAAAATACAAATCGTTTTTTTGTTTCTTTCAAAATTTGGTTTTTGTGTATTTAACTAAATTAAAAAAATTGATGTATACATAACATACACACATACATATTAATATGTTCCTGCACAAATGCATTTGAGCCCCATTTTAGCTCCAACTTAATTTAAATATAATTTGGTTGAAAACAATTATATATATATGTAAAAAAAGGTATAAGGATCGGCGGGAGCCGAGCACATAAAACGCAGACATGCCAGTTAACAAAAAGGAGCTAAAACTTGAATGACAAATTGAATGAAAATTAAACAAATATTTATAAGAAAATTTTTGACAAACATGCAAGATGATTACATTAAAAATATATATTGCGTGGAGGTCTGCGTCTATAACTAGAGGATTCATTGAACCTTAGACTATATAAAATTAAGTTAGTGCTGGCACAAATATTGCGTCTGGCAATATTAAACTTAGACAAAGATAAAATAAGGTTTCCGTTTAAGCACTTGGGCTACATTAAGTAAACGTTGCAAATCTCATATAGATTCGAGACATGGCTCGTCTTTGGCACTGCATTCAAGTTCAAGTTCAAGTTGAAAGTTCTCTTTTCCTTTTCCTTTCTTGATTTTTGGGATCTCTACGCTTGCTCGGCGGCGTCCGCTGTGGCCGCATCCTCGTTGTTGTCATCGGACTCAACGACAATGGCATCTGGTTCGTCGGCAACTGTGGCCGCATCGGCGGGTGTGGAGGCGTCGCTTGAAGCTTTAGCCTGACTGGGTTGAGCTGCAGCGGGCTCCGGCGCCGGCGCAACTGCAGCAACAGCAGCTAATGCTATTGTTGTTGCTGCTGTTGTTTCTGCCTCTGCTGCTGCTGCTGTCGTGGCTGCCCTGCCCGCGGCCAGCGTCTCAATTGCAATGACTGTGCGCTCGAGCAGATTCATGAAGCGCTCCTCGCGCGCATCCATGCGCTTGAGCATCTCCTCGTCGCGCTTCTCGCGCCTCTTCAGATACTCGATCAGCTCGTAGTTGGTGCTGTCGCCATCGGTCGATGTGGACATCTTGCGCTTGCCGCTCTTCAGAGATGCGGACGAACTGCAATCGGACAGATTGTCCGTGTCCACAATGACATCCGGATGCAGGATGTTTTGATCGATGCTCGGCGAGTAAAAGTTCTGTGCGCTGCAAGAAGAAACAGCATAAAAAGGGAGGCATGTTTTCGGGTCTCTCAGCTCCCCACTCACCCATTGTAGTTGGTCTGCATCAGCTGAATGTCATCCGGATTGAATTCACCCTCGGACAGCGGTTCGGATCTGTGCGGAAGAAGCAAATGGAAGTTTATTTTGTGAGTATATTAAGATTAGCCGGCTTAAATACTTTTCCACCTATATTTCGCTCGTGGAAAATTTGCACTTTATGAATTTTCACCCAAAAATTTAAAAAGAAATTTGAAGTGGTAAAAAATGGTAAAGAATTAAAAATCAATTATACATATGTATAAACTAAATGTATGAATATCATTAAAATAACAAATCAGTCTATCGATCAATCAGTCACTCAGTCAGTGAGTGAGTCCATCAATAGTTTTATATTCATAGGTGAAATCAATATTAATAAGCAATTAGTAAGCACGTTGTCGTTAATCAACAGTCAGTCACTCAATCAATCAGTCAGTCAGCATAAACACTTATATGAATTAGATTAAATATATATTAATAATCAATCAATAACCAATAAGTCAGTCACTCAATCAATCAGTCAATGAGTGAGTCAATTCAATCCATACGTCAACGTAATTAGTTTTATATGTATTTAATGAAATCTATATTAATAATCTATAAGCAATCAGTCAATCACTCAATCAATCATTCATATATCCAAACAATTGGACAGTCCTCACAAAGGTTTTTACGTGTATTACATTTAACCTATATTGACAATCAATCAATAGTCAATCAGTCAGACACTCAATCAATCAATCAAGAGCAGTTACTCACTTCATGGATATGTTGTTGTCGTTGGCACTGTTGCTGTTGTGGTGCAAGTTGAGTGGCCCGTTGCAATCCTTGTCGAAGTCGGGCGCCTCGGGCGGCTCGTGGAGGCCGTGTCCGTGATCCTTAAATGCAGCATTGTGATTGTGATTGTGGCTGTGATTGTGCTGCGGCTCCTGCTCCTGGCCGTTGACCTGCTGCAGCTGGGGCTCGTGGCGCAGTTGGGCGGCAACGGCCGCAGCAGCGGCTGCCACGGCGCCGGCCACCTGCAGCTGGAGCGGATTATCGTCGTAGACGCTGGCGGGCAGGCCGACGCCGACGTTGACGCCCGGATGGCCGGGCAGGCCGCCGCCGCCGCCGACGCCACCATTCGAGCAGGGTCCCTCGCTGAGCTGCGTCTCCACAAAGTGATTGGGCATGAAGCGCTCCAATTTGCTGGCGCCGCTCTGCGAGGAGTCCGTCGAGTGGGCGGCGTGGCTGAGGCTCTGCAGCAAGCTGTGCTGTTGCGGCGTCAGGTTGTCCTTGTTGAGCAGCACGCCCAGCTCGGCCGCCTGTCGCCGTCGCTGGTAGTAGGAGAGCTCGTTGTGGTTCTTCGAGATGAGCGCCAGCCGCTTCCCATTGGAGCCCCAGCACTCGCCGCGCTGCTCCTCGATCTCCTTGAAGAGGAACATGTACGGCCAGTTGCGACGCACATGCCGCTCCGGGTTCTTCTTCAGCTGCGTGTAGATCTTCTTGAGGTTCTCGTACCGATTGCAGCACTGTTTGGCCGTTCGCTTCCGCGCGCTGAACCGGTTCAGCACCTCGGCGACCATCTCCCAGACGCTCGCATGATTCTTTCGGTTCGATTGGAACGCGCTCTGGATGCGCTCCGACTTCACAATGTTCAGCAGCGCCACCGACTCAGGCACATTGAAGTAGCTCTCCGGCGTGCGCGGCGCCCGCTGGTGATGATAGCTGCTGCTCACGGTGGGCGGGTTCTTCGTCTCCTGCGTGGTGGGCGGGGCAATTGCAAGTGAAGACATTTTTAAAGAGATTTAAACAAATTTAATAAGAGTTTTTCGGTCAGGTGTAACCAACAGCGCAATACTCGTTCAGAGTCTAATAACAACATAGCATTATTTATAAAAATTACAAAAAATTAAAAAGTATATCACATATAAAAATATAAAATAAATATAAATGTAATATAATATAAAATAATAATAATAACAAGTACGAACGTTGCAGTCGGACGTAGCCGACTTCGTATTACTTGTTCACAGTACATAGTAGTTACTCATTTTCGTATTTCTCTCAAAAATCATGCCAAAATTGACAAAATTGTGGACATGCACAGCTCTCGGATCCATTGGTTGCATATTTCAAAAGCTCATAACTTTGTCAAAACTAAACCGATTTTCATTTTTGATAGCATTTTTTTCATTATTTTCATGATGGATTCTGCATTTCAAATATATTTATTTTTGAAAATAAAATTTTTTAAATTTTTTTGTCAAAAAAAACATGTACTTCCCCCTTACTCATTTTTGAAAATTTTTTGTCACAATTAGTATAAAAAACAACATTAAAACCGGTTCTGAAATGTTTGATGGCATTTTTGTCATGGTTTTTTGTCATTTATATTCATTATTGAAAATAAAATTTTTTGCATTTTTTTTGTCGAAAAATGCATGCATGAGTATGTACAAGTGACATCAAACAAGAAAATCGGTTCAGTTTTGAGAACGTAAACGGAGAGAGATACAATTAGCACAAATGTAAGTCTGTATGGGAATTATTGGATGTAATTTTCCAACATTTTCGAGTTTTCAAGATCAATAGATGAAGTAAGGTGAAACTCGATGGACTCAATTCATAGAAAAAGCATAAATCTTCTTAATGGGGTCAAGGATGCCATCGCTTCATCCCAACCTCATAATAACCTCTAGAACTGAAAAGTGGAAGTGGAATATAATCGTTTACATATTTCAAATGGAAACTACAAAGGTAAACTAACTGAATTGATATGATCCATGGCTCACATACCGTCTTGACCCTGTGGACCTTAGAACTGATAAGCAGTCGACTTCCCTTAAACTCGAGCAAATCGACTGGCCTTGATACCCTAACTAGCGGTGTAAGAATTGGGGGTTTAGACACGAAAATGCACTAAACAGTATTATAGCTAACTAAGAGCTTAATTGCTATTTTTTCAATACTGTTTTCAAAGTGCAAACGTTTGTACAGTGAGTTTATTGAAAATAAACAAAAATATAAAAATGAATTTAAAAAAATTAATATAATTGTCATGGTAAAATTTTAGGGGATTTTTGATAGATCTCCATTGCAAATTGGGCAAAAACAGATAACAATAAAAAAAAAGCTTTTGATAAAAATTATATAAAGGCTGTTTGTAATTTATCATTCCGTTCATATTCCCGCGCGTCCACTGTAGTATGTTTTTTTCCAGACAGATTTATTTCACATGATTTCTAAAAATTAGATCAACAAAATTTTAAGAAGTACTCTGTGTGAAGTAAATGTACTTCCACACAGATAAATGCTTCCTGGTATTTCAGGTGTTACCTGATGCCTTAAAAATATCTAACAAGCGTGAGACGTAAAAAAAATAAACATAAATAGATAATAAAATACCCCAACAATGCTGCTGCATAGGGAAATTTGAACTTGGCACGTGAGTGACCCTACCTGCACCCCACTAAAAGCGCCGCTTGCCAAAAAAAATCATTTTTAACTGTAATTGCATAGGCATATTTAGTGCGAGAGAGAGGGAGAGTGTGAGATGGGGGCGAGAGGTGGGGGCAGGAGTTTGCATTCGGCATTCTCGCATTGCGATCGTGTTTGGCAAAGAGACTGACATGGCTTTTGTCTCTCGCTCTCTCCAAAAGAGATTTGCTCTCTTTGGTGTTGTGTTTTTGCTGTGCTTTTGATAGGTGCTTTACTTACCATTTGAAAATTCTTTTGAGTCAGCAGCTTATTTCACAGAAGCAACGGCGGCGGCGTCGACGTCAGCTGCTACGCTGCAGCAGCAGCAGCAGCGGCAGCGAGTGTTTGTGCTGAGAAGGCGTAACGCTGAGATTCGCTGTATTCTCTATTTTAACTTGGTATCCGTTTTGTGTGCACTTTTGCAGCTGCTGCAGTTGGCGACGTTAGCATTTCAAAAAACAAAAAAAATAAGCAGAAAACCGTTTAAAAATAACGCACTTCCAATTGGTGTGTACACACTGTAAATATTACATATGCTTACATACATATACAAACATGCACATGCATATGTAAATGTAGCGATGCATGTGTGTGTGTGTGCACTAACCGAAAGGCGAGCAGAAATCAGAGAAAAATACTTTGGCGAGCACTTGAAACGCTTGTTCGATGGGTTCTTTTTCTCTCAATGTTTTTATTTTAATTTCTTTTTTTGTTTTTGTTTGTTGTTGACAACAAAACGGTGCGGCCGTCGACGACGACTATTAATATTTAGAAGTTAACCTTTTAGCCTCGGACTGCGGCTCATCGGCTACAGTTGAAAATAAAGCGACAAAAAAGAAAAAAAAAACAAAAGTAAAACACAAATTTATATACATGTGTATTTGTATTTGTCTTCATACAATGTGCACATGTGTGTGTATGTATGTGTGTATGTGCATGTGTATTTAGTACGAATATAACTGACGGCGGCTGCTTTGTTTTTGTTTTTATTTTTATTTTTTTATTTTTTATTTTGTCGCCTTTTTGGTATGAATAAATAGCTGTTCTTATGCGCTTTGGCGCTTTCCAGCGATCGGGGGCCGCAACACAAACACAAATAATCGTGAGCACACGAGCATATTCCACACGCTCACGCACGCTCACGTTCACTGGCAAACGGTTATTTCTTGCACTTGCACTTTGTTGCACATTTCCATTCAAAATACTCAACGCGATGCTCTGCTGCGCTCATTTTGGCGCTCTCGCGCGTTTGTTCTCGTATTCTTATTGGCTTTTGCTGTTTACAGCAGTACATATTGAAAAATATACGCACGCACACATTTAGAGGAATGCATGCAAGTGTTGTGTGTGTGTGATGTTTGCATGTATTTGCGCGCGACCGTGCCAAATATCCGTTTGTTGGGTTGCCTTTGAAATTGCACTAACCAACACTACAACTAACCGAAAACAGATCAGATATTAAACAACAACAACGGCAACGACGACAAACAAACGGGCAACGAAAATGAAACTGAACTTTTCGTCACGATCCCGTTGCCGATACTAACGGCAGTCACAGACACAGACACACATTGCGCCAAGTTCTGCTACGATCGTTAGGCAGGCGGACGCCTCGCGTTTGCTGCTGCTGCTGTCGCTGCTGCTCCTCGGGACTGCGTGCGTCGTTGTTGTTGTTGCTGTTGGCCTGTGCTTTAACTTAGTAGATAGTAGCAGCCGCGACAGCAGCAGAGGCGCTGCGCTCTCACTTTTTCACATGTGTTCAAATGTCTGGCTGCGTGTGTGTGTGCGAGTATGCATATAAATATACATAAATACATATGTATGTCTACTTATAGAATCGGAGCAGCAGCGGCGGCAGCGACCATAAGAGCAACGGGAATAGACAGTTAACTGATGCCCCCAGCCTATGGCGATTCTGATTTCGATTTCGATGTCGATTCAGTCGAGCCAAGGAGGCAAACACACACTCATGCATGCATACGTGTATATATGTATACAAATATGTATGTGTGTGCGTTGAGAGTTTTTCTCCGGGGCATGGTGCATGTGCAGGCTAAAGGGATCTATGGGCATTACCGTGCTGCAGCAACAACCGCAGCAGCGAGTGGTAAAAATCGTAGACTATAAATAGATGCAAGTATGCTCGATATGTGTATGTATATATATGTGTGTGTGTGCATCTGCACCCCAAAGAAGCTGCGACTCGGTTGATGATCTTTTGCTCAGTAAAAAAGAAAAGAAAAACATGAGAAACTGAATTCCCCAAACAAATCGCAACTGTTTATTTACTAACTACATATTCTTGAAGTTGGACTGTTTATGACTTTTTGGTACCAATCGACGCAACATTTATTTGAAATTCTTTACATGAGTTACAATCGTGCTAAAGTCCGGACTGGAATCAAACCATTCTGCATACATATCACCTTTAATATGAAGTGTTTTATTTATGGTAATCCGAGTCTAATTCTTACAACTTTTAGTTGGGTTCAAGAAATACATAATACTTGATTAGATTTTATTCCCATTAGCTTAACTAGAAATAGAGTGAACAAATTGTGTTTAACTGCCTAAACATTAAGCTTAAATAAAATATGTATTACATCAGGCTGATTCTGATCACTTTTCATTACGTCTACCTAAACTACTAACCAACTTCTTGAAGTTAGGGTAGTATAGAATTATTTATACTTATCAAATTCCATTTCCGCTTTGCTTGAAGATAGGATATGCAATGATATATTCGTTCTACGGATCAGTTTAAATATTCTTTATAATTATCTTAATTTAAAATTCTATACTTTCAATTTCAAAATGGTTCGGGGTATTGAAACGATGTTTAATTTTCAAATTAATTTTAATAAAACTGTCCAAACCTCCCACTGTAAAATCAATGAATTCTTTAGGCAGATCATATTATGTTATAACTGTAACTATTTTTAAACGAAATTTTAAAAAAATTATTCTTTAAAAGAAATGAGTATAATGCCCATTCCAACTCGCTAAACTTGAATGTTGCGTGGTTCAATTATTTATCAAATTATTCTTTAAAAAGAAATGAATATAATGCCCATTCCAACTCGCTAAACTTGAATGTTGCGTGGTTCAAGAACCATTTCTCATTGATCGATTTAATATTCTAACTGGCTAAACCTTAGACTACAGACTGTCGTCGTAGTGCGTCTTCATAAAATTCAGCTGCAGTTTAAAGGTTGATATTCAAATCAGGGGGTCTACAAAATATGCATAAAGAATGCTAAGAATATGCGCGTTTACAACTGAGAAGTAAACACTTTGTAGACGATTTAACAAAAGCTAAAGTCAAGCAAGTAAGACTGCTCTCGTCGGGTGAGCTGGACCAGAGGATACCCTACACCTGATACCTGCATTGGAAGATAGAGATGTAATATTACAGACGAACATTCAAAAAACCTACAATTTCGATCGATACGACACGTACAATCGATATTGCTCGATAATACGTAACATTTATATTGATCGATAACAGACAGTCAATACTTATCAACAAGACTTACAAGCGAAATATATTGATTATATGTAAAGACTTATCGATATTAAGTTATCGATAGTTTGAATTCAACTTATTTTTCAAATTTCCCTACTAATCTCTGAGATAGACCGTTATACGAGGCGAAATAAACTCTTCTCAATATACTGATCAAGAATATATATAGATATATGTAATGGAGTCCGGAGTACCTTCTTCAGGTTATTATATATGTGCACATTTGCACAACTACAATATATGTACCTTGCTCTACGCATTTGCAATGGGTACAGGGTATCGAAAACAACGATTGACCCATGAACCCAAACCCAGTTCCCCCGTTCGCACCGATATTAGGGAACTTAAAACGTTCGATGCGATCGCCTTTCACATTGTAATCGAAATTGATCTTCATTGATTAGTTTTCGATTAGCGCACGAATCATGGAAGATTGTTTAACACATTACGAAATCGTTTAATTTCGATTCGAAATGATCGTATATATATATAAATATGTAGGTATATATAGTTAGAGATCGGAGTGGGCCTTTTTTTCTAATACGATACGACATGAGCACGAATCAGGTCAACGAAATCCTATCCACGACACGACTTCATTTTATAATATTATTATTATTTTGTACGATCTCTTAGCTTTTGTTGTTTCAATATTCGTCGATATTTGTAATATAACTTTTTTATATTTTTGAGTCGTGGTGTCGTGTCTTGTTCGAAAACACGACACGCGTCCAACTCGAATGTACGTACGTACTTTTGCTCCACCGGTATTTTTAATTTATAGTATGTACATAAAAGTCACACACACACATATGCACATGGTATGACTGCCAACGATCGTATTCTATTTGTAATCCAAAATAAGTGAATGTATCTGTATCTGTAGATGTAGTTGTATCTGTAGCCGTATGTGGTTCGCTTTACGAGCTCTCGTGCCCACTCTCTTTTTGATATTTTTGGTACAGCTGCTGGAGCCGCGTCTGTAAATGCTTTCCGTTATTCTTATTCGTTGCCGATGCCCCAAAGAATACGAAAAAAAAAACAAAAACCATTTCGAGACATATGTATGTATGCACGTACATCAGAGTAAAGTACTTGAAAGTACGCGTCCAGTCCACCCCAGCTACGATAGAGCACCGCATTCGGGGTTATCTTTGACTCAATAATTTACCATTGCATAAAATACAAAGACAAAAAAAAGAAGAATAAAAACTACGCCCTTATCCATAGAAACATATCATAATAATAAAGAGAACATAAAGAGAACAGTTTTTATACTTATTTCTCTTAAGAGTAATTTATGATAAAATTGAATAGAACTTCAATAACATTTCAATGAAATCCTTTAGATAGTTTTTAATAAACAAACTTCACTTGAATTATTTTATATTTAAATAACGAAATTCATCATTAAACATAATTATTTATTAAGTATCATCTCCTTTTAGTCTATAGAGTAATTCATCATAAATTTGATGGCATTTCAAATAAATCTTTTAAATAATTGTTAACAAACAAACCTTAGTTGAAGAATTTGAGTAGTAAAATCAATGTATTATTAATTAAAATTATTTATTTCACATAGTATAAATAATTCATTCTATTGAGTATTTGCTCAGAACTACACTTAGTCTGTATTTACATATTACACTATTTGTAGATTATAAAATACAGCTTTTAATTTAAAATAAAATATGTGGTGTTTTCTTCAACTGAGAAAAAACCCATCTCAAGATTTTTTAGAACTTTAAATAAAACAATTAAGTTAGGATAATGATCAGTGTATTTAGTTAATTTTAATTCTAAGCTTCAAGAAAATAAGTATTTAAATTTTTTTTAAAATATAAGAACAAGAAATATTACAAATAAATTATTTTCAGGTAAATTTAAAACAATGTAAGTATATAATATTTCATAAGGTCATCCTTATTTTCAATGTATTTAGTTGATTATCATGAAACTTAAAAAATGTAAGAACAACAAATATCATATAATTAAATAAAGATAACTTCCAACTTAATTTAAAGAAAAATAAGGATATGCTTACTATTAAAATCAGGTAGTCAAGTATATTAAATTGATTGATTCTTAAGCTCAGATCAAAGAAGATCAAACTTTAATTTTAAGCGGAAGAAAAATAAATATTTCCACAATTTGACTTGTTTTGATAGAGAAGAATAAGAGCTATAAAAATGTACAGTACTTAAAAAAAATAAATGTAACAAAAATAAATTCTATCTACACATAAAGAGAAATAAGTAAATATTGTAATTCGTTGAGAACAATTCTAATTTTAAGCTAAGAAAAGTATATAATATATAGTTTTCTGCGTAGTTACAAGCACCCCCCAAAATGTATTTATAAAGCGAAACAATTTGTCGCTACATATATATATACTTGAGAAATAAACTGAGTTCAACGAAAATAAATCTTAAATTATAGTATGCACGAAAATTATATATATGTTTAGTTAAAGAAATTGCCAAACTTAAGTGAAGAAAATTCCAATTTTTGGAGCGTTTTGCGTAGTTACGCGAATAATCCCAGGAAATGGTTGTGTAAATATTATGTATACATATATAGACGCATATAAGAATAATATATGTATATGTATAGCCAATACATATGTCGGTATCTTTGCGTTTTATAGCTATTGTCTTTGATCGTTGAACCATTCGTTGATTTTCGGTTTGTGTTTTCTTTTCGTTAAATTTCCTCTGTGTTTTCTCTGTTTTCAAACAAAATGAGTACAAGAGTTATTTTTAGAACTAAAAATTTTCTTGATTTTTTTACTCGTTAACATTTGCTTACGCTCCGTTCTTGTAGTAGTTGCTGCCGTTGTTGTTGTTGTTGTTGCCGTCGCTGTTGTCATCGACAAAGACGATGTCTTTGTTGTTATTGTTGTTGTTGCTGTTGTAGTTGTCGCTGGTGACTGTATCTCTGGGGTCTGTTGCTGTTGTTTTCCTCGTAGATTTTAGGATTTTTGCATACCCTTTACCAATTGAAAATGGTTAAAAACGGCTGTATCGCTTTGTGCTTGTGTTTGTAACAGGTGAAAGAAAGGATATCCGATCACACAAAGTATATATATGCATATTATTTCTTGATCAGAAGTATTTTCACAAAATTGAGTAATATTGATTCCCTTTTATTATGGTCAAGATAAGTTAATTAATTTATTCGATAGCATCACCCATTTTTTGATAATAGATACATATACATATATCGATTTTGAACTAATGTTATTTTTTTGAAAAAATTTAATTAGATTTTTAATCTAGGATTTTCAATGTACAGCGTATATAGACCAAAAATATTATACTCAGATAGCCTACCCAGCTTCTCCGCAAAAAACCATTTTTGGTACCCTGTTTAGTTTTAACTTGAAGAAGAAGCACAGCCTTTTTGTGTGTTAGAAATGAGTACACTTAGCGAAAAAAACAAGCAATTTTATACTTGAATCACTTGATTGGAATTCCAGGAATTGTTAAAATTTGATTAAAAGCAAAAATTTCCTAGTTTAAAAATAAAATTCTTATTTCACGAAGGTTATTTATAAGTCCCACAATTCCCAAAAATAAATTACGAAACTTTGTACTTCAATTAAAAAAGTTTTATTATGAGTTTTTTTTTAAATTGATGAATTTTATTTAAGTAATTCTGGCTTAATTAAAGAATATTTGGGAGATAAAAAATACATAATAAAAATTAATAAATTCCTCTCGTATTTAGTTTTCAAACATCGTTTATTTTTCCATATGTACAGGGTAGCTGCTAGTCGGTCAATGTCAACTAAAGCGCTCTTACTTGTTTTTCAAAGCAGAGCAACTTAAGTAACATTAGTTTTGAATAGTTCCGCAGATACACACACACACTCCCATATGTGTATATGTAAATGTATATATGTAGCCACAGATAGACAGATGGACTGAGTTGAGAGTGTGTGACGGATTTGGGGAGCGCCTTTTTACAAGGGGGGGCCTCTCGAGATATGTTTCTCGAGAAACGAGCGTCGTAGAACGCGAACGTTGTTGGCATTCTGGGCAGACGGGGCAGAAGAGAAGAGGCATACGTATAAGATTTATAGTTGCTATTTTTAAAACGGCATATTAACAACCGTAGGGATCGCACACACTCGTAAAATAGTACACTCTGTACGATTGTATGTATGTATGCATACGGGCATATGTAAATATACTATGTACAAGTAAATATATACATATACACACGGGGAAAGACGCCGCTCAACATTCGAATATGCAATTCAAAACGTTTTCTTCTTAACAATTGCAATCAAATGTTGTGCCTAATGTTCATTTTTGATTTCATAATCTTTTACAAAGTAGCACATACAACTAAAATCAATTAATCATAAAAATACTCATAACAAAAACTTGCAATAAATGTAAAATCTTGTTAACATAAGTACAATGCCTAAATGGACACAAAATTATTGATGCTAATTGAAAAAAATACTCGTAGGAAGAACTTTCTTCACAAGAAATAAGGGAAGAACATTTTTAATTTACATACAACATTTATTAGATTAAGTACTATATTTGTGGGATTGCGAAAAAAAGTTTGAACCAAGAATTTTGTGCTCAAGTTTGAAACTTTTTCCGAATTTTAAACTAGCTTTTACTTGTTTTAAGTCTATTTTTTTTAATTAATTGGTTTCTGAGTTTCATTCGCCAGGTTTGAAACATTATGTTGAAAACATAAATTTGATTTAAGTACACATTTTTACTTTTTTTGAGTGTATGTATATATTGTGTATGGGGGTATGCCCATATACATATACACACATTACAATTTTCCTTATATGTTTACATATGTATTTATATATATTCAATATAGACGTTACATTTGCTGTGATCTTGCAGTTGAAATCTAGCTCATACATTGTCCTTGGGTTTATTGAACTCATATGTAAGGAGAAAGAGAGAGAGAGAGAGACAGCAAAAACGTTTAGCTGATGTAATTTACAAGCACTAATTAAGCACAAATAGCTAAGGAATTAATTAGCAATGCCCGAGCGCATATTTTGCACGCAACGCCAAAGAGCTGCATCCAGCCTTAAAGCAAGGCCGCCTGCTTAACCCTGAAATTAGCTACACACACAAAACATAAAACTCTCCCACACACACACACACACACACAGGCATAAGCAAGTGCCGTTTGAAAGCGCTTGAAGAGCTTTAATCGTATTCATAGTAAAGTTGATGCCAGATTGAATAACATGTTGAGGTGAGCGCAGGTGATAACAGGTGTGCGCACATAAGCTTTCGCCTTATGACACATATTGCCAACGCACAGCTATTTACATATCCTTGAAGGGTGAGCCACTAGCGAAAACACACCATTAAAAAAACAAAAGTGAAAGTCCACAAGGCACATCCACAGCGTGTCTGAGCGAGAGTGAGATAGAGAGAGAGTTTGACGCTTGTGCGTCTGCGCTATTGCCAGTTGCATTGCCTACTTTCGAGCGTCGCTTCAACTTTGGGGCGTTCTTTTTTCTTCGTTTTTCGAAGCGAGCTCGCACGCAGGATGTGTGAGTGCGCGTGAGAGAGCGAGACTAAGAGAGAGAGAGAGAGGAGAGTTTGATTTGAACAAAAAAAATACTTGTAGCTTTCGCGCAACAACAAACTCTGTTATAGATGCACACACATATGCACGTGTGTGTGTGGAAGTCAAAAGCTTTTGTATAGCCCGCTGTGGCTGGAGTTGCCAGATCCATCAGAAATATGTATGCATGTCTGGCAACAACCTGTGAAGCGGGCGCAACAAACTTCTCGCTCTCGCTCTCACCTTCATAGCTCAGGACACACACATACACCTACACAGGCTTGTAACTGAAGCTGTAAAGGGCAGCGCCGAAAGCTTTTCATTCTTACTCTCTTTTGCTTTTTTTGGCCTTTTTTGTGAAACGGTAACTGAAGAAGAAGCAGCAGCAGCACTAACGCAAGCAGTCGCCGCAGCGGCAGCAGCAGAAGGCAGCGACGACGACTCAAACGCGAGCGAAAAGCGTATCTTTTTTCTGCTTCTTTCTCTTGTTCGCAAAGAAAAAAGCTATACACACGGAAAAATTGCAATCATTCATTCACCGAATAACCGCCGCGAGTCGCAGGCTCAAACTGTAGTTAAAATTCGTTAAAGTAAAACGCGCGTGCAAAACAAAAAAAATCTATATTTAATTAAAATAAGCGAATATATAGAATATAGAAAATTCATAAATTTCGCTTTTTGCTCGCACGCGCAACGGGAACTTTTTTATACCTGTACCTGTGACTGGTGTTTTGTTGTTTTTTTTTTGCTTGGTGTGCTATTTTGTTGTATTTGTTAAGGGTATTTGGCATCTTTTGCGTCTGTGTGTGTGTGTTTGTGAGTGCAATTATTGCATTTGCATTGCTGTTGTACGTGTGTGTGTGTGGCCCACGTGAAACAAACGCGCGCAACAACACTAACACACACACATGCATACATATGTAGAAGCCGAGAAGGAAGCAGCGGCGCAAAGGTACAGAAAGTGACAGTGTGGCCCTAGCAAAGTCCGAGTTTAGCTCAGCGTTGCCGTTAGCGCCACCGTCAGCGTCGCTGCTTCTGCCCTTTTGAATGTGCGTGAAAGTGAAAGTGAATTGTGTGTGTGTGTGTTTGCTACGATTGAAATTGAAAATGAAATTAAAATTGCAGTTGTAGATGGCCAACAACAGCAATAGCAACAACTCAGTTAAGCAACAAAAACAAATGATTAACAGCAAGCTCAGCCGCAGCAGCAACAACAAAAAGCTCAAAAACTGTTGAATATAGAATGACGTTGCAGACAAAAATCAATGTAAAATATAAAGCGATAAAAGCAACAGTAACAGCAGCAGCAACAGTAACAACAAGAACAAAAACAACAAGCGCCAGTCTGCGCCGCCGTTGACACGCACGCACCCATACAGACAGACAGACGGACAGACAGCAAAACGCACGCACCAAAAATACACACAGACACGAACGCGGGCAGCGCAAGGCCTAAGCCTGTGTGTGTGTGGGCAAAAGGAGCAGCAATACAAATTGTTCAAGCAGCGAAGAACAACAGGCAAACAGAGCGCAACAGCAACAGCAGGAAGAAGAGGGAGCAGCAGCCACAGCGGAAGCAGCGACAGCCGCAGCGACAGCCGCAGCGACAGCGGCAGCGACAGCAGCAGAGCTCTGCATTAACAGTTAAACATTAACATTTGCAAATAGTGCCATTCACACACAATGAAGCCATCGGATTTGCTGCTGGTGTTGGAAAAGGTAAAATAAAAAAAATATAATAATTATGAGCATAAAAAACACAACAAAAAATAAATAAAATCAAAAGAAAAATGCACAGCACGACTGTCATTTTCTAACACAGCTAAAAATGGAGCGCGCACGCACACATGTGCATGCGTGTGTGTGTGTGCGTTTTAGCAAATAAAGCATTCGCTCAAGCGAATTTGCCGTTGTAATGCCTGCCTTAAAATTGGACATTATGATAGTCGCACACACACACATGCTGGTATTTATATGTATGTGTGTGTGTGTAGGCTTGTATGTCGACTTATGCAAATCCATTTTGACTGTCAAGTCGCAAGTAACGCTCGCTGCTCACCCGCTGCTTCCACACACACACGCACACACGTACGCTAAGCCAGTACGTGGCGTTGCGCCGATGTTCAGCGAGCGCCAAAGCCGAAGCGTAAAAACAAAAAAAAAAAACAAACACAAAAAAACCCTGTGGGAGCATGCACAGGGATAGGGCAGACGAGCGTGGGCGTGGGGTTAAGCGGGGTGGGTAGGGGGTGTGGGGTTGTCAGCATTTTGGCTCCACTGTGTGTGTGTGTGTTTCTGTGTGTGTTATCTTTATGCTGCCTCAGTTGCCCAGTTGCCCAGTTACCCAGTTTTAGAGTCCCCCAACACAGCGTGTATACATATTTATATATCCTGTGCTGTATGCACACAGGCGTACATACAAACGTGTGTATTATCTGTCCACTTGAAGCAGCCAGTGGGTCGGCGGCTACGCTTTTTTAATGGCGCACTGATGCAAGTTTTTTCCACCTACAACGGCAACTTTTATCAGTGTAGGTCGAACGCTGGAAAACTGCGGGAAAACTGTGGGCAGCTGGCCTCCGATTAAAGCGGAAACGTTTCCACTTACTCAACAAGTAACAAATGAACTATACTATATATACACATACATAAGTGTGTGTGAGTAATATTTGCTGGCATTCTCTAAAAATCACTCATACGCACATTACTCATACGCCCCATTGGTCCGCTGACAATGCAGCACAAATCGAAAATAGCACACTTTAGCTCCAACAAGCGTATGCCCTGTTGGCCATTTGACACTTGGGGCGGCATATTGGTTATCGTTTCGTTTTCTTAAATTATTGCGCGCACAGAAAAAAATTATGATATATGTATGAAAATTAAGTATACAAGTTTTGTCAAATGGTCAATTTCATAATTCTGATTGCACAACTGTTTTCCAAATATAAGACTTAATTATAGTAGTCAATTTAGTAAATGTTTCCATGCAATTAAGATCGATTGACGCTTATTTCAAGTGTATTTTTTAATTCAAAATCGTTTATCAAATTCATAATTATTCATAATTAGTTCAAAATTATTCAACCAATGGTATTTAAATCTTAACACAACGCAATGCATAGCTATCTGTATATATTTGTATATATGTACATATATATGTATACACCTATGGTCGATATAATAATTACATCATCAAAACTCTCCTCTTCAAATATCTTTAATGACACTGCAAATAGTAATGCAACTTATTTTTCGTTCTCATTGTATGTCTGATGCTTTATGTACAATGTTTAAATTACAGAAAGTGAAAAAAATAATTTTCAGTCAAAATTTAATAAACATAATAAAAATTTGTTCTGTTGCGTAAGATAAATATTATACCCACGTCTGTTCTCGAACCGGCAAATCGGTAAAATTTTCAATATATGTATAGATACTATATATTTCTTACTGCTGCCTTCGTTAAAAGAAACAAAGTCATTATTGCCGCTTACTCAAATCGGAAATTTTGACATTTTCTGAGTTTTAATTTATATGCTAGAGTTTTTGAAATTTGGTTTGATAGTTGAATCTATTACGAATATGGGCATTATCAGGTGTTAAGTCCAGCTATGATTAAATGTAAAATGAAAATGTTTCTTGTTCTTACTATCAAAAATAAATCAAATATATTTTTATATACATTTATATAAATTTAAATAGGAAAGTATACATTAAGTATTTGATAATGTTTTGGCAGCTTACTAAGTAACAAAAACAAAAAAAATTAACTAAATAATTTGCTCTTTCTGCATTTACTTATATGTGTGTACTTATATATGTATATATATACATATATATGTCTATATTTTAATATCCAATAATTATTAATATTTTAAACATGCAAAATATTGCCTAAAGTTTTTAATTAAAATCCAAAAAATCCAATTCAGCGTTAAATTAATAACTTTGATTAGAAACTGGATCTAAATACAAGCTATTGTATTATACGAGACACATGTTATGGATATAAATATTTGCCTAATTATGTTCGCAAAAGTTTGGCTTATATAAATTTCACATGAGCTCATATAAAGTCAAGTTTTAATAAGTTTTTAATTTCTTATGCAAGCTGATGAAAATCAATATTATTTCGCTTACGTAACGTTTAAAAAAAACCATTCTTGCGACAGCTTTCAAACTTTTACACGGAACAAAAGTTTGCTAATTTAAAGTACTATAAAAGCATGAAGCCATGAAAAAATATTTAAATTATACGCTGTCTACGCAAACGTGGCCCTGAAATGGCCTAAAAATAAAATATTTAAGAGGCATTTACGAGATAAATGACAGCGGTTGGCTGCGACCTACTGTTGTTAACAATTATATAATACAATTGGCATATGGCCCTGATTAAGGATTCACTGGGCCAGCTGCTTTCCAGGCTGTGCATAGGGCATTGCGTAGCCGGTTTATATTTAGCATTCAACTGTTTAGCCTTGGGAGTCAGTCAGCTGGCTTGAATTGAGTTTCAGTTGAATTTGACGGAATCTGATGAGCAGCGGGGAAAACGCGGCGACATCCTTCGAGCCAGAGCCAGAAGACAAACAAAGCGCCTGCTCTCAATTGTTGTTTGGCTTTCAGGCGGCGTCGGCGACGGCAGCAGCTGCGGCTGCTGTTGATGTTGATGTTGTCACTAGAACCCACACCAGCCCCAAATCCTTCATTCGCTGCTCCGCCCTCTTCAGCTCTGGTGACCTTTTCCTTTGCAGCAACATTAATAAAAACCACTTCAGTAGAAGCTTGCGGTGGCTTTGAAGGGGTTCGGCGGGGGAGGACGGGGGACGGGGGACGGGGGTTGGTTGTGCTGCAAGTGCTTGTTGCATTTGACTGGCGCAATTTCATAGAGTCATTACGTTTAGGGCTAAAGGGGGCAAATTGCGGGGGTTGAGTGTTTGGTCTCTTAAGCAGAGCAGCTGTAAAGTGGTTATATAACAAGCAGAAAGCAGCTGCCACGCCCACAGCTGCACAACAAGGAGCTGAGTTATTGCATATATATATATATATGTAAATATATATATCTGTGTGTGTATATACCGTAAAAGCTCTACTAACGGACAGCTTCCCTGGAGCAAACAACTCTTTTAGCCGGCTGAATTTTTTTCAAAACAAATGTGGACGTGAACACATTTTTGTACAAAAACTCTATTGAATTTCAATTTGTAAAACAACAACAGAAAAACAATATATGCACAAATTGTACAAGAATTTGTTTTCTTTATAATAAAATTTATATTTTGAAATTACTAGCAATATAATATTATTTATACCAGTATATTTTCAAGTATTTTTTTCAATAAGTGAAATTTATTATTACTATTAGAAGGAATATTATTATTATTTTAAAATCATGATATGTAATTTTTATTGTTTAAACAATTGTTTTTTAGTTTTTAAATATTCAATTTTATTTACTTATAATATTAAAAGAGATATATACAATTTTGTACTCAAATACATCAAGAAATTGGAAACACGATAATGCTGGAAAATTAATTTTCTAATAACGAAATTCTTAATTATTTTAAGTCTAAAATTTAAAAACAAATTTTGTTTATCAAAAAAACGTCATGTTAACGTAAGAAACCTTAAGAACGTTTTACATTTAATTCAAATACAAAAGTCATTTTTATGAGTATATATTTTATATAATTCAAGAATTTATTTATGCACGATTTATTATGCACGATATTTAAGATTAATAATGGCTTATCCTCAAGTTAAGAATATGTAAGACCGAAATAAGCTTAAAATTTTGAAGGGAGAGCGCTTTAAATTATATTCTTTTCATAACTGGATTAAGAAAAGCGTAAAGGAATATTAACAGAAAATATGAATACAGTGAAAAAAATGTCAATCGCAATTCGTCTATGACTGGGATATTATTATTTTTGCATTATTATTATTAATATTTTGCAGGTTTTGAAATTAATTTGATAGAAAATCCTTGAACTTTGGTATTACATTAAATAATGTTTAATCAGGAATTTCAAGTACAAAATTCATGATTTTTTTTCTCTAAGCGTTTAAACAATTGTGAATATAAAAGGTAACTACACTTTATTTTTTATAAATTTTCCGTGTTATTTTGGTTATTTCACTGACAATTTTTTGTAAGGCAGCCCAAAAAAGCAATGAAAAAATGATTGTTCGCTCAAGAGAATGCTCACCGTTTATATATATACACATATATATTCATACAGCCATTTCCTGGGCAGGACGTGGCCTTTTGCAAGCTGCGTAGGCCGCAAAAAAACTTGTTGCAAATATCGATTGTAAGGCTCAAAGCCTTGCGCCCAGAGACAGCAAAGGGGGGTTTTGCTATGTGTGTGTGTGTGTGTGTGTGAGTGTGTTAGGGGGTGGGGGTGGGAGAGCTGGGAGTAGGCATTGCGCTGCTGCGGGCCTGTTGCAGGCATTTCAATTTACGCTTTGGCATTGAGCGCACTCGACTTTTAATAAGTTTTCCTCCTTTTCATTTATTTTTTTCATATATTTTTCTTATTTGATTTTTGATTGCCTCGCGACTCTCCTTCTTTTGATAAAAAAAATATATATATATATATACATACACATGTATGTATGTATGTATGTATGAAAAGGAAAGTCTTCCAGTTCATTGCCACCCACTCGAGCGTGATGGCAATTAAAAAACACAACTGCGTCTGCTTTTGTCCATCATTCATCTGCTCATGCTGCTTCTTCTCTTGTTGCTTTCTAATTGATTTTGGCCAGGTCAAGTTCAGGGTGCCATTGCCGCCTGGGGTCAGCTCGACGACCCTGCTGCCGAAGCTGATACGCACCAAGGATGTGAAGCAGCTGCAGGATGGCAATGCACAGCCCACAAAGCCCAAGTTAACGGTAAGTAACGGTGCTTGCAATAAAACTAAACCAAAACTAAAACAAAAGCTGTCGTTGTTTGGCGTGCCGACGCTCAAATACCCTTGAATAAAGACAAATTTATATCTTGACCCTTTTATCTGACTTTATGATTTATATAAAATCTATATCTCAGTTTCAATATAATTTAGGTACAATGTAATTTCGATGCAATTATTGATTTCATTTAAAGTTTTCCACATCTATTAATTTCTGGTTTTAGCTCAAACTTTGGCTTGTTACATTTTTGCCAATTTTTAACGATAATTATTTAATTTTTTTTTTAGAAAAATGTATCGTTTATGTTTTAGATTGATTATTTTTCAACCGAATCTTAAGACGAAGTTCGAGTCGTAAGCCGAATAAATTACAATCTTTTATAGGCTCGCAGCCATGATATTTTATATAGAAATTATCAACAAACAATATAAAAAAATCGTAACTTTATTAAAATCCTTATAATCCTCGGTTGCGCTAGAAATGTCTAAATACCCTGGATCTGACATCGTTGGGCATTGGGTCCTGCTGCGGCACCGGGATGTACCTTGTTGCCGGCCTGGTGGCACAAAAGATGGCTGGACCCGGTGTGGTTATTAGTTTTATTATAGCCGCAATTGCGAGTATATTCTCAGGTAAGTGTCAACTATTTATAGATATATATATTCTATTATATATATTGGGTTCTTCTAGGCGCTTGCTATGCGGAATTTGGCGTTCGTGTGCCACACACATCCGGCTCGGCCTATATGTATTCATATGTGGCAGTTGGAGAATTTGTAGCTTTTATAATTGGTTGGAACATGATATTGGAATATCTAATAGGTACGTTCAACTCCCTGCTTGTAGTTGTAGCTTATCCCCAAGTATTCTCTCCACAGGAACAAGTGCCTGTGCCTGTGCGTTAAGCTCAAGTTTTGATTCATTGACGGGCAATGCCATTGCGACTGCGATGAGCGAGTCCATTGGCACCATATTTGGTGAGTCCGCAGAATCGATAAGATATATACATATACAATATATATAATATATTTGATTTAGACAATATTACACGTACATATTTTGTTTTATCATTTAATATTTATATATATTTATTTTCTCATTTGTATTGAACTTTAAACTTCAAATTGGCAAATTCGAATTTTTTATGTGTAGACATAATGCTAGGGTATACGTTTTAGTTGATATTACAGCATAAAAGAGCATTGCGCTTTCGAGAATACCCTACTGCAATATTCTTACCTGTTTATTATTATTCGCAATTTAGATTAGCTGCCATTGGGCTTAAATCAAATAATCATTTTTGATTAATAAATTTCTTTGTAATTTTCGATATTGATTATTAAGTTACATTTTTGCGTAAAATAATTATTTTTAGAAAATTCTAGGGCTAACATTTTATTTCATTAAAAGTCTGTTTTGACGTACGTTGAATTAAAAAGTTTCATTTGATTGCCAATTTGCCAATTTGCCAATTTGGGTTTACACTCAACATCTTTGTGGAATTGTTGCCCAATATGATTTTTCAATTGAGATGCCAAAATGTTGCACAGTGATTTATTTATGGCCAACTCATGTTTGTATTTTTGTTGTTGCTTTTTTTACCAGGCAAACCACCTGACTTTATTGCCTTTGGCATAACGCTCATCATGACCAGCGTTTTGGCGATGGGCGCCAGTAAATCAGTTATTTTTAATCATACCCTAAATGCCATCAATTTGGCCACGTGGGTGTTCGTGATGGCCGCGGGCCTCTTTTACGTCGATACGAAAACGTGGTCGGAGCATCAGGGCTTCCTGCCCTACGGCTGGAGTGGCGTAAGTAGTAACCGATTATATATACTTACACATATTCCCCATTTTTCATTTCTCATTTCTCATTTTCGCTTTAACTAGGTCTTCTCGGGTGCCGCTACCTGTTTCTATGCATTTATTGGTTTCGATATTATCGCAACCACCGGCGAGGAGGCCCACAATCCGCAGAAGAGCATACCCAAGGCTATTGTTGGCTCCCTCATTGTTGTCCTCATTGCCTATGTCAGCGTTAGTCTAGTCCTTACTTTAGTCGGTAAGTAACGCAGTTCGAATCGTTTAAACTTAATTGACTAGGTTTCACATAAGATATTCCTTTTGAAATTGCTGTAATGATTACGTACCGATGTTTTGACCGGGTTTCACAAATAAGGGTTGAAATCTGCCGACGACATTTTTATCGTTTTATTTACTAGCGTTTAAACCTATTTTAAAGTTTAAGAACCTGGCAATTTTTTTATTTGTGAAGGAAAATTTAAAATTAAAAGTAAATAAAAGTCAAGTAAACTTGACTAAAACTAAACCAGTTTAAAAGTAGCTCAGACCTGGTTCAAAATAGTTTCGGATTGAGATTCAAATTGCGGATTGGGTGAAGATATCAAAAAAGTAAAATAGTATTGATATGGAAAAGAGTGTAAGAGTAAGAGTGTTTTGGAGTTGAAACAAAAAAATGAAAAATAATAAAAATAAGTAATAAGCAAATAATCTCTCCTCCCGCAGTGCCGTATGATCACATTAATGTGGGCGCTGCGCTGGTGCAGATGTGGTCCTATGTGAATGCGCCCAAGTGTCGTGCGGTGGTGGCCATTGGAGCCACAGCGGGCCTCTCGGTGGCCATGTTTGGATCGATGTTCCCGATGCCGCGCGTCATCTACGCCATGGCCCAGGACGGCTTGATATTCAGGTGAGTTTAGGCAGACAATATAAATACAAAGATGAGTAACGCCTATGACAACGAAATGCAAAATTAAGAACCAAAACGCAATAGTATATAGTTTAATAAATAAAAATATTCGAATGGGTTTGGCAGATACAGATATGCTATATGTAAATGGTATAGTTTGTAAATGTAGGATAGTTCACGGTCGGCGGAAGAAAACTAACAAAGTTTGTTATTGGGCAGCCAAAGCCATTGCTCTGCATACATACTTACATACACACATATATATACATATGTATATTGTGGTCCTTATGCATGCATAATTAACACATACAAACATATGAGCTCGCACGCCATTCGCTGAGACGATTGCTTCTGACAACCATACACTGCGCAAAAATTAAATAAAATCTATGATAGTAAAGGGAGGCATTTAATAAAATTATATTTTATATTATATTTTTAAAAGAAAACAATTACTAAAAAAGTAAGCGCCGATCATTCGTACAAAGCTTTTCGCTCAGCATCGACCAGCTTCGCTGAAGGCTGCCTGGCGACTGAATTCTTTGCTCGTGTCAGCACTCGACTTCGGCATTCGATCGTGTGGCTTTCGGGTAACGAAAAGACCCTCGGTTCGTGTGTCGTGTGAAGAGCGGCAGGCCGCAGTAGAAATTTCGTCTTGCATGCAAATGTATGCACATTAATGAGCTTAATGTCCTTGGTTAAGTGGGAGTTCATCTGTAATCTGCGACTTTTTTTTGCAGGCAATTGTCGCATCTTTGGCAGCGCACCAATGTGCCAGGGCTGGCGACATTGGGCAGCGGACTGGCGGCGGCTCTGGTGGCGCTGACCGTGCGCCTGGACATCCTCGTCGAGATGATGTCGATTGGAACGCTGTTGGCCTACACGCTGGTGTCCACCTGTGTGCTCGTGCTACGCTACCAGCCGCACAGCACATCGCTGGTGGAGCTGTTGCCGGCACAGTTGCGCACTCCGCTGGCACCGGGCACCGCCACCGATCCGCACTCGCGTCCCTCGGAGGTGCTCGAGCCGAACAAGCTGACCATCAAGCGGGTGACGCGCGGCATGTCCGACTCGGACGATTCGTTTATTGACGACAGCCCCGAGGGCTATTTGGGCGGGCGGGACGATCAGTTCCTGGTCTCGGATCGCTCCGAGAACAAGTTCTACGGCAGCGTTCACGGCGCACCCACCGGACCCACCGGACAGGCCACCGCATTCGATACGATGGGGCTTAATTTCATCACGCGCAAGATTCACGATTATGCGTATCTGTGTCCCGGCTTCTTTCCCTGGATCAATCCCGGCCAGGCGACCTCCGAAAGTGGTACGTTACAGGGTATCCGTGCACCCCCACACCCTCCTCTCTCCCTCTCTAGAGACCTCTCCTGATTCGTTTCTTGTATTCATATTCGATATCGAAATTGAATTGTGTATTTCTCGTTGCTCTTTTGCTTTCTCACATTTCTTTTTGTTTTGCTCCCGACGACATCTCGACTTCGAAATTGAAACCGCATTCGAATTCGAATCTCGACTTCGCACCAGGCATGTATGTCACGAAACTAGTTGGAATCATGTTCGGTCTCATATTCTTCTTGGATTTGTTCGCGGCCATCGGTTGGTCCGGCGGCCTCGCCATCTTCATTTATATCATTTTATTTATCGGCATATTTGTGATATTATTGATTATATCGAGACAACCACAGAATAGGTAAAGCCAATAATAGTTGTAATTGCTTGCTCTCCAATACCCTTGCAGCGGCCATTTTGATTAGCAAAAGTCCCCAGATCGAAAATAAACCATAAATTATATATCGATATTACTGATCAGTATGATCATCTGAGTCTTTATAGGGATGCTCTGTATGTCTGTGTTTCTGGTTGATTGGAGCCTTGACCAATTAAAAAGAAGTTGTTTTTTGAAGCTAATTTTAAAGGTCAGATATAAACATACTAAACCTCAAGTAATTTTTTTCAAAATCGATAAATATCGTTTTCCGGCGCTTGTTTTTTCGGAATATCTTGAAGTTTATGAGAGTTTAAGATAAAAAATGTGTCATATAGCTACTTTTTTATTGATACCTCTTCTATATCTATTTAATCGATAAATATTGATATTCAATACATTGATTTTTGACCATTTATGATAGCTTAGCACCCTTAATACAACAAAAGACTACAATTTTTATCGATATATCCACTAATCGATAAAAACTGATTTTTAGCCATCAGTTTTTTGAGCATGTCTCAAGCATTTTAGTAGCTTGAGATATCAAAGCCTCAAAGTCTACACAAAACCCAAAATCAATATAGATTTTTGTGTCTTTTAGGCATATTTTTTCACCGCCCAGATCAAAATAAAATATCGTCTGCAAGGGTATATTCACTCTTCGGCCAACCGAAGATAACTTTCTCTCTCGTGCTTTATCTTTCCATATCCCAACGAGATTCGGATAATTTCTAATTGGATTTTAATTCTTTCGCAGATATGCACTCGCGTTTTTAACGCCTGGACTTCCATTTATTCCGGCTATCGCAATAACTGTTAACATTTATTTAATATTTAAGCTAAGCATACTGACCCTCATTAGGTTCACCGTCTGGATGTCCCTCGGCTTCATCATGTACTTCTACTACGGCATCACGCACAGCAGCCTCGAGCAGACCAGCGACGAGCTCGAGCTGCACGTGGACAAGGATTATGTGAGTGTGATCAGCTCTGATTGTTAACTCCGACTCCGAATCCAACTCCGAATTCAACTTTCCTTGCAGAGCAAAAACGTGGACGAGAAGGCCGTTTGGGATCAGCAATCGTATAACCAGACGCATGAGCCCGTCTGGGCCAGCAAGGAGATCAAGCAGCCCACAAGTAAGTGCAGACTGATTAGAAGCTTAAAAACAAATTGCTAACAATTATAATAAAGAGAAAGAACGCTTATCTTTGGGTCGTTGAATAGTAAATACCCTTTGGATCGTGTTTAACTGTGTTTGCATACAAACACATGTTTTTTGACTGATTGTTTCTATATAAAGCTCTATTATATAGTAGTTTGATCTTGGGAGCATTTAACTTACTATCAAGATTGTAAAGTTTGCTCGGGATATATTAAAAAACAAACTTGTTATTTATATTATGGCAGCTATATGATATTGTGATCCGATTTCGCAGGTATGTTAGGAGTATAGACAAGCTATCTGAAAAAACAAAATGGGTTGTCTTTGACTCAAGTTTCGATACTGATTAAGAATATTTATGTATACTTTATAGGGTCGCAGATTTCTCATATTTCGTGATAAATTATAATATCCTCTGCAAGGTTATAAAAGTTAATTTTATTTCGGATTTATATTTGATGCTTAAGAAATAAAGACTGTTTTTATACTCTGTTCGCAAAATTAAAAAGAGTATATTGGTTTTTTTGCAATATATATTCCCGGGTCAAAAATAGTATAAAATTTGTTTTTCCACAGTAGGCGCGACAATTGCGAATATCTGTATATATTGTATTTGATACTCTGAGTATCTATTGCAACTATATATTAATAACTTTTTGTCTCTTATATGTATATATACATTACTATATATCCTCTTAGTAATAACATATATTTAATTTAATTTTATTATTTGTCTTTAATATTAATTAATTAAATTTGGCAATAAAACAAAATTAATATACTACTGACGATTCCTGCCCTCGTTTGTAGAGCAACGGTATAGCTATGGCAAGGGCGCCACAGCTGGCGCCCAGAGTGGCTCCAGGAATGCGCCCAATACCAACAAATCCGGCAAGGATGCGGCTTCGGCCACGGGAACGGCAACGGCCACGGCAACGGGAACGGGAGCGAGATCAGCGCCCGCTCAGCCAGCAAATGGACGCAGCGCGACGGGCAGCGGCCGTACTCTGGAGCATCAGTATACCGGGCAGTTTAGCATGTTTGTGGACGAGGGTCAGTTCCCCACGTGGGATGACTAAGTTGATTTTCTCCGAAAAATTCCGAAAAATTCCTAATGATTCTTAGAAGCTCCAAACAATTCCAAATAATTCCGAACATTTTCACAATAAACTTCGAAAAACTCCGAAAAAATGCCGAAAAAAGATGCAATTGTATACCGTTACACCTCGATGGACCGCGACCCAACTGCCCCGCTCCCCCTCCGCCGTCGCACTGTGATCGTTAGTTGACCCAGCAGTAGCCAAGCAGGTCCATTGAGGAGCGAACGCGTACACATATACCAACACCTACACCTATACCTACGTATATATATTTAGTAAGTCATCTATATATATATATACATATATATCGAACTACCTTACGACCCACAAATTGAAAGTAAACTAACTAGCTGGCAACCAAGACCTGTAAATATGATTAGACTTATTAAGTTTAACGATATTACATATATATATATATATATATATATATGTATATATATATATATATATATATATATATATATATATATATATATATATATATATATATATATATATATATATATATATATATATATATATATATATATATATATATATATATATAAGATATATATACATGCGTTAACATACAGTGCAGCCTCAATAGTTGGCGTTTGCTTATTGCCATTGAGGCTCCATTGTTGCGATCAGTCTCACTTTTACATACAAAAAAATCAGCAGCTACTACCTATATATACAATATATATGTATATGTATATATATACATATATATTGATTGGCTATTGATAGCATATGGTTAATAGTGAATAAATTACAGTGCAAACCATTTAAATTGTTTTAGCGTCACGTTAGCGTGTTAACACTGTACTCAAATTCGATTGGCAATTGTTGTTTTCGGTTTTGGGCTATCGGGTTTTTAATTTGTCCGTTCTCCAATTTTATTTTTTATTTTTTTGGATTAACATTGCCAGTCGAAATTGAGTGGAAAGAGGAAGCACAAAAAATATGCATATTTTTGAGATTGTTGAGCACAAAGTAAAACAAATATGAAAAATTAGGGTGGCCATTTATTAGGCTGTCACATAAATACACAACTAGTTCAAACCATGCACACGTGCGTGTGTTCACTGTACAGTAAATTCTATACACAAGAAAAATAAAACTTCACGCACGCCTGAAAGTAGGCAATATAAGTATGTTTATGAGAAAGTCCCAAAAAAAAACAAAACAAAATGGCAGCCTTTTAGGGCATATTTAAATTATTTTTTTTGGGCATTCGTATAAATACAGCACAAAAAAACAATCCAAAAATATAAAACAAAAAACTCTTACAAATTATCATTGTATTCTATGTATATTATATTTATGATTATTGACATTATTGCCATTACAGTTATTGTTACTATATGCATTATACGATACGGTTAAAAGTATTACGAATACTTATATTCAAAATGTTATTGTTTCGACTACTCTAGAGGCTCGCGCTAAACTCATTTTAAAGCGGTATTCAATATTTGTTGTAATTTAATAATTAACTTTAACTTAAACTATGCAAAATAAAAAAATAAAAAACAAAACCAAAAATAAATAAATACACGAAAAACCTAAGGAAATCTTTACCAAAAATGACAAAAAATTTACCATATTTACTAATCGAAATCGAAACTATTCAAATTCAAACATTTATGTAAGAAAAAAAAATACCCACAATACAAAGCATATAAAAAAAGCAAAAGTAAATACTTATGTATTATAAAAAACAACTATATATATGAAAAAATACGAAAAATACCAACATTTATATACA
This sequence comes from Drosophila robusta, assembly GCA_035043565.1. NCBI lineage: Eukaryota > Metazoa > Arthropoda > Insecta > Diptera > Drosophilidae > Drosophila > Drosophila robusta. Next base: position 11,240,501 of record JAWNMW010000257.1, on the reverse strand, counting down.
ATGCATACCTTTTTCCACTTTATATACTACAAAAAGCAAAGCAGCATTTTAAACTATATTATGGGTACATATACAATTTATATAAATACTTAATACTTAATTAATTTCATACATTTTTTTGTTCAATTCCAAAAAAAGAACTACTAATAAATACAAAACTACACCTGTATATACACACACACACACACAAACACACAGAGACTCTAAGGGTAACTCAAAACTACAAAAACAACTCGAGTTGCGCTCATAACAAAGAAAATCCAATAAAATAAAATTTAATAAAAATACCAAAAGCACGTAATACGTGCTACGTGATTCGCCACAACTAAAGAAACATACTATGAAAATACTAACAAATACCAAAGATTTGAAAAGTAACAAACAAACCGAAACAAATACAACTACAATATTTAGGCCATTCCGTCTATGGCCCTTAAGTGACAGAAATATTTACAAAGATACAAAACAAGAAGAAACAAAAACAAAAAATATAAAACATTATTCCTACTTCTAAGTATGATTTAAGAAGCGTTACATATGTATATTCCAATAAGCAAGTTGTTTGGCCCCGTTAAATACCTAACATGCATAAAAATACTTGTATTTCGACTTAACATATGTCATTATTATCATGATTATTATGATTATTATTATGTGTATTCTTAAAGCTAAATCAAATTCTAAACATAATATTTGATAACAAAAAAAAAAATACAAAAAAACCCTTTCTCAATCTTAATGTACATACACAATACCTTAAATTAACTCCGATATTTTATTTTTCCCATTTATTTCGTACCAAACCTTCACTTTAAGTGCCAAATGCACGCATGTATTTAAAATTCAATATTTTTTATTCGATTAACCATTCACATGGAAATAAGTATCTATGCACATTACTTGAGTTCTTCAAGCTTTCAGGACCAAACTGTCGAGTTCATGAGATTTTATTATTATATAATATATTATAATTATTATAATTTTTCCAATTTTTGATAATTCAAAGTGAAGACAGGTTTAACTGGACAAATCAACAAAATATATATGACTTGTACATATGAAACTACAAAAATCTATATTTTTATGAGGCAAAATAAAAAAATACAACTAACAACAAAGAAACTTTAAAGTAACTAAAAAAGAATCTCACCCACGCAGAACCTCCAATAAAAACAATGCAAAAATGATAAACATATCCTAAAAAAATACAAATTGAAAAAATTGTTTCACAGCCAGAGATCATATGTACAAGGTATTTAAAAAATACTAGATGAACAACAGCCCAACTAAACTAACACAAACTGAACAAAAAAAAGAAAAAAACAAAAACAAAACAGTTTGATCTTCCACCTTTCGGTTCTTTCGGTACCACCAAATGAATATATAACTGTTATGAATATAAATAGATTATCATAGATTTTCTACAGTTTCAATTCGAAATGCGAAATAAATACTAAAAACATACTACGTATATCAACGGATCAAGGAAACCGAATGCTTCCGTTAACAAACATATGCATTTTTTTGTTTCATTCGAAATAAATATTACAACAATAAATAAGAAATTTAATCAGAAATAATAATAACAGATTGAAACGGGGAACATTACTGCGTATGCTCATCCAAAGTTAGTTTTACACCTCGACTTTATTGTACTAACTGAACTAAGCGAACTAACTTTATTTGCGAACCACTTAAATACGATAAAACTGAATATAACTAGGAAAGATTCTTTATATTGATCGATTGATTGATTGTTTTGAAAACTACTTAAAAAGCGAGCAACACAAAACAAAACACTAGGTAAAATACAAGAGATTGATTAAAAAGTTGATTGATTGACTGGTAATTTGATTGATTAATTTATTAATTGATTAAGTTACTTGAACACCAGCGAGACAACAACAAAAAAAAAGAAAAAAGACACACAAGACCAAACAATAGATGTAGTAGAACCAAAAACATATGATTGATTGGTTGACAGATTAATGAATTGAGATCTCAAGCAATGGATAAAATAGAATTGATTAGTTGATTAATAGATAGCGTCGAGAACTATTTAAAATAGGTAAACGCAATACCAAACAAAAGATTTGATTGATTGATTGATCGATTTTAGAAATACTTAGAATGAGAAAAATACATCTTAAAAAAGAGATCAAAACAATGGGATACAAATGATTGAAAAAATAAAAGATTAATCGATTGATTGATTGGTTGACTGATTAGAAATTTTTTTGAGCAAAAAAAACGCAAAACCAACAATTTTACGATATAGAAGAGGCCACATCTGATTGGAACTTCTTAAAAAAAAACCATGCCAAGCAAAGATGAAACAGAACAAGCCACATTGGATCAATCAGCTGATTGAAACAAAAACTAAGCACCTGCTGAAACGTTATTAAGAAAAAGATGCCACATTTGATTGATTGATTGATTTGGGAACTTAGCATAAACTCTAACTTATTAAAGAACTCAACACGAAAATGAAAAGACCACACAACATTAATTGATTGATTGATTGTTTGATTGATTACGTTGCGTTAATTGGTTAATTGATTGTTTCACATTTCCAGCTAAATACAGACGTACTTATATATGATGTACCTAAGTTTTTATTTATTTAATAAGACTGAATTTCTGCATATGATTTATTTGAATATTTATGATTATTGTAAATATATTTATAACATATAAAATATATATACACACATTATACATTATGATATATATATACATATATATATATATATAAATACATACATACATACAGTTTGATTATTTTTATGTATATATACATACTTAGCAACTTTACAACTTTAACTAATAAAGCATCAAAATTTTAAGATATTCTCAACTCATTTATCAAAAGAAAAAACCAAAAAAAGGAGGAGGAGATGGAAGATGAAGATGAAGATGAAGGAAGCGAATGAAGTTAAACACACAACTATTATACATAATAATATATGATAAAAAGAAACCTTAAAGATAACAAAAATATATATACAGAACAAATAAAATATATATATATATCTATATGTATATAAATATATATATATATTTCAATGGATCGATAACACAACTAATGAAAGAAAGAACAAAGCAAACCACAAACCAAAAGGCAAAACCAAACAAAATGATGTTAATATAAAATGAAACAATTTTTTATTCAAATACTACTCTTAATTTGTTTTATGTGTTAATAACTTATTAAATGATATTTCTTGAGAATATTATAAAACAAAAAAAAAATAAAATTGTTAGGATATTCAAAATATGATTGCAACGCATTTTTTATATTTATAGGGGTATCTGGGGGTTAAAGCCAGCAGTAGAAGATAAAATACGTCCTCCTACGTCACTTTAATGAGTAGTCTCCCAAAGTTTGCCAAGTAGCGAATATAAAATGTAATGTAAAATATAAATGTTAAGCTAGATGTTTGCTGCTAAAGTGACCATGGAGGACAAAATGTTATTGATAAATGGCCTTTTGAAAGCTCGCTTTTATTTCACAACTGGTTTGGTAAGTTTTGTTATACGTAGTAAACAGGTGCACTATTCAAATAGGTCATCTATGATGTGCAGGTGACCATGGAGAACATACGAAAATGTAACAAAATATGTTTTCTGCTTTATTGAAATCTTACGCTCAATTAGGAAATGAACTGGTTTGCGTAATAGGATATAAAAAATGAAAACCGAAAATGGAGAACCGAAAAGGGCTTAAAAAGCTACCATAAATTGTATATATAAATTTAATCTACAAGTTTCGAAAGGTGAATTGCTGTAATACATACTATTCTTTCAAGTGACCATAGAGGAGATTTGAAAAAGAGACGGTTTCAAGTCTTAATGAATACTGACTTTCAAAAATAATCTGGTCCGCCAACTATTCAGTAAATATAGCATTGAGGAATGAACTCGCTGACGCAAACAATGTTCAAGTGACCATGGAGGACGAAAAAAGGATTACTTTTAAAAAAATACGTCATACGTATAGAGTATTTAACGCCTTTTTAATGTAGCAGTGGCAAGTCAGGAGCGAATTATGTATTGTTAATAAAAGGAATTACATATCATTAAAGTGACCTGGAGGACGTTAGAGTTTTCTTAAATGTAACCAGTTGTACTGCAGTTACCCTGTCAATATATATATACATATAAATAAAAAACAGGCAACTAAATATAATTCAATATATATACAAGTTGTTAGCGCTTAAAATGAGCATGGAGGACAAAACAAAAAAAAGACTTTCAATTTATGAAATAAGCTACAAGAAAGAAAAACACGTTTATATATTTTATTATACCTTGAAGTGACCATGGAGGACCAATCAGAAAAGAAGAATAGTTCCAATTTAAATTAAAGCTCAAAAGAGAGAAACAAGATAATAAAGTGCCTGTTTTTTAAATATTTATACACGGTTAAACCTTAAAGTGACCATGGAGAACCAAACAGAAAAGAAGAAGACTTTCAATTTAGAAACTACGACATATTTTTATTGCACACTTAAATCTAATTCTATGTACAAAAGCCAAAAGTGAAGCGAAATAGTGAATTGTAAAGAACAAAAAAAAAACAAAAAAGAAAAAGAAAATGATGGTATAAGATATAGACGTATAACTCTTACGGTAAATAGTAACTCGACTGTGGCAGCCCTGGAGATGCGGAGGCCGTTGCAAAGCTGCTGTGGAACTGATTGAAGCCCAGGCCGCCCAAGCTGTAGGGATTGAATTTGTTGCGCTGCTTGGCCGACAGATTCAGGAGATCCGCGGGACCGTCGTCCGGATAGTTGACCAGAAATGGTGTTGGCCTCGGCTGATCAGTGTTCGTTCCGACGTCATCCTGTGCTTCAGCATCATCTTCGCCAGCGCCAGCTCCAGTCGCCGCCGCAGCCTCTGCCCCGGCCAAGGTGCCCGGCTCAGAGTAGGTATCTGCAAAGTGTTGGAGAGAATCCAATTGTGCGACAATTAGTGAAAAGTTTGCGTATTTTACCAGCAGGTTGTGCGTACTGATAGATCAGCCGATCGCCCAGCTGGGCGGGCGGATGTGGGCGACGTGCCGGGGGCGGTGGTGCGGGCTGCTGTGGTGGGGGTGGGGGTGGTGCTGGTGGTGCTGGTGGCGCTGGGGGTGGCGGCGGCTGCGGCGGACGTGGAGCTGGCGGCGGCGCATCGTAATCGTAATCGTAGTCATAGTAAAAGTGGTTCAAAGGACGCGGCGGCGGACGCACGCGTCGCGGCGCAGGTGGTGCGGGTGGTGCAGTTGGCGCAGGTGGTGCGGGTGGTGCCGGTGGTGCAGGTGGTGCGGGTGGTGCGGGTGGTGCGGGTGGAGCGGGTGGTGGCGGTGCCGGCGGCGGCGCGTCGTAGTCATAGTCGAAGGACTGCTGCGGATAGTAATCGTAGGGACGTGGCCACCAGCCGTGCCCGTAATACGGACGTGGTCTGCGTCGTGGCGGTGGCGGTGGCGGCGGTGGTGGCGGTGGTGGTGGTGGCGGTGGCGGCGGTGCAGCTGTCGTTGTGGTCGGCGGCATCGTCGGGGCGGGGCGACGCGTCGTCTTGGCAGCAATAATGTTGCGCGTGAGGTTCACCTTGGCGCTGGACAGATCGGCGCTCTTCTGCAGCAGGTTGCGCAACAGCAGACCGAAGTCGAGCGTGACGGTGCCGCGCCTGGCACGCTCCCCAGCAGCGCCATCCTGCGCCGCAGCGACTGCGACCAGCAGCAGCAGCAGCAGCCCACTTCCCGTTGGTAGCTGCATCCTTGGCCGAAACGATCTCCGTGAGCTGTGTGAAGCGCTTGGCTGGACCGCGCTGTGCGGCGTTCCGATCAGAACTGGCCGCTGCCTGTGCCGCCAGCTGGCTGCCTTGACTCGGCCGCCTGGGCGTTAGCGGATTAAGTGGCCGAGAGGCAACGAGTTAGACGGGTTAACACTCAGCTCGGCCGGGGACGAGGGGCGATCCGTCAACGGGTTCTGTGCGTGGCAACAATTACTTTTGCACTACTTTTTGCCCCACTCGAACGTGCGGCCTGGTGCCCAGCACAGTGGTGCGCGCACCGCCAGCTAACGGTACTGCGGCCTCCGCTCGGAGCCTTGCTCCACACGACAACCACTGTGCACACTGATTGTCATGATACACAGCCATCAAATTTGCTTGTGACTGTATTTTTTGTAATTTTTCACTTTAGTTAAGCTGGCTTGTTGCAGTTAGTTTTAATTTAGATACCCTGTGGATCGCACTGAACTGTGGGTATGCTAAACTGGTGGGTGTGTTTGTAACGGGCTAAATTGTGATTTCTATATGATAAATATATATTTGGATGTTTGCAAAAAATCTTCAATATCTTCAATCTTCCTTATATTTAAAGTGGTATTAATATTATTAGTTTAAAAAAGTTGTTTATGTAAAATAGATTGTAATATTCTAAGATTTCATTATCTCCTTTTTGTTTTATTTTTATTTTATTTGTTGGTCACTCTCTAAAAAAATACAAATTTCTCTTGCTTTTTGTCACATTTAAATATTATTAAAATTTGCCTTTTCAGCATGTATGTACATATATCAAGTTTATTGTTCTCCCAAAAAAATATAAATATTTTGTTTGCGTTTTTTTGTCAAATGTACAGGGTATACGTGCAGTCGTGCACGCGAAATTAGATCACATTTAGTAGTACAGGTTATGTTTATGCATTTGCTTAGCAATTAACTACCTTTACTTTTAGTTATGTGCACAAGTATAAATATGTATGTACGCCCAAACATATGCACATAGATATGCATAAGTATGTGTATGTGCATAGCATAGATAAGTATGAATATTTGGAGCACAGTGCCAAAAGATCTTTTTGTTCGTGCTGATTGCTTTTTGTTTTCACAGCTGAATTTCTGGCTGCGGCGCAATGCAAACTACTTGGGTGCGAAATTCGAACTCGAACTCGAACTCGAACTCAACTGCCGAATGCGAGTGCGAATGCGAGAGACAATTTGATTGAAAAGCATTCAACGGTAATTTGCAGATTTTGAACGACTTCAAGTGCTTCGTAACATGCAATTAAGATCGCATTATAAACACATATACCCACATATAAACATACACATGTGTATATAGACAAATGTTGCCTTTCAAAGATACAAATCCCATGCACAATTCAAACTAATTTAGTTGAACACAAACTGCAGCTAAAATGAAAAACTCTTTGAGACAAAATGTTTACATAATCCGAACGGAAATCGAAAGTCCAGCGAACAAAATGAAAAAAGAAGAAGAAAAACAAGCAAAAGGAAAACTGAGTTAATCTGGTCTGGAATCTGGTGCCTCTGGCATCCCGGTGAGCACCGACTGGCAAAAAGCCTTTGGCTATGCATTTGCTTTTTTAATAGTGTACCCTGAAAAAAGGTGTATTGGTTTTGTGCAACAGTATGTAGCAGGCAGAAGCAGGCACTTCCCATAAAGTATATATTCCAATTTTTTACATTCGTAAATGCTATACGCAGATAAAATGTATTTCTTAATGCGACTCAAATTGCTTAAATCGATCAATTTTACGTATATATACGTATAAGAAACTCAGATCTAGAATATTGCACTTTTTGGTAACCATATTTCTTACCATATTTCAAAACTAAACACCTCAGGAAAGGTATTCCGTAGTCGTGCGTTGCCGATTGAGCACTTTTACTTGTTTTCCATTGCTTTGTTTTCACAACAACTGGAAAAATTGAAAATTCGTCGAGTGTTGCGTGCGATTCGCTAATGGACTGGCCTAACAACTGACGGGCTCGGGACTCTTGGCCAAGAAATGCGGCCAACTAGCTAAGGCCCACATTGCACGTGGGGAACACCAAATCCAGTTAAAATTTATGCAAACAATTTAAAAAGTGTCATGAACAAGGAAACACACAATCCAGTGCACAACATGCTCCTGACTATATTTTAAAATTCATCATCTGCAAGTAAGAACGTTGCAGTCGGACGTAGTCGACGTATTACTGCGTATTACTCGTTCACAGTACAAAGTAGTTACTCTTTTTCGTAGTTTTGTCGAAAATCATGCAAAAATTGACAAAAATTGTGACATGTAAAGCTCCCGGATCCATAGCTCCCAAATTTCAAACGCCCATAACTTTGTCAAAACTGAACCGATTTCCATGTTTGATGGCATTTTTTTCATGGCTTGTCCTCTAGATGGATTCTGCATTTCAAATATATTCAGTATTGAAAATAAATATTTTTGCATTTTTTTGTCAAAAAAAGCATGTACTCCCCCTTACTCATTTTCGAAAATTTTTTTTTTCAAAATTTAGAAATGCAAATTTACATTTTTAATCGATTGTGGTTGTCACAATTAGTATAAAAAACAACATTAAAACCGATTCTGAGAGGGTCAAATTTTTTGTTAAAAATCATGCAAAAATTTACAAATATTTTGACATGTAATCTTTGACTGACACGGGTATAGACGAGTATATATTCAAAGTTTCAAGGCGAAAAAAATTACGTTCATACGGACAGCAAGACGGACATAGCACAAACCCAATATACTCTCTTCACTTTGCCCACTTAACATCTTTTATTAATTTTTTTTATTTTAGCTTTTATTTATTTTAATACTTTTCTGTTGTGTCCAAGTATTAAGTTCTCATCAAGATTGTCAAAATATGACAGTTAAAAGTTGGGAAATTATCGGAAGTTTACCAGACAAAATATCGGCTTGATTTTACATAAATTTAACTGTCAAATCTAATCTAGAGGTCAACACTAAACCAAAACAAGTTGGATTAGGCTAGTCGCAGGAGACAACTTTTACTCGGCTTTAAACTGCTGTAGCGTTATGTAAGGTGGCATTCAAATGTGCGTATGCGTATAACCAAATCAAGGCTATACTGCTTAAAACTTAAGTTTTCGGTATTTAAAATTAAAAAAATTTTAATTGATAAAACTTATTTTTATTAAACTATTTAATTTTGGCTGCAGATTCAATCTAAAGGACAAAACATCATCAAAATGCTATGTTACATAAAAATCGGTAGATATTTGTCGAAACTAAGCGAGTTTAAAATCTCGGAAGGGTATTCTAAGACTTGAGAACTTTGCAAGTTTCTATGTTAACATTCACTTAAAAATTAACAACATCAGAATGTAATTTTTTATTTCGTTTTCTAAAAATCTAAAACTGATAGGAATACTAAATTTCATTAGTCGATATACATTCTAATAAGTTATAATATTTGAAAACGTTTTATACATTATAGTATTTGCAGAAAAAAACCAATAACAAAATATATCTGGATAAGGTTCACTTTTCTTTCATGTCATTGGTTGATCGTAGCTGTTATTTGGTATACATTTGAATAAGTTATAACATTTGGAAAAAGTACTTTTTCTTCACAATACTATAGAGTATAAAGACGAACAACACACAATATCTTAATTAGGTACAATTTGCAGCTAGTGTCATTGGTTTACGATTTGCGCCTAAGCTTCGACTAGATTTTGCTGCGAGACGCTCGAGGGCGTCGCTATAACGGCCACTGAAACGGTGGGCGTGACCGGATTGGTGGCCGGCTCCGGGGCCGTCTGTCTGGGTCGGCGCGAGCGCAGCAGCTGCAGCTCCAGGCGGACGACAGGCGCCTCCACGCACAGATACATCAGCAACGAGGCGAAGAGCGTGATGCCAAAGTCCGACCAGAAGTGAAGGACCTGAGCGAGAGGGAGAGGGGAGATTAGAGTGAGCAGTTGGCTCTGCAACAAAAGCGCGATTTAAGAGATCTGCGTGTTCGATATCGACGACAGCAACCTTTGGTTTTTCATGTAACGCAATTCAAGTTAAGTTATCTAATAACCGAACCAATCGTATAGGAATCGACGCGAATTTCGAATAAAAACCAATAATGGTTTGTGACTTGGGGTATACGACTTTAAGAGCGAAATTGTCATTTTTCAGATTTGTGTGCATGCGCTCGCAATCAAGACTTACTGCATCATAGTTGGAGAAGTGCTGGCTGCTCTTGAGGCGGCCCGTGTTGACCATCTCGACCACGAGGTGCCAGATGTAGAGGCAGTACGAGAGCTTCGAGATGGGCTGCCAGAACGACCAGCTGAGCAGGGCGTTGACCACGCCCCCGCGCCCACTCTGGCAGGCCCAGATGAGCCAGCAGAGCGCCAGCGGCCAGGCGATCCGACTGCAGCACAAATAAAAGGCGCCCGCCAACGGGCTCATCTCGCCGGCGTCCGGCTGGGTGTACGGATAGACGCTCCAGATGACGGCGCCCAGGAGCAGTGCCATCAGCAGCCAGAGCAGCAGTCCCAGCCGCGCGGACAGGCGACGCCGTCGTCCACGCTCGCCGTGCAGAAAGTACCCAAAGAGCAGCCCAATCAGCCAGGGCGTGGCTCGGGCGTGCGTCGTATAGTAGATCATGCGCATCTCGGTGCTGTCGGCGCCCAGATTGCTGTGGTGCGAGATTTCGAAGTGAGTTGCCAAGTCGCTGCCCTGGTCAGGTCTGGGCTCGAACCTACCCGTCCCGCTTGAAGACGCTCAGCCGGTTCAGCACGATGATGCTGAAGACGCAGCCGAAGAGCAGCAGCACCAGCACCAGAATCCCAGCCGCGGCCCGTCGACGCCAGCGCCACAGCGGCCACAGCAGCAGCGGCGACAGCAGGAACAGCTGCATGTCCACGGCCAGGTACCAGGAGTGACCCAGGCACTGTCCGAGAAACCGGAAGGGCAGCCAGGTAGAGACATAAAACATAAGATCAAGCAAAGTAAAATAAAATATATTGGTAGAGAAAATCCTCCTATGGCAGTTATATTCTATAGTTATAGTTAAATTGATAATATTTTGCTGTCGCTTAGAATATAAGGACACCTCCAACTGCTAAGTTTGAATCGGATATCTTTTAAAACAAAAGAATTTTGCATACAAAAACTTATTTTGCATCCCAACATTTTTTGGATTTTCGAATTTTTGGTTAATATTTACCATGCGACCCGCTGCCGCATAGTTTTGCACATAGAGGAGCGTGGCCCACCAGGTGTCGCTGCAGAGCCGATAGGAGCTGGTGAACTGCTGCCAGAGGGGGCCGCTGTCGAGGCGGGGGAAGAGCGTCATGAAGAGGAGCACGGCCACGGCCAAGACGGGCGTCAGGCGGACAATGCGATGCAGGTACATAAGCGGCACATTGAGGCGGCCGGATTGACTGGAAAACGGGAGAATTGTACGCGGATTACAATCGAGTGCTGTAGTCGAGAGTGCACGACCAGAAGATACCCTCTACACAGCTTGGCAACCTCATAAATGTACATATAAAAATGTATATATAATATGCTTTTATATGAGTACAATGAGCAAGGCTGTATTTTTTAAATGTACCTACTAAATGTACGCACTACATTTACATGGTACATCATAAATTTGCTTACTAAATGTACCTACTGAAAGTACCAACTAAATGTTATATAAATTAAAAGCTAGGCCTACTAAATGTATCAATTATATAGGTACACTACATTTACTTACTAAAAGTACCTACTACAAAAAGTAGGTACTAAAACCACCTACATAAGTAGTATAAGTTGTAGTTGTATCTACTAATTCTACCCACTACATGTACATAGAGGCAGCTACAAAATCTAACGCTGAAATTTGAGAGTAGTGAGGAATTTCTTGAAATCTCCAGCATTCAAAATCGCAGATGTAAAAATTAAGAAAAATGTTTTATAGACCGAGAGTCTATATTTGAAACTTGAGGTTTTCGGACAAGCAGACGTGGGATAAAGAAAGGACTAAGGAAAGGACTTCGCGTGGATGCAAACTTACCGCTCCAGCTCGCGGAGCGTGGCCATCACGAGCAGCATGCCGCTGAGCAGGAAGAAGGTATCGACGGACGTGCTGCCGCTCTGCAGCAGCATCGAGTAGGGTGTCTGGGCCCAGGCGACCACCTCGTAGGAGTTCACGTTGGGCGCCAGCAGCATGAACATGTAGTCGTGGCCGTAGATGATCCAAATGATGGTCAAACAGCGTATGCCATGCAGGCAGGGTATCACGTGCGGCTGCGTTGACTTCGTCGACGTTCGCAGCAATTGGCTCAGATTCTCGCGCAGCGAAAACGCGCTCAAAATCTTTTGCGGTGCTATAAAAAAAGCAATTTAAACAGTTAAGGCGAAAAATAGAACATTTATGTGAGCTCACACACAAAGTTTAATAGATATATTGCTTGGCTTGGCAGAGCTATAAACAAAGTTGTTTAGATATGAATATATCTTTAAAAAATACCCTTTAAAAATATCTGAACTAATTATCATCAAGAGAGATCGAGAGAAAAGAGCGAAAAAGATTAGTTTTGTTTCATAATAGTTTTTCATAAATATTAGTATAAAAATATGAAGAGAAAACAAAAAAGGAAAATTTGTCTGTTTGAAAATAATATACTCAAAAGTGCTGGACTAGGTGTTACCCTGTACTCAGTACTAAAAAGACAGAAATAAAACGATATTGAAAACTGATTAAAAAAACAAACAATCGAAAAATATAACACTTTAAAGTATGATAGTAAATACATAAAATGAAAATTCAATTAATTCATATATATACCCACTCTATATGTTTTTGTTTGTTTTGCAAAGAAATATTTGAGAACAATATCTCAATATTTGAATAACTTTTGACCTAGGCCAAATATTGACAGCGTTTGCACTTGATTTATGTACAATATACATGATTTTTTCTCCGAATGTAGCAAGTGTGTATATATGTGTGTATCGAGCAAATTCCTTGATATGCGGCCTTATCAAGAGAATGTTATCTGTGGGGGCTTATGAAACGATTTCAAGTGCAGTCAGCTCACCTTTAAAGTAGTCCAAGAAGGTGCACAGAATCACCAGCACGGCCAGAAAGCTGAGGAGCCCGCTGCACCAGGGATTGGAATTGAGGTTAGCTTAGATATATATATGCGATATACTATAAGTATCACAATCACAATCTTCACTCACACGGCAAACCAGTCCAGAGCCGACATGGGCGCCTTGGCGGCCAGGGCGCAGTTGGCCTCCTGCACCAGCTGCGCCTCGGGCCCCACGGCTGGATCCTGGAAGATCAGCTGCAGGTGATCGCTGAGCCAGCGATTCAGCTGGGCGGCGCTGCACGCGGCGGGTATGCAGGCGCCAATGCTGATGCTGACCGTGTCCAGGACCTGTGGCAGCAGATTCTCGAACTGGATGTGCGCCAGGCAGTATTTGGTCTCAGCGAGGACCGCTGTCGCTGCGGCACTGCCCAGGCTCAAGCAGGACTCGTAGTTGCCCATGTCGCTGAAGTGGCCATAGAGCAGGCCATGTGGAAACTTGCCCCAGGCGTCCAGCACTAGAAAACGATCGGGGTGGATAGAGATGGAAAATTAACTGTGAGATGGGAAACTGACTAAGAGACTAGAGTTTGCTTGGAAGGAATGAAATTGTAAGTTTTTCTTAAATCTATTTCTATACTCTGTTCACAAATGTATAAAAACGTATATTGGTTTTGTGTCAGGTTCGTTTGATCCTTTAAGAACCCGGAATAAAATATATCTAGAGATATATTTTAAATAACATTGGCTGGTCTAATCAATCAAGGGTATATTATTTTACTGTTATTTAATTTATGAATGTTATCAAGCAGATCTCTGTGATTAGTCAAGTAGAGCAAAGAGGGCTTATTCGATTGTGTTGGCAACCGGACATCAGGATTACGCTTATAGCTCCCACGCTTTTATAGCCAATATCAACAAATTTGGAAGGTAAATTTCATATCTACAGTTTGAATATTTTTTGAAAGTCACAGTAAATATTTTAATAAAAATATATCACTTTTTCGTCCTGCAGCTGTTTTCAGACCTCGAACAGAGTATAGCGTCATCGGCTACGGCCGACTGCCCACTCACCTCGCAGCGCTGGCAACGCTCGGACATCGGCCGCCTGCAGCAGCAGACGCACCTGTGCGGCACACAGCAGATCCGCGCTGACATCCGCTTTGACATCCACCTTGACATCCGCTTGGCTGGCGCTGGAGTTGAGCGCCTGCTGCAGCACCTGGTAGCCAAAATTGCTCTGCTGCAGCCAGGTGAGCAGCTCGTCGCGACTGTAGGCGTCGGCCCGGCCAACGGAAAGGGCCAAGAGCAGAGCCGCGGCCAGAGCCGGGTCTAGACGCAACCGTAGTTTTTCTAATGCCATGGCCAATTGTGGCCGTTAGAGGCGATGCGTTTCATATTTATACGGCCGTAACGCAAAGTTTTTGTTGTTGTACTGATATTTCTAATCGGCCGCTTGATAACCGCATTCCCCGCACAATGTCCCAACAAGGGGGTTTATCTTAGACACTACTCCCGACGAGTGCAGGCACTACAAGTCGAAAATTTTGTTTTTTTGTTTCATAACGTCATAAAAAATTTCATAAAAAATATAAAAAGTGGTGCATTGACCGATATGTAGAACTGGTAATACCCGAGTATTGCCCGCCGGATCAGCTCTGGCACTTAAATATACCGTATATACTATATATATATACGTAGCGCATAGTTATAGCACCATATTCAGTACGGCGGGGATTTCTCTAAAAACAAGCACAAACTTTTGGCCAAATAGATTGTTGTTGTTTTCATTATTCCATTATTCAAATAAATTACTGCACGACAATTATCCCACATCTCAGCTCTGCATCAAGTGATTTAAATACCCTTCCGGGGGTATTTTGATTTTGTTATTAATTGTGTAACGCTTTGATCTGCAATCCCATAGAATATATATTTGCATATATATATTTTCGGGACGTTGAGCTGTGTCGATATAGGATAATAACAATGTATTTAATATTTTTCTGTCAGTAAACGTTGAAAACAAATGTTGAAGTCGAATAAACAATTCGTTCTATATATATATATATTTCATCCTTAAGATCCAAAATAGTTATTTTTTCGTACAAGAAACTTTTTTATTTCCTAATCAATAATGTTGTAAAACTCTAGCCACTATATCATATTGTAATAATCGTTAAAAAATTTATTTAACACGGCAAGGGTATTTTTTGTGCGTCTAGCCGAATGTAAATTTTTTTGCTTGGTTTTTTTACAATTTAATTTTATGTTTTTGTATTTTTTTGCACGGTCGGAGCAACAACCGATAAGCACACAATTGGCTTAAACAAAGCTCTATGATTAAGTGAAAAATCACGTTAGCTATAGATTATTGCCATACGAATCGTTCGACCTTGGGGACAATCGGAGCTGTTGGGTGGTGCTAAAAACAGCTAAAAGTTCGGGTGCTCGAAAGCTCCTCAAGCTTTCACATTGCGCACTACGTAACCGCCGAACCCACCCAGATACTACCACTCGAAGGCAAACCATCCAACAATAGACGATGACGATGTATTTGCCATCTGGTCGCAGGGGTTCATTCAACTTGGCCAACACGTGCTTTGCTGCTGTCGAACACAGCGAATAATCAACTCGTTATATAAGCACTACAACAGCAATAAATACGTAGTACCCTAATTGCAGCTAAGCAAATGAATAACCTTTAGTCCGCTTTTGATTAAGATCCAATTCGCTCTAACACATTAAAGCTAACCCAACACCCATTAATCATGTCAACAAATAATGGTAATGAAAGTGTATTTACATATAATAGTTAAATCACAGTCGGATGTGTCAATTATATTATAATTATATTTATTGCTATATATGTTTATTTTCTATTTTCTATATATTATTGGTATTGTTATTTTTTCTAATATTATGTATATTTTTTATATTTTTTAAATTTCAAACTCAGCCGAACCTTTGCCCGCAGTTAATTTTTTCCTCAACAATAGCAGCATTATAAATACAATATATAAAATAAAAATATTTGAATATTACAATAGGAATTCGTTAGACAAACAAAATAATCAACATGTTGTCGAACCCAGGCTCGAACCAGGTTCACAAGCCGAACCTGAGGGCGAGGCATGGGTTTGCAGAGTAAACCGAACAATCAAAAGTTTGTATTCGATTTGCAGGGAATATTATTATAATTATAGTTTTTACTCTTATCATTATAGTATAATATAATTAAGCTAATCAATATTGAAACCCCCATTTAAAAAGGGCTTTGACCCATTGCTTTTACGTAACCAAATCCAATTTCTCTCAAAAACCGCAAATGCCAAGGTCTTAAATACGTGATATCATAGTTATGGTTGAGTCTGAGTTCATTAACACCCGATTCGT
Organism: Drosophila robusta; assembly: GCA_035043565.1. Lineage (NCBI taxonomy): Eukaryota > Metazoa > Arthropoda > Insecta > Diptera > Drosophilidae > Drosophila > Drosophila robusta. Next base: position 11,224,270 of record JAWNMW010000257.1, on the reverse strand, counting down.
TCTAACAGGTATTCATTCATTCATTCATTGTGAACAGTAAGTCAATAGCCGCTGAAATTTTGTAAATAATAGGCGAAAGTGTTTACTTTTACTTTTCGTTAATTTGACAAACGCTTTCGTGTTTTATTTTTGCTTTTATCGTTATTGGTTTTATTTGTATACCCTTTCAGTGGGCGGAATAACCGCATTTGTGAGTCCGTGTGACTATCTTTCTGGCTATTTCTATGGAACCTATGTTGAAGAAACTTTACAATAAAGGGTGTTTATTAAGTGCAGAGTTAATTTTGATGATTTATTTATGGCTTTATTGAAATTGGTAGAATTTTGATATAGTTTTTTTTTATGCATACCTATGTGATATATCCTATTGTTTTGGAACCATTTTTACACGAATTTTGACTGAAAAGTATGTATAATTTATATTTATAAGAATTCAAACCATGAATTTTAAAATATGGAAACTTTTCAGCCTCAAGTTTGAGACTACACTCTGAACAAAAGGGTATTCCCCATAAAAATTGGTCAAGTTAAGGTGAAGTTATGGTATTTTATAAGGTAATTTTCGGGTACAATTTGTACATGTCTTTATATTTATATAAGTAATATATATTTAAAGCAAAGGAAATCAAGACGTTATGTTATGAGTCTGATTTGGGTTCCTATAATATTATCTATAAAGTAAAGAAAACTAGGTTGGCACACAATCAAAATGACCTAAGCAATCCCCAAGCCAATACATATTGGCCAGTCGAATATTTGTGGCTAAGGGTTATCGATAATGGGCCACCAATTAACCACAGACCGCATGTCGGGGGCACCTCAACTGGGCCTACTTCCCGCACTATCGGGTGGGTAGGCAATTAGCTACCCAAGTAGTTGAATTGGGTAAATAAATGCCCATGGCTCATACTGTTCTCTTTGGGGCAAGGCTGGGGTTTTATGGGGCCATAAGCAGCTAAGATAAACAGAATTGTGGCCAATGTTGAGGTGGGTTCAAAATGAAAACATTTACTCTATGACTATATAGTATTTTAATATATAACTGCTGTAAAGTTACAGCAAGGAAAACATATATTTGAGGTTTCCTGGAATGTGACTAATACCAACTTATGCGCTCTGTAAACAAATCCATTCTGAGTCACATGAAAACAGCGATTTGAAGTGGTTAGTAAGCAATTTGTTGGTAGCTCAAGTGTTTATTTGAGGGGCTACTAGAAGCACATTCGGCTCTTCAACTACTCACGCATATTATATATATGAGAATAATTAGTGTACTCTGCTCAATGCGTGCCAAAGGGTATATTAATTATTTGCATTGCATGTTTTTTCAATATACTTCCATTATAATATTTACAATATTAGATATAATATTTGTGATATTTTTGCCAAGCGTTCATTTGATTTCAAGTCAAGATTATTATTATGCCCACTCCTCCTCCAACCTCACAAATTCCAAAATTATTCGATGTAAGACTGTGAACGGTTTTAAACCGAACCAGCTCGTACTTGGAAACTGAATTTGTATCAAAATCATAAGCCGAACCTTGAACCGAACCAGTTTCCCCATAAATCAGCGGAACCTTAGCACGAACCGAACCACTTGCAATCGATCTTAGGGCTGCATAAATGAGAATTCGCTACAATTTAAAAATTGACAACAAAAGAAGAAGATATCGAAATATTTTACTATAAAATATTGAAAATAATCATTTCCTATAAATAATGAAAATATTATTTTCCTAATAAATTTGAAACAAAAATTTTGTAAATCCAAAGTTTATAGAGTGAAAGCCACTGCCTTAGGGTTACAGTTTAAGAGCCACTAACTAGCAATGTAGTAAAATATAGGAATATTTTTGCTTTTCTTATACAAAAAATTAACGCATTAACAGTGTTGATTAAGTTCCTTATTTCAGTATTTCCCACGAAAAACGGGCAAAACAACAATAAACATTTAAATTCTATGGAAATTGTGAAATTGAATATATTAGTCGTTGTAATCAAAGGCTGGAAACTTTGGCCACCCACTTTAAACGGAAATCTTGATATCCCTTGAAGACCAATTCCCGAAAGCCTTTGCCATATACATAAACACTAATTCACAGATTACCCATGCAGGCCACTTCACAGACCCACCAGATAAAGGTGTTTCGGGGTAAGCGCTATCGCTTATCTCCAGACAATGGCAAAGGTTCTGGGTGTTTGGTACTATAAAAGCATTTGTGGCAAGGCGAAAGAGTCAACACAAATCAATCGATGACCAAGCAATGATGGTCAAGACGCTTCCAATATTGCTGAGCCTGGTGCTGACGGTCGGCGCCACGGCGCTAGACGCGGAGATACCCTTGAAATACCGCATGGAGGCAGGGGTGTATCAGCGACTGACGAAGTTGCAGTCGCTGAGCGTTGATTTCACGCAACGCTTTCAGAACATAACGTTGGAGGATTTGAATATACCCAGCACACGGCTGCCCAGCAAGGAGGACCTGCAGTGCATGGCCGATATGAGCCTGTGGATGAAGGGTCTCACCTCGGGCAGCTTTTGGTCGCTGAAAAGTAAGTGCGAAAGGAGTCTTGGTACGGCCGGACAATCTGACTAATCTACTCTCTCCGTCTCTCTCTCTCACTCTTTCTCTGCATAGTGATCGATGCCTGGGGCTCCATTCCATCGGGCATACTCTACCTCAACGTCGTGGACATGGGCAACTACAGGGAGTGCATCAAGATCAACAAGGAGCTAACCAGCGGTCACACCCTGCAGGGCAAGTACTGCCTTGCGGAGATACCCTTTCTCAAATTATTGGGCATGACCGCATCGGCCGCGCAGAGTACGAAAATCAAGATTGGGCTCTGTTTTCCCGCCACCTGTTCGGCGGCTCACATGGACACGTTTCTGAACGGGGTCATCCAGCAGGCGCTGGGCGTGGAGAGCTCAGCGCAGCTGGTGAATCCCGACACGTGCCAGACATCCGATCGCCCAGCCATGGACGGCCTAGCCATATTCACTGTGTAAGTGCGGACAGCTCGAAAGCGCTTATCTTGACTCCCGCTAATTCTTGGGTCTTGCAGTGTGCTCCTCTCTATATTTGGCGGCCTCGCGCTGTTTGCCACCTTATTCGATTACTTTCTATGCCAGGATCACAGTGAGTAGCGCTGATTAAACCTGAACTCCCACATATCTAAAGGTCTACCTCTTTACAATCGCAGAGCACTTGCCGCCTCTGGTGAGAGTCTTCTCCATTCGTGCCACTAGCCGCACGCTCTTCCGCATAACGCAGCCCAGATCCAATCCGAATGTCATCGACTGTCTACACGGCCTGCGCTGCATGTCCCTGATCTGGGTGATCTTCGGACATGAGTATATGTTCGGCTCGACTCATCCCAATGTCAACCAAGTCACTTTGTACTCTGTAAGTCAGATAACGACGCAGTTCCTGAGTACCTCGTTTTTACATCATATTCGCTTGTCTTGCAGTGGTTGGAGAGTCCATTTTCGCAGACCATAATGCACGGCGTATTCTCTGTGGACACCTTCTTCTTCCTGAGTGGTATGCTGGTTATTATGGTTGCTCTGCGCGCAATGGAGAGGTAGGTCCCACAATTTCCCAAACTGCCAAGAGCATTCCAGCTCTAACCCTGCCTTCCTTTAAGATCCAAGGGCAAGCTGAACGTTCCTCTGATGTATCTACATCGCTATCTGCGCCTTACCCCAATGCTGGCTGTGGCCATATTGGTCTACATGAAGCTGATTCCTCACCTGGTCAGTGGTCCACTGAGCGACCAGAGCGTTGATATATACAGCGCGTGTGAACGCACCTGGTTCTGGACGCTGCTGTATGTGCAGAACTATGCCACCATTGATATTGTAAGTGGATGTTAACCTTCATCGGCCACCCTTGACACGCGTGTTAACTTTACTGAATTATAGTGCTTGGGTCACAGCTGGTATCTCGGCGTGGACATGCAGCTGTATGTTATCTCACCGCTTCTGCTTTTTGCGCTCTACAAGTGGGGCAAAAAGGCCGCTATTGGCATTGTAGTGCTTATACTACTGTTAACCACTTGGCTCTTCACCATCATGATGGTCAAGAAGTATTCCATGTTCCCTAAGTAAGTATAAAAGTAATTAAGCGCCTTACCTTAGTCTACCTCTCTCTACGCTACCTTTCACTAACACTCTACTCTACAATAAGCCTACCTTACAATAGCCCTACCACACACTATCCTTACCTTACACTGCCTATACCCTACACTATCTATACCTTACACTAACTCTACGTTACTTCACACTAGCTCTACCTTGTACTACTCTAGCTTTCACTAGCCCCACCTCACCTTAAACTTACCTAACCCTATGGGACCGCTCTAGCCCTACCAAACCTTACTGAACTCTACCTAACCTCATTTAAAGTCTGACTAAGCACCTTCTTCCATAATTTTTCTCGTTCTCCACAGGAACGTTGGCCCTGTAGTAAATTCTCAACGCACGCTCTACTTTGCCACCCATATGCACGCAACTCCTTGGCTAATTGGCGCTGTTTTTGGCTATTTCCTGCATGCGAACCGCGGCAAATCGTTCAAGCTGAACCGTCTGATGGTTTGGGCCGGCTGGCTGATCACCCTGGTCGTAATGTTCACGTGCATCTTCGTCCTAATGCCATATGTGGCGTGGAGTGGTCCGGACCTGTCCACACTGAGCGATTCTCTGTACTACTCGCTGACTCGCATAGGCTGGCCCATTGCCCTGTGCTGGGTGGTGTTTGCCTGCATGCAGGGCTATGGCGGCATGGCCAACAGCTTCCTCGCCTCCCCGCTGTGGCAGCCGCTGTCGAAGCTCTCCTACTCGGCCTACGTGTGGCACATTATGATACAGGATATAAACTCCCGACGTTTTCAGAGCAACACATATTTCTCCGACTACGAAATGGTAGATGCCTCAATAGTAATCTCTCTGAAGACATAACTCAACGGTTTCTCGTCTTGCAGATGCTGAACTTCTGGTCGGACTTTGGCTTCACCCTGCTGACTGCCTACCTGATGTACGTCATCATTGAGGCGCCTTTGGGGGGCCTCGAGGGCCTGTTGTTGCCCGATCGCAGGCCCAGTCCGAAGCCCGCCATCTCCGCCGAGCCACAGCAGGCGCCAATCGAGCAAGTTCCTCAGATCAGCGAAAAGCCATCCCCGTCTCAGCTGGCGTCTGATCTGGAAGCAGCCCCTGCGGCAGCGAATCCTCCAGTCTTGAGTACATAATTTCTTCATAGTTCCTCATAGTTTTTTTTTTTGTGTTATTTATATATTATATATATGAAATAGTGCTTTAGTTAAATATAAAAAATATTTTAAATGAATCAAATTAAATATATTTAAGTTTTAAAACTAGCTGTCAGCCTTTTCTCCACTTTTAAGGAGCTTAAACTAATAAATTATCTGTGGTTTGGCTTACGGTTCAAACGTTAAATAAAACTCGTAAGGCAATTAAATTTGTTGATTAAAAAAAAAACTTATTCTGTAAATCACAATTTTATGGCTCGAAATTCCGAAATATAACTAGACGACACTGTAAATTATAGCATAATATTTTCTAATTTTTAATAATATATAAAATATATATTTTTAAATAAGGTTAAGCGCGGACTAAGTTTTGCCTGTTCATTAAATACGTAAACAGATCATAGTAAAAACAAATACAATTTGATTTTGTGCATAGCTAAACATTGAAGTTTAGATTCGTATCAAATCGGTTCAAAAACCCAGCCTTGATTCTCAACACCGTAACATACCAGAAGGTCAATTGTTCCCTGAACTTGCCTTGCCCTAACTCAAGTGGCTCTCAAAAACCTTCAGATAAATGCAAAGTCAAAAATATATATAATTTAATCGCAATTAACCTTAGCAAGGCCAGCTATGAATCAGTTATGCTTAGCCGATTATAGAGTACTTATGGGCAATTTGATAGCGGGCCCGGCTACGACACTGCATTGCCCATAAAGTTCCATTCATGACACTATCTAACTAAGCTTATCACAATTTCAAACAGCTGAAATTACAATTTCTACAATTTAATCAACATTTGTATAGTAAATACGCATGAAACTGTCCAGGGCCACGTTTGCGCATCTTCAATATGGGGCAAGAGGAAGAACAGGTTGCATTAAAAGCTGGAAGCTGGTCAAATGCCTTTTTGGCTATATCTTTGGTAAGCTAAACATAATCGACAAAAGGTCGACACAAAAAATCAAATGTTCAACTTTCTGTTGCCTATTTGTAAGATAATAAGCTTTATCTAGTCCGTATAGAGCCCGATCTCGGAAAGATATACCTCTTTCAAATCGTATAACTCTACAGATTCGATCGTCATTCAAAATTTTTGATTTTGAAATTTTCGCGATTTTGCCAAAAAATGTGATGTGACTTATCACCCTTATCATTTTTGTCAAATTTGGTCAAAATATAGAATGGAAATTTTGGAATGACAATCGATAGTCGTGATTCCTACGAGTATAAAAAGATATATCATTCAAAGATAAGAAATTTTTTGCCCGAGATATACGGTTTTAAGTTTTGTAAATAGCTATATCTCGCCTAAATTTTAAACTGGTTTGGTTTAAAGCCAGTTTGCAGTCTTAATTGTAATAAACAAATTATTTTATATTCATAACAAGGAGAGACAATTTTTCACATCAAAGAAAAAATTGAAGCGAAGCTGAAGTTAGAGTTAGCTAGTCTGGTAAACAAAATACAGAGTCCAAAATGTTGTTGTTTTTATTATGATTTCAGCTAGAAAGCAATTAAATTTCTTTTTTTTGTAAAAGTTTTTTGTATATTTTTCATAAAAAAAATACTATTAACAATCCCAAATAATTGCATACTTTTAGGCTTAAATTTTTAAAAGGGAAATTTGTGTGAAAATTAGCCGTAAGGGGTGGTGGTGTGTGCAAGTGAAACAGCAATGGGCTCATGTATTGCGCTCTCTATCGAATCGATGGGCTTTCACTTTAAATGTAAAAAACAGAATTCGAATTATTTGGGAAAAAACTCAGATAAGGTTGATTTGTATAAAATACTGTAATATACTATATATTTTTTAAAACATTCTCAATAAATAATAAATAAATTTAGCTAGTTAAGACAAAAAAGTAATAATAAAGCTAGCTTATAATTTAAATCAGAGTATTGGAATTTAATCAGTTGGAACTGTCTTCGGCTCCAGCTGTGGTGCGATTTCACTGCTTGTTGTTATTGTTGCTGTAGTTGCTTTCGACGGATTCGCGGCAGGTGGGGATGAAGGGGGTGGATTGGGCCGACGGGTGGGCAGCAACATCATCTCCAGGCCGGCAAACGGCGCCTCGACCAGAATGTACATGAAATAGGCCACCAAAATGGTAAAGCCAAAGTCATGCCAAAAGCGCAACATCTGCAAAAAGTAATCGAAATAGAAATGAAATAGAAATGCAGATACTCAATTTCTATATATGGTTCGTATAGCCTACCACTTGATAGTTGCTGAAGTAGGTGCTGGTCCGCGCGATGCTGCAGTTGAATACCTCGATGAGCATGTGCCAGATGTAGGCGCCGTAGGAGAGCTTCGACAGCGGCTGCCACAGCGGCGAGGAGAGGAAACTGTTGGCCAGGCCCCCATAGCCGTACTTGCAGGCAAACACCAGCCAGACCAGCGCCAACGGCCACGCGATCCGCGTCAGCGTCACATAGAACGCCTCGTTGAGGGTGGGCAAGTGCTGCGCATTTGCCGGATACGGATACACCGCGAACAAGCACGTGAAGATCAGCCCCAAGCACACTAGCCAGCCCAGCCAGACGGTCAGCCGGTTCAGCTTGACGGACTTGCCCCGGTTCACGTGCAGGTAGTAGCCAAAGATCAGCCCTATCAGCCACGGAGAGGCGCGCGTGTGCGTCGTGTAATATATCCGATCCGATCTGTTCGCAGGCGAAGCTCTGCAACGAGTGCAAGTGGAAAAAATTTGAATTGCAACTGTCATTTGCCAGTGCCAGAGCCAGTGCTGCCCTTGCAATTTGTTGCTCTTCGACAATGCTGCCAATTTTTCAGTTGTGCTACTTGTGAATTTTGTCAAGCTTTAGTGCTGCCCATTGCCTATATTGTCATTTGTCAGTGCTGCCTCCCGTCAAAGTTGTCATTCGGCAGAATTGCAATTTGTTGTCATATGCCAGTGCTGCCAATATTCAGTTCTGATACTTCTGAATGCCAATAATTTGTCGTACTGCCCATGTATCCAATTGTCAGTGCCGCCAATTTTTCAGTTCTGCTAATTGCGAACTTCCTCAATTTTTATGATCAGACAGTGCTGCCAGTGCAGTTCTATCAAGTACTGGTTGGCAAATATTTAACAGACAGACAACTTCATAAGGAAAATGAGCAGATCACAAGTGGCTGTCAACTTTAACATGCTGCTAGAGCTATACTTACATTGAGTAGCCCTTGATCACCATGGCGCTGAACAGGCACGAGGCCAACAGCAGCATCAGCACCACGATCCCGGCCACGGCCTTCTTGCCCCACTTGTAGAGCGCGATGAGCAGCAGGGGCGAGATGACGTACAGCTGCATGTCCACGCCGAGATACCAGCTGTGTGGCAGGCACTGCAACGGGTGGGAGAGTGGCGATTAGAGAGTGGGATCTTCCAGTTGCGCAACTCTGTGACCTACTATGTTCGTTGTGGCATAGTTCTGCACATAGAGCAGGGTCCAGAACCAGGTGTCCTCGCAGGGCGCCGAAAGCTGGTTGGTCAGGCCCTTGTAGATCGGACCAGTGCCCAGGATGGGCAGGATGCTCATGCAGACCAGTAAGGCGATCGCGAGGAGGGGCGTGAGGCGCAGATAGCGATGCAGATACATCAGCGCCACATTCAGCTTGCCCTTGGTCCTGAAATGAAAGGAGCGGGATCACGATTTCAATTTGAATTTCTCTCTGATGTGTGAATTGAACCTTCAACCGATACAGTTTCCCAAGAAATCCTAAATCAAAATAATTATAAAAATACAATAAAAAGAAAATGTTGCGACAAAAAAACATTTAGAAAAGTTAGAGGTTAGAAATTGAAAACTAAATTAAACATTTGGTAAAATTTAGGTTCATATCTGTAAAGAACCAGTTTCACGAAGGCTAAAGGTTCGAACCTCCAATGGGTTAAAAGGGTATATTGGTTTTGAACCAGGATCTGAATTTGACTTTTTAACTGAGCCTTGAATCGATTCAATTTTTCAAAAAATCCTAAATCCTAAGCATTTTAAAGATTAAAAATGTAAAACCAAAAAACCTTTTCTTAATGGTATCACCTTGCCCTTTGGCTAGAACATGTCGATGATTAGGACGAACTAGTTACCTCTCCATGGAGCGCAGGGCGACCATGACCACGAGCAGGCCGCTCAGGAAGAAGAAGGTGTCCACCGAGAAGAGGCCGTGCACGATGAACATACTGAAGGCCGATCTGTACCACTGTGCGAGGGGGAACAATGAAGCATGTTAGTCCGGCACAGGCAGCCAACGGTGGGCACACTTACCGGGATGACGTCCACCATGTTGATGTTGGGCGAGACGGCCTGGGTGATATAGTCGTGGCCGTAAATCACCCAGATTAGCGACAGGCAGCGAATGCCGTGCAGGCAGTCGATGACGTTCGGGTTCGTGCTGGTGTTCGCGATGCGGAAGAGCGAGCGCGAGTTGGCACGTGCCGAGAATACCCTAACCAAAGCGGGCAATTGCGCTGCGGGGAGCAAAGTGTGTTTAGAGCGGGGACTCTGCTCGCTGGCGGGTCGAGGCACTTACTCTGATCCGGGCACAGGAAGTAGTCGCACAGGGTGGCCAGCAGCAGCGCGACGCCCAGGACAGCCAGGACGACGCTGCAAGGCAGGGTACATGAGCATATCAGGATGCACTGCATCGCTGGCGGCACACTTACATGGTGAATATGGCCAGGCCGTCGAGGGGCGGCGCCTCCGCCGTCTGGCAGCCCGCGTCATTGATCAGCGCCGTCTCGCCGCCCAGCTGCACGTTGAGCAGCTGCTGGAGCAGCTGGCGCAGCAGCGTGTCCATGTGCTCGCCCGAGCAGGAGGCGGGAAAGCAGACGCCCGTCTTCACGGACAGCATGCCCAGGGCGCCGGCATTGGCGCCCAACATGGCGCCCGACAGCAGCTTGGCCTGGCAGTATTTGCCGCGCAGTCTCTGGCCCGTGGTCGCCATGGCTTGGTCGACCCTAATGCACTCGTCAAAGTTGCCCAGATCCTTGAGGTTGCCGTAGAGCATGCCCGCGGGCGGTCGGCCCCACGAGTCAATCACTAAGAGAGAGAGAGGGCGGGGAGGGGTACAGTTAGACTGGCTCCGGCTCGACCTAACCTCGCTTACTTCGCAGCGCCCAGAGGCTGCCGCTCCGCACTCCTTGGCTGAACTGCGCCATCTCCGCCAGGCACTGCAGATCCTGCTGGTTGGGCAGCCTGGACTGCGCCCCAATCAAATCGGCGCTCGTCATATTCTGATAGTGATCGACAAACTCCAGCGCTAGATGGCGCAATTGCAGCAGCCGCTGATAGGGCTCCTGGCCGCCGGCCGAGGCCAGCGCCAGCGCCAGCCCCAGGGCGCAGAGGAACAGCGTGGGGTTCGCTCGTGACATGGCTGGTGCTTGCAGGTGCCTCTAATCAGCTGGCGATCCGCGGCGGCGCCTTTTATACTCCGCCACGGCCGGCGATAAGCCGCTCACCGCTGCCCCAACTGATCTGCCTTGGACTTTTCTATGCCCTCACTATCATATTCGCCTGAAGCTAATCAAAAACTGACCGTTGATTAGCGCGCAGCGCCGACAGACAGCGCTAAAGCGCCGCCCCTCCCACCCGGGACCTGCACCCGTTGCCCGGGCATCGCTGACTAACTTGGCCAACTGGACAGTCACCCTGATGGCGGACGTCAACTGATTGTATTGCCTTCTTAGTCACGCTCAGGGCCAATAGATTCGGGGGGACTAGCAGATAGCCAGTTCCGAGTATGCCCAACTGGGCGATACCCTCTACGCCGCTGCGAGGCAACCACATCATCCAAGCTGCGGTCATCTTGAATAACTTCTATTTGAGGGAGAAGCGGGTTGGTATCCAAAAAGTGAAATATTACACATCTGTTTACACTTTAACATACATTTTCTGCCTCTACCTCTGCTAGTCTCTGAGATATGCTCAAAAAACCGTGTTAAGAAATCGATAATAATCGATTTTGGGAATTTTTTTTAATTTTTTTTTAATTCGGTTAGATTTTTTGGGCAACTGAATCGATTCAAATCAAATAGGAATTAAAATCCAAATCATGCCTCCTACAACCTGTTACATATATCTCCTCAAAACCAATGAACTCTTTTTTTACATTCTTCATGGGTTCAGGGCATAAATATAAATCTTAGGTACTTATATACTTGTTATATCTCTGGCTTCTTGTATGCTCGTACTATTAAAGCTGGGAAATATCATTGAGTCATTTTTTTACGACACTAGATTACAAGTTTTTCCTTGCCATGCTTCCTATTTATACACTGTAATTAGAAAATGTTAAGTAAAAGTTTATATTAAGTGAAAATCTTCAGCATAGTAGCAATAAAACCTGAAAGCATAAAATTTTTGTATAAGAATGGTTTTGTCAGACACGTGCAAACATTATCTAATCTTAATCTAATCTGATTCTTATAAACTTGTCTGGACGAAAGTAAAATTCAGTGGCCTAATTAAAAAACTTGGCAAAGAATATGCGAAAACGTGAGACATAGTATTTGTATTAAAATAACCTTTGAGACCAACAAGTTTATTTGTTCACCTTAAATAAAAAAAATTGTTATTAGAAAATATTGATAGTATATTATGTAGTATTAGTACTTAATTTGTAGGCAACCATAACCTAACACGAAGCTGGTTATTGAGCTGACATCGCTTACACTAATGGGCCTATAAATTAATATGCCCGTTTTTGTTGGTTATCTGATCAATAAGACTTTGGGATATGTGCGTTTCTGCGAATCGTTCCCGTTAACAATAACAATTCCGACTAAAACGAATCCCTAACGATCAAGATTGCGTGTTGCTGGCCCACAATGATTCCCGGGATTGCTTATCGTGATTTAAAGCTATAAAAGCATTATATATTTTTAATAAATATGTTTGCATAAAATATTAAACAAGACGATCACATTTTTGTAATCTTATCAACGCAATTTGATTTTGTCGAGGCCAGCGGCACAGTCAAAGTGCAATATTTAAAGCAAATATGGTTTAAGCAAGCAAGCAATTAAACACGCTGATATCTTAATAAGTAGTATTTTTATATTTAAGTAGTTATTACCTTAATAAACTATTTAAGATAAGAATTTGTACAACTGCCTTACAGTGGCGCTGACCCTTGGACTATTGGATAGGTTCTTCTATCGCTGTTTAAATGTAAAAAGAAAAATATTGTCGTTATTTTACTGCTTAGTTTGTAAAATTATAATACTAAAAATGTGTTCGAATTTATGGCGTCAGAAACAGTAATAGGTTACATAAATCAATAAAATTCTGGCGGGCTCACTTTTCAATGTTATTTCTATGTTTTCACTTATTGAATTTAAATATTCTCCTTAGGTCTGCCGCGCGCCGTCCTTCGGAAACTTTCGTATCTGGCCAATACAATTTATCGACATCCTCGATGCGTTTAAAGCACAAAACAGACTATTTGAAACGCGCGGCATTTTGTTTCGTGTTTTTATATTGACATGGTTGCCAAGTTGCGTTAATAAACACAAAATGTACCAGTGATTTTAAGAATTTAAATAAATCAATTGCTACAATGCAGTAAAAAGTCTTTTTGTATTTTTATAGCAAGGCAAAGCAAAAATCAAACTGTAATATCCACATTTCATATATTTTATAAACAGTGCAATTTACGCTACCTGCAAGTGCAGTTATGGTTATTTTGATATAAATAAATAAACAGTTATGCATCTACATAACAGCTACATTGCGAGAAAAACATTAATATATAGAAAAGTAATTTAATTAATGTTCGGAACATCATCAACGGGCAGCTGGCGGCCGCAAAGTAACCCTGCCGGCCGACATTCGCGTGTTCACGCGTCGTGCAGCTCTGTGTGTATGCCGGTAAGAAGAAGAATATGAGAGCTGACAGCTGTCAACTCGCTTTTCCTTTCTTTCCGGTCTCTGCTCCATAGAAGACGCAAAGTACGTGAAATTAACAAAAATAATCTGTAATATAATTGCAAATCCGCAAAAGTGTTGAGACAAACGAAAGCGTAGCGAATGCGCCGTTAAACGCTTTAGCTGTGGACATACGCGTCGTGTACAATTTTATTTACGTTTGCCAATTATTTGACACCTAATGTCAAGCCAGCGTCTTGTCAACAAGAACCGAACAACAACAACAACAATGCATAAGTTCCAATAAGTTATTAATATCAATTTTTTTGTACTTTTTGTTTTCGTTGCGTGCAGCATGTTCATGCCAAAGGCCCATCGTGTCGCCATTTATGAGTACCTCTTCAAGGAGGGCGTCATTGTGGCCAAAAAGGATTTCCATGCACAGAAGCATCCCGAACTGGAGTCGATCCCCAATCTGCATGTGATCAAGGCACTGCAGTCCCTGCACTCGCGCGGCCTCGTCAAGGAGCAGTTCGCCTGGAGACACTACTACTGGTATCTGACCAACGAGGGCATCGAGGAGCTGCGCAGCTATCTGCACTTGCCGCCCGAAATCGTGCCCTCCACCCTGAAGCGCCCGACCCGCTCGGAGCCACTGCGCCCTCGCCCAGCGGCCGGTGGACCACGCGGCCCAGCCGATGCCTCCAAGACCGGCGAAGATCGCTCGGCCTACAGACGCGCGCCCGGTGGCAGCGGTGTGGACAAGAAGGGCGATGTCGGTCCCGGCGCCGGTGAGGTCGAATTCCGTGGCGGCTTTGGACGTGGCTCGCGCAACTAGACGTGCGTGTTTTTTTTTAGATATCACCAACTCAATTTTCAACGAGTTTAAACAATCCAAACAAGAGTTAAAAACAAGATTGTGTGAATGTTTTGTATTATGAAGCAGAAGTTAGCAGCAATGCAACAACACGACAAATTATAAAGCAAGCGCAAAGTGAAACAACAATTTAATTGTTTTTTTGTTTTTCAACCAATTGGAATTTGTGCAAAAAGTTTGCGCGCGCTTTTTTGAAACCGAGTGACGATAACAGAAAAGCTTTTTAAATATTGTAAACCCTTTTGCAGGGCAAGGCCCTGCCCTCTTGAAAGGAGTTTGCAATGTGGATCAGAGGAAAAAACAGGCCATGGCAATTCCACTTCTGTATAAAGAAAATCGCAGATTTAGATTTCCCTTCAGCTGTCTTCAAGAGCTTAGACACCCAAAAAGCACAATAAATTAAATACAGTGGTCGCTAGCAAACTAGAGCTTGATCTAAAATAGACAATTGGATTTAGACGCCTTCGGTCTAAAATTAAAAAGAATATATAAATGCTATAAGAATTTTCATTGTAGACCCTAGCAGATAGTATTATCATTTTGTAACAATATATATATGTCAGAAAAAGTCAAAGCCGAAAACCTAATATATATTCTTGATCAGCATCAATTGTTGAGTTAATGTTACCTAGTCTGTCTGTTTTTATGCAAACCAAATCCTTAGTTTTCAAGCTATCTTGGTTGATCTTAGCATAGATGCAACATGTTTTATGACAGGATCACTAGGGATATAGGTGCCATCGAAATAATGGCCAAAAGTAAGATTTTTTAAGGAAACCTGTTATTTTTTTTACTCAACTAAACTGCAATTACGAGTGTCATTGTGCTACTAACATATGTATGTATAGGCAAAATATCAACAGCGGCCTTATATATTATAGGTGGTATAAATGTATATAAGCGTGATTTTCATCTCTTTTATTTATTTTTTAACACATTTGAATATGGAACCTTGAAACTCCATTAAATTTGTCTAAACAAATTCTTTACTTAAGAATAGTCAATATACAGTGGACGCTCGATATTAGAGTACTCCATTTAAGAAAGATCAACAAGGAATTATTTACAGCATTTAGGCATACAATGGATTGAAAGTTTTAATTATAAAACAAATTTATTTATTGTGCTGTCCTCAAACCGAAGTAGTTTTTATTAACGAGCGATCTTTGTAAATTTTTTTTTTAGAAATAGATCTAACAAATTAGATTTCTCGCAAATGAAAAATGCCTCTGCGCTTATTTGCGAGTGTTTTCTGTAAGACAAATATCCATTTGATGAGTATTTTTAAATAGTAAACACTTGGAGCGCAGAAGCTTCCTATAACAAGTTAGTGTTCTCGTCGGGTGTGTGCGGCTGGCAGATACCCAGTACCAATGTGGAAGGCTTTCAAATATCGAGCCGAGTAGGAAAAGGTATCAAAAAAGCGAAATATAATACACATTACGAGAACTTAAATACCAAATTCGGCTCTTGCTCTTACATTTTCTGGTTTATGTTAAAAAAGAATATATTTTCCAAATTACAAGTCCCTAGATCTGTGTGTTACTAACACTTGCACGAAACCAATATGCCGTTGATTCTCCATTTACAGCTTAAAAATCGCCCAAGCTCAAGTTGAATGTGAAAAGAAGGTCGCTTTTCGCGAACTTCTTGAAATTGGTTCCCAAGAAACTCGATATGCGTAGCATAAATATTAAACAAACGCGCTTGACTGCAATCAGCTTACGTTAGGTGTTTACATTTATATATACATATAAAGAATTATGAGTATGTATATTTGGCTGAAATCGAGCCGGAAGCCTTTCTAACTATTTGTACAGCCATGCGAAACCTCGCAGTAAACCGTTGAGCGCAGCACTCGAACGCTAACTGGAGAGCTCTGTCCTGGATTACCAAGAAGCTCAGATGGAGGTGCAGAGTCCAAGCTATGACATGCAATATAATAACATAAGGGTTTGAAGCGCGAACAGCCGACATTATTATATATGTTGAGATATATATAAGCAATAAAAACTAAATCAATTTCATTATGTACAATGGTTGTCTTCATTTCATTCAAGTAAAATATACACTTAGGCGTAAAGCGTAATTGGAATTTAAATACATGACTATAAACTATCGCCGCTTTATGGATATCTTGCCCTTGGCCAAATGGGACATGTTGATCTTGAATTTGCTCTCGTTGGAACGCTTCACCCAAATCTGTAAATAGTAATGTTACGTTATTCATAATAATAAATAGCAGACTGGGGGCGTTTCTTGAATACGCACCACCTCGTTGCCAATGGCCGTGATGGTGGCCGCAAACTTGTTCGTGTCCTTGCCCTCGACGTAGACCTGCTGGCCGCGGCAAAACCAACGCCGCTCGTAGAGCAGCTTGTTGTCCTCGATGCGCGTCTCCACATAGCTATTGGGATCGGGCAGCAGGCCGTGCGTTTGCTGCTGGTGCTGTTGCTGGGAGTTGGTGTAGGAGCCCATGCCGTTCTGCTGCAGCGGCATCGGCTTGCCGCGCTGTATCATCTTGAGATCTGATTCGATTTCCTTGTCGTCCAGCTGATAAACCAGTAGCTGACCGGTAGCCGGCTTGCGCCGTTTCTCGATCACCGGCAGCGGCTCGTTGGGCCGTCGTCGCAGCTTGCGCGTGACCGTCGTCTTGATCTCCATGGAATCGGTGGTCAGCTCCAAGCTGTAGCGTTCGTTTTCAATCAGTCGCTTGCGATCCTCAAAGTCCGCTATCAAATTGTCCTTGAGGTCCATCATCTTCTCATCGTACTCCTTCTGGGCGGCCTTCTTCTCAAGCACATAATCGCGCTCCACGCATTCGCACATGTAATCCTTGTAGATGTCGTTGAGGCGACGACGCTCCTTCAGCTGATTGTCCAGCTTGCGCAAACGCTTCATGTACTCCGGGTGCATCAGGTGGTTGAGCTCGTCCAGTTGCTTCTGCAGATTAATCAGCTTGTGCTGGTACATTCTGCAAAGGGATCGGGTTAAATTGCCAGTGTGTACACACATATATGATTAATATAAATACACATACTGTTCTTTGAGCTCGCTGTTGCTGCTAATGGTGTTGTTGTTGTTGTTGCTGCTGCTGCTATTGTTGGTATTGTTGTTGTTGCTGTTGTTGGACGAGGTGCCGTTAGTGCCGCCATAGCGATGGGGACTGCGAAACTCCGTTTCGCTTGCGTCGTCAGTATCTGCAATTGTGAACCGTTTCATGGTTGAAAGCAAACTAAGCGAATTGCATCTTCATTTAATTTTGCGGCGGCCTGGCTGCCTCAAGCGTTGCTCTTCTTCCACTACCACCATCTCTCCTCCTCCTCCTCATTCGCCCTGTTTTCTTACCTTCTTCGCTGCGTTCATCACCGATCGACTCGTCGTCGTAGTTGTCGCCCGCGTAGAGCGCATAGTAGGCGGTCATTCTGTATATTCTGTGGCACAGATGAACGCGTGCGTATTGCGTAAACAATAAGCGTGTATTCGTTTTTAATTTTTATGATTTTAAATTAATTCCGTGCAATTGTTTATATTTGTTTCGCTGGGTCCATATATACACACACAGTTAAGCCAACGATAAGTGCTGTAAAATGCGCATGTTTCAGAGATCTGGTAGCGCCACATAGTTTTAATCGATATTTTTAAAAGGTTTTACAACACTGATTCATTTATTGGCTGGATGGCCGTCTCATTTAAGTGTAGCATAGTATGACCAGCTTGCCAAATTATTTTTAAATGTGGCGCTGCTGTTGGCATAACGTTAAATTTGAATTTACATTTACTGGAACTTCAATTATCCTAAAAAGTATTATTGAACATATTTTTCAATATATTATAAGTAAAATGTATACAATAAATATTTTCAATTTAGCTTAATTTATTTATAACAATTCAAAGATGAATTCAATTTTGAAGTGTTTTTGGTTTTTAACCTTTTACGTGCACTTGCAGTGGCATAATATCGAGACTACTAATCATCTCGATCTTTCTACATTACATATCACATTTATTTATGTCGCACATTGCGTGATTCATGCATAACAATCTGTATCATTATGAATGAATATACTACTGATCACAGTGGCTTAACGATGCTGCCCACGATTAAGAGCGCCCACAACTTTATAACGTTTTATTATGTTTGTTTTTATATTTCAAAAGTTCCTATTGCGCATAAGAATGTTTGAAGTTGTGACAACACAAATATTCCAAATATGTATGTCGTTGTATATTATAGTTGAAGCACTTTAAATTTTGCTTGCCTGCCAAATGCTGGTGCTGCCGCTGCCTGTGCTTTGGCTGCTGCTGACACATACATATTCAAATGCTGTCGTCAAGCAGAGACGCCCACGCCCGAGATCTATTTGCCTTAGTTGAAAAATTGGTGTATTATACATCAGCTAAAAATTCCATGCTAAATCATCGCAGCGAATTTTGATTGATTTGCAGTTGTCTCGACGGGGACGGGGGCCAGGCGGGGCGAGCTGCTAAATTGTGGAATGTATAGAAATTGTGGTTAAATACGTATGTCTAAGAGTCTGTATGTGTATGCAACTATTTAGATATATTCATAATCATACGTGAGATGAACATTCTCGACGATGCTATGGGAAATTTGTTTTTCTTAATTTCATCGTTAGACGGTTTTGCTTCGCATATTGCAAATGCACATACACACACATATATATACTCACACGTACATTCATATTTGGTGTGCGTTTGTTTTCTTTAGCCAAGATCGGGATCGAGATCTTTGTCGCCTTCAAGGTCGACAATTTCGATGAAAATGAGTTTATTGTTTGGACAGCGGAATTAACGGCACGTCGCAGCATCCATGTGGGCGCTGCCGAGAGCAAAAAACACCTCGACTGATGATTGTTATTTTATTTTTGTAATTCATGATTGAATTTATTTTATTAGCCATATTTTGTTTGTCTTGCTTCTTCTTTTTTTGCTTTTATTTTGTCGTGATCGCAGCGATTCGTGACGACTACTTAAATATTTTTTTATATTTTTACATTTTTTATTTCTCAAAATAATTTAAATTTGTATGCATAATTAACTCAGCCCACAAATAATTCGCTAGGGCCGATGACTCCTGCGTTGCCACACCGTAAAAGGACAAGCTCGATAACTGTCGATATGTATTGCAAATGCATTGCTGATCGTGGGATTGCGGATGGAGCGGGGGCATATACAATGTCATCGATTACTCATCTCGCTCTGCATTTGTTTACAAACAAATCGAAAAGCTGCGACACCAAATGGAAATTAAAATGGAAATGTGTCGCCAACGTTACCGCCCACGTGTTGTGCGCAAAATACACACACACTCATTTATTGAGAACGTAAAGCTGGCATTACAAAGTGGCTGAAAATGTGTCGTTCTTTGCCCTAAAACGGCAGCGATCATTAAGCTTTAACAAAACCAGTTGGCACTGCCGTTGTCATTACCGGTTACACTTCCACCCACAATGTGATCACATGCGCGAAAGAGACAGCGAATACAATGCCAATAGCGGCTCAGCGAAATTACTGTTAGTTTATTTTTAACTGCTTGCAGTTATTTAATGTACGCTAAATAGTTGTCTATGCACTTTTACGAATTTATTAAGCAATCAACTAGATAATATTTGTTTTTAATTTAAAACAAACAATTTTCGTTATAATTTGATTTAACACATAAAAATAGCTTAACACAAAATTGATTTAAATACACAAACTCGTAAAAGCGTTTACAGATTGCAAAAAAAAGTCCTGTCTGAATAGTTCCAGAATATGTCAAGTGATATTTTCGAGTTGAGGTGAGCGACTAGGGCATACTCTCACCCAGAACAACAACATATGAAAGCTCATTATTAAACTCTAAAAAACTATACAATACAGTATACGCCTAATTAGATAAACACACACACATTTACAAAGCATTCAAAGTCAATTTAATAATTAATTTATTTATACAAATATAAAACTCGCGTGATTGAATTAGTTGTGTCACCAAGTGCCTACCAAAGCCGTAACTGACTTCATGGCAGGGCACTGACGAGAGTAACACTTGAATATGCTCTTCCTCACACTCACACTTACACTTGCAGTGGCCATTGAGACACGCACGTCCCCCAGTCTTCACTTGTTTCCATTTACCGGTGAGAGTGCGAACGCGAGCGCGAGAGAGCGGGTCGTATCGTTGTGTGGGTGCTTGTGCTGCCATGTTGGCTTTGCATTGTGCGGCACGCGCTCTCTTTCTCGCTCTCGCAGTTGCTCTCTTTGTGGTTGCGGCCGCGGTGTGGCGCCGCGCTATAAAAGCGTCCACACGCCGAAAATGCAAAACAGTCAACAGAAAACTTTTAAACGCGTAGAGTTGTGCGACACGAGTCAATCAAACACATACACGCATATACAAATACATACACAGCGAAAGAATACATTGTGATTTTTTTGTTCTGATTAGAAAGTGAATATATATATAAACACACACTCATAAGCGCAAGCTGACCAAGTCCAATTGGAAGCAAATACCACACAACAACAATAACACAGAGCGGTGCGCGTGAAAACAACCCGAAGCAAGCGGAAGAAGAAGAAGCAGCACCAGCAGCAAACGCAAGAAGTTTTTAGTTCTTTCTAACCACAAACACACACACAAAACAAAAAACAAAAATGGCCGAGGCTAATAAGAGAAATATTCCCATCAAATTGGGCGACTTCAGCGTTATCGATACGGAATTCAGCAGCATACGCGAACGCTTCGACTCCGAGATGCGCAAAATGGAGGAGGAGATGGCCAAGTTCCGCCATGAGCTGATGAACCGCGAAGCCAACTTCTTCGAGTCAACCAGGTGAGTTTCCGATTAGACCTTGTTAACTGCCAATTGGAATGCGCTAATATGTATCTTTAGTACGTGCGTGCGTGTGTGTGTGAGAGTGTAAGTGTCTGCCTGTGTGTTTGGGTCTTGTCAAGATTGTTTCTAGCCCAGCTACAATTGTTTATCCAGATAAGGGTCAAGTCTTTTAAAAGTATGATTTGTTCATTTGTTTTCTTTTAGAACCGATTTCTTATCAGCCATAAGAAATTAGCACGATTATAGTTTTAGTTTGAGATAATACCTTAATAACCGCAGTTATAACAGTGTTGGGTAACGTACAATTTACAAAGAATTTTTATGGAATATCTTTAGATTTTATTAGAAGCGCTTGAAAGATCTTTTATATTAGATTTTTATTAGAAGAATTTAGACATTTAGAAATTGATTTTTTAAGAAACGAAGAAAATTAAAGTTTAAAGTTGGTATTATTATGGAAACTTTATTTAATTATTATTTTTACTTATTTTTATTTTAAAAAACCTTTAAAACCTAAAACAATGAAATACTGAAATTAAAAAATGGTTGCTTATAGAAAATATTATAAACTTAAATTTAAAAAATATGAATATGAATAGGAAATAGATACAAATTCACTAGAAAATAAAAATATATAAATTTTAAAAAAATTGTTTTTTGAATAAATCTTAATTTACTTAAAAAAAGATGAATATGAATATGTAAAAAACTATGAATTGACAAACTTTTGTGTCTTGAAAAGTCTTCATTCACCTATAAAAAAGTTGAATATGAAAAGAATAGCTGAAAATGTAGCTTAAATCATGATAATAAAATCACTTGTTTTATCTAAACTGAAACAACGTTAAAGCAAATCAATCTAATATTGAGTTTATATAGAGTTTTACCAGATACTTGAAAATGATACTGATCTATAATTGTTTTAAACAAATTTTTTTGTTATTTTCTTCGAATGTTACGTGTTGTTTAGGATATCCCGAGCATTTGCAGCTAAAAATAGCCATGCTTTGGCTACGGCTAGCAGCATGGCAACATCATAACGATTATGATCATTATAATCACCATAAACATCATTATCGCCGTTGGCACCGACAGCATGGCTGGATTACGTACACTGAGTCTAAGGCCGAAGCTAGCGCTAAATGCCCCAGATACTCGCACACATTTTCTTCTTATAGGAAACTTGTGTGGGGGAAATGAGTCACTTTTGGTTTTTCACGACCCCTCACCACCCCATCTCTCTCTATACATAGGTTTTCCATTTTTCTTGTCTTTAGCTGCGGCACACACGATGTTCATCGATGTTTTTGGGTTACCCTCCCTCTCTTCCTGTCTCTCTCTCTCACTCTCTTACCGTTTGCGCATATTTCAAAATTGTCAGAAAAGAACATTTTCGAGTCTATTTTTTTTGTTATTTTCACTAGATCAATTTTTGGCTGCCACACATGTAAATAAATTTCTGTGTGTATATAGAATTATTTATTTGTTGTTGTCTGAGATGCAACCCTGCTTTGTAACGGTAACCCATGGTTGCATTTAGAAAAGCACAAAACACAAAAAAAACATATTTCTGCACAAGTTATGATGTGGCGTAACGGAATTCTTTTTCTTCTTTTTTCGTGAGCAAAAATCTGGCGTAGCTGCCAGCTACACGCACACATGGGTGTAGACGTGAATATATAATTCAAATATTTACTAAATAAACAGACAATGTGAAGGCGTTCGTTAAAGATTGAAACAAAACAAAAATATGTACTAAATAGCATATAAATATGTACAGCTTGTGTACACACTGACATAACACAACAAACACACACACAGAGACACTTACATATACATGCATGTTTGCCTGCAAAGCGAAAATGACGTCGACGCTGCGCTGCGCTGTCGCCAACGTCTTCGTCGCCGTCGCGGTTGCGCCTCGCTGGCCTTTCCAATCTGCTAGCGGCGATTGGCGGTCGCGTCGCGTGGGCGCCACTTGAGGCGAATTCAAAAAACAAAAAAAAGAAAACCACTCGCCGCGAGTGGTTTTTAGTGTTTTTACCTCGCCACTTTGGCCCTGGGCAAAATGACATAATCGAAGCGATTAGTTGTTTGTTGTCTTCAGTGCATTTGCATGCGCAGCAGCAGCGGCGGCAGCAACAACTGAACGAAACTTTCTAAGCAACGTTTGGTCTAGCGCAGCGTTAACTTTACCGTTACCCTCAGATTGCGTGCAAAGGCTGCGTGAAAAGTTTTGTTTCGTTTTTTGATGAAATTCGAATTTAACGAAATTGCTTTTGTTTATGTTTCGAGTTGTGCTCACACCTGTGACAGATGCAGCTGAATTCGCATGGCCTTTGACATGGGGCTGATTAAAGTGGGTATGAGGGGGGGGGGGGTCGCTCGTCTTTAGCTGATGACTCAGCGCGTCAATTTGTTATCGAATATATTTCATATGATTTTTGTGGAGCCCTCATAGGGCTGTGGCTAATCCACAGCGGGACAGCTGCCGTTAGCTGAAATGAAACGAAATATAATGGAATGAAATATAATGGATTGTTCGGCGGCTGTTTAAAAATAATTGATCACGTCATCGTCATCTGGCTCGACATACATATAAAAAAAAGAAAATAGAAAAAAAGACTACTAATTGATTTTTTCTAGTATTGCTATAGTCAGTGTTACATAAATCTATCTATAGATAAATGTATATAAATTCAGGCACGCTTTACTCTATTTAAAAAAAACAATAAGAATTTGAATGCAAATACATTTATATACTCATCTAGAATTTTGAATGGGTATTGGGAACTTAATTGAAATTGTCAAAAGCTTAATTGTTTGACTTTGTATACAACACAGGGTAATTTATAGCAGCGCACAACTTATTTGCTTACACATCCATTACAGTGCGACGGGCGATCTGCCAATTGTATGTATGTATATGTAAATTGTATATGTCTAGTGCATACTGCAGTTTGAGGGGAGTGTACGGGTTCGGGTTCGAGCTGGGGATCAGCAGACCGTGCGGTGGCATTTAGCGTTTTGTTTATGCAAATATTGAGTATAGGTATATATGTATAAAGATATATATTTATACATATATATATATATATATATATATATATATACATATATATAAATATATACTCAAAAACATGTCTCGACCGCAGCTTTAACATGTCTAAATATGTATCTAATTTACTTGCAGTCGAAACACTCGGAGAAAAATCTAGTTCGAATGCAAGTTCAAGCTGAAAAAAGTTAATTTATTTTAGTCTTTTTGTTCATACACTTGAAAAACAACTTATTCTTAAATGGAGTATAATTTATACCTATAATAATGTTGCATGATTATGAACAAAATTCTTGAATTAAGCACAAAATATTTAAAAACAAATTTCGTTCTTCAAATAAGTATTTTTTTTAATTAATTAAATGTTTTTTTAAGTTTGGGCATTTTCAGATTTAAGAAGCACCGTTTTTGAACTTAGCATTTTGTACTCTTAATCGATTCTAAGAACACCTGTACTTGATTTAAGTGCAAAAGTCTTGATCTATTTTATTTTGTTTTTTGTTGAGTGTAGCGTTAGTAGCGATTATGGCCAGATTAAATACACACAAATTGTGGTTAATCATCGTGCTAAATCATATATTGATTTCGCTAGCAGTTGCCAGATCTCCTGGGCTGCGATTTATTATTATATGAGATACGAATTGGTTCTATAAACAATATCAGCAATTGAATTTAATTCATTTGAGTGGGTGTGCACAAAATAAATATTTACAGAGTATATCGGTTTGGTAAAAATGAACATACATACATGTGTATATATGACTGCTGTTAATTTCTGTATTGGCAATTTATTTAGCCGTGTGTGATGCAACTGATGCTGCTGACGATAACAACGAGTAATGGCCCACAGATGATATCATGCAAATTTTTAGCGCAAACGTTTCATAAGCTGTGTGCCATGCGATGACACTTGTAATCGTTGCGGTGGCTGATCAGCGGTAATTGCCTATCGATTAGCATTCGTTTAGTTTGCTTTTTTGGACTGCACTCAACTTAACGACAGCGACGCCTCGTCTGACACTTGATACGTGAAGTGTTGTTGTTGCTTTTGTTCTCTTATTAAATTTCTGCGCGCAGAGCTTTTTCAATAACAATAACGAACACGAAAAATATGCATGACATCATCGGCGGCATCGGCAGAAGAGAGAGGCAAACGTAGCTGAGCGTCGTCAAGCTTGTGCCTGTGTGCGTATAGAGAGAGAGAGAGAGAGAGCCAATATATA
This sequence comes from Drosophila robusta, assembly GCA_035043565.1. NCBI lineage: Eukaryota > Metazoa > Arthropoda > Insecta > Diptera > Drosophilidae > Drosophila > Drosophila robusta. Next base: position 11,199,133 of record JAWNMW010000257.1, on the reverse strand, counting down.
TGTGTGTGTGTGTCTTTTGGCTAGCCATCGGCAAGTTAGCGCCAACGACAGCGACTGCTGTTCCGGCAGGTGCTTTGATTTCCTTTGCCCAAATTTGCGCCCGTTTGCCCTCTGCCGCCGCAACCCATAAGCAAAACTTAGAATTAACAGTTGTTCCGATTAGTCACACATAGAGAAAGAGGGAACAAATGCTTGTTGTTGTTGGTTGCATTTAACGGCTGCACGTTGGCAGCAAGGTCGGCTTCAGGCACGTTTACAGTTGCCAGCCGATGGCACGCTTATCATGCACGCATGTAGTGTGTGTGTGTGCGTGATTGAGTGCGTGCTCCTGTATGTCTGTATGCGTGCGTTTGTATTAGTGTTGTAAAGCGTACGTGGTCAGCGAGGTTCATTGGTCTGCTCAGTTTAATTGTCGATTGTTTATGTGTGCGTGTAAGCTTTCGTGGTGTGCGTGTGTGTACAATGTTTGCACCTTGGCGTTAACTACAAATTACCAAAAAAAAAAAAATACACATATATAAATAAAGAATTTATGTACAGTTCAATTATTAACAAAAAGCTCTATCTTATATTATATGACTCTATATTTCTCTCTTTATCTCTCTATTTCTTTCTTCGCATACCACCTTTACATGCTGCTTTGGAAATAATAATAAAAAATGCTATTAAACTACATATACCTATAAATATCTTAATTATAATCATTTACTTTCGAAAAGCTCTACTAAAAAAACAACAACTACAACCAGGTACTCTATTATGTATATGATGCTCTATCAAATGTCAACTTTTAATTTTAACATGTTGATGTACAATTTTCCGTTTAATTTGCTTATGCATTTTACTTTTGTCCTAATTGATTTTTGTATACATATACTTAAATGTGCAGCAGTGTGCTTTTGTATTATTTGTAGACACTAAAATATACAATTTACTAAAGTAGTCACACACACACACACGTGTTGGCAAACACTTTTTATTTACTTATTTTTCTCATGTACCTAGTGCACCCTGTTGACTGACAGATTCGTGTGTTGTCACTTAAAAAAGTTTAACAAATTCATTTTTAAAAACTATGCACACAATCTATATATACATACATGTACATATGTTTTTACACATACAGACACAAATTTTTGTGAAATATTTGACAGGTGTTTCAAATAACTTATCGTTGTTTCAAAGTCCGCACAGAGTTGCCTTGAAAAGTTCAATCAACTTGACATTTCGAAACAGTTTTTGTTTCGTAATACAAGACGCAACTTTTCCAGCATCATGAAAATAGTGATAATTTAGAACAATTACAGGCACTGACACTATTTCACTCTCTCTCTCTCTCTCTCTCTCTCTCTTTCACTATGAAAATTTGGAAAAACTGCAAAATGTGGGCCAGGTTGGCGCCTTAGCTTTCCGCACGCGGCATAAAATAAAAATCTTGGCACCTCTGCCAAATTTTTGTGCCCATTGTGTCTGAAGAATAAACGCACAGTCTCAAAATTACCAAAAAAAAAATTAAAAAAACAATAGAAAACAGTTTTGTTTGAATTATCGAATTTTTAATACCCTTGATTTCATATGGCTAATTTGCAATCAATTTCAATACTTAGCCACCCAATTTTTTATAAAAATCTAAATTTTTCACCGATAGTTCAGACAGCTCTTTTATATAGTAATCAGATATTGATCAAATTCTACTGACATGTTTGGATTGTGATTCATAAAAACAAAAAGGTCTTCATATAAAAAATCAATTTTCAACTTATATGATATAGTACTCCGATGTTAATAAGTTTTTGTAAATATGTTTAGGATATATAGAAAAAACAAAAATGTTTTTCATTCAAAATACCCTTTTTCCGATTGTTCCTAAGACAGCAGTATTATATAGTCATAAGATATGGATACAAATTTTAATAATTGGTAATTGGCAGCATAGTGAGGGTTGTGCTTATGAAGCTTTTGTTTAAAATATATTGAAAGCGAAAAATTTGTTGATTATACAAATACGCTGTGCGAAATCCAAGAACAAGTACAATTTATACATTTTCTTTCTAAAATTTCAAGACCATATGCCATATGACCATATGTGCCTCATAAATGAATAATTATAATAATTATAAATAACTCCAACCCCGCTTTCAAGGCGCTTTTTTTGTGTAAATTTTAAAATTATGCCCTCTCTGCTAGAGTATAAAAATGAATTAAACAGAAAAGATATATATGTGTATATGTATACGTATATATTAATGTATGTGTATATTTTTATGCCCCCTCTGTTGGCTGTCCTGTTTTTCCTTAGACTGCACGCAGCTGCCTTTGAAATTTCTATAAATAAACCCTGCTCCAGGGCCGGAAATCCGTGCTATATATAAATGTTTGAGGTTAGGATGTGCTGTAACTGTAAAAATGCGCGGCTCAGCTGCATTTTCCGCTTTCAGTTGCATTTGAAACGCCTTTGGCAGCGGTTTTCATTTTTGAATTTCATTTTCCTCTTTTTATTCCATAATTTCACGCTCCGAAAATGGAATCCTTTACGCGCACCTTTCACAAGACTTTTCGCACAACAAAAACTAGCTCAAGGTGTCTAATCTTATGATTTGTATATAACTAATGTATTCTGTATATTTTAATTTTTATTTATATTTATTTTTTTTATATATACGTTAATCGCAATTATTTGCTATTATCCTTGCAGCTCAACAACAAACTCGGCGCTGCCTTCACGAGTACCCAAGCAACAGAATTATGTGTCCGACATCAGCTCGCCCTTGATACAGGTTAATACAAGCCCCAAAATAATACCCTATAAGCATATAATCTATTTAATCTTCCCCCGCAGGATGAGGGTGATAACAAAGTGCTGAAGCTGCGCTTCGATGTCAGCCAGTATGCGCCCGAGGAGATTGTGGTCAAAACTGTCGATCAGAAGCTGTTGGTAAGCACCAGAAATTAACGTACATATATATGTGCATATATATTTATATTTGTATGGGCAACTTCAGGGATTTATACGTCAGAGTCGTACATCTTTAATCTTAGTGTAAAAGCAAATAAAAGTTCACTTTTTGTTGTCTTACACGGCTTAATTTATATTTAGTACTTTCCTAACACTGTTTAGTGTTTAAACTTAACAGGTGTTAAGAGTGTGTTAGCCAAAATTGCAATTGCCCATATATATATATATATATAGACATGTATGTAGTTGTATAAAAATTAAATTAATTGAATCGATTAACAATTGAATTAACTCGCTTCGCAGGTGCACGCCAAGCACGAGGAGAAATCAGACACAAAGAGCGTTTACAGGGAATACAATCGTGAATTTCTGCTGCCGAAGGGCGTCAATCCCGAGTCCATTCGCTCGTCCCTCAGCAAGGATGGTGTACTGACCGTAGATGCGCCCTTGCCAGCACTCACTGCCGGCGAGACTTTGATTCCCATTGCGCACAAGTGAACACCAGCAACAACAATAGCAGCGTTCCCCACAGCGTTCATCCTCCGCTCCCCCACAGCCCAGCTATACAAAAAAATAAAAGAAATCCCAAACGCCATCAGCGTTTAGCACCATACTAAAAAATCACAGCAGCTCCAAGTTAATTTACTTTGGGCTGAATACAGTTCCGAATTGGCCTAAAATTATTACACATGATTTTTTGTTTCGCATTAAAAGCTAAAAAAATAAAAATATATAAAATACTGACTTACTACTCATACTTAACTGTAATAACTTAAGTGTAATGCAAATTATTATTAAATTTGATTAATTTAATTCATATTTATAATTCTCGCAATTAAATGTTATTATTTTCTTGTCGTACTTTGTTGTCTTTTATATATTTCCATACCAGGGGATTCGCACTTTATAATAATACTTAGATGGAAAATGTATCTATGTATATGTATGCATAAACATGTGTAATTTGTTTTTGAAGATAATACTTGGCATAGATCTCCAGTTTTTAGGCTGGATAAAATAAACATATGAATGATATTGAACGATGGACGCTGATGAAGAAGCTGATCTAAAATCTAAAATGGGAATATAAATATTGAAAACACTGTTTGGAATATATGTGCAAAATCAATAATTATCGATTACCAGCTCCCGTTTTCTATCTCGGAGACTATTAAGATAAGCGACACCATTTTTGGAAATACGTTTTTTCGTTTCGATAACATTGTTTTTAACTGAAAATCGATATATATCGATTTGCAGCTCTCGTTTTTTCACCTAAACTCGGCTGCTATCAAAGCTAAGAACACCAAATAAGTTTTTTATGCCACACGCAGATCAAATTCGTCATTCTTTTTGATAGCTTTACCTTTCACTTGAAAACCGATTATTATCGCTTTTAAATCTTTTTTAATGGGCCATAGCTCGCAGACAACAAGAACTAGGGCCACCCATTTCTTACACTAATAAGCTCTCTAGCGAGTGTTTATGCTGATCTAAGTCCGTATGCCCAGTGACCTTGGGGTTTATTGTCAAAATTATGAATTTTCACAGCCGTCATATCTTGAAATATAACTCGCCACATACTTCGTAAGGGTTTTCGGTAAGTAGGTAGTCAAGGAAGCAATGTTAAGGCTAACTTAAGCACGCCACCGAAATAGGCATAGATATGAACAAACGGTATTTCGGAACGGTGCGAGGTGCCTCGGCATGTTGAGAAGCTAGCTGACTCGCTCTAACCCGTGTGTGCTTGTGGCCGAATACAGCTATTGCCTCTGATACGTACGCCTGGGTATGTACGTCATGATGTTTCAGTCTCTGCGTATTCTGCTTGAAAAAAATATTCATATAATATAACAATAAATAGCTTTTCATCATTCACCCCGTCCCCATCCCCACCTTTCATCCACCCAACTGAACCCCTTCCCCACTTTAATGACATTTGCTAATGTAGCAAGAGAAAATGCAACAGGAGCCAGAGTCAAAGCCCGAACAGATGGAAATGGACGCAGATCCGCTGCATCTGCCAACGGCGCTGCTCGTCGAGGATCCGCGCTATCGCATCCGACCTATGCAGCAGGTGATCTCAGCCCTGATCGGTGGCCTAATAACAACCTTTGTGGGTAAGTTAGCAATGGGTAGCGCTCCATGTGTTCCCAGTGTGTTCCTAACCAAGTTCGCGTCGCGCAGTAACGCCCCTGGAGGTGGTCAAGACGCGCGTGCAAACCCAGGAGCAGAGCCAGTCACGCAAGCGTCCAGTTGTGTCCAAGCTGTGCTACGTCTTTCACAACGGCCTCATGACGCATGTCTGCAAGCCAAATGCCAGCGATTGCCTTACCAAGAATGCAGCCAGGGATGCTGTCAATATGCGTCCGTTGCGTGGCGCCATGGTGGGTAAACGAATCCTGATCCAGATCCAGGCACCACTTACTTTTAACTGTCTCTCCACCAGGATGCGTTCGTCAAGATCATTTGTGGCAACGGCATTTCCGGCCTCTGGTCGGGTCTCAGTCCCACGCTGGTCTCGGCGCTGCCATCGACCATCATATATTTTCTGACCTACGAGTATCTGAAGCACTCGTTTGCTAATCTCTATTATATTTGGCAGCCGCGTCCAACTTTGTCAGTGGATGGCGAGAAGGAGAAGATGGTGAAGACGAGCAATGAGGCGCGCCTGACGCTGCCATATCTGGTGCCTATGGCATCGGGCATCTGTGCCCGGACCGTGGTTGTTACGGCCATAACACCACTGGAAATGGTACGCATCAAAATGCAGTCCGGCTACATAACGTACACGGAACTGTGGGTTGTCCTCCGCTCGCTGATCAAGTCGCAAGGCCTGCTGGGCCTGTGGCGCGGCTGGCCGCCCACTGTGATGCGAGACGCGCCCTTCTCGGGCACCTATTGGGCCGCCTACGAGTCCATGAAGCGTGCCTTTAACGTGACGGAACCATCGTTTTGGTTCAGTTTTGTAACGGGCGCAGCCTCCGGCGCGGTGGGTTAACTATTTGTCTTCTAAATCCCAGCTGCATCTGCAACAATCGATTGTCTGTTATTTACAGCTGGCCACCTTGGTGACAATGCCCTTCGATTTGATTACCACACATACGCAGATTGAGCTTGGCCAGGATGTGCTTTATTCGGAGTCATCTAGTGCTGGCAAGAGCGGAACCGGCATCGGCGCTGGCTCCGGCGGAGGCTCTTCGAGCACGGCGACTGCCACTGCCACTGCCACTGCAACGACTTCAGGCAGACAGTCGGTGTTGACACGCTTAAGACTGATATATCGGCAGCAGGGTTTGCGGGGGCTCTATGTTGGTGTTATACCGCGTATGCTGCGTGTGGTGCCGGCGTGTGCCATCATGATATCGGCATTTGAGTACAGTAAATCATTCTTCTTCCGCTACAATCTCGACTTGAAGGACACCGGTATGTAGCCTAACCGAAACCTGTTCAAAACAATGCCATTTCGATTATAACTATAATCGATTTTCGATTTTCTAACAACTTTGAACACATATCGTTGCGATGAAGTTGGTGGTGAGCGATGACAGCTATCGATGGACATAGGTGCTTACTTAATGACTTCTGGAACAATTTCCAGCACAAAATTTATCGATGAATTTGTTAGTAAGCAACGATAGTTGTTGCATAGTTAGTGCTACACGCACGATATCTGTTTTGCTATCGGTCGTCTTAGATCACACACAGTTAGGCAGATAAACAAACGTAGTAATATGTGACTTTTTTAATAATTACCAGCACTGAACTTTTCGATGAATTTGTCAGTACGTAACGTCAGGTGTTGCATCGTGAGTGCTACACTTACGACAGCTGTTTAGCTATCGATAGGTGCAGACCGCATAGTAAACGTTGAAGAATATATGGAAACATATTTTTGTTGTGTTAATTAGTGGCTTAAACCGTACGAGTTGCACACCGTTGCGTCTCTTACTTAATGTCAATTAACAAAGGCACAAGCGCAGCAACGTTAACTATATCTTAACAACAGGTTATCGACGTTCCCATTAACGCGCCAATCAGCATGCCGGAATCAAAGACGAAATCCAGCGCAACGGTGCCAGATACCAGCTACGGATCGCCTGCCCAAACCAAATTCACGATGACAGATCCCAAATTTCGCATTCGGCCCATGCAGCAAGTTGTTTCTGCCTGCACAGGGGCCATGATAACCGCCTGCTTTAGTAAGTGCAAACTATGTTTACACACCCGGCAGCTGCCACACACACACATATACATCTATGTATATATATTGTGACTGTAGCTTTATTCAATGCCAATTTCATCACACTATGTGCGAATTACAGTGACGCCATTGGATGTGATCAAGACCCGTTTGCAGGCACAACAATCTGCGCTGCTGTCCAATAAATGTTTCCTATACTGCAACGGCCTCATGGATCACATATGTCCCTGCGGTCCCAGTACACCGACGCCAACATCCAGTCATGCATTTAGCAAGCCAGCATCGACCTCCCACTTTACGGGCACCATTGTGAGTTTGACCTAAATAGCCATAATTTAGATTCACTCCAAGCTCTATTCTTCACACGCAGGATGCATTCATTAAGATTAGTCGCTCTGAGGGTGTTGGCTCACTCTGGTCCGGACTTAGTCCGACGCTTATCTCTGCCCTGCCCTCGACCATTATTTATTTTGTAGCCTATGAGCAATTCAAGGCTCGCTTCATCGACTTTCACTACAAGTACCTGGCCCCAGTTCAAAGTTCACCATATAGCCGGGACATTCCAATGCTGGTGCCGCTGCTGGCGGGTGTCACGGCGCGCATTCTGGCGGTTACCTTTGTTAGCCCCATTGAGCTAATACGCACCAAGATGCAGTCCCAGAGAATGACCAATGCCGAGATGCTCGGCTCGATACGACAAGTGATGCAGTCCCAGGGTATTCTGGGCTTGTGGCGCGGCCTTCCGCCGACCATACTGCGCGATGTGCCCTTCTCGGGCATCTACTGGACCTGTTACGAGTACCTTAAGAGTAGCTTTAATGTCGTTGAGCCAACGTTTGGCTTTAGCTTTGTGGCGGGCGCAATTTCCGGCTCCGTAAGTTTTGGACAGCTTTAACACTTGGCACTACCCTTACTTACAATCACATCCCATCGTGTGTCCAGGTTGCTGCATCGATAACCACACCATTTGATGTCATCAAGACGCATGAACAGATTGAGTTCGGTGAGAAATTCATATTTGCAGGTAGGCACTCGACTATACTAATTGTAACTAACGCCACTTACGCTTTGGCTTGCCTTCCACTAGATAATCCGCCCAAGAGTGTGCCGACCAAATCGGTTGCGGAACGTTTGGCAAGCATTTATCGCTTGAATGGACTGCGAGGCGTATTCTCTGGCCTTGGACCGCGCCTGTTTAAGGTGGCGCCCGCCTGTGCCATTATGATATCGACGTTCGAGTACAGCAAGTCCTTCTTCTATCACTACAATGTGGATCAGCACAATCAAGAGCTGCTTGCCAGCAATGCTGCGACAAAGGCGAATGCAGCGGAAGCTTATAATGCGAGTGCAAAGGACTAGATAGACTAAAAGTAGCTAAAACTGCTTTCCATATGCCTGTAAATATGTAAATTCATACCAAAGTTTAAAACAAAATCGCTGGGTTACAACAATTTTCGCAGTTTGAGATTCGAAGGCTTTGTAAAATTTATGAGTGAAATAAAATTGTTTCTTTTTTTAATTTGAAAACGCGCCCTTTCGATATTATTTCATGCAAGTCTACTAACTATCTGTAAGCTGTTTCGATAAGTGTGCCTGTTATCGATAGCGCTGGCGAAACACGTGCCAGCTTAATAGTGTTTTGGTTTTAGTTTGTGTTTGCAATAACTACATGAAATGGATAAAACAGATAAAATTCAAATCACTGAAGAAGCAGATAAATCATCTGATGCGTCAGCAGTTAAAACAGCACAAATAGACTCTGACAAAAGAGACACAGAAATTGCCCAGAAGGACGCGGTGGCAGCACCTGCAGATAAAGCGGCTGCCTCAACGGCAGCAAAACTAATAATAGTAAAACGCCACAAGCATCGACTCAGCCCAAGCCCAAAGTCAAAAAGGTCGTCAAGCCCGAGGCAACTATACCGCGTGGCCAGCCCAAGTCCAATCGGCCCTGGAAGACACCCAAGGAAAAGTAAGTCCACTGCGCGCACATATTTGCAGCCTTAAAACAAATATTCCCTGCCCTCCCTGCACAGATTCAGTAAAATCAGGAAGACCGTTAACCGACTGACATTCGAGAAGAAAGTGGCGCTGCGCAACGAAATGCGTTATATCAAGGAGAAATCCAAGGAGATTAAGGATCAGCGCAAAGAAGCCGCCGTGCAGCGTCACCAGCGACGCGTGGAGAACGCCGAGCGGCGTCTGGCCAACGAGCGTCGCTCCGAGGTCGTGCAGGTGATCAAGAACCCGGCCAAGCTGAAGCGCATGAAAAAGAAGCAGATGCGCATGATCGAGAAACGTGATCTTAGCAAAGTGAAGGTGGTCTAATTAACTCTAGTTTACATTTATAAATAAATCTAGTTTTGTAATTTGATTGTGTGTGTCGCTGTATTCAAAGAAGCTAATGAAACATTATACATATATATGCGTAGTCCGGATAACATTAACTACCATCTCAGAAACAGAATTATATGGCTTCTATCTTGGTAGTTTGATGGCTTGTATAAAAGAAACTAGGGCAGCTATGTACAATATTTAAAATATAATTGTTTCAGCTTATTTAGAAATCAATCACTCTTTTTATAAATACAGCCAAAACTCTTATTCACTGAAAAACAAACTATACTTTTGATAACTATTGTCTACTAAAGTACTTTACTTTATATATATATTGATAAACAAAGGAACTGGTAACTTTTGGTTGGTTCTTTTAATGTACCACACAACTGCGGTTGTAGTAACTATTTAAAATATGTACATAAAGCTTACATTTTAAGTCTAATTTAACAAGTTAACGTAGTAATCCAAATGCACATCAGCTAAATCTGTCTGCCTGCCGCTCATTTGAAGTCGAAATTGTGCCAAAATCTGTTTGCGTTGTTCATTCAATTCGCGACTCCTGACTGCCTTGGGGGTGTTGTGCGTGTTGGCTTGCATTCGGACCTGAATGCGCGATCGCAGCTGCAGGTCCAGCTGATGGGTCAGCGCCTGCAATTGTGGTTGTTTCGTCTGCGCTATGGACGTGGCATCTATGTGGCTATTAAATAGAGATTGAAGAAAGTCACCGATTGTTTGGGATACTGCAGCAAAGTCCAAGTGGCTCAAGGTTAGGCTGTGTCGCTCCCAGGCATCCGCGCCAGGCGGCTCGAGTCGCGTCTGCATTTGGTGTATTACGGCTGCGGGCACGCTGTCTGCTCCGCGCGACTCGTTGCCCCGCAGAGATGCGGCCAGGCTGGTGGCCATATGCAGCTGGGCATAAAGGCAGCCCTGAGCGCGGCACAGCTGATGGAGCTTGTAGCGCATGCTGCGATAATAGTGATTATCATCGCAGATAATTAAATAATGCTCGCCGTGCGCTGGTGTCGACGCACGTCGGAGTTTCGCCGGCAGCTCAGCAGCTCCGCCTGCGCGAAGTGTGGCGATGATCTGATTTAACAAATTGTAGATTAAATTGCGCTGCGTTTTATAATCAACGATTACAGATTCAACATTGAAGTGGTCGTCGTAGCACAGATGTAGCACGTGCCAGCTGGATAAAGATGTTTGTTGAAGCAGCCAATTGCTGAGGCTCGTCTTGCCGGCGCCCGGCAGCCCGATGAGCACAAGCAGACAAATGCGCGGCATCTTCTTTCTCTCTTTCTGTTTAAGTGTTTGTGTGGTGTAGTGTTCGAGTTGCGGTTGCTGTTTAACTATCTAATATTGAAAACAAAATCTGTGGCATGGCATTCCAATCCGCATGCGGCGGCTGCTGCTGCTGCTGAAGTTGATGCTGCTGCTACATGGACAACTCGCCCGTCGCATTGGCTGGCGGCAGCACAGTGGTGGTGGCACCGGTCGTGACCTCCTTCTCCTTAAGCTTCTCTTTGATGCGTTCCTCCTGCTGGTGTTGCTCCAACTTTCGGGCGTTCTCCTCCACCTCTTCCAAGCGTTTGGCATTAATCTTTGTCTGCACCTCCACGTAGGATTTCATCATGTTCTGATTGAAGCGCGCAAACTTTGTAACGCATCTGTCCACGCAGGTGCCCTGCATAAGAGACACAGCTACATAACGTATTTAGAATTGCGCGAATTTCCGCTTACCTCCTGATCGAACAGCTCGCGTTGGCTGAGATTGTCCACACAGCGATTGAAGCACAACTCGGTGACTTTGTTGTATAATGTGAGAAAGTCTTTCAGCTGCAAGGGGTTGGTTTGTGAATTACAAGTGTTGCATTGGCAGGCAACAGGCATACATTACGCAAATTGGAATCCATTGGTCAAAACTAATAGTTGCGATGAATTTGAAACGTTAACTAATATTAATTTATTAGTGATATTAGTGATTTTTTTTTTTGGATAGCCGACAGCAGACAACAGCTGACCGGCTGTTGAGTTGACAAGTGTCGTGTTTATGCTTCAACTATCGATATATGCTATCGATGAAGCTATTATTTTACTAGTTGCAAATGAAAGGCGCCTGTCAGTTAATTCTTGCACAATATTTAAATTTAAGTATTTGCAAGCCATAAATTGAATGGTTTAGTATGTTGAGTTGTGTGCTGCAACAATCGAAACTATCGATATTATTTACGATAGCCCACGATTGCCGTCAATGGCAATGCACTCTGTTTACGTTATCTCGCTGTAAATATGAATTGACCTGACTTAGAAAATGCACACACACGTGTGTCAGGCACATGTGTGTACTAGGTAAGTGACCTTAAGTGGATAATAACCCTCTTTCAAGCTGCACGTGCGCGCACAACGCTCATCTCTAATGTGTTTGTTGTAGTTGGAGTCCAATAAGAAAAACGACCCGTCAGTTGGGATTTGATTTTCATGCTGCCCAAGCCGAAGAAATTCATCAGCTGCCTGCAGCAACATTTCGGCCTGAATACGTTTAAGCCACTGCAATGGCAGATCATACGCGCTGTAATTAACCAGCCTCGTGGCGGCGACGTGTGCGCCGTCATCCGCACCGGCTACGGCAAATCGCTGAGCTATCAGTTTCCCGCCTTTTATCTGAATAAGGTGGTGGTCGTCATATCGCCGCTGATTGCACTGATGGAGGACCAGGTGAGCGCGCTGAACAAGCGCTCGGCGCCGGGCGACTGCGCCTGCCTGCTGGGCACTGCGCAGGAGGATCGTGGCATCAAGGAGCGCATCCTGGCGCTGCAGTTCCGGCTGGTCTACGCCACGCCGGAGTACATCACGCGCGGCAACGGGCTCAAGCTGCTGCGCGACCTGGGCAGCAGCCTGGCGCTGATTGCCATCGACGAGGCGCACTGCATCTCCAAGTGGGGCCACGAGTTCCGGCCCGCATACCGCCAGCTCAGCCAGCTGCGTTTGGCCGTGCCCCAGGTGCGTCTGCTCGCGCTTACCGGCACGGCGACGCTGCGCGTGCGCGCGGACATCTGTGAGCAGCTGGCGCTGCGCCGACCGCTGCTGCTCTGCAGCGGCCTGGATCGGCCCAATCTGGAGCTGACGGTGCGGCCGAGAAGCGCCAATCTGTGGTGCGACCTGCAGCCGTACCTGAGCTGGGCGCATGAGGCGGCCGGCTCGGTCATCATCTACAACAACACCATACGCGACACGGAGCACATGGCCGGCGAGCTGAGCCGGCACGGCCTGGCCTGCCACAGCTACCACAGCAAGCTGGCGCCGGAGCAGAAGCGACGCCATCAGCAGGACTTTGCCAGCGGGCGAGTGCGCATCGTGGCGGCCACTACGGCCTTGGCATGGGCATCGACCAGCCGAACGTGCGTCTGGTCGTGCACTACGGCGCGCCCAGCGACATGGAGCGCTACTACCAGGAGATCGGGCGGGCCGGCCGCGACGGCCTTGCCGCCAAGTGTGTGCTCTTCCACGGCGAGGCGGACGCCGCCAACCATCGGCGCATGCAGCACCGCCAGCCGCTGACGGCGCAGCGCAGCGAGGAGCTGGAGCGCCTGGCCAGAGCCATGGCCAGCTACACGCAGAGCAGCCGGTGCCGGCGCCAGCTGATACTCGAGTACTTCGACGACTACGCCTCGCTGGCCACGCTGCAGCCGCGCTCCAATTGCTGCGACAACTGCCGGAAGGCGCGGCAGGCGAGCCGGACAAGCACGCCCGATCCCGATCCCCAGTTAGACGTGAGCAGCGAGGCGTGCCTGCTGCTGGCCATGCTGCGCGACCTGAACGGACGCGTCGGCATCGGCAAGCTGATCCTCGCGCTGCGCGGCTCGCGGAGCAAGTGCCTCAGCAGCGAGTGCCGCCAGCACGAGCACTTTGGCGCCGTCGCGGACCGCTCCACGGCCTGGCTGAAGGCGCTGGCGGAGCAGCTGAAGACACTGGGCCACATCCGGGATGAGTACCAGCGGAGCGCGCAGAGCGCCTTCGGCTACCTCATGCCCCAGGTGACGCTCAGCGGCTGCTGCTGGCTGGACGAGGAGCCGACCAAGCGCGGCCCCATCCTCGCCCAACCCGGCTCCCGCCTGGCCCAGCTGCAGCGGAAGCGGCGAAAGCCGCCGGACAAGCCCAAGAAAGTGCCGCTCGACTGGGGCTCCGACATCGATGTGGATGCACTGGACGAGATTGTGGAGCGGCAGGAGGAGCAGCAGCAGCAGCCGGGCAACGATGCCGTTTGGGGCCCGGACATGGACATCGACTTTGAGCAAATCGACCAAGCGGTCGCCCAGTCGATGCGGGCGCCGCCCCCGCATCCTGCCCAGGACGAACTGGAGGCCCTGCTCGCCGACTGCCACAAGATCCTGGACGAGGAGCAGGAGGAGGCGGCGCGCACGCGGAAGGCGCGCAAACGCGTCTGGCAATACCTCGAGGGCAGCTACCAGAAGCGACCTCTCATACCCAAGTACAAATACTGCTCAAGGGCAGCCGACTAAGCATCTATGTGGTATATATCCACCTGTGCCCTACATGATTATCCCCAACTGAATTGTTACTAGCTCTAATTTCTTTGATTACGTTTATAGCAAATGGAACTTTTGTGCTTCAAATATGTACTTAGTTTAAATTTACAAGCAGCATTGAATAAATTTACAACCAGCTGTTAAAAAGTTTTCAAGCGTATTTTCTGAGCAGGGTTATCTAAATTGTGTGCCCTAGCAATGCTAAGCAGAAATTTTGCGTACGCAATAACTTTGGATGTAAGAGCATTACGATTTTTTTTTGCTGGAAAATTTTAATTCGACTAAAAACTGGCTAAACTGCTTTGGAAATTGATTCAAACGCATGCAAACAAATGTGAATATCTATGGATTATATTTAAAAATAATATTAATAAATTGCTATTTTTTAGTTTTCATATGGTGCACAATATCAAAGACAGCCCTCGCAGTCAGGCAAATGTATTGCCAAACACTGATGTAAGGCTTGGTATAAATGAAATATAAATAGCAAAGTTGAGTAAAAGTGGAACTAAGTGTTATATGGCGTATAAATATAAGTATACAATTTCAGTAGTAATATAAATGCATTTTCAAACACTAATGTTAGGCTTCGGCTGAAGTAGCACAGTTGAGTAAAAGTGGACTAAGTGTATAACACTGGCAGCGTATAAATGGAATAAGCTTAGTTTAGTATAAGTGTAGCACAGTATAACATGTCGTACAATTGTAATACAAGTAATTCAGTTAAAATTACATAAGTCTTGTTTGATGTAAAATGGCAGATTGTTAGAATAATATATAAACTTGTTTACATATTAGAGATAGAAATTGTAACGTGATTCGTCTTTGTAAACGTGTAACTGTTAAAATGTCCGCCATTCGCTCTATTAACGATTTCAACAAACGCATTGATGCGGCCGAGGACAAGATCGTGGTGCGGGACTTTTATGGCACCTGGTGAGGGCCCTGCAAGGACATTGACAAGCTGGTCAGATCGCTGGCGCACCAATACGCCAGCAAGGCGATCGTAGATATCAATGTTCCAACATAACCTTAAAATTACATTTGATTTCTCTTTAACCACAGACATGCAAATACATATGTGCTAGCTTTTAGGGTTAGAATCGATAAGTAATAGGGCAAATGAAAATAAATAATAAGTGATACACAAAATATATATGTAGTATCGTCTTTTAACTTCCGCTCGGCTCTGTAAAAGCTAATAAGAGAATGTGCGATCGTATTCTACGACTGCATTCCTTCGGCGGATAGATTGTTGCCGTCGGCAGTCGCTGGGCGGCTTTCGCAGCTGTCCTCGCCGCTGCTGGTTGTGGAGGCGCCCTCTTCCGGCGAGATCTTTGCCGCCTCGTCGGCCTCCTGTTGGCTATCCAGCGCACTCGCGCTGGCCTGCTCGCTCTCCTCGGCGTCGCCGCCCTTCTTGTTCTGCGGGGAAATTTCAATTGAGCACATTTGGGATATTTCACAGGTTTCGCAAGGAGAAAACAACCTTCTTGCGTTTCTTGGGCTTTTCAGCTTTAACGGCATGCAGTTCGGCCTCCTCCTGCAAGGCGGACTTGTAGTTGGCGGGAAAGAACCTGGCCGCTTCCTTGTGGCCCACAACAGAGTTGGGACTTACATAGCTAGGGCCGTATTCCATGAGCAGGCCTATCGTCGGACCTGGCACTTTGTTGACTTTGAGCACAATTTTATCGGTGCTTGGAGATCGAAATGAAAGTTATTTCATTATTTAGTCCACTTTTACAAATTTCCCTTACGGCACATAGGGCTTGGCATTGTATTTCTCCACGGAATTGGCTATGAAGACGGCAGTTTGGGGATTATCGCTGGAGAAGAAGCCATAGAGCGGCACATCCTCCTTGCACGCGTCCACCAGATGCATCAGATCCTTCTTCTTGTACGCATCAAACGTCATGACAATATGTGGCGCCTCGGGCACGGGATCGGCGGCCAAAAAGGTCGTCGTTTGTGCCCGGAAATAGGTGTAAATTAGGGCCGCATGCGTTCGCTGATCCACGGGCACCCAAATGGGCGGTATTTTGATGGTCTTCAGTTGTTTCGTCTCGGTTGAAGGTTCTTCCTCCCCCTCATTTTCTGAAATTTAACAAGAACGTTGCAGTCGGGTGTAACCGACAGCGCAATACTCGTTTACAGGGTAATATCTACCAAATCATGTTACCTAGCATTATTTGTACACATATGTATCCGAGAGCTTTACATGTAAATAGTTTATCTGATCCGTCCGTTTGTATGAATGCAGCGATCTCGGAAATTACAAAAGCTAGAGCCCTAAACCGTATGCAGAACAGGTTAATAATATTTTTTTTCGATATCTTGCCCTATTTTATTATTATTGACAAATATAGATTGCAACGCTTGGTTTACTTGGCATATCTCGAAGAATATAAAAGCTAGAGCCATAAAATGTACTTTAGTATATTCTCGTAAAGCATACGCAGATTAAGAGTATTTCACTTTTTTGATACCTCCCCCACTCGCCCCAAAATTCTATAAAACGCAACTCAAGTACTACAGCCTTGAGCTTTGGTTTGCACATACATTTGGGTGCTCTTTTTAAGTCCTGAAAATTTCATAAAAATCATGCGATTAACTTGGCATTTAGTCAAGAATTTCCCTTAGTGGGGTCCTTGAATGCAAGGGGTTCAGGGTATCTCCCAATGGAGCACCCCCGACTAGAGCACTCTTGCTTCTTTTCGCTGTACCCACCTGTGATTGTGACCTCTATGGTTGTCTCCAGGTCTGTTATTAGGGAGGCAGCACGGTCTCCTCCTCGTTGAACTCGTCGGGCGGCTTGATGTTGTCCTTGGTCAGCTCGTGGGCGTATTGCTGCAGTATGTTCGTGGGCGTGCCGATCGTCTCGTCGATCTTCCAGAAGCACATCAGCAGCTCCTTGTCGTACAGGTGTTGGACAACGTCGTCGGGCAACGGATTCTCGGCCGCAAAGTTGACAGTGTTGAAATCGCTTTGTGTTATGGCAAACACCTTGCGATCCTTGCACTGGATCTTCAGGGGATCGGCGGGCTCGGAGAGCTTCTTGAACATGTCCCGATTGACCTGCGGCCCGAACACCGTTATGCCAATGTCCGGCAAGTTCTCCATGATGGTGTCCGTCACGTACTGCAAGTACTCGATGCGCTTCCTCTTGCTCTCCTCGAGCTCGATCCGCTCGGCCAAAGCGAGCGCCTCGTTCCTGACACGCAGCTGCTCCAGCTCGATCGGCTGCAGCTCGGTGATGTCGTAGGTCTCGTGCGGCTCCTTGGCCATGGTCGACTCCAGCTCCCTGGTGATCATGGCCACCAGCTTGGGCACATCGGTGCCAAACATTATGTTCAGCGCTTTTCCATTCTGGGCGAGTGTACGGTTAGTTCTGGTCGACTGCGGCAGCGGGTACTTACCGCCACAAACATCCAAGTGGGCTCACTTTTCTTGTTAAACCTCTCCAGATACGATATCGAACCAGCTTTGCACTTGTTTTTTCGTTTTAAAGACAACATTTTGAGGTTATGTTCGGCTAACCTCACTTTTAATAAACCCGAAATTCTGAAACTTACAATGGCCAGCTGTAAATTATCACCGCCTAGTTCCAGTTTGATCTTACGCAGGCTGCCCACCATGCCCAGACACGGTCCACACCATTCCGAATATATATCCAGCACTATAATACAGCTGAATATGTTCCCATATTTTATTTCACTCCATTTGCAAATATATACCTAGCAGTCCGGGCCGCAGTAGGAACTTTTCGAACTCCTCGTCGCTGCTGATGTCCGCCTGTAGCTGCTGAACTCCACCCTTCTTTGCCATTTCTTGCCAAATGATTAGCATAATTCAGTTGAGCTTGCAATTTGGCATCTGTCTATATGCATATCAGTGCATAAATTATTGATTAAACTTTCGGGCGATGGGGCTACCCAGTGGCAGGGCGGGTGTTGTCAAGAAAACGCAAATATGTATATGTAAAATAAACACAACTTGGAGCGTTTCCAAGTTCAAGTGCATAAGGTATTTAACCCTTCACTAACCGGTTCAGTAGTGAACCGGTTCGGCTTCTTAGAAATACTTTCAATTAGGACGAAAAATATTTAAAATTATACCAAGTACAATTGTGCAGGTTATATGATACAAAGAATCATTTGGAACAACTCTTAAAGGTTCTTTGATATCAGGATTATCCAAAGAAAAACAAATCAAGGAATACCGTTGCCGCCGGGTGTAATCGGCTGCGCTATACTCGTTCACAGCAAGACGGACAATCCTAAAACCCAATATACTCATTTTTGTTTTTTTTTAGTTTAAGGCACATTTTCATGCACTACCCCCGCTTAATTACAGACATCAATAAAAACTGGTTTTAGGGGGTTGGATTTCGTTTAGGGTACATTAATACACCGACTTTGCTAACCAAAATGCCCAAAAACATGTTTGTTAATTTTCAGAATCTCTTTTATAGGGTTTGTTTTGTAATAGATCTTTAAATTCAATATCCAGTGCAAAAACGCATAATACGTAGACGTAATACAAACAGACACACCACACAATATATGTACACAGATAAATAATGTATAAATATATACATATATATGCATATATATATACATATATATATATACTAAATATATATGCACTCCAACATATATATCTAAATTACCAAATAAACGTTTTACATATTAAAATGAATAGTGAATATAAGTGTAGATGCTTCGATTTCTGCTCCGTCAGTTCGCTTTATGGAAACAGAAGGAAGTGCAACAAATTCGGAGGCAAGGCCAATTAAGTATGCTTTCTACAGGATCAAGCGAAAGTGGAAACCGTTGTGTGACGCCGTGTCTCCTGGGAATGCTGCTGTGTAGATCATTTGGTTGAACATCAATTAACTGCTTTTGTAAATGGTTTGCAATTTGGTTTTTAGTTGGTCTCAGTTGTGGTTGGTTGGTTAGTGTAAAGCACAGTGTTAGGCATGAAATGTGCTTGACTAGACGCAAGTGGACAGCGTACTGTGGCCGGGATCGGCCTATTCCAGGCCCAGCATCCAGTTGATGCCTTGTACTATGAAAAATATAAGCGGCTGCCAGGCGACCAGCCAACGAATCCAGTCCAGCAGCCGCCCATACAAAACATGTGGCTTCTCCCACCTGCAAAGCACACAAATATATATACATAGTACATTTATGTATGGGAAACATTCCAGTTACATACGGATTGCGAAACATTTTCTGTAGATCGACCTTCTCCTTGCAGTAGGGACACGTTTGCTTCTTGCCAACAATGCACCAGCCTCGTATGCAGAACTCGTGGAATACGTGATTGCACGACAGTTTATACGTGTTCTCGATGACGCCCTCCTCCTTTTCGGAAACGAGCAACTGATTGCCACAAACGGCGCACACATTCTGATCCAAATGGCGTGTGGGCATGCCCTGGGGCGTATAGTACTGCAAGATGCGAAATGTGAAATGAATAATTTCCTGATTCTAGTTGCGTGAATCGGGGAATACGTACACCAATCGCAGCGGCCATTTTGTCGGAGCAAATCTCGGAAATGTCACGGCCAAGTACACCAATATACAGACCATAGAAGCAGAACATTAGTCCAACATCCATCCAAGTGTTGGGCGGCTGTGAGAATATATAGTTCATGCCCAGAAAGGCAGCCATTATGACCAGGTAGCCAACTATGCCCAGGCCGTAGCTCAGCTTGTAGATGAAGTAGAACCACTTGTAGACGAGCCTGTTCGACACAAATTATATATAGGGACAAGGACACAATCCCAGAAAGTCACTCACCTGGGTGTTGTGCCCTGAATGGGTTTAGTTGTGGCCCGTCGCATGACCAGCGCCGTGATGCTAGTGAATATCAACCAGATGACTATGAAGCGTATCCAGAGGAAGGTGCAGGAGATGATCAGCGGTATTAGCCACATGGCCAGCAGTGTGACGAAAGCATAGGATCTGTAGTGACGTTTCTTCCATTCGACGAGTATAATCTGCGCAATGACAAGCGTCATGAACAGTATAATGACCATTTCCGAGTGCATGGCATCGTGACCCTTGTGCTTCTCGACCATCATCTGGTGCTCAGCGCTGTTCGGCCACATGAAAACAGAACGAAGAATGCAGAATTTTAGAGCGCCTGCGATTTTGCACCTTGAACCATTCGCTTAGTCAGCAGAGTCAAAAGCATTCACTTACCGCATGCGTTCCTCGGGCGTCATCTCATCCAGGGACTGTGGACAGTTAAGACATTTGCGTTAGTTAGCTGTATGGAGTCGTGCAGGGCGCAGCGTATTCCCTCTCTTACCTTATTCAGGTCCACTGGGGCATGGAGGTCCATGTGTTGCTGATGCATATTGTCGCTGTAGGCCGGCGCGTGCAAACCAAGGCGTCGTCTGCGTCTTTGCGGAATTTTGTCGACAGTTTGTTTGCCTATTTTCGTTCAACTTACAATTTATCTAAGTAATATTCTATATAGAAAACAAATAATAATGGCAATATTACATATTGTCCGTGCTTTGCCTATCTCAGTGGCGTTGCCACTTGCTACTGGCCGCTCAGAGGCGTTGCCATTTGTCAAGGCGCCAGTGATTTACGGCAAAACTGCAAAAGTCGTCAATTTCTCGTTGGAACTTACACATACACACGCATACTTCAATTTATATGTAAATTTGTAATTTGATAAGAGCCAAAAGTGATTTGGAAATCTGTAAACAAATTAAACAATTGTAACGTATGCAGCAGGCGTTGCCACGTATTCACTGTCATCAGCTGTGCCGACACTCCAATTCTGAAGTTTACCAACACTACTTGAATTGTTTATAAACGGCATAGGAAGCAATAATATAGCGATTAGGCATGTTAAACACACACAAAAAGCAAACGGAACACTGGGGCGCCTTAGAGGAGGATGGCGGTGCGTTCACGCCCGACAAATATGTGCCAACGACAGCCAAGAAGCCAAAACTCGATGAAATACGACAACGCGGCGTCCTGCTGCCGGCGGATAAACAGTGAGTACAGTGTTGCCTGCTTCTGACGAAGCGCTTTACATCTCATGTTTATATGTATGGCTTAGCGACAATATCGAACTGAAGAGCTCGCTGATCACACAAACCATCGAGGTGATGAAACAGACCGAAGTGCTGCAATCCCTCATCGATACCTACTCGAACAAAAATGTGAGTACAATGGCATAGTAATACTAGCTAGACGCTATTTATCTGTATTTCACTGTACCAGGGTACTTCGAACTATCTGCTAAATCCCTGCCAAATGATACCTGAAGTGGACTTTCCACCGGAGAATGCCGCCGATTTGGTGGCCGAGCAAAAGTTTCAGAAACCCATCTGGTTTATACCCACCGTGGACACGGCCTATTCACGCGGCGATCCACAGGCTTACCCAGAGGTATCCAGCAACGCCTGCCGACACGCGATTCGCAAAGTGATGTGCGGCCTGCTGCGACTGGCCGGATTCACCGACTGCTCCGAGACCGCCGTCATGCTGCTGACCGATGCGGCCGAGGAGTTTGTGCGCAGCTTCATCACAGAGTATCGCAGCTTCTACGATACCACCGAAAAGCTGGAGAAGTCCACGAGGCTGCAGCTGCTGCCCCTCGAGCAGGCCTACTTCAGCATGACGGGCACATCGCTCACCCAGGTGCACAACTATTACAAGCATAAGGTGATAACGCGCAATCGTGCCGAGATCGCCGAGTTCAACAGCGTGCTGCAGGAGTACGACAAGCTGATGAAGGAGAGCCAGAGCAGCATGCAGAAGCAGCAGCAGCAACAGCACGATTTCAACGGCCACGACTTTCTCAACATACTCGAGATGCAGCCAAGCGACGATGGGGGCAGCAGCGCCAATGGCAGCAACAGCATGGGCAATATTGTCGGCGACATGCTGCAGGAATTGGGCGGCAGCACCAACTCCAGCATCTCCCTCGGCAACGGGCAGCAGCAAATGCTCACCGGCAACGCGCTCTACGGCCTGATCGATGGCCAGATGAGCAACAACAGCTCCAGCGCCATGGCCAGCACGAGCAGTTATCAAAACCATTTCGATGGCTAGGCCGGCACCACCACAATTTAGTTTAAGTTTGTTAACCAATTAAAAGTGAAGAGATACATTTTATAATTATAATTCGTTCTCAATCGAGACAGACCTCCTCCACAACTAGGATTACAAGAATGCCATGCGGCAGAGGAAAGCCAACAAATTCGACAAAATACTATTTAAACCAAAATCACAAAACTAAAGAAAACAATCTGCAAAGTATTGAATATTAAATACCCTTACAGACGTGCAGTAAACATGTTATATAGTAATAGAACAGGCCACCAAAAAGGTGTCTTCTAAACAAGTCTTACTGAAGCTATAGTGGGCCGAACATTGGAAACATAGTAGAACTCGTTTTTTTTTAATAAAAACAAAAACAATTACACGATCTTACCCAAGGCAGCTTTAAAACGGACTACAGAAAAACAAAATATATGCTTCCCATCTCCTTCAATGCGCTACAATTATAGTTAGAAATGAAATCCTATACCATAGCCAGGGTATCTAAACTGACAGTTACAATTGCAACTGCACGCTCAGGTATCAACAATTAAAGTTAAGCAGGATCCGAAAAGCATTACAGCAATAAAAAGTCGCCTTATATTCAAGAAGCTACAGTTTTTGATTTTTATTCCCAAACCTTTGGCTGATCTTCGTTTCGTTCCAGCCGTTACGGCGTCGCTGTTTGGTAAACTCGTTGGTGGGCTCTATGGCCTGCAGCTTGTGGCCCAGCTTATCACAGGCTTTGTACTCGAAGAGCTTGTCCTTGCGAGATCGGCGCGGCGCCCAAGCTTGCATATCCTCTCCGTTCAATATTGAATCACCGCTAATGGCAACTGAAGTGAGTGCTTCAGTTTCCGTCCGCTGATGCTCCTCGTCCGCCAGTTGGCGTCTCTTAATGGTGGGCTTCTTTTGTGGTCCGGGTGCCAGCTCGATGTCATCGACAATATAGCAGTCAGCATGGGAAACAAGTTTAACTTGGTTAAACCACGGCGTCTCTTCTGCCGACGATCCACTGGACGCACAATACTCAATTTGATCTGCTATGATAGTGCTTAGCTTGCCCCAAATGTGCGTCTGCATTTCCTTACTAATTTGCAGATCACTGGCGGCTGCTGCACTTTGCTCCTCCAGGTAACGTTCGCTTTTGGGCTTCTCTTGACCATCAGAAACTGCGGCAGGAGCTGGATTGGAATTCGTTGTTTGTGTTCGCTTTTGGTACATGTCATTAGTGAGCAGCGTGTGGTCGGCGGCCGCTAAGAACAATCGCATTTGTGCCTCATCCCCCTCGTCGGAATCCGTATCACTTGCTTCCAATTTCTTATTTCGTGCCAAAGACATTTTGT
Organism: Drosophila robusta; assembly: GCA_035043565.1. Lineage (NCBI taxonomy): Eukaryota > Metazoa > Arthropoda > Insecta > Diptera > Drosophilidae > Drosophila > Drosophila robusta. The sequence goes on along the minus strand of JAWNMW010000257.1, from coordinate 11,175,667 downwards.
GCTTGTTGTGATAAACGGTTTGTTTATATTCCAGTGAGTCGTGCTTATCGATGCCGATAAATTCGCATACACGTGCCAAACGATAAAATTGGACACAACGAACCATTGTTCAACACTGTTAACGACATTTTCCTCACAGAAATTGAAATGGCATTGCTATATTCAATGTATTTTTTTTATTAATAACGACAATTAACAGGCTAAATTTGATTCCTTATGCTGCAAGCAAAAAACTAATTGAGTAAAAAAACGGGTTTTCTTATATTTGTCCCTGTAAGCTATGTAAGCTGCAGCATCTTCTATTTATTTTGCAACGAGAATTGGACTTGGCACTCCAAAAGCATTCCCCGAGAGGATTGACCGCGAGGGTTTTTAATGAACTCTATTCCCTGAAGAACTTGCTTTGAGGTGCAAATCGCGTTGTTGCTTCTCCAACAATAGAGCTGTTAATTTGTGTCAGTTTTGACTGGATGTCAAGACCGACAGCTCATTGGTTTCGGAAAAGGACTTCTCAAGCTTTATTTATTTTTGATAACAAAACACACTTGTTTTATTTCGTATATAGCAGCTGCTAATCAGCCAGATAGCATTTGGAATTGGAAAATAGTTTGACACGATTCATCCACGGTTCCCCCTCATCCACTGAAGAGTCGCAGGACGGCTGCTTGGGGGTACGATATTTTATGCACCGTTCAATAACTGCGCTCAGCTCGTGCCAAACGCGCTCCTGGACCTCTGCGCCAAATTCTATATCACCAAACTCCGCATCGCTTTGCTCCTCCATAGCACGTCTTCTCTTCGGTATGACTTTGGTCGGAGCTTTGACAGAAAAATTAGCTAGATACATGTACATACAAAGGCGTTTTATTGGCTCACTTGTATTTTCCTTATTTGGTGCGGTGTCTTCAATCATGGTTTGAATAATAGATTTAAAGCATTTTTGCCTTTTTGGTGCACGATGTTTCTTGCTCAAATCACCAGCATCAGCTTTCTCTTCCATCCTGCCTTTACGAAAGCTGAAATTCTTCTGTGACAATTAGGAAAAATCTGACATTCAATATGGCGCGCCTGCCGAGACCGATGTGTGAGCCCAATGTACACCCTGTGATAGCTTTTCTGTTCATCAAAGGTGGCGGCTGATCGATTTTCGATGATATGTGTGTTACTTTTGAGTAAACCAACAAAAAGCTTTTGGAAGTGATAAATTTTGATGAAAATATTTGAAAATATTTAATAGAAATATATTCTCTTATATTTATTAAAGATGAATACGTTTTGTAGCTTGAACTTCGTCTTATTTTAATATAGCATATATAAAGTTCTGTATAGCTAATGTCTGCAAGCGCATTTGATTTTTGTTTTAATTTCATTCCAAGTGCCCGTTGAAATTATCGCACGCGTTTTACAGCACTGCACAACGATAACGATAGGCAATTGGCCATTACCGTTTTAGGACATTCGCAGAGCGCAACGGCTTATTTTGACAGATTAATTGAAATGACGTTATATTTTATGGGCTATTATTGGTTTGGAGCACATTTCACGCCACCGAGCTGCAGAGTCCGCAATTGCTGACGGGGCACATTTTCATTTCGACATCCTCGCCAACACGCACCACGGCCGCCATGCCGTTCTCAGAGTGCGGCGATATGTGACAGTGGAACATCCAATAGCCGGGACTGTCCGAATTGAAGTGGATGATGGTGTAGCCGTAGCCGGGCACCTGCACCGAATCCTTGAGTGGTGCGCCGCGTCCACGACGCGGCAACGGTGTCCGCCGATCGATATCCTCTATCTGGCCGATGCGCTTCTCGCCGAGCACACCCATGCCGACCACGCGGAACGTGTAGCCATGTAGATGTATGGGATGGGCCGTATTCGATTTGCTCGAGATGACAAACTCTACGTTCTTGTTCGCCGGCACGTGGATGACATTGGAGCACTTGCAGTGACGGCTCCGGCAGTTGAAGCCGAGCGCCGCCTGCTGCGTGCTGTTGCAGAAGAACTGGCCAATGCCCAGATTGCGTGTCTGGAGGAACGACATCTTCGGCATACTGAAGCTAATGTCGTCCATCTGGAAGCGGAAGCCCTCGCCGCGCAGCTCGAACGCATTCATGTTGGTGTAGTAGGTGACGGCCGGACTCAGCGCCGGCTGCACATGCTGCGCATTCAGGCTGACCAGCGAGATGCTCTCGGCACTGTCGCCGCCCGCCTCGTCGCCCAGCTCGTTCAGCATCACGCCCGGCGCATCGTACGCATAGCTCAGCGTTGTCACATCCAGATCGCGTCCATCGGCGTTCTGGTAGTGCAGCACTGCCTCCTGGTGCAGCTGATTCTTCTCGCAGAAACTGTAGCCCTTCACGCGCAGCCAGTAGTTGGCCACCTCCTGGTTGGCGTGCAGCACGAAATCGAAGCGCTCGGCGCCATGGAACATGATCTTTTGCACCTCGACGGGCTCAATGTCGTTGCCATCGGTGGCTATGACCACCAGGTCGTGGTTGTCAATGCTCAGGCTGATGGGACAGTTGGAAACGCCTGCAAGGGAATGTAACCTCAAATAATTGTTAATTTTCAGTGCTAGTGTTGGTAAGTGTTTGTGCGTGTGAGCTAAGCGTGACTGTACTTCGTTCAGTTTAGATACGAATTCTGTACTTAATAAAGATATCACTCAAAAATTCGTTCTGTTTAATAAATTGCGAAAGATTTGTTATTGGCGTAGTCATGACCGATTTAACATGATCTATAGTGTAGCGCACCAATAGTCTGACTTTAGATATAGATAGATATAGATATTGATTTTCATGGCTTACCCGCCCTCTTGTGGGTGTGGCTTTTAGTTTTAATACTTTGTCAGTATTTCAAGTTTTAAGAGAAAAAAAATTATAATAATAAGAACGTTGCAGTCGTTGTTAAATGCAAACTCAATATAGAGGAGAAACTAAGACCAAAATGCCATCAAACACGAAAATCGGTACAGTTTTGACAGAGTTAGGGCGGTTTGAAGTATGGGAGCTATGGATCCGAGAGCTTTACATGTCAAAATTTGTGTCAATTTTGGCACGATTTTTGACAAAAAAATGTGACCCCCTCAGAATCACTTTTAATGTTGTTTTTTATACTAATTGTGACCACCACAATCGATTAAAATTATAAATTTGTAATTCTAAATTTTGAAAAAACAATTTTTTCGAAAATGAGTAAGGGGGGAGTACATGCTTTTTTGACAAAAAAATGCAAAACTTTTTGTTTTCAATAATGAAATTATTTGAAATGCAGAATCAATCTAGAAGACAAACCATGAAAAAAATGCAATCAAACATGAAAATCGGTTCAGTTTTGACAAAGTTATGGGCGTTTGAAATTTGGGAGCTATGGATCCGAGAGCTTTACATGTCAAAATTTTTGTCAATTTTAGCATGATTTTTGACAAAAAATTTGACCCCCTCAGAATCGGTTTTAATGTTGTTTTTTTATACAAATTTTGACAACCACAATCGAATAAAAATAAAAATTCCGGATTCTAAATTTTGAAAAAAAAAATTTTTCGAAAATGAGTAAGGGGGAGTACATGCTTTTTTTGACAAAGAAATGCAAAAAATTTTATTTTCAATAATGAAATTATTTGAAATGCAGAATCAATCTAGAAGACAAACCATGAAAAAAATGCCATAAAACATGAAAATCGGTTCAGTTTTGACAAAGTTATGGGCGTTTGAAATATGGGATCTGTGGATCCGACAAAATTTTTTGTCAACATTTTTGTCGATTTTAATCTGTCAATAAAAAGCTTTATCTGAGGCGGGTATACAGGAGTATATATTCCAAGTTTCAAGTCTCTTGTTTCAATAGCAGCGAAGCAAAAATAGAAAATACGGACGGACAGAACTTCGTGAAGGAGTATTAGAACTCGAATTGCTAAAGGTGCCAATTATTGAGAGATTACCGTGGGTTGACTCACCGTTGAAGATGACACGGAAGCGATAGCGACCGCCGCGGATGACACCGAATGTGGCGTAGAGTGTGGGCTTCGCCTTGGTGTCCTTTTTCATGTTGCGTCCGCGCCCGTTGATCAGTATGTTCTCCGCAACGCTCTCGTCGAAGTTGTGCACCCAGTCCTGTATCATGATCACATGCTCCGAGTGATCGAAGTCATAGAGGTGCGCATGGGGATTCAGTTTGGCCGGCTGGCGCACAATCAGTGGACCCGCCAGGCCGAAGGCGCGCTGGTGCTCGGTGTGGCTGTGCCACCAGTTGGTGCCCCCGTGATCCACCTCGAAGCGATAGCGGAACGCCTGCCCCGCCTCGATTGGATACTGGGTGACGTGCGGCACGCCGTCCATGTGGGGCGTCGAGCGCTGGTGGATGCCGTGCCAGTGTATCGTCGTCGCCTCGTGCATGCTGTTGATCACGTCCGCCACGATGGTGTCGCCGTAGCACACCTCGATCGACTGGCCCGGCAGCCGGCCGTTGACCACCATGATCTGGCTCTCGAGGCCGTCGGCGTATTTGCAATCATCGCTGCGGCCCGCCAGCTCGGCCAGCTTGATGCCATCGATGAACTCCTTGCCGTTGAGCTTGAAGCGATACTTGGACTGCAGATAGCGCTTGCAAGTCTCGGCCATGGTGTCGTCGTAGTGCACCACCATGTAATAGTAGCAGGTCATGGGTTGTTGCTCGGCGCAGTCGCGCTTGCAGGGATGCTGCTGGTCCTTATCCGCGTAGCGCCACTGCGAGGACTCGCTGGACGAGAGCTGTGGATAGAGCTGCTTGATGCGCTCATAGTTGCTCACGATCCGTTTGCCGTCGGCATCTGCAAAGGAAATGCCATGGTTATCGATAATTGTGCGCGAGCTGTGACATCAATAGTCGAGCATATCCTGAATCACCTTGTATGCCATCGATTTGGACGATAATCAGGCTGCTTATCAGAACGAAGGTCTTAAATAAATTAATTTGCATATTGTCGGATAACACAAAAAAATTAAAAAGGCAGTTAGGAAACGAATTTGCCCTGTGGCAATGGCGGCGAATGCCAAAACATAACTGTTGTTAAGTTTCCGCTGTGAGTTACCTTTTTGTAAGCAGTAGCAAAAAGAACACTGCGATATTCAAGAAATTGGCTAGAATTCGCTTGTGTTGGCCTTGTCGAACAACTCGTTATGGTTAATTGAAGATTGTTCGCAATGTCAGATACGACAGATAGAAACTATAGACAAAATTCTAATTTTCCATGCGCTGGCAGGTGACTAAACGCGCCCACTGTTGATTCAATGTCAGGGAAACAAGCATTATTCTATATATATGATGCGTGTGTGATTTCCCTTGGCCCATTTAATGTGCAAATATGTGGCCTTGGGGAAGCCCCATGATCAATTTTTGCTGCTTTGCACAGAATTTGAATTTAATTTTGAATTTGTGACCAGTGCTGCACAGCGGCCAGGGTGACCAGTGGCGCCAGTGTTGTGAGCGAAGTTGCCGCTTTGCATGTTCTCAGCAAATTGCATATTACAAAAACAAACAAAAACAATTGCCTTCGCCTTGTAGATAATGCGCAGATAAAGCTGATTTTACGCCCGGACATTGTTTATATTCCGTCATTATCTGCTAGATAGGCACACGTCGGAAAAAACAACGCATATTTGTATGTTACAGATTGCATATTCTCATTTCTACCAAAGCTAATCAAAATGCTTGACGCGCTCGCACACAGGTCTGTAAAATGTATGTATGTACATACATATGTATGTGTGTGTGTGAATACAAACAAACCAAGCCTAAGAACATTGTACTGAATTGGAATTTCGATTTCATTTGCTTTTATCGCATCGCATTTCCAATCGTTGTGGCTTTGTTTATGGGTGGCCTGCACTTGGGGCCGCGGGCCAACAAGATTGTTGATTATGCAGAAACAACAAATGCAACAAGACATGCGCTAAAGAAAAACAAAAAGAAATACGCCAAACCACATACTATAGAAAAAATAAACAAGTTTGAACGCTTCAACACCAAAGCGCGTCCAATTGCTGGCTGCTGGCGCCTCATGAACTTCATTAGGCAATTCATATTGCTGTCGAGCAGACGCAGCCGCAGCACAGGTCTTCCTCCTCCTCCTCCGCTCCAGCCCTCTGACGGACAGCGATCGTTAGCAACACACGACGGTAAGCAATTGATAGGGGGTGGCAACGCCATTAGCAGTTAGCTGTAATTGTTGCTAGTGCGTGCCAAGGGAATTTCACAACATTGACTGATTTTCCACTTCCATTTGCTCCACTCGCCAGGCGACAGCAGCAGTCGAAGCAAACAAATGGCCAGCTTGGAGAATAGCGTACATTCTGCGGGCATTGCCGAGGTGCACAATGTGCCCATGAGCGTAATCAAACGGCCGATACCCTCCGTCTTGGACGAGCTTAAAGTTCAGTCACTTATGGCCACTATCAAGGTGCGTAAATCAATTGGTTCACTCTCCGCACAGAAAGTGAAAATTTTGTGCGCTCTCTCTTTGTCTTTTTTAAATTAATTTTTGGCATTGGTAACAGGCGGAGAGAAGCGAGGATGAGGTGCCGCCAGTTGATATCTTGTGGATTACCGGTAGCGAAGGCGGAAACTATTATTTCAGCTTTGGCGGCTGCCACCGCTTCGAGGCTTACAAACGGCTCAACCGGGAAACCATAAAAGCAAAACTAGTCCGTTCCACTTTGAGTGATCTGTATCATTACATGGGATCCAGTGCGCCCAAATATTTGGCATAGATTAATTGTGTTGTTTGCTAAATTGTTAAAAATTTGTTGTTTTTTTATATTCATGTATATCTGATAATTACATACATATCATTTTTTATGGGCGAGACTTTTCATTAATATCTCAACTGCCGCTTAGTGTTGTTGTCAAAATGCAATATCGATAGATGGAAACTTATTTAAATTCAATTATCGATGTGACCTTGTGTTCAATACTTGTGCGCAATTGCGGTTTTATTTGTGATGAAGTGAATTCGTTGTCGCTGAAAAAAACAATATAAAAATACGCTGGCTTATCTATGCGTGGGGCCATAATTGCAACTAAATATAAAGAGTGCAACGTCCTTCGATAGCTTCGGATTCGTATCTTTACCGTTAACGCACGTACACCTGCAAAAGATCCAATCAGAGCGTGACATTTACCAGTATAGGCAACGAACAAGTATTCCAGTTGGAAATTTTGAAAAATGTCTTATTTGATGACACCACCATTGTAATCGATATTATTATACAATTGACACAAGAGTCACGCAGCGTTCGAGTCGTGCAGGACGCTCTGCATGACATGTCAGCCCTTTTTAAACTGATAAACCATAAATTTTTTTATGCTGTTAAGTTATAGAATTAATTTTAACAATTCAACCATAATTTTTGTGGTACAAATTGACTTACATGAATGTGGTAAAGAATTAAAAAAATCACTAATAAATAAGAAAACTTGAATATAAGCCGGTAACTAGATTTTCTGTTGCTTAAATGTATTTTTATTATAGCAGAAGACGACGTCGATAACATGTCTTCGGGGATGTCACAACCGATGACTTGTCACGCAGGTCGTCATGTAAGCTCATGACATGGCATTGACGATGTCAGCGAGCAACCGACTTCCATGTGCAATTACAAAAAACACCTAGCGTACAAATATAACTATAATTTGTTAAATGCATAAATACACAATTTGAATTAGCTATACATATTCGATATACAAAAATATTAAATTTATCAAGCGCTTTTGTTTGCCGTCGACTTTCACCAGAGAAAGGGCGAACGCTCGCGCAAAATGCGTAGGCCGTAGCGCTGCCATTCGAGCTGCGTGATCCAGAGCTCACGCGCGCTTTCCAGCACAGACATGATGGCGGCGCCCTTCCAGGCGACCATGCCCACGTCCATGCCCTTGCTGAAGACGTTCACTTCGAGGCCGGCGGGCACCTGCTGGCTGATGCGCTGCTCCAGCCAGGCGGCCAGGCCGCGCATCTTGGCGCTGCTGCCCACCAGGAGAATGGCGCCAAACATTTTGCGGCGCGTCTCGTAGTTGCCGCAGCGTCCAATTGCACGGATGACGGCCTGGTCCAGCGGCACCACCTGCCCATTGCCATTGTAGTACCAGGAATTGCTCGCCCTGCTCTGCACCTGCTGCTGCTGCTGCGAGTTGCTATTGCTGCTGACCGTCGTGTCGTCCTGATCGACCACGATGAGCTCCTCGTCGTCGGCCGTGATGGGCAGCTGCGCGGTCTTCGTGGCGCCGGGCATCAATATACCCAGGTCGCTAGCCCGGACGCCGTTGCGGCGGCCCGTCTCACGCAGGTACTCCGCATCGAAGCAGTCCTCGCAATCGTACTGATCCTGCGCCGATTGCTGGGTGTGCACGGCTCGGCTCCTGCCGGTGATGTTGAGCAGCTCGGTGTGGAAGAGCGCCAGCGGCGCCATGATGGCCTCGTCGCCCACCTGCAGCGTGTAGCGCACCCACTGACCGTGCGGCTGGCGCAGCGTGAAGTGCTTCTCCTGGGCACCGCAGACGTTCGCGTTCAGGTGGCAGATGCGCTCCTTCAGCTCGTCCAGCAGCTGGGCATCCACATAGCTGTCCTGGACGTTGCACTCGCGATAGGGGAAGCCGCACTTGCGCAACAGCATCAGCAGCACCTGGTCGACGTCGCCGCCGCCGTAGCTGAGGCGGACGCGTGCGTCCAGCTGCGAGATGCCATCCTCGATGCAGGCAATGGAGGTCTTCTGGGCGCCAATGTCCACCACACAGCCGTAGCCGATGCCGGCGCCGTAGGTGGCCGCCACGCTGTCCTGCACCAGGAAGCATCGTTGGAAACCCATCCGCTGCAGCAACAGGGTCATCGCCTCGCGCAGATGGCGCCGCACGTAGACATCGTTCACCACCAGGACGACACTGTGGGTGCTCAGCTCGCGCAGCGGTATGTCCAGACGCTGCTCCAGCGCGTACGACCAGATGCGCTCCAGATGCGACAGCGTCGCCTGCAGCGATCCCCCCCTGCCGCCGTGCACGTTCAGCTCGCCGCGCTGCACGGGAAAGTGTATGTCATAGTTGGCCGCATCGCTGGCACTAAGCCGCAGTATGTGCTCGTCGTACAGTACCGTGGCGTCACTGTGCCAGTTGTTGTGCTCTGCGGCGGGCACCGGCGGCGACACCTGCTCCGCGACGCTGCTGCGATTGAAGTGCGCCAACTGTTGTGGCGGCGTGGCGACACGCAACCGATTCTGCTCATCGACCACATAATGCTGCAGCAGATGCGAGACGGCCAGACGCTGCTCCTCGAACTCCAGCTGCAGCCGGGCGGCGTTCACGCTGTCCAGCGGCGGCAGCAGCGGATCATGATGCGGCGCGGCGCCGTCCTGCGACGGCTGGCAATTGCGCCGGTAGGCGACCGCATGCAGCAGGGTCAGCGGATTCAGATCGCCGACTCGGCCAATGCGCAGATGCTGCGAGCCCGGATGGATGATGATGATCTTGGGCGCCTCCAGCGGCTGGCTGGGCGTTTGCGAGTGCGACACACGGCCGCTGCTCGTGCTGCTCGCCCGCGATCGCCTGTGGACGCAATGGGACATGTTAAGCAGGGATTTCTCGTCCATTCTACGGGCGATACTCACTGCATTGTCTAATCAAAAGTTCCTGAAGCGGCGGCGGCGGCGGCAGCCGGCGCAAATATTTTATGGCTTGCATGCTACTCGCTGCTATCGAATCGAATAGCAACTGTGCACAGTAATGCTGTGTTTCCAATGCACGCATTTTCCTATCGCTTGATCGATTAGCTTTAGTTTGAGTAAAATTATACAAACTAAACATTGTTCCTTTTAAAAGCGTTTTACTGATGTCATTTGATTACGATAGGAAATGGAAACAGATTCGTATAACTACATACATTAACGCCACGTTTTCAGCGCAAATATTTTGTTATCGCTTGGTTGATTCAATTTTATAAGTTAAACATTGTTTGTATTAAACGATTTTATTACTGATATCATTTAAACAGAAAATGCAAAAAGAAAAATCAACAGTGCGCAACGAATAGCTCATACAGTAATGCCACGTTCTCAGCGAGCTTTTAAGTGCCTCATGCTTCAAAATTTAAGTATTAACAATAGTTTTAATGTGTGTAATTTAAAGTAAATAAAATTGCGTTAAATGCTTATTTTAAGCTTATACTTCTTAATGTTAAAAAATATAAATAAACTTTATGTTAAAATAATTCATGGTTTTTTATTAACATCATAAGCTAATTTTCAAGGTTATATTCAGAGGGCAGATAACAGCAGTTTTTTAAGTGTTGCAGCAAGCAGCTCTGAGTCACTATTCACATATCGATAACTGACGACCACAACGTCGCAATATCGCTCCTTCGATAACATTGTGCCCAGGAACGTGCTGCGTCTTTGTTGTTAATCATTAACGTATTGTGAAATTCCAAAATCAGATCAGTTAGCACACAGGCAAAAACCACAAAAAAAGGAGAACTTGAATAAAATGTCACAATTTACGTGCATCAATTGCGATGCGCGCTTCTCCAGCGCGGAAATACAGCGGGAGCACTACAAGACCGACTGGCACCGTTACAATCTGAAGAGGCGCGTGGCGCAGCTGCCGCCCGTGACGGCCGAGGAATTCCAGCAGCGCGTGCTAAGTGCGCGCAGCGCCACAGAGACGGCCATAGAGGAGCAGCAGATGAGCGTGTACTGCACGGCTTGTCGCAAGCAGTTTGGCAGCCAGAAGGCCCACGACAACCATCTGAACAGCAAAAAGCACAAGGAATCCCTCGCACGGCTCGAACAGCAGGAGGCGGAGACGGTGTGCGTCAAGAGCATTGTGGAGCCGCGTCCGCATCCCGCTCTGGCGGCAGCTGCTGCCGGCAAGGGACGTCTGGCGTTCGCCGAGCGCGCAATGCAAATGGATGCGGATGCAGATATGGACGATGGAGACGATGATGACTTTGAGGACATTGAAGAGGAGGAGGTGCGTACACATGCTGAATGCCATGAAACGCAACTCCATTTTCATTACACTTTTCAGATTGACTCGGATGAGTGGGACAAGATAGCCGAGAATCCGCTGACCGAACGCGATTGTCTCTTCTGCAGCCATCAGAGCGAGGATATGGTGGAGAACCTCAAGCACATGTCCGTCACACATTCGTTCTTCATACCGGACACCGACTACTGCACGGACATTGAGGGCCTGCTCTACTATCTGGGCGAGAAGGTGGCCAACTATTTCATTTGCCTGTGGTGCAACGATCGCGGCAAGACCTTCTATTCCCTGGATGCGGTGCGGAAACACATGCTCGACAAGGGCCACTGCCAGATGCTCCACGAAGGCGTTGCCCTGGCCGAATATGCCGACTACTATGACTACAGTGCCAGTTATCCAGATCACGTACGTATCCCCATATAAATATGGCAGCTGAGTTATCGATAACACGCATACCACAAATCGAAATACTTACGCTCTCTCCCCCATCACAGAAAGAAGGCATGGACATTGACGAAGAGGTTGTGCCCGAGCTGCTCGACGGCGACGAGTATCAGCTGGTGCTGCCCTCAGGTGCCGTCATCGGACACCGCTCGCTGCTGCGCTACTACAAGCAGCGCCTGCATCCGGAGCGCGCAGTCGCGCTCAAGAAGTCCGATCGCAAGCTGCATCACGTGCTGAGTGAATATCGCGCTCTCGGCTGGACGCAGACGCAGCAGCAGGCGGCGGCGCGCAAGGCGCGTGATATTCACCTGATGAAGCGCGTCCAGTCCAAGTGGCAGATGCAGTTGGGCACCAAGGCCAACAAGCTGCAGAAACATTATCGCGCCCAGGTGCTCATATAAGCAAAAAACAATAACAAAAAACTAAAACGTTTTTTTCTCGCTTAAATTAAGCAAACTTGTTTTCTTTTTAAAATTACTGCAATTTCTCTTCAAAATAAAAGTACATAATTTAAATTAAAAATTAAATAAAATTTACTTTTGATTGTATAAGTAAAATTATTTCGTTAATATTACAGTTAAATTTATATATATTAAAACTAGGTAAAAAAAAACGGTTCTAATTCCTTAGAACTCTTGCTAACTGTAAACGCGGTGAGCGTGTGGGTGAGTGTGTGTGGTTGTGAGCGAGACGGCTGCATGGTGAGAGCGTGGTGATTTAAATAAACCGATGTATGTGTGCGTGGGTGAGTGGTGAACTGTGTAAATTTCAGCTAACTATGCATGAGTGTGTGTGTGTTTGTGTGAATGGATGTGCAATAAATAGCAGTGGCTGCTGGCGAGCTTAGCGAACGGAAGAGCAGCACACAAAGAGAGAGAAAGAAGAGCTCCAGCTCTTCAGACGGTGTTCGTGTTGTTGTTTTTTTTTTTTGCCAGAGGCGTTCGACGGTGAAAACGAATCAATATGAAGTCGATTTAAATTTAAAAAAAGGGGCTTGAAATTATAGTTAAAGGCGGCAGGTAACGCTAATGTATAACTACAGGATTCTGTTGAACACATACGCCCACCATGGGCGACGACGAGGAAGCGTCGCTGCTGGCACCCGCTGTTGAGCTGCTGCCGCCGCCAGACGCTGCTGCCGACGCCAGTGAGGATGACGACGATGCGGACGCAGGCAGTGGCATTGGCATTGGCATTGGCAGCGGCAGCGGCGCCAGCGGCTGCGGGTGGTAGAGCAGCGCCGTATAGGCGCCCGGCGGCCCAACGACCGCAGCCGGACCGCCGGCGGCAGAGGCGCTGATCACACTCGAATCGGTCATCATCAGGTGCGACGCGGCGGCGGACATGTTACCGTAGTGATGCATCAGGTCCAGGGGCAGCGACGCCGGTGCATAGCTGTGATGCGGCTGCGGCAGCGGCGGCAGCTGATGCTGTTGATGGGCGGCGGGTGGTGGCAGCGGCGGCGGCAGCAGCAGCGACGTCGGCGGGGGCGGCGGCGGCACAGCGCCGTTATGCTTAATGCTGTTGAAATTTTGATGTGGCCCAACGCCGACGCCGCTGCTGCGCATGCGTCCAAATGGCGCCTGGCCGAGACGCAGCGCAGCCGCTGCCATGGCTGCTGCCGACACAGGCGGCAGCGGCGGCGGCGGCATTTGCTGCGCCAGCGGCGGATCACAGTCCATGGCGTGCGGATAGCTGTTGCTCATAAACAAGTTGCGGCGATTGCTGCTGCCGACGCCGACGCCGACGCCAACGCCGACGCCGCTATTGTGATTTAAGCTATTCAGACTGTTATTATTGTTGTTGCTTATCGTTGCTGTTGTCGTTGGCTGCGCCTGCAGACTGAGCGCCGAAAAGTTCATGGCATTGGCCGTCGTTGCTGTGCTGTTAATAATGTTGTTGTTGATATTGTTGCTGCTGTTACTGTTATTGCTGCTGTTGTTGTTTGTGTGATGCAGTAGCAGACCTGTAAAATGCAAATGTTAAGAGAGAGTTCAATAACAGAGCGTAGCTGTAAAAAATGTTAAGCGCGAGAGCGCAACAGCGCAGTGCTGTCACACTTTTTGTTTTTCTCTTGTTTTTTTTCTTCTTTTTTTTTTGTTGATTATATCATAAATTTTTATTGAAGGGTTTTTTTTCGCTTTTTTTTGTAATTTTCCTTGTTTTGCTTTAGTTTTTTTTTGTAGTTTTCTTTTTTGTTCATTTTGAATTGTTTTTTGTTTTTAACTTATGTTTAGTAATCATTCATAAATTATTTCGTACTCATTAAACTTAAACCATCAGCTGTATGTTAAATTTATATATATATATATAAATGCCACATATGCGTGAGTGTGTGTGTGTGTGTTTTTGTGTTGTCTGTTTGGCTATGTTCTGATTTATAATTTGTTCGTTTTGTTTTGTATTTGCTCTATTACATTGCTAAACTAAATGCATTTCATTTCAAAACCAGTTTTTGCTCTTGTGTAATTTCTTTTACATCTCGTTTTTTGGTTTGTTTTAAATTTCCTTTTGCAATACTGTTTCGTTAAACGGTCATAGCTATGTATGTATGTATGTATGTATGTATGTATGTATGTATGTATGGATGTATGTATGTGTGAGTTTGTGTGTGTAGATCATCTTTCATGTTTTGCTTTCGTTCAGAAAAAAAAATGGTTTTTACATATGCATGCACACATACACGCACACCTCTGTGCGTCTGTGTGTTGGCGTTCGTTTGTGAGCTTTTTGCTTGCGCCACGTTAGGACGCCATTTTGAATCTGCCGCTTACTGTTATGCTGCTGTTAGTTTGCATAGGCTTTACATAAACAGTTGCTGCATACCTTCAGGCGTTTTCACTGATCTTTTGCGTTGCGTTTTATTTAAATTTATTTTTGTTTGGTATTGTTAAATTTTGTTGTGTGTTTTCTAAATATGATTTTTCTTCGTTTTTTTTTTTTTTGTTTATTGGTATTCCTCATTTTTGCCTAAATCTAAATGCTTGCAATTAATTTTCAAGTTTATTTTTAGTATTCGTTTTCGCATTTCGCGCAGCTGCTTCATCGTCTAAACTATGTATGTATGTGTGTTGCGTCTGTGTGTGTTTGTGTGGGTGTGTGTTGAATGAATGCATTTTGTTTTTGGTTGTAATTTTAACTTAGAATTTTAACATTCTTTTGTTTCGGTTTTGCTTTAAATATTGTACATAACTTTTTAAAGTTTTTATTTTTATTTGTATTAAATATTATTTGTTAAATTCTTGAATCGTTTACTCGGGGCTAACACTAAATTGTTGAATTATACATACACACACATATGTATCTCACATCTCTCTCTCTCTGTCTGTCTGTTTCTATGTGTGTGTGCAATAAAAATTAATTGATTTTTATTTTCATTTACGCATAATTATTCATATATGTATACATATGCATATGTCTATGTCTGTGTGTATTCGTTTAATGCTAGTTTTTATTTTTAGTACTGATTTATGTTTGTTATGCAATGCTTTGGAGTTTTCCATTTCCATTTGAATTGTATTGTTTTTAAGTTACCCCTAACGTTAATTATTTTGCTTGCTGATTCTTTTTATTTTTATTTTTGCTATTTTTACACGCCTAAAACTATGATTTGTGTTTAGAATTGGTATTTTGCATAATTTTTGTTAATTTGTTTTTCTCATTTCATATCAATAAAAACTTGATGCATAAGTATTTACTGAAGTTATCAAAGCTGTTCCACTGTTCGATTAACAGTTAAGCTGAGTTCTGTTACTTAACATTGCTTTACCATAGAATAAGCACAATTTATTTCGATTTATAGATTTCTTTACGTATGCAATAAGAATGTGTTGTGTGTGTGTGTGTGTGTGCGGGAGTGGGAGAGAAGGTAGAATAGCACGTTGGAATCATGTTAAATATGTACATATGTATGCATGTACTCATGCTCGTGATCGTTTGTGTAAGAGTGTGAGAGCAAATGAGGCTCAAAAATGCGTTGGGCGTGGGAAAGAGCCAGCTTTTATTTTATTTTGCTGTGTTTCGCTTTGGTTTCGGGGTTATGTAAATATCACAAAAAAAGTGGCACCTGTTAGTATACAACTCTGGGCCACTGTTAAATACACAACACACGAACAAGCGCTGAGATCCACTCAGACACACACGCACACATACACACACACATACACATACACACCCGTGTGCAGCAGCTTTGCTCGGGGAGCAACTTATTAATTTTGTTATTGTAGCAGAATCGATTTGTCAGTTTTGAATATTCCCTTTTTTTTAATTGATTTAATTGTTTTTTTTATTTGTTATTGCCCTTTTGGAAGTATATAACATCGTCAACCGTTTTACAACTATGCGTGCAGTAGTATCAGTCTCAGTAAGTAAACCCTAAAAAATACACTATTGCAGTTTGAGAGAAAAAACACAAAACAAAAAAAATATATAAATATATACTAAAGAATGTTCTAGTCGGTTGTAACCGACTGCGGTACACTCTGTTCACAGTGTAAAAACAGCTTGATTTTAACACATATAAATACAGTTTATATAAATTGGATATAGAAGACATCCGAAGTTTCAAGAGTGCCGAGAAAAATAACGTTCATGCGGACAAACGGCCATTGAACAAAAATATACTCTCTTTCACTTTGTGAACAGAGCATAATAAAAAGTCATTTCGCATTCACACAAACACGCGTGCAACCGCAGGCAGCGCTGTTAACGTAGCTTAACAGCGCGCTGTTAACTCAACTTGACAAACAGACAAACGAAGACCGAATGAAGTGAAGCCTGTATGTGTGAGTGAGTGAGTATGTGTGAGTGTGTGTATGTAAAAGTGTGTGTGGAGAGAGTAAACAACCAAGAGTGGCCAAGACATAAGTGTATGTGTGTGGGTGTGTGGATTTTTTGAATTTAGCGACTATTTCCAATGTTGCCTCAATATCTCTCTCTCTATATACATGCACACAAGTATATATATATATATATATATATATATATATATATATATATATATATATATATATATATATATACGCTCGCCTCAACTGTTATCCTGTCATCTGAATTGCTTTCCTTTATGTAATTTTAAATGTTAATGTACTTCAAACTTATATTGTTATAACATATGCATATGCATATTTACTATATATTATATATATTATACATAATTATTTTTTTGTATATATATTTATATACACATATATATGTATGGCAGTCATTAAGAAAGTCGTTAAGGATTCCTTGTTTTATATGTTGCTTATATTTTTAACAGTTTTGTTTTTGTGTATTTTTGTTTTTGTATTTCTTTTATTTTTATTTTTTACGTTCCTTAAATTACAATACTATGGCCCTAATTGCTTACAATTAAATGCTAAGCTGTTAGCGTCATTTAAGATTTAAAAAATACAAAATTAGGAACGAAAAACTGAACGAAACAAATCAAAAAGAAAAAAAACATTCAATCTAATTTCGATTGTTTCCGGTATTTTTTTGTTTTTGGAGCGTGTCTACAATTAACTCGTATATATTATGTATACTAGGTGCAAAAAAATGTATATATATAATCACATATATATAAATATATATATTTTTGTATTTAAAAATTAAAAAAAGAAAAAAATGGTATTTAAATGCGCAACACAATTAGGAAATAATGTTGTTGGTTGCGCGGCTGGAGCCTCTGGCTATTTACAAAAGACGGCGAGAACATTTACATAGGCAATGGAAACGCTTAATTAATTTATCGACAAAGACAAACATATCGAAAATAACAGCGGCAGAAAGTAGGCTACACTAATGTTAGCCGCGCTGCTGCTGTTAATGGTAATGTTAACGTGGCTGCTGCTACTGCTGTTAATGTTGCTTAGCTACTTGCACTTCTGCTGCTGTTGTGCTGTAACTGTTATCCTGAGTACTTATATGCCTAATTTGCCGTTGTTGTTGCGGTTGTTGTTGCTGTGGTTGTTGTTGTTGTTGCTGCAGTCGCCGCTGCTGGTCATCGGCGCTCATCTGTGCAGCGTTTGTGTTGTTGTTATTGATATTTCGAGTTGTGTTTGTTTTTAGTATGCACGCATGTGTATTTAAGTGTCATTAATGTATTTATTTTTGGTATTTTTTGTTTTTTAGAAAGAGAGAGCATATAGTTGGGACATAAATTAGTTGGTTTTCTTTGTCGGCTTCCGCCTGCTTCTGCCTTGTAAGTAGAAATGAATACGAATAATAATGAAAATAAAAAAAAAATTAAAAATAATACTACGTTTGACAACACTGTTTTTTTTTATCGAAAGGGGTGCTACCGCTAAGAAACGAAAAAAACACTTACAGATAATAATTATATATGCTTAATAATATATATAGATATGTATATAAATATGTTTTTAAATGCAGCTAAATGTTTTGTCGTATAGTTTAGAAATTATAATCGTTAAGATATACGTATATATATAAATATAGACAGATTGTAAAATTTGGTTTTAACAATTTAAGCTACAATTTTAATTTTTTTTTGCTTTGCCATAACAATTTTTAGCTTTTTCGGAAAACAAAACGTATATAATTTATCAAATCGAATTTCGTTGCGAGACACACATACACTCGCACACACACACACGCACGGAGGGGCAGGCATGCAGCAAATAAACAAAATCTTGACTGGGGTAGGGAGTTGGGTGTGGGGTTGGGTTGGCTGTATAGGTGAGTAGGTGGAAAATCCATGAAATTTTACTGCACAAATAGCACCAATGTTCAATTACACATTCTAAAATTACTCAACGTTAGTGTTGTGCAATACAAAGAGTAAAAAATAAATACAATTATGTTTGGCATTCACACACATTCTAACTATAAATACTGTACAATATATAAAATAAATTAAATACAATTTTATTAATTAAAAAGGACTGCAAACCAAAATATTCGTTTTTCTGTGTCCCTTGCAGAGGCTTAGAAACTAGACTCAAATATATAATATCAAAAAGTATTTTAAAGCTTAACAAAAACTATTTGGTTTAATACAATTTATTTGTTATTTATATTTATTGTTAATTTTGGTATATATCTTTTTATTTATTACTTATTTATTTATATTTATTAGTTATTTATTTTTGCCCAAAAAAGGTTCACGCATATTATTTGGTATATTCTATTACTTTTTAGTATTTCGGCATATTCAAAAAAATAGATTTTGGAATTTGGAAATATTCAATAAATTTCGAAATTATTTTATTAATAGCTATTGATGATGGAAATAACATTTATTTGAACATTTTTAGTTGAGCATGCCTGAATGTAATTTAGATTTTTTATTGATAGATTATTTTTGTTTAATTATTTTTCTGTTAAGAAACTCAAATCAAATATCAAAATAAAAATACTTAAAAAAAACTATCAAAAGTTTAAAAACTGTTTTTTATCATTTTTTATAACATAAAAAAGGCACTTCTTGCCCGCAGTGCAACAAAAAAAGGAAAAATATATATATACTTTCTACTTAGTGCTTTTGGACAAAGTCTACAAGTTGTTTGCTTGAACTTGACATGAAAAAGGCACTTCTCGGGTAAGGCACTTTGGCATGCCTGCAGCAAAAAAACAAAGAGCAAAACAAATGAAAATGTGTTCGTACTTTCTACAAAGCAAGAGTATGACAAAAGAGAGTGCGGTAAAGAGAGAGCAAGCTGTTAGCGGCTTCTACTCACCTAGACATTGGGGATCGATGACGCCGCCAGCGCCGCTGTTGCTGCTGGAGACCAGCGATTGTTGCTGCTGCTGCGTTGAGTTGTTGCCGTTGTTGCTGCTGCCGCCGGATGAGGAGGAGTTAGCTGCCGCTGCTGCTGCAGCGGCGGCTGCTGCTGCTGCGCTGGAGGAGACAACGCTGCTGCTGCTGCTGGGGCCGGGACCGGGTCCGCCGGCACTGCTGCCAGCAGCACCGGGACCACCGCAGCTGCCGCCGGGGCCGCTGCCACCGTTACCTGCACCCGGACCGCCGGCACCGCCACCGTTACCGGATGATGAGCCGCCGGCCCCGCTGCCACCAGCGCCGGCGTTCGCAGTGGCGCCCGCGCCGCTCGTGTTGGTCGCCTCGTCCGTGGTGCGCTTAAAGAAATTGTGCTGCAAGGCATAGTACGGCGTGACACGCGTCTTGGGATCGAAGTCGAGCATGCGCAATATCAGATCCTTGAACTTGAGATAGTCGGCCACGGAATGGCCGGGCTCGTCCAGCCGGCGACCGGCGGGACCGCCCGTCTCGACGCCGAGAATGTCGTGCAGCTTGCGGGAACCGGGCGGCTTGTATTTGCGTCCGTTGAGGGTCTTCTTTAGCACATAGGAGCCGTCGGCGACGGTCTTGTCAAAGAACTTGCGCGTCTTGTGCGCCTGATCCAGCAGATACTTGGGCGGCATGCCCAGCACCTCGACGATCTTGTTCATCTGATCGAACTCGTTGCAGCCCGAGAAGAGCGGCTCACCGGTGTGCATCTCCACCAGGATGCAGCCCAGCGACCACATATCGATGGCCAGGTCGTACTGGATGCCCAGCAGCACCTCTGGGGAGCGATAGAAGCGCGATTGGATGTACTGATAGATCTGAGGGTGGAGAGAAAGACAACAAATCAATATTAAGTTTTCGTGCCAGGACCAGCTTAACTTAGCTCTCCATGTTCACAGATACAAATGTAGGAAATAGATCAATATAAACTTTATAAAGTTAAGATCTCTTTTCAACTTTTTAAATTCGAGAACTGGGTATATTAGGCCTCCACTTACGCGCTGTCCCAGCTGACAGGAGCTGCCAAAGTCAACAATTTTGATGGCCGATCGCTTCGGATTGCATAGCAATATGTTCTCGGGCTTCAGATCACAGTGTATTATGTTCAGTTCGGGTGTGCTCAGGAACAGGAGCGCCGTGCAGAGTTGTTGCGCAAATTTGCGCGTTAGGTTCAGCGAGACGCCGCGGAAATTTGTGTTCCTTAGCAGATCGTACAGATTATACGAAAGCAGCTCGAATACGAGGCACAAATGATTGCGCCACATAAAATGGCGCTTGAGCTTGACTAAAAAGTAGAGAGAGAGAGAAAGAATTAACGTTTAAATTTAACAATATGGAACTTTCGATACTCACCGATATAGTATTTATTTTCAGCATCCGCACGATTCATCATCTCGAGCAGTTTGACTTCGATTTGTGCCTGATTTAGGAACGGTTTCTTATTCTTAATTATCTTGATTGCCACATGGCATTGCTCCTCATGATCATAGGCCTTAACCACCTGACCAAAACTGCCCTTGCCTGCAAATCGCAAAAAGAAAACGAAGAAATTTCAATTTTAAATATCATCTTGCTTTTCTCATTAAGTTTAATTACTTACCGATCAGTGAATCAATCTCATAACGGTCGAGAAACTTTTCGCCATTCTTGATGATATAGTCGTGATTATCATCGTCATATCCATCGTTATACAATTTGCGCTCCTTTTTATTTGACGAATCATCATCGCCTTGTGTCTGCTGTGCACGGCGCTTCTTCTTCGCATAGTACACCTTCATATTTTTTATATGGTTTTCGGATATGAAGAAATAGAAATACAGATTCAATAAAAATGCTGTGTATTTTTGTGGTGAAAAGTTGCTTATGTAAGCAGTATTACTTGTGCGTTTTGAGTTTATGCTAAAGCCAAATAACATTTTCTATTCAAGTTGATCTCAAGGCCAACTCTTCCTGATTAGTTTTCGATAACAATTTTTCAAATATTTTAACGGAAGTATCAATGCGATACTTTTTGGTTCCCTATTAAAATTAAAAAATACTATTAAAACGATAATTGTGACTGTTATCGAAAACTGTTTTATGTTAATTAACAGACCACTTAAGATCTGGACCAAAAATTTTAGCAGTATTCTTTTAAGGACAAAAGGAATGTTATTTATTTATCTTACTTATTTTTATTTTTTATTATAATAAATATGTTGGAGTTACGGGTTCGAACCGGTTCGGCCTAAAACTGATTTATTTTTTTAAACGCGTTTTCTTCTTTGAGAGACAAAGAATAAAGTACATATGTATTTTAAATATTCATGATCAGTATTTAAAGCCAAGTTTTTATAACCATCGCACATCTTTTATATAAGAAGAAAGGGTATTTATCTTCGGTATGTTACGTTCAATGTATCTCAAATTTGTGTTTTTATAACTATCGCACATCTTTTAAATAAGAAAGGGTATTTATCTTCGGTATGTTAGGTTCAATGTATCTCAAATTTGTGTTTTTCTTAGTTTACGCATAACGGTAAATAACCGACAGCTGCGCAATAATCTTATCGATAATTGATCTGTTAACTAATAGACTACAACTCCAAATGCGTTCACTGTTAACTCCAGCTTGCGTTAACAGTTAACAGTTGTTTTAATTAATGTTTTTTTTATTATTATTTTCTCATTTTAAATGTTCTTTACTACAAGCTTGCACACACACACATATATACAAACTCCCATACATATTTATATTAATTTTATTGAATCTTATTGAAATAGTTTCAAAAGTTTAAACTTTGGTTTAAAGAACTATACAAAGTAAGCATTAAAGTCATTCCCCACCCGCTGCACACCACCTCCTTACTCTTATACCCCTGACTCACTGTGGTTACACGCTTACACTTCCCCCTTTCCAGCACACACCCCCTACCCCCTCTGCTCCACACGGTCGGCTCATTGGCTTGGCGAAAAATTTTGTATGCAGCTGCTTTAGCAAAAAAGTTGTTGCTAACGCCGCATGCGAGCGTCGGTGCGAAAGAGAGCGCTGCGCGTGCAAGCAGGTTAAACAGAGAGAGTGAGCGTGAGAGAGGAAGCGCGAGAGGAAACGTGCGTTGGTGTAACTAGCCAGAGAGCGCGAACAAAACTCTACAACGCCTAAAAGACGGCTGCACACACACAGTGTTGTAGAAATAAATGTGGACAGCGTCGAGCTGAGAGCAATGCTCGAAAATGGGTGTATGCCGGCGATGACGGCGACGTCGGCAGCGTTGGCCACTGTTGCTGTTGTTATAACTGTTGTTGTCGCTACTTTGCGGCGTCTGTTGTTGCCTGGCAATGATGTTTGCTGGGGCCGAAGCGACGTCACAGTTAATCGCACAGCTATCTCTCTCTCTCTCTCTCTCGCTTGCTCTTTCACTCTGTTGTGCGCTTAAGTTAAGCATACAAAACAGCGACGTCGACGCCGACGTTGACGTCAGCGCCTGCAAATGCGCTGATAAGGCTGCGAAAAGGCCACACCGCAACAATGTAACAAGTAACGGTGCATACACTCAGGCGCTTTGGGTTTGGTTCTGCTGCTGCTTTTGTTATGTATGTGTGTGTGCAACAATTTGCCGCTTAATTAATTGCAGCTGTTTAGCTCAAGTTTATCACTTTATGTGATCAGCATTTTTAACACATTTCTAACTGGACTTTCACCTTAAACAATTCGTTTTGCTTGTTTGTTTTCTGTGTTTTTTTGTACGGCTAATTTATGCGGCGTACATGCAAAAAGCCATTCAACTGGCGAACAAGCGCAAGCTCAATCTACATTTGCATATTAACAGCAAAGAGAGCGGGAGAGAGAGAAAGAGAGAGCGTGTGCAACACTTGCGTGAAGAAACTTTGCACACCGAGCTGATCAGCTGCTCACAGATCTGTTAACATGCTGTAAATAACAGCGAAAGACAAGGTCAATGTTTTTTTTAGATTCAAACCCAGCTTTACCCCAAGCAAACCAATTTTTTTGTGGCTTTGGCACATTTATATAACAAGTATATTTATACTTGAAATATTTTAAACAAAACGAAAATATGCCTAAAATGAATACTGTATTTATTTCTAGAGGTCAGCATAAATAGGAATTTGCTGAAAGTTTGAGGGAACTAAGGATATTCTCACTTTTGAATATAAAATAAAAGCTAAAAGTTTATTTATATGTTTAGTTAGGGAACTAACTAGACTATTCTTTCATTTAAATTTGTAATAAACTAAATAGAGATTGTCTGTAAAAGATTCATTTGGTTATTTTCAGTTGACCGAACGAAGGTTCGAACCAACGATCAAATGAACTAACTATAAATTATTTTTGGGTTTTGCCCATGTTGACAGTTACTATTAGATGTGAACCGCATTTGGCGGGCAGTTGCGTGTCCGTCAACGCGATGCAGAAAGCAAAGAGCTTTGAAATGTTAGCCGGGTCAAGGACAGGCACGCGTCTGTCACGGGCCAAGAGCTGATCAATAAACAAATGTGGCTGCCAAGGGGCGCAGTTGCCAAGTGGATGGATGGATGTTTGCTTACCTCGTTGATGTGCTTGTAGGTCTTGATCAGTTCGACGCTCAGTTTGCGCAGTGGTGCTATGGCCGGATCACGAAAGTGTGTGGGAATGCGGGCCTGCATGGCTCGCACCTCCGACGAAGACGAAGGACTAGAGTGCTATATAGTAGTATATTATATTAGTTACCTTCATATATTTTGGTTGGTTTTTTCTTCACTTACATGATGCATGACATCACGATGTGTGGCGGGCAGTTCCTCTTCGACCACGAAGCGGCCGTAGAGCGGGGCGTGGCGCTGTCTGCCACCGCCGCCGCCGCCACCGCCTCCGCCACCGCTCCCGCTACCCTGCGATGTGTCCACGGCGCCCGCACTGGAACCATATCCAGCGGATACTGAAAGAGAGGGAGAGAGAGAGAGAGAGACTAAGCGTGAGTATGAGTGAGATGACGAATGCGAGTTCGTTGACCGACGTCGGTGCTTCCTGGGCATTTGTTGCACCTGACGGCGTCTCGCGGCAAACACCTGAGGCCGCTGCCAAAGCCCAAAAATACGTTTTCCCCACTTAAATTTAGAACTAGACAGCAAAACAAAATAAATGCCCAATAAGAATTATTACACAATATGCACACAGAGAGACAGTGTATGCATAAATACCCCTAACCATACCTATACCTATATATATGTATACTATATATATATATACAATGTTGTTCGTCTTTCTGTTTTGCTCCGAGTCAAAAATAGCACAAAAGGTTAGTCAGAGATCGCGGGGCAGCCCGAAGAGGGGTATTGAAATTGATATTGCATTTCGCAATTGCTGACAAGTGAATGGGCTGAAGAAAAAGAAAAGCAACAATAAAAGAAAGAGCAAGGGTGGAGAGGAAGAGGAAGCGGAAAAAGATGCTGACAACTTGACATCTCATGGCGCAAGGCAAAGATCGCGTATCAGGGCCTAAGCGTCTAGATAGCTCCCAATAAAATATAATACTCAAGCTTGTTTATCCTCCAGTTAATACTAACATTAACATTGGATTAAAACACAAGATTAGCTTTTTAATGTGATGTTAACTTAATTTTACTCAATTTTAACATTGAAAGAGCTTTTTGGAAACGCTTTTCAAAAAATTTTACCTAGTTAAGTTAGCTTTAAGCTGATTACTTAACACAATAAAGGCAGCTTAAAGCTTTAATTTTCTTTTCCTACATTATTTAATGCTCAAAATTGTCCAGAATAGCCTCAAAGTGTGCTTTGAGCAGTAGCTTTCATTGAGCTCTCTTGAAGCTCTTATATGTGCTTTAAAAGCATTTTGTAAAGCTGTTTAGAAACAAACAAAAGTATATGTGAAATTAAAGGAATTTCTTGACAAGAGATTATCAATTTTTACTCCTGAGATTCAAAAGATATCGATGATTAAATACCCTTGCAGCAGTTTAAGAGAAACTCTGAAAAATCAAAAGTAAACAAAAACTTTGTCAAGAATTACAGGCCAGTAGATGCCTTATTCAAACGGATGCTGATCAAGGTTATCTTTGCTTTGTAAAAGTCGAATAAATCCCCTTGTTTGTTGCATATATTTAAACTATTTTTAATGCGTAAAATTATAGAGTAGAAAATGTGAACGAACTGAATATAAAGTAATGTCAAGGTTATGTCGAAGAAAACGAAAAAATAAGGAAAATTAAATGGACAGGAAAAAAATTAAGTATACGTAGGTGTAATGAGGAAAAGAGCAAAACGTAAGAAACCCAGTAAAAATTGGTCATGATGAGGGGGGCGGAGGTTTACAAAAACTAATCTATTTCATTTTCAACAAGAATTTCCGCAGACACATGGCTTAAACGACAAATGCTTACAACAAAATTGCGTTGGCTGTTGTTGCAAATGATGATCAGTTCGATCATTTGATTGCGTGATCACTGTTGCCCTGAATTTCGAGCTGGGATTTGAGGCGAAACTCTTCACCGTATGCTGACAGTCGATTTGTGCCAAATAATGCGGTTGCTGTTGCAGCTGCTGCAGTTGATAATGCGCATTAGTGTAGCCATTGCTGCTGCCATTGCTCCAGTTGCTCCACGCTGTACGCTGACCCTGTGGCGCCTGTGCCAAGTGCCAGGCGGAAGCGTTGACCGCAGCTGGCGGCGCAGCTATCAACGTTCCGGGAATCGGCACCGGCTCATGGCCGGACCCGGAGCCGGGGCCGGAGCCATTGACAGGGGCGTTCATTGACTGCCAGTAGACCAGAGCCGTTGACATTCTGGATTGAGCGGAAAGGGGGCACTGGTGGGTGCTTTGTTATTAATGGCTATATAAATATCGTCTTCCTTCTTTGTTGTTCTTCTCTTTTCGTTCTTTTCGCATTGACTGTGCTCCTCTTGCTGCTCTTTTTGTGGCTGCTCTCTACGTTGCTTTCGTCGTTTTGTTTTCCCTTTTGTTGTTTGTTTTTTATTTTATTGCACAAAATTTCACACGCTGCTACAAAAAAAAACATACATCGAGCGAGCGTTCGACAATATATAAATAAACCTTTTATTATTTTTACTTTACTTAACAATTATTTTCATTTTATTTGCTTGTTTTTCTTATTAATTGGAAACACAATTTCCTAAACATTTAATGTTTTGTTTTTATTTTTGGTGAATTCTTTTTAAAAACTTTTCCACATTGTTTTAGATATTACTTTTTAATTGGGTGGGTTTTACTTAAAAGTATTTTTTGTTACTATTTTTTTTAATAAAAAAAAACAAAATTTGGCCAATTTTTTATCAATTTATAATTGATTACTTTTTGATAAATTCTTGTTTAAATCTATTGCCTTCCAAATTTGGTGAGCTCCTTTTCAATAATTTTAAATATTATAATCCTTTTTATTAGTTAGGTTTAGTTAAAAATATTTCTCTTTATCATTTAGTTTTTTTTTTGTGTTGATTAAGTATTAACAAATAATGCACAGTTTAATTTATCAATTATCAATTTATTATATGTGGTCACGGCTTTTATTTTTAGTGAATTCCTTCGAAATCTGTTAGATTCCACAAAGTATAGTATATATAATTTATTTGCCTTTTTTCACTTAATCAAACAATTCTATTCTCTACTTTTTCTGCTTTTCTTTCTATTATCAGTAATTTATATTAAGTGAATAATTTTCGAAATATATTTTACAGATTAAAATAAAGTAAATAACTTTATTATTTGTTCACTATTTTCATTTTTTATTATTGTTTCATAAGAATTTTGTCATACTTTATTATCAAATAATAAGTTTCTTTACTTTTCATTTACTTTTGGTGTATTCTCTTTGAAATTCTACAGATTTATATATAGTATATCACTATTATTTTTTTTTTACTAAAATAAAAAACAAAATTCGTTTCATTATTTATATTTAACGCAATTGTTGCTCACTTTTATAACGATTTATGCAATGTTTTTATATTCGATGAATTCTTTTCGAAATCCATTCCATTTTTAAGCTATATATATATATAATATATGTATATATATAGTAGACAGTTTGTCATTTGCGGCTGCCGACTGCTCGCGCGATCTGCGTCGCGTGAAATTTCGACGCGAACTGCGCTCATTTTTTTATTTTATAGCCAGCGGCGAAATTCGTGTCGAGCGACTTCGTCGTCAGCCTTTGGACGCGTCTGTTTTATTTATACGTGTGAAGACGAGACGACGTTTGTCGCTGCATTTTTCTTCTTCCGTTGCCAATTTCATCGCGGATGATCATGATGATCATGCACTCTGATCCCCAGCAAAAGCCGAAAGTGCAGCTGATGATCCGCATTTCAACACGTTCTTTTCAGGCACGCTTTCATCGAGCTATTAATCTGCCAAAGTTCTTGATCTTTATTTGATGAACAGAGTTGTCAACACTCAGTTCGATTTTCTGATAAAGTTTAGTTATGCAATTTTCCGCTTTTAAGCCGAAAACAGCACCATTGAGCTTTAAGAAGCTATTTATTTGTGGCCAGAGAAGCCAGCACTCATTAAATAAAAGTGAAGGTATTTTCAGATCTTGATTTGCATCAGAAATATATTTATATTATATGCTGAAGCCGGAGTTGCCATCACGAGCGATAATCTGACAATTTTTTCGTTTGGAATTTTAAATTGTTTTTACTGTCTAAATTCGAAATTCATTCGTAGTTTCTTTTTTAACTTCTTGTCAGCTGTTTTTTCAGGCTTTGGTTTTTCCTGTTTGGCAAGCAGTTACCCAAGTTATTTAAGAATGTTGATAATTGTGAAAAACATCTGATTTTAAATTAAGCAACAGCTGTTTTTTTTAATTCAATATTTCTATAGTTGCGGTATTTGTTGAGAAACTTTTGTTTTTTTTTTTTTTTATAAGTTTTCAGCTGTTTTTAGATAACAGTTTTCCGGGGCGTTCAAAGATAACGAAATTCCAATTATCAGCTGACTGCACTCTAAACGTGAGATTGTCGACAATAAAGTATATGCCTCATACACACACAACACCTACACACACACCTACACTCTTCCCACACACTTTCTTCATGTTTCTGTTCAAAAGCAAACAAAGCTAAATAAAACGCGAATTACTTTAGCTTTAATTAATGCCAAATATGGCGAGACAAAAGCGGGGGCTGAGCGAGAATTTTTATGCGTAGATTGCGTAGAATTTTTAAATACCCTTACAGCGGAATGTTATTAATTTGTCATGTGATCACAGTATACCCTGTACTCAGTACAAATAGATAAGAAACAGGTAGAAGGAAGCAATAAACTCAAGGTTATTGGTTCGAACCACAAAAACAGGTTCCGTAAAATTCAGTTCATGATTTTAAAAATATTGGAGTTCCGGGTTCAAACAGCTTTGTTGTTTGGCCTTGGTACAAATATTGTGGGAATAGTATTGTGTTTGCATGTTTTTTATTTTGTATCCAAGATTTCCCAAATATAAGACTCAAATACAGTACTTAATCTTAGATTGATTCAGACTTAATTTTTTATATTTTTAAAAGGAATTATTTGTGAACTTTTAAGAGCAAACGGTGCAAATTATATCTCACTAATTTATCTTCATTGATAATATCAAAAGCCGAGTACATGCATATAAAACGCCAGCTTAGTATCAAAGCTATATAATTTGTTGTATACCTTTTCGTCCTCCTAATTCTGAGTATATACAGGGTACAGTGTCGGTCACTTTTACTAGTTTTAGCACAATATGCATTTTTTGTGAACTAATTCACTAATAAACAAGACTAATAATATCCAAAATAAATAATTATGTATATATATACGTACTTATATATAGAACTAATAGGAACGATCAGTAGAAAAAAGACCACGATGTACACTGATTAAATCCTACTTCTTGCACACATATGTCAGCTGTCTGTAAGGGTATTCAGTTGTCATTATCGCCGCTGCTCCCCCTGTTCGGATTCCCTCTCGTTTATTATTAAATCAAAGTTGATCACTTGCCAATTTGCTGGGTTATGGAGCTAAATGGATGCTCCTTGAGCGCCCTGGCCTGCATTTAAAAATATGCTGCAAGTGTTCGCCTCCTATTTATAGAAGAAACGGGGAATCTGTCTGCGGTCTGCGGTCTCCGTGATCCGTTTGCGTTTCTCTAGCGAAATAATTGTAATGTGGTCGTCGTCTCGGCCAAAAATAGTCTCGACGACATTTGCGACGACGGCGTCGTCGTTGCGCAGGGCGGGTTGAAAGGGTTCTGTGGGGAGGCGGGGAAAGCGCAGCAGGAATTTATTTCGTACCGATGCTAAAAGCGGGCAATGCGAAAAATAAACGTTATCAACAAAACTGGCCAAGTGGAGCTCAGTCACCACATCCGGCGGAGCAGCGGACGAGCGGGTGGGTCACCAGCTAACTGAGTCACAAATGACCCAATGAATGATGGCAATTGTTATACCTGCCATCCATTGAATATGGCTAAAACAAAGAGTACATTGGTTGTGTGCTCATGTTTGTAACGGGCATAAAACGGCATCTCCGAGCCCGTAAAGTATAATTATTCTAATCAGAACGACTAGCTTTCTTATATATCGATAGATATCAAATTTAATACATATCTCTTTTAGCACAACTTTCGATTATAAGAGTTAGAGCGACCAAATTCTCAAATTCTCGTAATGTTAACGCAGATAAAGGATATAACATTTTTTTCACAACTTTCCCAACTTGACTGAAAATATTCAAAATCTAAGAGGTTCAGCCGTGCGTACATGAGGATGCTCATTAAATTCCCGAAAATTGCATAAAAATCGCACAAAAAACTTAAAAGTAATTCAAAAATTCATTTTTCATAATGGGAGCTGAGGGAACAAGAAAATACCGCTAAGTAAAGAATACAAAGAGGTTTGAATGTACATATATTACGGTGTAGGGTACCCACTAGTCGCGCACACCCGAGCACCTAGGGTACTCTGTCATGTTTTAGTCAAAGTTATGAGCTTATATTTATGTAAATGAGAAAGTAATTCAGCTCTTGGCTACCTATAGGGTATCAGCCAGTCGTGCACTTGAACTTGTTGTTTCAGAATTTATAGGCACTTGACAAATTGAGGGACATACGCGCCGCGGCGCCGGTGATAAAAGCGATTCGTGGAATCAATGCACTAAACAAATAGTGGGGAAGTACGCAAAGTCCAACGCGGAAATAGCTTCTCCCCATGGACAAACAAAAGGTGGCTGATAAGTAAAGCACACAAGCACACGCACACTTTATGTGGTATTTGCCGAGCCAAAGCTTATTGCTACGACACTCACGTGTTGGAAGCATGGAAAGCAAATGCAACTCGTAAATACAGTGATCGCTCGCTAAATAAGAATAAGAAAGAGCTTTTGAATTGATTCTTGAAATCACAAATTGCAAAATAAAAAAACTAAAAATTTCGCAAATCAAAAATTAACTACTTTTAAATAACATGATTTCCTTAAGCCTATTTCATGGTATCTTTTATATACTTTACATGTCAAATTATTTTTAAACGTCAAACAATAAATGCAAGACGGTTTAGATGAAAACGCTCGACTGGCAGATACCCTGCTCACACCAGCAACAAGTCCCTCAATTTTAAAGTTATCGTCATGAGATTTTGCTTAATTCCGTATTTTTATTGCAAGCAATTTGCGTTGGATCACTTTATCATATGGATGGCATAGGAATGATCAATAAAAAATGAGTTTTTGATTGAAAATTTGTAAAAAATACAAATTCAGATATCCAAAAGAAACTTGGTTCTTGGTCCTTTACATAGAAGCAAAATAATCAAACGGTCGAAGAACAAGTTTTTCTGTTATCTCTAAATGTATGCACATCTGCCCTATGTTTGCAAGGGTATTTAATCTTCAGCACCCCCAAGATAACCCCATTTCTCGTTTTTCAGTTTATCATTATTTTACCAAGGTTTCTACTTACATTTCTGTTTGTTCTTATCCATGACGGCGCCGCTGTTCGTGTCCTCCAATCTATACATGTGGCCTGTGTTGTTGGTTTAGTGCTTTATGCTGAATTTATATGTTATATACCCAGGTATAGGTATATATGCATACATATATATATATTACGTATATATATATATATATGTAAATATATATATATTTATATAAATATTGCGTTATTTGTTCATATATAATTTGCGTGAATTGTAAATGTTTTGCGATTTGGTTGATCTTATTTTTTTTTAATATAAATTAAATTAATGCTTGACGTTGTTGTGGCAAATAATTAATTACCTCTCGTTGTTAATTTGGTTACTGTTTGTTGTTTTATGATTTGTTCGTTTACCGTATGCCTATAATATACATATGTCGGGTATGTATATTGTGTTTATATATGTATATATATATAATAATTGATATATATCCTTTTTTGGGTTGTTTATTTTTTGTTTTTCAAATACTTTTTCTTTGCATATATTTAGTGTATGTTAAGTTATACAATATATATATAATTATTTATATTTTCGCTGAATTTTTTAATTTTTTTATGGTTATTGTTTTGTTTAAAGTAATGAACACACTTTTCAAGTCTTTTGTTGGATTTGCTTTGAATGTTATGTCTATGTTATGTGTATGTTAATGTTAATGCTACTGTTAAGTGGCTGCTGTAATTGTTGTTGCTGTTGCACAGTTAAAGTATATTTTTATATATATTAACGCCAAACGCACGCGT
The DNA here is from genome assembly GCA_035043565.1 of Drosophila robusta. Lineage (NCBI taxonomy): Eukaryota > Metazoa > Arthropoda > Insecta > Diptera > Drosophilidae > Drosophila > Drosophila robusta. The sequence continues at coordinate 11,143,771 of JAWNMW010000257.1, read as the reverse complement.
AAATTAGTTCTTGTTGTTGTTGCTTCTTTAATGATGATGATGACTTTGCGTTTCCTTTGCCTTTTTAATTATTTACCGTTGCATTGATATATACACCATATATGCTGCACAGCGTTTTTATATATTTGCAATAACAATGCAAATCCATTGCACACACACACACACACACACACACACTACGGCCGACGCTCTGTGTGTGTGTGTTTGTGTTTTTGTTGCTCTGTGTGTGTGTGTGTGTGCGCGCGCAAGCGCTCAATAGCGAAAACAAAAACAAATCTATCTCTCTCTCTTCCTCCCTCTCTCTCACACTCACACACACGCAGCGAGAGAGAGCGCGCGAGCGAGCGAGAGCTGTTTATGGAGGCGGACAAAAAAAAAACGAAATGGCCAAATGCCGCAAAAAGGAGCTGTTGTTGTTGTTGCTTTGTTGCTTCCTTAAGTTATTGTTGTTAGATTGCTGTTGTTGTTGATCGGGTTGTGTTTACTGTTTATACAAAGTACCGTTGTCCACATTTTGCATGGAAACAAACATTTCACGAATAACACAACAAAAAAGAAAACACACAAATTACACGCACGATTTTTCTTTTGCTTTTTGTTTGCATAAACGCTGAACACAATTGTTGTTGTTGTTGTTGCTGATGTTTTGGTTGTTTTTTTAGTTGTTATTATTGCTGCTGCTTGCTTTGCTGATGTCGTCGTCGAGAGCTGCAAAGGGAAACAGAATAAAGAAAAGCTTAGTTGGGCTTTTTATAAACGCATTACATTACACATAAATAATATACACATAGTATAAATGTATAAACATATAGACAAACAAATAAAACACACGTACTGTATGTTTGTATATGTATGCAAAGTGCAATAACAAAAAAAATAGAAAACAGAAACCAAATAAAGGAAAAACACGCGCTGCTCACACGCTCGACTCAAAGAACCCACCACACACACGCATGCAATACACACAGACACTGACGTGCTCATTTGCCTGCGCTCTCTCACTCACGCTATCTCTCTCTCTCTCCCCGGCAAGCAAGCGCGCGCGCTTACAGAACGGCAGGTGAACGAACGACACGCGACGCATGTCTGTGTATGCGTGTGTGAGTAAATGCGAGTTCTAACAGCAACGGCAAATTCAACGTGTGTTGCTTGAGCGCCACGCGCACTCACACACACTTGCACACGGGCTGGCAGGCATAGAAAGCGCAGCTTGACCAGACGCCCGACCCAAAGCTCTGTGCTATGGCACACAGCTGTTCGGCGCCTGTTGTTGCAAGGAAAAAGTTTGTTTTTTATGTTTGCCCCGTACCTTTAAAATGGGTAAAATAGGGCATATTGGTTTTGACAGGCAGTAGACGGCGTCTCCAAAACCACTTCGTATACGAGTACCCGTGTTTGAGGATTGCGGGCGTGGCTGAGATATGGTACCAATATTCGCATACGTATTCTTGATGATCTCGAAAATTTTAAGAGCTAGAAATTTGAATTTCGAAATATATATTTCATACGCAGAAAAAGTTTGGGCAGATCGGAGCTGGTGCAGGGTATCTCCTAGTCGGGCACTACCAACTAGAGCACTCTTATTATTTTTTCTTTTGTTAAATTAAATGTGTGCGCAAATGTTTTAATGTGTTTAACAGTCATCCCTCGCATACACACACGAAACACAGTTTGTGCGGTGAAAGTGACCGCAGCGTTTTAACTGTTTGCTGCCTTTCATTGTTGTTGTTGCTATTCAGAAATATTTTTGTTTCTTTTCTTTGTTTTCGGCATTTGTTTGCGTCTCGTTGTTGCCAAGCGAATTGAACAATGCGCACAGTGTTGCCACATAACTGCAATTTTGCAGAAAAAAACATTACTCACAACCGCACAACCGCACACACACACACACACACGCACACACACACAGCCGGCACAAGTTCAGTGCAAAAATAAATAATAAAAAAACCGAAAAACCAGTTCCACCATGAATGATTCTTTCCAATTCTCTGATTCACACGCTGCAAAAATAAAAAAAGACCAACAGAAAAATATACATTTGGCGTATGCGTCACGATGCAGGACATTTAAATGGCATCTGCTAGTCATGAGCACAGTGAACACTGGCTAACATGCAAGCCAAGGTGTTGCCATACACACACACACACGTACATATTCGAGTGTGCTCATCAATCAAAATCGCCGCGTTGCCAATTAGTCAGCGTTTTTTTATATGTATTTATTTTTATTTTTATTGCTTATCAATAGCACGAGCTGCGCTTGTGACCGATCGACGCTGTGACGTCACAAACGTAACAAACAACGATCTGATCAATCTAACTGTTTCTATTTGCATGCGTGTGTATTTGGTTTTTTATATTTATTTATAGCCAGGCAGCAACAACGTTTGCATGCATCATAATTTATTTTTGGTCTACGAACAAAATCAAAGGCAACAGCGTCGGCAGCCTCCCACTCCCCCTCCCCACACGCAGAAGCCCACACGACGCGCCAATTAAATTTCGCGCGCAGCTGGCAACTCTGCATTTAGTGGGTGGTCGCGCTCAATATAATTTCGCCGCACCACACCTCTCTCGCCAGCAGTTTTTAAAAACTAAAAGAAAACTTAACGATCTCCAGCAGCAAAGTTTGACGTCAACACACACACACACACTCACACATAGCGCGTGCTTGTGCTTTCGCTACGTAGCATTGCCAGTGTTGACAAATTAGCTGTTTTAACGCTAGATCTTACTTTGTATTTTAGCTATTTTCACGATAGATCTAACCTTGCAAAAGCTAAATACCGACAATTGCACGTTTATTTCAAATTAAAGGCTAATTTTAATGTTTATTTTAGTTAATTATGTGAACTTGTAAATGTTAATATTTAAAAGTGTAAATATAAATTTGGATTTCCATTCAAAATTGGGGATAAAACTAATGATAAAGCATAAGCGTAAATTCTATTTGTTTATAAGAAACCTGCATATATTTCTATTTCTCATAAATTCAACAGCTATTTTTACGTTTTGCAAGGTATAAAATTAAATTAAGTTTATAGAAGCTCTACTAAAAGAAAGTATCCCTGGGCGAAACTCTTCTCTATGGGTTATTATTATTATTTTCTTTTAAGCTTTAATCTTTTTGCTTACTTTTACTACTTTAACTCTTCTTTCCGATGAAGCCAGGACAAAAACATTTTATAGGAAAAAATTGGTAATACATTAGAAAATCAAAAGTGATTAGAATAAATTAAAACAAACTGCGATTTTATTTAAATTAAATTAGAATAATTTCGAAATAAAGATTATTAGATTAGATTAATTTCGCATAAAGTTGATATATTTTAGCCATTTTTAAGCATTTTAAACATTTTCACCGATAGTTGGCAACACTGGTACGCGACTTTTTGCATGGTAAAATAATACAAGGTAGTGGCATGTGGTAAGAGAGAGCTTTAGTATTTAAATTAACAATTGTAATTAGAAGTTTGGACTTTTTTCTGATGTACTTAAAATATTATTACTGTATCAATCAATTTACATTATTACTGTATTTAAATTTAATTAATTTTTTTTATTGAAATAAATTGAATTTTAACTTTCTGGCTAAACGCAAACGCTGCATCTCTTTCGTGCTTACAATCACTTTCGAATCAAAAAAAAGTAAAAAATCAGTCAAAATAGATATGCTTTCTCTTTTTCGCTCACGCTCCAACATATCAGCACGGTTAACTGCCAGCTCCGCTCGCATGACTCCAACCTTGTATACATAATTTCGCCATGCCCCGCTCTTCTCGTCTATCGCGTCTAACACGGCTCTCTGGCAGTCGTCCTGCTTTCTTTCTCTCACTCACTCTCGCTCAGTTTACTCAGTAGCGCACACACGCACGCATGATCTAGTCGCAGACGCGCGCGTCATGCGTGACCCAAATTGCTGCCTTAACTCTTCTTTTTTATAACCTGAACGCATAGAGAACGGGTAAAAAGGGAATAATGGTTTTGTGCGAATGTATGTAACAGGCAGAAAGAGGCATCACCGTACACATAAACTTTATATATTCTTCATCAGCATCAATAGCCGAATCGATCCAGCCATGTCCGACCGTCTGTATGAACGCATCGCTAGAAAGCCGAACTTGGACTTTTTAAGTTCGTGTATACCAAGTTTATTTCAAATCATCGATAACGCGACGCGGTTTGTGACCTGGTTTTTTGAGCACTTCTTAGAAACTATAAGAGCTAGAGCCAACAAATTTGGTTCAATATGGTCGCCTGAAGCTTACGCAGGTAAAGAATATTTCAGATTTTGGATACCTACCCCCAATCCGCCACATATATTCAAAAATTATGATGAAATTCAAATACTACGGACTTGGGATTTGGTTTGTACACAATTTCATTAAAAGCATGTTCTTAGTTTAGAGTTATTCATGAATTTAGTTCACATAATGGGGGCCAAGCGCAGCAGCTGTTCACTGTGTGCAGCGTAGGTTTGCATGTGTGTGTATGTATGTATGTGTGGATTCTGTGTATGTGTGTGCGATTCTGTGCATGTGTGTATGAATGCAAGGGGTCTGAAATGTATAAAAACACAGGTTTCAGGGTATGCCCTAGTCGGGCGCTCCCGTCTAGAGCCTTGCCACTTGCTCTTCTTTTGTTTGATGGTCACATTAGGTGTAAATTACATAAATGCAATTAAAATAAAATATTGATATATGTACACATATATACAAACAAATATACACACGCACCCATAAAAAATACATAAATAAAATGTTAGAAAGTCTTTTGCGCAACTTGTGGGCGAAAAAAATCAGTCAAGTTAATAAATATTCTGCGTATGTGTGTGTTCGTTCCCGTTTTTTGCTTTTAGCTGCTAAAAATACTTTGTAGGCGTTTTCGGTGCGCGCTGATTAGCCACAAAATAAAAATAAAAACGACAGCAGCAAAAACACAAAAAGAAAACTTTATACTTTTTTTCTTGCGATTTTGAAAGCCTTTTCTTTTTATTTTCATTTTTTAATGGCTTAAATTGCGAAACAACAAAAAAGAGCGCACAAGAGCGGGACACAGAGTATGCTTTCATTTTGCTTTTCGGTTTTCTTTTCTTTTTGCGCTTTTTTGGTTAAGTGCGTAACCGCTTGGCTGCTGGCAGAAACACACACACACAAACACACACACGCAGTCAGTCAGACAGCGAAATTTACATTCTCGCTACGTTTATTTTATAACATACGTTACGCTCTCTCACATTTCGTTGTTTGGTTCAAAGTTCAATGACCGATTTCGCCGCAACGAAATTCAGCGGCGCAGTCGCCGTTGCCCTCGAGAATTTGTCGCTGCTGTTGCTGCTGCTGCTGTTTCGGCTGCCGTTTTCTTTTTTCTCTCTGCTGAGACGCTCAGACGGACGACACTCACAAGGTCAATGCAATAATCAAGTTGCCTTTTATTTTATTTAATTTTTGCTTAAAACGCAATAACGCAAATAATAAGCAAATATTAATTAAACCGAAACAAAGAAGCAGCCGACAAAAGAATTGACAATTAAGAAAATAACCGAAGAAATAAAAATACTCTCTTTGATGTCGCTGAGAGCACGTGTTTGTGAAAAAAAGTTTTTGAAAAATGTTGCATTAGACATGTTATGTTAATCTATATTTTGCAACACATAGTCAATGTCAACAACAATTGTGACGTCACAAGCAGCCATATTGACGAACATGCATACATATGTATATCAAAAAATAAAAAAAAACTCACCAACTGCGCTTGCGTGTGTGCGTGCGCGTTCATCAATGACGCCGACGACGACGCATACCTTTGACAGTGGCATTGAAAGTGTCTACAACAACATCAGCAAGCTGTTTGATCATGCAAGCGTCGCAGTCGCTGTCGCTGTCGCCATCGCTGCCGCAATTGCGCCAGCTGCGCAACAAGAATAAATTCCAATTAGACAATTTGCGACTCTATTTTTTGAGTCGCTCGTGCAACGAAATTGCGTCTTTTCAAGAATGTTGTTTATGTTATTATTGCTGCATATTGTTGTTATTATTACGAATTTATTACACACACATACACACACACACACACACACACACACACACACACACACATGCACTTGACTGCGCTCTCTCCAGCTCTCTCGCTCGCTCTCTCTGCTGCTGATTAGAATAGCACAACAAAAGAAATTACGTTTGTTGGTTCTTTTTTCTACCGTAAAATACTTTCACCTCCGCATTGCTCATTAGCCTATAGACAATGACGCGGCTGTTTTTCGTTTTGTCTGCTGCTTCTTCTTTCCTTAATTTTGAAGCGCAGTTTTGTCAGCGCCACCCGCCGACTGCGACGCCAGCAGCAGCAGCACGTGTAAAGCAGCGCTGTCGGCATTGTTCGTGTGATTGAGCGTTGCCCACCCCCATCCCCTCCCCTTGCACCCACCCGCCCACTCACGTGTTTTCGCTGGTGCGCTTTTTGCTGTTGTCTCTCCAGATGTTGTTGTTATTTCTGTAGTTGTCAACTGTTATTTGATTTGGCAGCGTCGTCATCGCACTCTTGCTGCGCAATAATAATAATAACAATAATAAAAAAGAAATAAACTTGAAAACAAAAAGCGACGCCAACTAAAATGATTTTTTTCCAAAACGCATTTTACTAATCTGCGTGTTTATTGCTGCCCACTGACCACCCCCTCCCCCATCCCACACACGCACGCACACACGCACACACGCACACACACACACACACACACACACACACACACACACACACACACACACACACACACACACAGACATCAACTCGTTGCGCAAGTGAGAAATTTTTCCATGCAAAAGAACAACAAAAATAAAGCGAGAATAGAAATCGTCTCCCTCTCAACCCACGCAGCAGCTAACGGTAAACATTTAAAACGATTACCTTCGGGATACCGCAGATTAAATACCCTTGCGGACATATGGTCAGTTCCTCCATATGGAAGAGCTGACTTTGCGTCCAATATTGATATTTAACAGATACGAGCCCGATGACAAACTCAATAGCAAAGCTTGTTTTGAGTATCTTAAAAAAGTTGTTCATGCAAAAACTCATTCGTTGTAGCCGACTGCGCAATACTCTGTTTACAGTTTGACAACAGCAGCGACCAACCCAATGAAATATTTTAGAACTGCGAAGCTATTTTAGAAAACCTTTAAGTTTCTCAAAGTCACAAATAAGCTTAAACCTGATTCTTTTAAAAATCTATAAGAAAATTTTTATTTTTTCTATAAATAAATAATAGAATATATCCCTTTAATAGAATATAATGAACCGAAAGGCAATACACTGGGTCGAACCGTGAGCCGTACCACTTCTATGAAGTAAAAAGAAGATATATAATATGGGTTTATGCAGACTGTCTGAAACTTCGAATAGATATTAATCTATAGCCGTGTCACGCCCACTGGAGGCGTGGCGAATCGCAAAAAGAAATGTTTGTCTCCCTCAGTTTTAAAGCTAGATACATCAAATTTTTTCAAATCCCATCCGACAAATTGATATTTTCACATCAGTGCTGCGAGCAGGTTTTTTTACGCATTATGGCATTGTTTTTTATTTTGCATAAAGCAATTATTAGCGTAGTAGTAGTAATAGTAATAATAAGTAATCGGAGTCAGTCCATTAGTATTTGTCTGCACTTTTAAACTATTTCTTATAAAACTTGTGTGGAGAACTTACAGGGACAATTAAGAGGTGGGTATTCGCTGTTTAGATTAGCGGTGGGTCCTGGGCTCGAATCCCAGTTCAAAACGAATAACTTGCTTAGAATTTGTTCATTTTATTAGCGATTGTGTATAATTGTTGTTGCATAACTTGAAGGGCTTGGTAAGGAGGTAGGTTTGTGGTGGATCCTGGGTTCGAAACCCGCCAGATGCACTGTTTTTATATTATTATTATATTTGTTTATGATTACGCCAATAAGCGCTGGGCTGCTGGCTGAACTTGAATGTCAAGGCGGTAGCTTTGTGGTGGGTCCTGGATTCGAAACCCGCCAGATGCACTGTTTTTATTATTATTTGATATGCACGCAAATAATGCTAGGGTACACGTTTTGTTTATGATTACGCCAATACGCGCTGGGCTGCTGGTTACACAAGACTGCAACGTCCTCGTTTCTTTTCTAGTTTGAAATGAATGCCAGCTGCAAATTAGCCTTCAACAGCATTGACAGCTTTTCCAGGCGTTGTTTCTGCTGGTGACATTTGCCAACACTGTCAAAACGTAACGAGGCGAGAGACTAAGAAGAAAACTGTTGAATAATGCAATGGAAATGTGTTTCTTTGCTGCTGCTGTTGATGGGTGCCGCTGTGCGTGGTCGCAACGTGGCGCGTTTTGAGGGCGGACCGCCGCCGACCGACGAGGAGGAGGATTGCACAAAGGGATCAGAAGGAGTGGGGCCGGCTACAGAAGCGGAAACGTGCGATGCCGCGGACAAGAATTGTCAGCAAATGCAATTGGCTGCGCACATAGCGGCGAAAGCAGCCCAGGTGGCGACCGCGGCGAACGATGCCCAATCGAGTGCCGCCGAATGCGCCGCCAAGGAGGTGCGCATCCAGCTGGCCGAGAGGGCGCTGCAGGCGTCGCGGGCCGTCCAGGCCGTGCTCGAGGGCAAGCGGGCGCTGGTCGACAAAATCCAGTGCGAGCTGAACAGCGCCGTCGATCTGGTGGGCAAGCTGAGCGGATCGCTGCAGCACAGCGAGGAGAACGTCCAGAAGGTCGAGTGCACGGCCAAATCGGTGGAGGCGCACTTCAATCGACTAGCCGATATCGTCCAACTGGTCAGCTCCAATCTCGCCGATGTCGACGCCCTGGACGAACTCGCCGAGGCCGATCACAACGAGAAGCGCCAGATGCTGATCGCCGCCAAGGAGCGATGCGAGCGCACCCAGAAGCAGGTAGCCTGCGCCCGCGACGAGTACGAGAAGGTAAAAATGGCCGCTTACCAGCCGCCTGTGCGGCCGTCGAGGCCAAGCAGAAGGCGGCCAATACCGCCGACCCAGACGGGCGGCAGCGGCGCCGGCGGCGACGACAGCGTCAGCGTCAGCGCCAACGCCAGCGATACATTCAACAGCAGCAACAACAATAGCATATATATACTATATTATATATACATCGTATAGTCAACACGCCGCAGATCTTGTTGCGCCCAAGCCACATCGGGCGACATCTCCTGGTTCTTGTTGCAACTGCTTCCAGTTACTCTTACCTCAATATTTACATGTATATTTTTTGCGAGCACTTTATTTACAATTCAAATACAAATAAAACGGGCGGTAATTACATATATCATATTTTGCATCTGTATATTCAAGAGTGTTTCAGGAGATACCCTGTAGCAGAAGCATACTCGATTCCTACAAATAATAAACTACATAAAGAAGTTAACTTTTTAAATATCGTGTTCTGTTTAGGCCAATTTTATGGTATTTTTTTATAAACTTTTAAAAGTTAAGTCCATTCATAAATACACAAAAACACAGTTTTCACAGCGCTTGGAAAATTTATTGTTGAATAACTTCTAAATAAAGCGTGATATTTATGAAATTTTCAGGACTTCAAAAGAGCATTCAAATCTATGTGCAAACCAAAACGCATGGCTGTAGTACTTAAATTGCGTTTTTGTCAATTCTGGGGTAAGTTGGGGATGGTATCCAAAAAGTGTAATATTTTTTATCTGCGTATATTTTACGGAAACAAACTTTACTAAGTTTTGAGACTCTAGCTCTTATCTCTCTTGTCTTCGAGATATGCTAAGGAAACCAAGTCATAGAATAGGTTTTCATCGATATTAATAAAACTGGGCGATATAATAAAAACGATAAATTTTTTCTGCGTATGGTATAGGACATCAATAGCCGAACAGCTCAGGTCATTAGCTTTTGTAGATATCGGGGCGACCTGATCAAGAATCTATATACTTCATTGGTCTGTCACATACACTTACACAAAACCAATATAGCCAATTTTATCCACTTTCAATGGGTTCAGCGTACAAAAAGTCGCGTCTATAATAGACTCTATTTATCGCTTATTTCACCTTTGAAGTCAGCGAACTCAGCAACTGTAAAAGCTAGAGTAAGCAATGCAGTATAAACTAAATAGGTTAAATTTAATTAAAATAAATTGAATAAGTAATTTAAAAATGAATAAAAAAAGAAATTAAAATAACAATGATGCAAATGAATTTTATAGCGCATTTGCACGGTCGAGCAGAGTCACCACAAAACCGATTTTTTTGAGCATTTCTTTGATTAAATAATCTTAAAAAATTAAATAAAACAATAATAATAGTAAGGCAAATGCTTTTTATAGGGTATGTGCAGTCTCTCCTCAAATTCGATTTACGGCCAATGATCGTGTTTGTTATTTTCATAAGAAATGCACCTGCCACATGCGATTTTGTTCTGCATTCGCCTTTTGCGTTTTCCGATTTGCGTTTTTCGCCTTTCCGCTTTTGTTTATGTTTATGTGGCAAAAGTATCGTTTTGCATATTTGATTAAAAATACGAGCGATTTCTCACGAAAATAACAAGTAGAATCAGAAAAATAAGTCGAAGCAGTGGAGAACGAAGAACAACAAAAGGCACTGCATAAATAAACAAAACAAAACGCAAGGGCAAATAAAGTGCAAGAGTTTCGCAAAAAGGGCCGAATAGAATCGAACCTGAACGAAACAAAATTGGAATTGGAATCGTAATTGGGAACGAGTGCAATTTCTATTTTTTTTTCATCTTTTTTTATTGCATATCTTGCCGAACAGCTGCTGCTGCTGGCGCCCTCTACGTGCGACTGTCCACAGCTGTTGTTGATGGCCCTTGCACGAGAGGACGAGAAGAAGGAGGAGGCGGGAGGAGGGAGAGCAGCCGCCAGCAAGAAGCAGCGAGAATTTGACCACAAAATGAAAGGACCGAGCGCAAGAGAGCGAATGCGAGAGCGCACTGCGCTTCTTCTTGTTGTTGCTGCTACTGATGTTGTTGTTGGGTGCTGCCTGCCGGCAACGTTGTTGAAATTTTGTGCGAAAGGGCGCGAGCGCAAGTTTAACATGCGCTCTCTCACTCTCAATGGCAGAAAACAGCATGCAAGCTGTTGTTGTTGTTTGTTGGTGAATTTTGCTAAACAACAAATTGTAATTAAAATGCAGACTGCAAACAACGCGAGGAAAAGCGAGCAAGAGTGTGTGAGCGAGGCAAACATAGTGCAATTTGTTAATTCAACAATTTAGTTATAATTTTTATATGTATTTAAAAAGAAATAAAAATTAAAAATAAAAAAACAAATAAAAGCCGCTCTGCCGGCGCTGCTTGCAGACAATGCGTCGTCGTCGTCGGCAGAGCCTAGCGGACAAAATTAGCGTGAGAGCGTAGCTGTAGCTGTACATGGCCGTCTACATGCATGTGTGTGTGTGTGTTGCTACCGCTGCGCTGCGCTGCTACGGCGGCGTCAATGGCTTTTTAAATTCTTGTTTGCCTTTTGCCAGCATTGTGCACATGTACATATATATATATATATATATGTGTGTATGTGCGTGCATGTTGCTACCTGGCGTGCACACACACACTCACCGCATACGCAAGCACATGCCTTTCCCAATCAGAAACAGAAGTGCAGAGCAGAGAAAATGCCGGCAAATCCAATATGTTTAGCGCCTGAAATGTAACACAGTGGCAACGCCGGCAGCGACGCTGACGCCAGCAGCGGCAACAGCTTCAACATAACCAAACAAAATTTGATGCTGATGACGGCTGGACACAGTCACACAGACACACACACACACACGCACACATGATATATGAAGGCAAACATACATATATATGTAAATAAAAGGCCGCACTTACATTTTAATTGTAACTTCTTCTGGCTGTTGTTATTGTTGTCAATCTTGTTGTTGCCGCTTTTTTTTGTAGATCTTGCTGATGTTGTTGTTTTTGTCGCTGTGGGCAGCCCAAAACAAAAAAACATGTTTCACTTCAAGCAAAAGGCGACGGCGACGTCGACGCTGCTGCTTACACACAGACACTCACACACACACACATATATATACACATGTATGTATGTACACACGGGCTGACAAACAATTTGCTTTTTAATTTTTTAATATATTTTTCTTTTTCTATTTGGTACGCTTTTTGTTGTTTCTTTGCGGCTGCTCAGTTTTTAACGCTGAAAACGTTTAAAAAAATATAATTTATATACATATACATATATGCACACACACATATATATATTTGGAGAGTGTAACAGAGAGACAGAGAGCGAGCGAGAGATATTAAAACATATTCAATAACTTTAGCACACAATATATTTTAAAAAAATGCTGTCGACACCGACGACGCTGCGGCTAACAAAAGAGCGCGTCGAAACAGCGGAGGCGGAGTAGGTGTACAAAAAAAGATATGCTCAAAAAAAAAGACGAAACTTTTTCGATAACTTTTTTTCTCCTCTTTTACAATGCACATTTATGCTCTTAGTTTTTTACTGAGTAAAAAAATTTAAAAAAAAAATTAAAAAAATACCGCAGCACAATAACAAAAAATAATGCACACACACACAGTTCGTATAACGGTGGAACGGCGCGACGACGACGGCAGCCGATAACGAGAACGGGCCGACGACGACGTCTTTTTTTCACCAACCTTTTTTGCTGCTGCGGCCACTGCTGCAGCGTTCGAAACATGCGCAAGAAAAACGACAAAAAAATTCTTTTTTTTATATATGTACATATGTAGCAAAGCGTGTTAAACTAAATGCGTGTGTACATATGTTTGTACTTGTGTTGTATTTCGGTTTGGTTGATTTGTTGTTGGGCTGCGAAATTGTTTGTTGCCACACAGAACGCGACGAAACAACGATGACAACGACAGCGACGGCGACGAAGACGACCAAAAACGCGCGCTCACGTCTGTACGTACCAAAGAGCAAAACGAAAATGAAGAGAAATGGGGGAAAATACAAAAAATACTAGAGCCATGGAAAATACACTAAATACCGCATGAAATGTACGAAACAGTGCTGTTAAATGGCTGCTGCACACTGTTAGTGTTGCGCAGCCTAACTTTCATTTATGTGTTTTTCCAACACGTTTATTTGCTCGTTCGCTTTGTAGCATTTTCGTAGCACACACACACACACACACATATGCACGCACGCTGCTTGCAGCCTGCTTATTACTTGCCAGTATACTTGTTTTGATTTTATTATTTGGCTTTGGCAGGCAACCGGGGCTGCACCAGTGTTGTCAACGGAACGCTGCCTATTTAATTGCATTTGCTAGACGGCTCAAAGTATAGCCAAAAGTTGACGCTTCTCTTTAACGCTTAATCTGCCACTTTTCTCTTTATATATATTTTTTTTTGTTGATTTTTTATAAAATCATAAGCTGACAACACTGCGCCCGACGACGCTTCACACACTAACGCTATGTTAAATTACGGCCAGCATTTGTGTTTATAACATATGCGCATGTCGGTGTATGTGCACCTCGTTAATGCACAACTTGCAAGACTGTGTTTTTCACAATTTTTCGTGTTTTAAAACAGTTTTGTTTTATTATTTTATAACTCCACTAGAGCAGGGCTGGCAATCGCCAAGAACTGCTTGCCAGGACTGCAGCGTGTGCTATCGATGCCGCACGCAGAACTATCGATACCGTGTCAAACATGCATTACGTTTGTGACGCTTCATGCTAAATATATGGCATGGGTATATGACAATGAAATAAATTAGTTATTGCTCTAACTTTTTAAATCCTGCAAGTTTTATAATCAGAAACAAATAATAATAATAAATTGCAGTTATTGCCAAAATATAAAATTAAAAAATTTAATAATAAAAAAATAAAAATTTAATAATTTATTATATTTTAAATGTATTAATATCTGTACCTAATTCTTTGGCATCTGAAAAAACTCTTCAGAAATGACTTCAATAGAAAGCAATAAAGAAACACTAATAAAATAAATATGTCATATATATAAGTATTTTATATGTTTACTGATAAATTCATTTAAAATCAACTGAAAACAACTAAAGACTACCATTTTTGAAAGTTCGAAATTTAAAATTTTATAAGTTAGTAAGATATTTTTAAATGTATAATAACAAATGTTATTTAAATTAACAATGCTATATATTTATACAACAACAATAACAACAGATTATAATAACAAATAATATTTAAATTAACAATGCAAATTTAAACGGAACATTCTTATTTAAATGCGAACCGTTTGGCGCCCAAAAGCAGACGCAAAGCTAACGCAAGGCAGGCGCCCCACCGATAACGATAACGATAGCCGCCTCGGCAAAGCTGCAAAACAAGTTGCGGTTTGAAACAATACAAAAAAGAAAACGAAAATCAAACTGAATCGCAGACTCGCAATCGCCGTTACTGCAACAAAAAAATTTTGTGTACACTATCATACATACGTGTACTTTGAGATAATTAAAACCAATTGAGGCGCTGCTATAAAAAGCCGATCAAGCGAAAGTCACAAGGCGCAGTGCCAACAAAGACGGGAACCAGGCAAAAAGGCACACAGGCAAAAAGACGAATATGTCGACGCAGCAGCAGCAATTGGATTATATGGAGCGATATCTGGTGTACGATATCTTTAAATATTTTGGCAAAGATGCAGCGCTCGTCTCGCACAGCATTGAGTGCTCCAATGGCCTGGACGGCTTCATGTCCGCGCTCTACACGGTCCAGCTGGACATGAAAATCGCCGGCAAGTGGGTGTGGCCAAAGAATTTCGCCAAAACTTTCCTTAATGTCCTTTTCTCTCTATCAGCGAGCAGCGGGAACTGGTGCTGGTAAAGTTCATGAAGGGTAGCACGCAGTTTCGCGAGTCGAGCCAATCCTACACCCAGTTCGCCAACGAGATCTTTGTCTATGCGGAGCTGCTGCCCGCCTACGAGCAGCTGTTGCGCGGCAGCAAGCTGAACACGGAGCTGGTGGAGCGCCTGGTGCCGCGCGTCTATTGCGCTAAGTTTGGCCAAGTGGCTGGTGACTACAACAAGCACATATTCAGCTGAATAGCTATTAAATGCTGATCTTTGCAGCTTTGGGCAGCGATAAGGAATCGGTGCTGGTGCTGCAGCATTTGCGTCCGGCTGGCTTTGAGGTGGGACCGCGTCTGACGCTGCGCGAGGATCAGCTGGCGGCGATGTGCTCGGTGCTGGGGCCGTATCATGCGCTCGGCTATGCGACGCGCATTCTCCAGCCGCAGGTGCATCAGCGTCTGCGCGACAGCATCGTCACGCTGCCGTTTGTGTTCGCCGCGAATGCGCCGAATCTGTACGCGGTGCTCTATCGCGTGGCCTTTGATCGCTTCTATGCGTACTATGATCGCCGGCGCGACCAGCTGCTGCGCCCGGACGAGGAGCGTTTCGCCCAGGCGCTGCAGCGGCTGCGCGACAAATACTTTGAGCAGCCGGTTGAGCTGCTGGAGCACATACGCAGCAGGGCCTGCGATGAGACGCAGTCGGATGCGTACTTCAGTACGTTCCTGCACGGCGATTTCAATCGCAACAATGTGTTGTTCCGCGAGGACGCAGCGGGCGCGGTGGACAGCATCAAGATGATTGACTTCCAGGAGCTGCGCTACAGCACCACAGCCATCGACATCAGCTTCTTTCTGTACATGAACACGCCGGAAACGGGCCGTGCCGAGCTCTTCGCCAGACTGTTGCGTTTGTATCATCAGCATATGCACGATACGCTGGAGCTGGTGCTGCAACGCAATCGGGACACGCTGACGGAGGAGCGCATCGAGCAGCTGCTCGACGATTACAGGTGCGTGTCCGACATCGAAACTAATTCGAATTGCGTCTGAAACACGGCCATCCTTTGCAGCTTCGAGCGGTTTGAGGAGCATTTCAAGCGCTATGCCTTTTATGGCGTCATGATCTGCATGCACTTTATGCCCTGGCTGCTGGGCAGCGAGGTCGAGTGCGATCGGCTGTCCAAGCTGTTCGAGACGGACATGCACGGCGCCGCCTTCCATCAGCTATCAATGGACATCGCCGGCGATGAAGCCAATTTGCAGATATTCAACGTGTTGCGTCACGCCTTCGAGCATGGCTACATGGATTGGATTTGATTGTTTCGCCAATCTGCATAATCTTCACTTATCAGCAGTGCTTCTATCGGTGTTCTTATCAGATCCCGCTTCTACATATTCTTATCGCTAACATTAATGCGAGCCTGTTCCGAATTTCAGTTGCCAAGAGTTGAGAACTTGGCTTACATAACAAATTTTTTATTATATAGAGTTTCTTTTATTAGTTCCCTGTAGAAACAAGCGAGAATGGAACACTATTGCAACACATTGCCTAAAGAACAAGCAACAAGTGGATAGAACTATATACCTTAATTGCAAAATTGTTTGTCAGTTTTAATTTCAATTTTATTTATGGTTTTAAATTTAAATTTTTTATAATAATTAATAATTCCTATATATTTTTTTTCAAAATGAGTGAAAATGAAAAAAGCCAAGTTGAATCAAAATTGTGATAAAATGTGCCTTTACCCAAGCTTTACAAATCTTTGCGGAAATGTTTCTGATCATTCTTCCAAGCAAAATTTTGTAGCTATTAGTAATATTTTTTAAGACGCCAAATTGTGAAAAATCAAAGTACCTTAGATCGGAGTTCGGAACAGGAATATCATTATTCTTTATATACAAACACATATACATATATCGATACATATATATATAAAGTGCAATTTGAAATATATTTTCATATATCGCCGCGACCTTTTAAGGCAATGGCTAAATTTAAAACAATTTTTATACAAATAGTTACATATTTTGTTTAATATAAATAAATGTAAAAGCTTATGCTTACAAACATTGAACTGTGTTTAAATACGTAAAAATTTATATATAAAGTCTGTGCTACAGACTAAATACCCTCGCTCAATCGAGAGGTCAGAAGATGATCAAAATGTCATCAAACATGAAAATCGGAAAAAAGGGAGTACATGATATTTTCCGAAAAATTCCATAAATTTTAATTTTCCCAAATGCAAAATTTTTAAATGCAAATTTAATAAAGAGGACAAACCATGATCAAAATGCCATCAAACTTGAAAATCGGTTCAGTTTTGCCAGAGTTATGGCAGTTTCAAATATGGAAGCTATGGATCAGAAAGTTTTACATATCAAAATTTTTGTCAATTTTGACACGATTTTTGACAAAAAATTTGACCCCCCCAGAATTACTTTTAATGTTGTTTTTTATGCTAATTGTGACCACCGCAATCGATTAAAAATATAAATTTGCAAATCTAAATTTTGAAAATTTTTTTTTTCGAAAATGAGTAAGGGGGGAGTACATGATATTTTCCCAAAAAAATTCAAAAAATTTTAATTTTTCAAAATGTAAAATGCTTAAGTGCCGAATCAATCGAGAGGTCAAACTATGACAAAAATGTCAACAATCTTCAAAATCGGTTTAGTTTTAGCAAAGTTATGGGAGATTCAAATATGGGAGCTATGGGTCCGATATGTAACTATGTATAATATGTCAACATTATTGTCAATTTTAATCTGTCTGCAAAAATTTGGTCTACCTATCTTTGTGTGGCCAAAAGCAGCCACGGTACCAAATTTCATCCGCACAGCGAAGCTGGTTAGCTAGTTCAGATAGGCTATTGGTGGTTTTTGGCAGGGTTCATCAAGTGTTACCAGCGCGTGACACATTTCCTGAC
This sequence comes from Drosophila robusta, assembly GCA_035043565.1. Classification (NCBI taxonomy): domain Eukaryota; kingdom Metazoa; phylum Arthropoda; class Insecta; order Diptera; family Drosophilidae; genus Drosophila; species Drosophila robusta. Next base: position 11,126,041 of record JAWNMW010000257.1, on the reverse strand, counting down.
AATAAACGGCTATGGCGACCCTGCGCCGACGCAATTTCGAGTGCTGCTATCAGTCAGGCCAAGCTGAGCGCCTGCCCTTGATTCACATTTGAATATTTATCTATGTTGTCTAATGTTGACATGTGGTTAAATGTTTTTTTCTTCATTTTCATACTCGTTCATGGAGTGAAAAGAGTATATTGGCTTTTTGCAATGTCCACATTGAAATATATACCCACACCCACTAGGAGGCGTGGCAATTCGATTTAATCTATATATCTTGAGGGCGGATAGCCGTGAACATCTGTATATCATTAAGAGCTGGCGTCATCAAATTTTGGCAGTGCCGAAAAATGTCGGCCACGTCCCCACAAATTATAAAAATCTACATTTTTTCCAAAACATCAATCATATTAAAAACTGTTTTCAGCAGTTATTATACTGTGAACGAGTATTGCGCAGTCGGTTACACCCGACTGCAACGTTCTTACTGGTTTTTTGGTGCTCCGAAGAATGAGCTTTATTTGCACAACTGTTGAGGCCCGCGGCCAAGCCTATCTATAAAAGGCGCACGAGGCGGCTGCGAGGAGTACAGTTGGATTGGAGCTAAAGCGGCGTCCGAGATGCGTCACCTGGTAGCCTGCCTAGTCCTGAGCCTGCTGGCGAGCCGAGCAGCTGGCGCCGCAGCGCAGCAGCTGTCCAACGAGGTGGACGACTATGCCAGCGCTGGCAGCGAGGATATATACCTGCAGTCGAACAGCGGACTGGATTCAGATGATGAAAACGAGGTTGGGGAATATGATGGAGATGATGGTGATGAAGCTGATGCTGGGACCGAAGAAGAGGAGGTGGCGGAGGAGGGGGAGGATGAGGAGGAAGAGGGGGAGGAGGAGGAGGAACAGCAGCTGGGCGACAACATCGAGGGCATTGGCCTGAACGAGACCAGCTGCGAGTTTAGCTGTCCGCGCTATTATCGCCCAGTTTGCGTCAGTCGCGACGATCAGCTGATCACGTTTGCCACACCCTGCGAGTTCCTCAATCAGCTGCGCTGCGCGAATGTGGCGCGCAGGCGGGGCATGACCACGCCCACCTATCAGCTGTTGTACAACAACGCCTGCAGAATACAGAATACACGTTAAACTCTTTTTTTTTATTATTTTATTGACATATATGAATTTATTATATTATGCAACTGTCCAAATACTGTTGGCGGTCAGTGTATTTGGGTTGAAAATTACAATGGGTAACAAAATTAAAATTTTTTTTTAATCAGTTATCAAATCTTTTTTTTGGATACATATGGGGTCTCAGAGAAATTGTTTTTTTTATGGTGAGACTTTTTTGTAGTAAATTTGTAAAATCAGGTATTTTTTAAGCCTTTTTTAGACGTGATCTTGCACTTTAGATCATTACTCGAGAATTTCATAAACATTTTTAATTTTCAAAAGATTTTCGCTTCCTAAAAGCTAAGGAATTTACATATATATTGATCATACATCCTTTTACATTTTTTTGTAACTATATTATTTTGATTAATTATGATTATGGTACTTTTTTACGATTATTGTTTTTAAAATTCGGAAAAAAAACTTGTACACATATATATTGTATACTGTTTCTCACTCATGTATATACATAATTGCGTTAATGAGGAATAGTTTAAGACATAAATCGCTAATGCAATTAGATATCCTATTTTATAAACTATCTTAAGCTATTAAAAAAAATTTTATTCTGTAAAATCGATGGAGAGACCGCTGACATATTATTCATTTCAGCAAACTTATTCTACACTCATGCAAGTCGGGTTAAGCAGGAGATACCCTGTGACCAGGCTTTATGTTTTTCTTAAGTTAAGGAAAATTGAATTTCTGGTTCAAGTTGGTTGGTTGGGTCCTTAATTATGCAGCCTTAATTTAAAAAGTGTATCTTATGTGAACCACTCCTAAGGAATTTCTCTCTCTCTCTGAAATATTAGTCTATTATACACCGTGTAGGTTTGGAAGCAATTTTCAATTGTACCCAATATTATACAGTTACACGGTATACATGGAAAAAAAGGATTGATCACACAAACACATATGCACATACGACTATTATTCTCTATGTGATGCCATCAATTGAGATATATGACTCACTTTTACAGGGTATATGTAGAAGGAAACACCTAGCACTTACAACTTATAGGCTTAGATCTACATATATCTCCTCTGTTTCACACTTAAGTGTCTTATACCATACGATAACTATATTTACGGGGTATACATCGAGAATAAATTTGACTCAGGCCTATCATTCTACTCTCTTACAGTGTATACACAGAGACAAAATATGACACAAAATGTAGAATTGGAAGCTTTATCTTAAGTTTTCTATTATACCCAAGGGCGCAACATATTCACAGGATATACATTGAGAAAATCCTGGCATTAGGAAGTGCTACCCTGCGCTTACCGTAGTAACAGGGTATACATTGAGAAAAATCTCACACTCATATTAAAAATAGGATCCATCATCACACGACAATTATACGCTATACATATATCTATATATATATATATATATATTGAGAAACATATGAGTTGTATGATAGTAGTTTAATCTTTTATACATACATACGAAAATAATAGTTACAGGGTATTAATATGGATATCGTCCATAAGTCTTCGGCCCACTCGCTCGCTTTTGTAAAAAAAAATATACCATAAAACAATATCAAATGAGGGAAAACAGTGCTTATAAATGTTAGGCATTGTTTTAAACATTCTTAAGTCTATGATACCCTTACGCTTACAATTTATGAGCTTAGAGACTTTCGTTTTCTTAAACACTATGCCTACAGTATTTACAGGGTATGCACTGGCATTTATGAACTATAGGCTTTGGAATGCGCTCTCGAATAAACATAGGTGTATTAAACTCTTACTCAAGCATAGTAACAGGGTATATATTGATTCATTATGTATGTCTATTATACCCTTATGCTTATACTATGTACAGGGTATATATTGAAAATATACCTGTACCAACAAATTATAAGCTTAGTCTATCTTTCACCCTCTGTCTCTCTTCAGCTATGTCTCTTAAACACTATACCTAGATTACTTACAGGGTATAGACTGACTTATATGAACTATAGGCATGGGAATGCGCTCTCTAGGTATATTTACCCCTTAATCAAACGTAGTTACTGGGTATATATTAATTCATTATACATGGCTATTATACCCTTATGCTTGCACTATGTACAGGGTATATAATGAGAAAATACTTGCCCTAATAATTTATAAGCTTAGAAACTCTCTTTCTATCTTTCACCTTCTTTGACTCTCTTCACATACTTCTCTTAAACACTATGCCTACATTACTTACAGGGTATACACTGATTAACAATGGTATTTACGAACTATAGGCATGGGAATGCGCTCTATAATAAACATAGGTATCAAGCATAGTTACAGGGTATATATGTACATATGTATATACATTATTCATGTCTGTTATACCCTTATGCTTACACTATGTACAGGGTATACAGTGAGAAAATACTTGCACTAGCAAGTTATGAGCCGTGAGACTCTTTTTCTATCTTTCACCCTCTCCGTTTCTCTTCACATACGTCACTTAAACACTACGCCTACATTACTTATAGGGTATTATTGACCGAAAGTGTCACTTATGAACTATAGGCATGCGAATGCGCTCTCTAATAAACATAGGTATATTTACCCCTTAGTCAGGCATAGTTACAGGGTATATACTGAGAGAAAACAAGTAAATTTGTGCTGCGTTGCTTTGTAAATCGGATGCTCGAAATATGAACTGAACTGTTTGTCGACTGCTGTCGACGACAGACGGAGTTCCTTCGCATTGGAATCGATATTTATTAGCAATACATGTCCTTAAGTCTACGCGTCTGATAATGCTAAACATTATAAAGATAATAATCATACAAACCATGATTAGCATAAGCATAATAATCATGTTGCTATTGGCCAAAATACTGCTGGCAGTCAACCACTTAATGTCTGACAAAGAAAAAGCTGGGTGGTCTGTGTGGAGTTAGGCGAGGGGGAGGGGGCGGTGGTGGGGGCATATGGGGCATATATCGTCCGGGTCAGGTATTGCGGTCCGGCGGACGGCCGCGCTTAACGCTTTGGGCCGACGCCAACTGGCCGCTTTCCACGAAGGTGCTGCGCCGCTTGGGAATGCGCTGGTTGGGGGCCATCTGCGGGGGCCTCTGCAGCGGGGGCATGCCCATGGCGACGTTGGTCGCGGCAGTGACGGCAGCGGTCGCTGGCGGTGCTGGGCCCGTAAAGGATGTGTGCCAGTTGATGACGGAGGGACGTGGATTGTAGGGCGCGGCCGGCGACCGCAGGCGAATAGCTAAATCATCGGGATTGAGAGTCTTGCGGCGCTGCGACATCTTCACGGTCGGCGGCTCCTGCGGCGTGGTCGGCACATTGCGATTGAGCAGCTGACTGATGAAGAGCCGCGGTATCGGCGGCTGTTGGGACTTCCTCATGAGCTCCGAGTACAGCTGCAGCATCAGGCGCTCATCCCGGAAGCGGGTCTGGCGCAGACTGCTCTTGCTGATGATGAGGCCATTCTGGAACTGGTAGAGCACCTGCATGAGAAACTTCTTGAGATCCGTATACGTGTGAATCTCCTGGAAGCGCGGCACTGCATCGCGATGGTACGTATAGCAATGCTGTATATACTCCTCGAAGCCGTCGCTCTGGAGCGCCTGGCAAAAGTGACAGTGCCGGAACTTCTTGTAATGATCGAGCATGTGACGCAACGTTTCCATTTCCTGGGTCGAGGCGAACATGCAGAAGGAGCAGTGATAGATGAGCAGCTCCTTGACCTGACGGAAGCAGAAGCCACCCGGCGCCAGGCTGTGCTCGATCCGACCGTGCTGTGCCATCGCCATATTCGTGGGCATTATCACCCGGCAGGTGTTGCACTGATAGTACTCGTTGCGGCTCTGTCCCGCCGCCGACTTTCCGCTGCCCAGCTTGAGCAGCGCATTCAGTTCGGCGTCGTCCAAATACTTCAGATCGTTGGACAAATGCGCCTCGGTCACCATGTGCTGGGCGAGATCCAGCCAGCTGCGATAGCGATAGTCGCAGAACGCGCACTCGTTCGGCTTGCGCAAATCACAAGCGACCAGATTCCGTATCGAGTGCACGTTGGGCAGATGATTGTCCAGCAGCGATTTGGCATTGCCCGTATATTTGCGGCACTCCGGACAGCTCAGCTGCGGCTGTACGCTGAAGTAGAACGGATGCTCCGCGTGCTTCTGCGCCCAGTGCTTCGTGCGCAGCTCGACGACGTCGCCGCTCGTCTCGTTGCAGTGCGAGCACGCGAACTCGTACGTCTTCTGCAAGCAAGCCAAAAAGCATCGATAAGTGGGAGTATCGCTAAACAATTGTGGCCCAGTATCGATACTATCGATTTGATATTGTGAGCTGGTATCGACAAAAACTATGCTAGATACGATAAATAATTGTGAGTTAGTGTCGATAAGCAATTCTAATCTAGTATCGATAAATGGTTTGCTGGCTAGTATCGATAAATAATTGTAAGTTGGCATCAAAAAATTCAGCTTTTATCGATAAATAGTTGTTCCCCAGTATCGCTAAATAGCATCAATTTCTATTTCGCGCACACATTAAAACCAAATGAGTACAACAACCTAAAAGTCGTTGTCGGACCCATTGTGAGTAGTCAAAAACTCAATACACACACAGACACACAAGTACAATTATCGATAAATAACAAATAGATTAATACAAGAATCGATAAATAGTATCGATTTGGATAGTTTAGTTTTTTATCGATAAATTCAAAACTGCAGTCTATAGTTATAAAGAATGCCATGGTCGATAATTAGCGGTAATCAAAATTCAAATTCCCTAGTTGCTCAGTCAAAAGCTCGCGGATATGTCACACACACAAACATAAAAGCCAAAAGATATTTTAATCGATAAGCCGTTGCAGTCTATGCAATTATGAAGACAAAAGCTTAGAGATGACACAATGAGAGAATAAAGCAACTTACATATTCATCGGTCTCCTCATCGGACGTTAACAATTCGATTTCATCGACAACAACGGGCCTATTGGTTGGGTTGTTGTTGCTGATGTTGGTGTTGATGTTGTTATTGTTGTTGTTGTTGATGTTGCTGGTGATGTTGCTGCTGCTGGTGCCGCTGCTGCTGCTGAGTTCTATCGTATTCACCGATGGGTCAAGCGGATGCGCCATCGCCCAGCAATCGCTGTCGAGCAGCTCGTTGGCCACCCGCTGGAACTGCTGGTGGGCGAGTCCCGTCATGCCCAGGTGCTCGTGGCGCATGTGCAGGATGGTGGGACGCTCGTAGGCGTGCCCGAACTGGCAGTGGGCGCACTTGAACTGGAACCCGACGTTGTGCTTTTCCGCACAGTGGGCGCGGATGCGCTGCGAGCTGCTCGCCGCCTCGTCGCACCTGGTGCAGTAGAAGCCGAGCGTTTGTCGTTTCTTTCCCCTCGCCCGCTGATAGTTCATAATGGGCTGCACTCGCTGGCCAGCGTGGTCACGGCGCAAATGGCGTATCAGGTTGGTCACATCCCTGCCCCCCATATCGCAGAACGGGCAGCTGTACTGCTGCCTCCGGCCGTGCTTCTCCAGCACATGGTCCATCACCGCCGGCTGGCTGGCGTGCAGCATGTTGCACAGATTGCATATCCAATCGTGTTCACGTGCCCGCAATGATGCTGTCAAATCGAAGGATACACAGTTATTAAAGACTTTGGATGTTAAACCTGAGGGGCGCGGGGAAGAGAAGGGCTTAGACTGCTAGGAGCTTCGTCTTCGACTGGGTTTGGGTGTCACCGATTTTTGTAATTTGTGGTCATGAATCTTTATCGATCTTTAGAAATTATCCGAAAACTGTCTGCCAAATTTAAGAACTCTAGCTCTAAAATTGTGGGAAATATGTATTGCCGCGGTTTAGCCGTCCCCAAGATATAGATAGATTTTATCGATTTGCCACGGCCCCAGTCCTATCCAGTGAATTTTAGTGCGATATTTAGAGGAGTTCATTAGAAACAGAGGGAGGATATATATGAAGATTAAATATAGATTAAAACGATTTGCCGAGCAGAAATCGCAGAGGATCCCTCAGGATCTATCCGATTTGCTTCGATTTAAAGCAGTTTTAAATGTTACGGAACTATGGCTTTTCTGAAGGAGGATCTTAAAGTCAAGGAGAGGGAAACATTGGTTTTTAAACTCGCGTGAAGAGTTAGCTGCTGCTTTGACACTAAAGCCAGTTAAATGATCAGCCCAAGGGACAAGTGACGTTGGAAAAAATGAATAGAATACAATGTACAATGATTTGTCGATGGTCGAAAAAACTGCGACCTATCGATGATTTGTCGATGGTCGAAAAAACAGCGACCTATCGCACACTTGGAAAACCATTGATAATGTGCATTTTGACATCGATGTTTGTGTAGCTCTAATGCATATGAGGTAGGATCTTAGGCTACTTACTTGTCGCTAGCCAACGGTGCTCGTTGTTGGCGGTGTTGTCCTTGCGCTTGTGAATGACCACATCGATTTGGCGATCGGGGTGGCGGTCATGAATGTGACGCTCGATGAAGAAACGCTTGGGATGAAAGATGGAGCAGAGGCCGCACTGATAGATGTACCGCTTGTGGAACGACAAATGCTCGAGCAGATTCTCGATGGTGATCAGCTTGTCCTCGACACTGCAATGGGCGCACTTGTAGCTCTCCGCGTAGTTGTGCTCCGCGGTTAGATGTTGACGCAGCGCCAGCTCCGTGTCCAGATGGGCGCTACAATTGGCCACGCCGCACATGAAGCGCTTCTGCTTGGGCACATAGTTCCATTTGGGCGGACGCGGCTGACGGACGCCGGGCTTCAGAGTCTCGGTTGTGGGAGTAATGGCTGCCACAGATGGCACGACGAGTGCGGTTGGCGGCGGTAGCTGCGTCTGGCACTCGGTTTGATAGGCCGATCGCACGGCCTGCTCCTTGTGCTGCTGCAGATGGCCGTATAACTGTTTGTATATGCTCGATTGGAAGTTGCATTCGGCGCAATGCAGCAGCTGCGAGAACACGCGCTGGCGCGGCAGCAACAGCGTCTCCGAGCTGCGGAAGTTGAGCTTAGTGCCCTGGCGCCGTTGCAGCCATTCGTCGAGCAGTTGGTTCACAAATTCCTCCATCTGCTGTTGGCCAAACGGTTGCATCACGGCACTAACCCAACATTTGTTCGCCTCGCTGGCGGCGCCACCGCCCTCATCCGGCTGTACTGTCGGCAGCTCGATAAACTGTTGCTGGCAATTGACCAGACGATACTCCTCCCTGTGCCGACTGAGCAAATGCTGATGCATCAGCCGACGATTGATGGTCGTCTCCAGGCAAATGCTGCAGAAGTATTGGTGGCGTGCGTGCAGCTGCTGCAGATGCGCCCGCAAAGTCGACGGACGCTCGAATGTCTGGTTGCAGAACTTGCATTTCAGCACTCCAATGGTCGGATTGCTGCTCATGTGGTAAGTGACATGATTGCAAAAGGATTCCTCAGCCAGGGAAACGCCGCATGCCTTGTATGGGCAGGCATACAGTAGGGTGTCTGGAATGGTATTCGATGAGGTTAGATTAAGTCTCGATTGAATTGGCAAATGTAAGCCTTTATGATTTGAATCCATTACAATTACCTAACAATTACTTTAAATTACTTGCTAGAAACTTGAAATTTAATTGAATACAAATCTTAATTACATGGTAATTACTTTTTAAAAAGTTTAATTACCCCGTTATTACTTGATGAAATATGGAAATACTTGAGAGCAATTCGATGAAAATAGTCTTATTGCCTGATAAATTCCTAATGGAGGCTGTAATTACTTGCCAATTAAATCACGAGAGGTTGAAATCTGTAATTACTTGGGAATTACTTGACAAAAACTGTAAGTACTTGATAAACTTGATATTTACTTGAAGTACAACTACTTAAAACACAACTCTCTTGGTATATTTCCATTATAATCATTTAGCAATCACTGTTTGATGTAAAGTTTAATAACTTGGTAATTATATAATAGCAATTTCAACTACTTTATGAATTGTGTGAATACTTAAATAAATAATTTTTTAATGCAACCTGATAACTACTTCATGAAAAATTGTAATTACCTAATAAACGTGGATCGTAAGATACATTTAATGCAAAACAACTTAAGGATCCCTCACATCTTTCATCTTGGGCTTTGCTCTTCTATATAGATTCCAATCCTTAAAATATTTCATCTCTCTGATTTGATGTATCTGGATTTCAAACTGAAATGGGCAACACCGGCCTGCAACGTTCTTACTTGTTTCCCAATAGAGCAGGTAAGGAGCCTCTCCAACCCACAAGATCCTGCCAATCTCGTGTGGTGCGTTCATTCAAAAATACATAAATATTTCGCGTCATCAGATTAGCGCCCCCTTAGCATGCGCGAGTAATCTTAAATATAATCCAGACTATATCAACAAGAACCATAAATAATGGGTGGACCCGCATTTGTTAATAAGGATTGCATAGTTTCGATTTGGAATTAAATCATTAAGGTTCTGAATGTAATTTAATGAAGTGGTAGACCAAAGGCGTTTGGTGCTCTTGATTAACTCCGTTTTAATGTTATATTGTTTTCCGGACTCGTACACTCCTCTACCCAACCACGTCCACACGTTTTCGACTATATTAAGATCTGGCGGGTATTGTGGTTCCTCCAGACCATCACATTTTTGGCTTTGAATCCACAATTTTAATGACCGGGCAGTGTGAATTGGCATTAAGTCGTGTTGGAAGCTTCATTCCCGACTTCCGAAAATAAATTGAAAAGGGAATGCAGTTATTGAAACATTGTCGTTGCCCGCATTCATTTTTTATGTCAAAAACTCCGACTTGCAGTTGTCATAATAGAGCATGGATCCTCACACTAGTACACCTCCCACCCGGCTATGCAAACGATCCAATTGATGCTTCTCTTTACGAATATCATGGAAATAATAATTATATCCGTCGAGACCTTCCATATCATCAAAAATGACAACGTATCGCCGCTCAGAAGACCAAGAGACGAGCAAAACTTAAGCATATTTATTTTCGCAACTTATTAAGTGTTGCCTTTTTTTTTATTTTTGCCTTTGTAAGTTTGGAGCTCTTCTAATAACCCTTTGTACCATTGATAAACTAGCTTTAATACTTGCTTTTTCTCTAATCTTGCTGGAGAAATTAAAGCTGGGAGACCACTTGACTACTACCACCTTTGAAGTTTTTTCCGTAGTTTTCCTTATTTGTAAGAAAACTGGCGTTGGTTTTTTGCTGTCTACTTGTTTTTTCAGCAATTTTATTCAAAGATAGCCCCAGCTCGAAGGAAGCTTCATTCTTTGATTTTTGCTTCGAAGGTAAGATTGTTCCTCTTTCCATATTGAGCACCAATTTAACGAATATGAATCAATAAATCAACAAAAAAAATTTGGTCCGTGTACTTGCCAAAGTAAGCTAGATAACCAAAATTGCGTCATTCTAATGACAGTGTATATGCACTAATATGTAACACTGTGTTGCAAACACATAAACATAAAATAATTATTTTATTAAAATCACCACAAAGAACGCGAAATGGTTCATGCAGGGCATAGTTAATTAAGCAATGCTTAAGTACTAGCAGTCAATAATTTTGTATTAGTCTGGTTGGAACCGTGCAATTTAGTTGGCTTATCAACTCAGAGGATTCGATTTCGCCAGTGATTTCTCTGTTTGTCTACTTGAGCATGATAGTAACCGTAACCGGGCGTCAGCGTCCCAGACAAATAGTAAAATTTGCTTCTGTACCGACCCAATTCCGTCTTGATGTAATGAGTATTGCGGGGACCACACGCATGACCAGAACTCGAGAATGAGATCCGTCCCATATAGAGATATAAAGTGTCTTCTTCGTGTAAGGGTCATCAAACTCCTTTTAATGAAACCAAGAAACCAAGTCATAGCCTAACGGACTATGGTTATAATTAGAGTAGCAAAAACATCGATGGCAAAATCGATACAATCGATGGTTTTACAATTGTGTGATAGATCGATTTTGTTCGACCCTCGATTTATTATTCTATGGTACTTGAAATACATTTTTCAATATAAAGCATTGATTTTCTTCAATTTTGTACCACTTTCTACGTTATTTGGATGTATCGATAATTGAAACCATCGACGTTGAAATAATCGATCGAACGAACATCGATGTTTTTGTAGCATTTGTCTCTATATGTTTTCGCGACTAGATCGTTGGCTCGTGTAGAGGTGTTTTTATATTAAACATAACATAATAATGTTGAGGCCCAATAAATTTAAATAAATCAGAGGCATACTTACGCGCGATATGATCACAACGACTCGAAAGCCGTGTTATAATAACGGTTCTACACTAGCCGACTAAAGGGGATCCTAGAACACTTTACTTACCGTCAAGGCCGGTAGTCTTAAGCAGCTCCTGCAGCACGGTCGAGATGGCCGTGTTGTTGTCCTGCGTGCCCAGTTGAGCTGCCACATGGACTGTGTCCGTCGTTGTGGCAGTCGCCGCACTTGTTGTCGTTGCTGTTGGTGTTGTTGTTGTGGTTGTTGCTGTTGTCGAACTCGTGGTCGCCCTGCGCTGGTTGAGCAGGTCGCGTATGCGCTGGCTGAGCGACCAGGAGGAGGTCGAGGAGGACGCGGCGGCTGTGACAGAGGACGATGTGCTCGGCTCGACCAGTTCGGCGCGGGAGGCAAGGCCGTGCTTGATGACGCCATGCTGCACGAAATCGTTGACATCCTTGGCGCTGTGCGGACAGTAGGCGCACTGCAAGTAGTCCTTGCTGCCAAAGCTATAGCAGTGGAACTTCATGTGCTCCCTTATGCACATGACCGTGTGCGCGCAGAAATGGCAATTGGCCGCCATGCAGCGGAAGCGATCGGCGACGAGGCGCGTGGCCCGCTGACTGCCGCTCGCCTCCGGCGGATGCGTCTCGATCGATATGTTGATCTGGGCGGGCACCTCGCTGGCGATGCTCTGGGTGACGCTCTGCGTGAGCACAAAATCACCGCCAGAGACGGCCGGCAGCGGTAACGTCTCACCGGCCAGCTGGGGCGGCGTGCCGGCGGCCAGGCTGAACACCTGATTGATGGCCAGGCCCAGTTCCGAGGGATGGTTCACCACAGCGGACGGCGCTGTTGTTGTTGCTGTTGTTGTGGGTATTTCGGGTGGACGCGACTCGGTGACGAGCAGATCCCGCAGCATGGTATTCGTGTTGACATCACCGAAGTACGCCAGCTTCGGCTCCGGCTCCGGTTCCGGCTGGGCGGTGGGCTGTGCCGTGGTCTCCACCTCCGTTGCCAAACGATCTCCCGTGAAGCGACGCACGCGCAGCTTTGGCAGCGACGGCTCCGTCGTGGGCGTGACCGTGACCGTTCCCGTTGCCGTGGGCGTGGCCGCCTTCAGGTGGCTGCTGACCAAATGACGCAACTCGGCACTGATGCTCAGCTCCGGCGGCTGCAGCGGCGGCTCCACCTGCTTCGCACAGCTGACGCAGTGTCCGCTCCAGCGCACCAGCGGATGCTCGCGCGCGAAATGATTCTCCAGGCCCTCGAGCTCGTCGGAGAACAGAAACTTGCAGCCGGTGTACTTGCAATAATAGGCCGGCTCCTGGGTGGGCGTGGCACGCAAGCGATACGCCACATTCTCCACGCTGCACAAGGTGGGCGAAGTCGCGGCTGCGGAGGCTTCTGTGGAGGTTTCTGTGGCCTCCGCTTCGACCGGTTCGCTGCTGGAGCTGCCGCGGCTGGGCGAGCTTTTGTTGGACTTGGATTTGGCTGCGGCGGCGCCGCTGCTCGCCCCACTGGAGCTGCTGCTGTTGCTCAGCTTGCTGCAGAACTTATTGAAATTGCGGAAAATGGATTTCTGGCGCACCGTGCTGTTGCTGGGCTTGACATCGATCCATTCATCGCCCTTCGGCGGCGTCTTTTCCGGCTGCCTCTCCTCGATTTCCTTCTCCTGCTCGGCCTCGGAGGCATCGCTGCCGATGCCCGCAACGGATGCATTATCCTCCAGCTGGGCCTCGGGCTCGGACTGCTCCAACTGCTGTTGTTGTGGTGGCTCCTGCAGCTCCTCTTGTGGCTTCACCCGTTGCTGCTCCTGCTCCTGCTCTACAGCCTGCTGCTGCTGCTGCTCCTCCTCCACAGCCTGCTGCTGCTGCTCCTCCTCTACAGCCTGCTGCTGCTCCTCCTCCTCTATAGCCTGCTCCTGCTCCTGCTCTACAACCTGCTGCTGCTTCTGTTCCACAGCCTGCTGCTGCTGCTCTTCCTCCTGCTCCAGCTTGCACTCATTGAGCACCAGCAGCTGCTCCTTCTCCGGCGGCGGCATGCCCAACACCTCCACCGAGACAGACGACGTTGTCCGTTTCTGCGTCTCCTCTGACAGCCGCTCCAGCTCCGCCTTGGGCAGCTCCTGTGCCTTCGGCTGCTGCTTTGGCTTGGGCACGGCCAGGGTCTGCGCCTGGGCATAGTGGCGCCGCTCCAGCACCTTGGCCACCGCCATGCTCTTGACCAGCGGCACCGCCGTCGCATCGTAGAGGACCAGCTGCTCGCCCAGGTCCGCTAGCGCAGCGTGGGCGAGGCCATGCTGTTGCCGCCAATGCCGCTCCATATTCCGTCGGCTCAGCTGCACGTACTCGCACAGATGGCACACGTGCACCCGGACGGGCAGTCGGCGCGTGAAAAAGTTGTTGGCCACAACGCGGGCGCCGCTCCCGCAGGCGGCCACATGGCGTTCGATCGCGTTGGGCCGGTTGCCCGGCGCCCGGCAGCGGGAGCACTGATAGTTCTGCTCGCCCGTGTGCCGGGCGAAGTGCTCCACCCAGCTGTTGTTGGTGATCTGGCGCTGCTTGTCGCAGAACGGACACTTGTGGGCGTACTGCATCGCGGACAGCTTGATGCGATAGATGGGCCGCGTGCGCTGGCCGGCGCGCAGCTGCTGCAGAACGCCCGGCGGAAAGCGCGCCCCGTAGAACTCCTCGTGGTTCTGCATATAGTGCAGCAGCGGATAGCTCATCGGCTTGGCGCAGACGACGCAGCTGCTCAGCGCCGAGGAGAGCGCATGCCACTCGGTTTTCGTGTTCGTGATGCGCTCGGGCGGCTGCTGTTGCAGCTCCAGGAGCATTCGCTCCAGCTGCGCGCACCGCGGCAGCCGCACGCGACACGGCTGCGGCTTGGGCGGCGGCTGGCGCTGCTTGGCCTTAAAGCTGGCCCGATCGCAGCCGGCACGCCTGTAGGGTCGTCCACGGCGCGCCACGTTGCGTATGAAGGGCGCCAGTTCCGCATTGCTGGCGAAGCTGCTGATGCTGCTGCGCAGGCTGCTGCTGCTGCCGCTGCGCCCCAACAACAGCTGCTGCTGCTGCTGCTGTTGGGCGGTGCATGCGCGTCTGCCGGTCGCGCGCATCACCTCCTCCCCGTAGTACATCTGCGCAATGTCCTCGTTCAGCTTGTCCAGCTCGTTGCGCTTGCGGCGTTTGCGCGCCGGCGGCGGCAGCGCGACTTCATCGGACGGGGGCAACGGGGGCAACGGCGGCTGCTCCGGCTCCACGCAAACCCGCTTGGCAGCGGGCAGCTCCTGTTCCAGCTCCCTTTCACGCTCCAGCTCCCTTTCACGCTCCAGCTCTCTTTCCCGCTCCAGCTCTCTTTCCCGCTCCAGCTCTCTTTCCCGCTCCAACCCACTTTCCCCCCCAGCTCCTTTTCCCCCTCCAGCACAGTTTCCTTCTCCTTCTCCTTCGCCACTTCCTGCTCATCCTGCTTGCTGGGCCTGCCACGCTTCCGCTTGGTCGCCACCGTCGCCGGCTGTTTGGGCTTCGGCTTCGGCTTCGGCTTCGTGCCGGGCGCCATTTTGAACGTGCTCCGGCTGAGCTGCGTCTCGTTCATTGGCCGGTCGTTGAAGCAGGAGCGCCGCTTGCCCGCCAGAATGTTGTGTGTGGAGATGCTGCAGTTGTCGTTGCTCTTCTCGAACATGATGGCCAGGTGTTTGCTGGCCCGCCGGCTTGCCTCCGAGTAGGGCTCCTCCGGTTCGCCGTTGGCCGCCTGCTCTGTGCGCACAATGTCCTCGTACACGTAGCTGTTGCCCGTGAACAGCTCCGATTTGTCCACCAACGGTTTGCTGGCCACCGGCATCATCGATTTGCGTCGCTTCAGGATGCGCTTCAATTCCGATTCGGACCGGGCCGGCGGCGGCTCCTCGGCCATTTTGGCCAGTTTCAAATCGTCGCTGGGTGTTACGGTTATGGTGTGCGCGTTGGGACCCAGCACCACCTTAATCTTGGGTACCTTCGGCAGCGTCTGCGCCTGTTCTTTCGCATCCTTCTCTTCGGCTGTGGGCTCTTCCTGCACATCGTCTTCAGCCTCTACATCCACATCCATATCCTCGTCCTCCTCTTCCGCCGCCTCCTCCCCACTGGCTTGCACTTGGGCTCTGCCTTGGCTGCGTCTTGCGGGTGGTTCATCCGTCTCCTGGTCTGCGCGCTTAGCCGGCGGCGGCGGCTCGTTTTCCACATTATCCGTTTGATTGGCATCCGTTTCTTCTTTATCTTTGGCCTTATCCGCATTGGTTTTGTCTTTATGGTGCGCGCGTTTATCCCTATCCGTTTCGCCTTTCTTATCCTTTTGCTTGGATTTGTGGTCAGCTTTGGGCGTTTTATCCGTTTTGTGCTTTTTATTCGTTTCCTCTTTTTTTTGTTTCTCCTTGTCGTTTTTATTTGATTTATCCGCTTTCTCATTTTTATCCGCTATATCCACATCATCAGCCTTAGCAGTTTTATTCAACGTTTCGGACTTATTTCTTTTATCCAAACCTTCCGCTTTATCCGCGTTGTCAGTTTTCTGTGCTTTGGCGGTTTTATCCTTTTTATCCGCCTTCGTTTTCGCACTCTTCGTTGTTTTTTTCGCCTTATCCGCTTTATCAATACTATTTGTCTTATTGGTCTTTTTCGTGGTATCCGGCTTATCCGTGCTATCCGCGTTAGCCGGTTTATCCGTTCTTTCCGCTGCTTTATCAGCCTTATTCTGGCTCTGCGCCCTATTCACGTCACTGATGTCACCTAGCGTCGTGCTCAGCTCCCCCTCGATATCAATATCATCCCAGTTTTCCTCCTCATCACAAATTGCTGTTTCCTGCATCTCCTCAGACTTATCCGTTCCATCAGACTTCTGACCTCTAGTCTCCGCTCGTGTCTCACCACCTTTCCCCGCACTGTACCTCTCCGGCACGGTCACCTTTTTGGGTATTTTGAAGTGGATCTTCTTCTTTGTGGACCCAGCGCTGGCCACATTCCGATACGATGTGTCCAGCTGGACGGGTTCGCTCTCGACCATTGTCGCCGCTGGCACTGGGCTGGCCTCGTCCTCCAGTTGGCGCTGCTTCTCGGCTGCCTCCAGCTGACGTTGCTTCTCCGCCTGCAGCTTGGCGGCGGCGGCGGCCTTGGCCTCGCGATGTTCGCGATAGGTGCGCGGCTCGGCGTTGCCAGCTGGCGGCGGGAAGCGAGGATTACCGGGGTGGCCGCCACGATTGTAGGCGCCGCGGTAGCCAAAATTGCCGTTCGGCTTGTTGTAAGCGTTGTTGTTGGACCAATTCATTTGATTGCTGCTGCTGCTGTTATTGTTATTGTTGTTGTTGTTGTTGTTGTTGCTGTAGCTGTAGTTATTGTTGTTGGCTGTCTGCCAGTTGTGTCCCGGCACCGGGCCTGGGTATTGTTGATTCAAGGCGGCTGCTGCTGCACCTGACGAGTTTGACAGCAATGCCACGTTGTTGTTGCCGCCGCTGTTCCATTTGTTGCAACGTGGATCGCGCTGCTCCGTGGCGCTGGGCAAATTGATGAAGCGACGCGGCTCATTGAAATCCTTGGCAACCGGATGCAGCGGCTCGATGGCGACTGGCGCTGTTGGTTTCATTTTGAGTGGAGCACGCGGTCTGAACAGCGGCGTGGGAATGTTCTTGTTGATGTTGTTTTGTGCGACCCGCGGAATGTTGAGCGAGGATGGATTGCGTGAAGTCGCCAAGGTCGCAAATGGCCGATCCGCGAGGGACCAGTTCGATGGAACGGTCAGCGCCGGCGGCGGCGACGGCGATAAGGATAGGGATAAGGAAAAGGAACTGTCGTTGGGTTCTAAGCGGGCATTGAGGTAGCCGGCTTTGCGACCGCGCGGATCGTTGCAATTGGAGGCCATGGGCAGGCTGGTCGAGGTGGCGGCCTCACTGCTGGCGCTGAGCGCGGCCAGCTTTTTGCGCGCCTCCTCCAGGGACCGCAGCTTGCTCTGCTCCTCGTCGGTCAGGGTCGTGTCCGGCATTTCGGCGGGCGGCACCGGCAAACGCGCGGGCGGATTGGAACGCCGCTCGAAAACCAACAAGGGCGGTGTCATGGGCGCCACCGGGGATTGTGGTGTGGCGATTGAACTAGCGCTGATGGTGCTGCGACGCACAAAATGCGCCCGCCTGCTGCCAATGGGCGAGGTGAGGTCAACGGTCAGCGGAGTGCGACGCTCGAAATCGGGCCGGGCGGCCGGTGGCGAGCTCAAGTCTACGTTCAATGGAAGCAAGATGGGGTTCGGGGCGCTTGGCACGCTCGGATTGGAGCGACGCTCGAAGTCCGGCGTGGCTGTGGGCGCCGGTGGATTTGATTTGCGCCCTACAATCTCGGGCGGGGGCGTGGTATTCGTTTTGCTGGCGTCGGGCGGAGCTGGATTCGATTTGCGTAACGGTTCCGGCGTAATGCGCGCCTCGGCGGCCGCCTTTGAGGTGCTCGGAATATCAGCCGGCTCCGCGGCATCGTTGATGACAATAATCTCGCTGGGATTCAGCAGCTGCAATGGAAAATGGGCCGAAATTGCAAATGGCCACGCTTTGATGCATTGATCGCTGATACGTACACCACCGAATTTTGATTTCAGTTTATCGATCACGCCCTCAATTTTGTTCAGCTTCTCCTCGGGAAAGCGGCGATAGAAGTCGGCGGCGGGCATTCTAAAATCGAATTAATTTTTGGAATTATTATGTATACTATATGTGGACATCTAATTCTCGTGTAAAACTCTTTTTATATAAAGATATTGGCTACATAGAAAAATAGTAAATTGGTTTCACACTTAAAAAAAAATAACTTAAAAGTACAATATTATAAAACTTTTGAGAATTTCTTTTCAATGCTTACCCATATTAATTTTTTAAATAAATTAGAAAAATAAATTATAATTTGGGAGAAAGAATATTTTAGAAATTCTTTGATATAAAAAAAAAACTAAACATAACTAATTTTTATTCAATGTCACTTTCCGACTATAATACGTAAGACTGCAATATCACTGTTTTCACTAGAATTATTTTGTTCGTCATTTTGGAAAATTATTTCGCTATTATCTCTACTTCACATTGTTGATAATTCAGAGTTTTTATAATCAATTATTGAGAAAAATTTAATGCGAAGGTTAAATGTATAATTTGTGGGGAGCGAGAATCAAAGAAATAGGATGTTTAAAATCGTGTTTATTTTTTACATGTATGTATATCAGTATCACAGAAGCACGACAGACCGATAAAAAAGCACGACAGACCGATAAAAAAAAACGAAACAAAAAAATTAAGAAAACATGTCAAAATTGGTTACACTTTAAATTTTGATACAGCCCATTTATATTTATAATAATAATAATAATACTTATATTTAATCTATTAGATAAGTTTGATTGCCGCATTTCTTAAGTCGGTTTCCTTTTTATCTGCGACATTCATCATAATCAATGAAATCATATTTAAATATTTATCCAGCACTGCAAATGCGTTGTAATCCAAAATAAATAAATAGTGAATATTATACAAATAGAATTTCTTAAGTAAAAACTACATAATTTTACCTGAAAACATAAAATTACGTTTAATGTCTGCGTTCGAATACGGTTTCAGACTCTAGTTTTCATTAAAGGTACTTTGCAGAATTCGCGCTCAATCATGACAATAAATTTATGCCAAATGTTGTTAGTTTTCCCCCAAAACTTGGATGAATTTCTAATATTTTGCCATGATTAAGGGAGATAGATTCTAACCTTATCGTATACTTCAAATAATTATACACTTTCTGCATATAAACTTACTCGCTTTCCAGCAGCTCTACAAGCATGTTGAGCTTGCGATATTGCTCCTTGGCCAATTGGCGTCCATAGGTTCTGACCACATTTTTGATAAAGGGCGCACAGCCGCGTAGTTCCTCTACTTTGGCAATGTTCTCTGCTATCTTCTCCTCGTCCCTGACCACCTCCTCCACGTCATCAGAATCGGCCATTTATTTTAAAGTGATATACCTTTGAAGGGATATTAAATGACATTATTATTATAGGTTGTTATCTTATAGGTTGTCTTAATATATAGTTGTTCTTGATTCTTATAAATATCAAAATATTTTTAAGTTACAGTTTACAATAATTTATGCGTTCTTTTTATTTTCGATATCTTTGCAAATTCAATCAAAGTCGACTATTATCGATTTTTAAAACCTGGACACAATAATTTTGGAATAGTCTAGGTTTTCGGGTTTGAACCGAACCGAAACGGATGTGAAAATAAACGAATTCATGCGAACCGAACCCAATACGAAGCATTCGAACCGTGAACCAAACCACCATTTTTTTTGGGTCTGCACCCTTTCATAAAAACTTTTTGTTCCTTTTTCTTGGAAAAATTGTTATTTACAAAATATAACAAGAAAGAACTGTTATCTTCGGGCACTCTCAACTATATTACTAATATTCCTTTACTTGTACTGAACTTCTATGTAATTTAAGATTTATGAAAAATATTGTACATAAGATATGAGTCACTATCTTAAAAAGTCTGCTTTTGCGTCTTGAAAAAGACAAATGCACCTGGGATGCCCTATATATATACATATATACACATAGAGCAACAGGGTAAGCCTTTATTGTGTTCGTGTTGTGGTCAGCCTGTTTCATGTAGTTGCGAAACTTTGCAAAGCTTTAACCCCCAAACGGCGCAACAATTTCCCGGGATAACTGTTGAGCAAGCAGGCAGGTATGAAGCCCAGGTAAATGCACACATACATTTGGAAGTGAAAGCACACACATATCAACACTGAATATATGTATGTATTCATTTGTAGATAATTAAATTTGCAACTAAATACACACACACACATTAACACAAGCTGGACTGCAAATGCGACGCTTTGTTTTGGGTTGCCAAATATTTTATGTGCATAAGAAAATAAATGAATGTATTAGTAATACACACCACCGTTATCCTGGTGCAGCGCAGCCGCCGTCTGCAGAAGCAACAAATAGCAACAGGGGGCCGATGGCAGCGTCAATGCCAGCAACAACAAGACGCACCTACGCTTACAGCGGCAGAGCAATAATGCACATATATGTATGTATTTAAACGCGCACTCTTTGCTTAACATTTATTAGTAAAATGTATAAAAAAAACTACACAGCTAAAAGTAAGAATAATTTGCTGATATAATTACAAAAAGATTCACAAAAAAAAAACAAAAAAAAAAACCGCACACGACGCGCTCGAGATATTCATGCGACGTTCCTTCGTTGTGAAAATGCGAGTTACAACTGACGCAAAGCCAACCAATGTGCAAGCGACTGCGCGTTGCCACCCCGTGGCAAACTTTAATTCGCCGTTGCAACCATAACTACAGTGGGCAACACTGAAATTCAAAACCAATTAATATGTACATATTTGTTGATGCAAAAATATAAATATATAAAATATAAATTGTTAAAATTATAAGTAAATGTTCGGATTTACACATTTTTCTCAGTTACTTTTAGTGCAGAAATGTGGCAACGACAGCAGCTGACAGCTGACGCTGAAAACGAATTCGCCGCAAAAATTTCTTCTTGCTCTACCCCGTTCCGCTTTCTGTTTGCTGCTGACGTTCGTTGTTTGTCGCCCGGTGTTCACGACGTTTCTATTCTATACATATATGTAGCTCTGTGTGCGCTTGCGTAAGAGTGTGTGTGCGTGGCGTTCGCAGGGTAGCAAAATTTTGTTTGCTTCTTAGATCTTTCGAAATGCGCAAATCCCTACTTTTTTCTTCTTCATTCTTCTTTCCTTTGCTTTACAGTCGTGGTACAAGGTTGTGTGCGATTGTGTATGTACATAAAAATGTGATACACACACGAACATAAATATGTGTATGTGCATATAAATATGCATCTGTTTGAACTAAGGTTATGAGTATTTACAATACATACACATGTATGTATGTATACATATGTATGTATATACGATACTTCTGTATTTACGTTTTGAATTTCTTATTATCTGAGGACGCAATCAGTTCACAACTCCGGTTTAGTCTGGCGAGCGCAATAATGCCATACTATTATAACTTCAGAATATTCAATTAAATAGTTCAAAGGGAATCAGAACAGTAGAATGATCAAATAATTTAATAAGTTGGTTTTTCTTGTAAAAATATGCTTATTAACTAAATTGGTCCATCATGACCGAAAAATTAAAACTTGATATAGAAATGCTATTTACTGATATTATCGAAGAAAAATATTCAAATTTTAGCAATTGAAACAATTGATACGTAAATTAATTTTCCTTGTTGAGCGTTTTGGTCATTTGTCAACATTTTTTTAAAATCGTTTTGAAGTTTTGAAAGACCCAGTAATTTTAATGAGCTACCGTATATAAACATAGAACAAATGCAACAAAATGAAGTAGAGTGGAACGCATTGGTAAAACATTAAAGATGTGGTTCCAGTAAACTGGCAAAGGATCGAAAAAGAGACTCAGTCAAGCGAAATCGACGGTCCCGCTGACATAGTGGAAATACCTACAACTATATAGCGTTCAAATGTGTATGAGTATACATGGCTATCTGGCTGTTAGTTATAGATTTTTATGGAACACATACAGGATTAGGAATACGTACCTTTTTCAAAATTCAATCCTTCCACAATATGTACAGAATCTACTGAAGAATGAATTTGTCAATGTGACACTAAGGGAAAAAGCACAGCACCTGTCTAAAGTGTACAGCTTACAGCGGTGTGTGTATAAGATAATGTGTGGTCCCTATTCGCTATTGGGTACAGAGTATTTCTTAACCGGGCACTCCCGATTAGAGCACTCTTGATATACACATTACCCATTAGAAATGGTTGAGCCAGATAGGTTTTGTGCAAATGTACACAAGGAGAAATCTCTGACATCATAAATGTATATATATTCATGATCAGAACTGAGAACAGCTGAGTTTGCCATGTCCGCCAGTCTGTATTTCGGTATGATCCTCATCGATCTCAGGGACTTGAAGAGCTATAGACTTGATGGTCGTTTTTCTAAGTTCCTATATATATATAAGGTGTATATGCTTTAAGTTAATTTCAAATGATCGATAACCTAATCCGTTTTCCGAAAATCGATCAAAATCGATATCAGCCTCCGGTTTTTCAAGCATATCTCGTGGATAATAGTACAATGTAATACTAGAATAGGCCTTCAGTTGGTCGTGGGTGCGACTCTCACATGCGAAGTGTATTCTTTTATACCTTGAACCCATTGCAAATGGGTGAAACAGGGTATATTAGGGTATATCGTGCAAATTTATGTAAAAGGAGTCGGAGATGACCCCATAAAGTATATATTCCTGGTCAACATCAATAGCCGATCCATCTCTCCGTCCGTTCATCTATATGAACGCGTTGAAAGCTGAACGTGGACTTTGTGAGTTCGTGTATACCATACGCAGATCAAGTTTATTTCGAATCATCGATAACTCTTGATTTTTTGAACCGCTTTTTAGAGCATATCTCTATCACTATAAGCTAAGGCCACCAAGTTTGGTTCAATATTCCAAAAAAAACGCAATTCAAATACTATGGACTTGTGCTTTGGTTTGTACATGGATTTCAATTCTCTTGTTAAGCCCATCAAGATCATGTTCTTAGTTTAGAAGTTATACGCCAATTTATTTTCCATAGTGGAGGCCAACCGCAGCAGCTATTCACTGCGTGCGTTTGTATGTGTGACTTTGTTTACGTATGTATGAAAGCAAAGGGGCTTAAATGTATGTAGACAGAATTCAGGGTATCCCCTAGTCAGCCGCTCCCGCCTGCTCCTTTGTATGTCCGGGTTCAAATCCAAACCATGACAGTAATAACTTTTTAATGTGCACCTTGCTACATTTATGTTCGTAAATATTTTATGTGTACACGTAATGATTGAGTACAGGGTATCTTCTAGTCGAATCCCATCAACTAGAGCACTCAAGGTTTATCTGCAATCGTGTAAAAGGGGATGTCGATAAGCTCTAGGAAACAAGTCACAAACAAAGTAAATAAGAAAATTACGACAGAACTTCAAGTCACACAATGCGATTATGTATGACTTTTGTAATACGGATGGGAAAAACACCCATATCTATAAATTATACACTCAGAAGTAATAACATTTCAGCATAATTCATATGTGGAAATAGGTCATTTTAGACTGGATTATAGAACTAAGATATCAGCAAATTGAGCGTCTTATATAACGACCTACATATATAAAGATACATATATATTGTATATATATTATTTGAAAAGAAAAATGTGTAACCTTTTGCGCTAAAATTAATTATATATATATATAAATATATATGTATATATTTTATTTAGAGCTTTTTTTAGACTCTTCACCAAGGGAAAGCGTTGTCGTCTTCATTCTCGTATATAGCTGCAAGTGCTTAGACTTTTGTGTCACACCCACTACGGCCACATGTATATATCTTTCACAATTGCGAAGCTATTCACCAAATTTTAAAGGAAAGAGTTCTGCCAGCAGAAAAAATAATATATATGTAATTCATGGAATTGAAGATATATCCTTCAATGCGCTTCGCTTTTCATGGCAAAAATTGTATCACCCCCATTATATTATAATTTATATTATATTTCCAGAGGTCAAAGGAATGATCGTTGAAACTTGGGAATACATGCCAGTGTGTCTATTTTTAGACAGACCAGATAAGAGCTTAATTAAAAGCTAGGCAAGAGCAAATTGCTTTTCACTATTATTTTTGTGATGAAGTTCAGCTTCAGACTTCTTTAGATTTGATTTTAAATATTTTGTTCCACAATAAACTGAGAAAATCGTACTTGCTCACTTTGTATTCGCGACGGTGTTGTTTTGGTCTGCTATTATATATAAGCACTATTTTTAGATGCATGTTCCATTGTTTATTGATTTTTGTATTCAGTTAATCTCTTTGTGCAACAATTCATTCAATAAAGTACAGTAATAGAGTAAAAGTTGTTCATCCAGTCATCAACAATTTCATCATTGAAAATTGATTTTTGTTATATGGAAGATTGTATATGTAGCTCGCATTTTATCATCTCCAATGAATTTTAATATAGTTTAACAACTTTAAATACTGTCTTCTTTTGCGCTCCATTTATCATTTTATCGGGTGAGTCTCTCAGTTGGTGGTCTTGTTCTATATACTTACGGTTCAAAGCTGTTTGTCTCCTTTTTTCTTGTTTGGAAAGAAATCTAGTATTGATGCGAAAACCTCAAACGAGTTGTGGTGTTTAATGTATGATATTTGATTCCTGATATCAAATTGATTATATTTATTCACTGGTTCTGCCTTACACCTCGTAGTGTTGATCAAATTTTCGATTTTACCAGTTTTTCTCTTACAACTGATTTTATCCGGTTTATCCACATGTAGTTAATTGAATGACGATCTTATTGCATCAACCACTAATCATGTTTATTTCTTAAATCTCCAATTTCAATCGTGATTTGAATTATTTATTTTTTTCAGTTATCCAATGTTTGTTACGTTGTTTCATCTTTCTTAGGGCCTTAAAAAAGATGTAAACATTGTAAATGACGATATGTTAGTGAAATTATTTGTCAGAAGTGAGTTGTCAATTGCTATACCATACAAAATACATCACGAACCCCAATTCGAAATTCAACGAAGATGCACATCCTACTGCACCCGATAGGTTCGACTCTGCGACATAATTACATCTTGGTGATATGGACAGTAATGGAAAACTCAGTGAATAAGATCAAGTCTGGTTTTAAAGTCAACATGCCAGTTGGGGCAAGAGAAAAAGACTTTAGCTTTAGCTGGAAAAGAAGGATTTCACAGCTGCTGACAGTAGTCCCCAAAAGAAAATGCAGAATGGGGTTTACTGTTTCGACTTTTGGTATACAAACTATCTATTGAACTCTTCTTTTCCAATGGAATTTGTGAAGTCATCGTATGTCAATTGGAAAAAATAAAGCCACATGTGACCGCAGTTTTATTTTAAAAATACCAATTTTCGGTATATTTGATGGTATTTTTTGCAAATGAATCGCTGAAAACTGATCATGCATAGCCAAGAATTTGTGTTCACAAATTATAGCACTACATAGACCTTTCCAGAATATAGCTGCCACTTAGGCCAGTTTCACAATTTTTGGGAACCCAATGCTTTCAAGTAGGGGTTGACAAATATTTTCGATTTATTCTTTTGTAACTTACGCAAAACATTGCCATGCATAATAAGAAAAACCGAAAAGAGAAAATAAATTTATCGTCGGTGAGGAATTCACAATTTATGAACTGATCACACTGCACTCTGAGTAAACACGAAAAAGAAGCACAATCAAAGAAAAATCACAAAGAGACACACACACACACACACGCGTGCGAAAGCATGTATACGACACACGTAGAACATTTACGTACAGTCGCACACATGCAAACAAAAAAAAACGAAATAAATTATCGTACACAAACACATATTATGCTACAAACAATTAATGCAAAAAACTGCTTGGGCACAGCAACTGCTTAACAATATTTGATTATGAATATTGGCGAAAACATTTACAATATTCTAAAAATCGACGCGACTTACCGTAACTATGGGTATACATTAAATACTCATTTGGGTTGTAGTTATAGTTGTA
This sequence comes from Drosophila robusta, assembly GCA_035043565.1. Taxonomy (NCBI): domain Eukaryota; kingdom Metazoa; phylum Arthropoda; class Insecta; order Diptera; family Drosophilidae; genus Drosophila; species Drosophila robusta. The sequence goes on along the minus strand of JAWNMW010000257.1, from coordinate 11,100,005 downwards.
GTTGCTGTGGCAAACAATGTCGGCCGCAATATCTCACTGGCACGAGGTTCGCTCTTCCGAAGTCGGAGCTCAAATGACGAAAATCAGCAAGCGAAGGCGTTTGCTCGTGTTTAACATGATTGTTTAAGCTGATAGGTTACGCTGGCAATAGTAACAAGTATGTGTGACGTCGTGGATAAAATTATTATACATATGTTTGCATAGAGAACTAGTGCATACCATAACAAATAATTTATCGTTCGTTTGGCATTCATTAAAACTATATTTTTGATAAATAAAATTAATAACGTTGGCATTAAATTAATAAATATACACTCGCTCAGCTTAACGCTGAGTGCATATTACAATTGCATTGACGAGTGTGGCAACGCTGCCTTTTGGCACAACCTTCGTAGCGTTGCACACACACACAAACACATGCACAGCGACGCAATTCGCCACTCTTCAACGAATTCGCCGCAGCTATCGCACGTTATTTGTTATTGTTCCTTCGTTTTGTTGCTTCCTTTTCGTATTGACGCACAGCGGTAGTCGTTTTCTGGGGTTTAGACAGACAGAACCGTATGACGTTGCTAAGCGCTGAAGACGTTCGTGCATGGGTGTGTGTGTGTGTGTATGTGCATACATATGTACATACTATGTATTTTAAAACGTAGCAACAGTCTGCAGGCAACAGAGGGCGCTACGGTCAACTTCAGCAACGGGTAAGATACCGAAGAGAACTTTCGCGTCTAGTCAACTAGTTTCCTTAATCTTGAACTCTAGCAACTTGGGGTAGGTATTTTAATACATACGGTTGTTCATTATTTGTTATTTTTTTTAGAATTAACAAAACAGCTTTTATTCATGAGTTATATTACATACATATGGATATTATTGCTTATCGAATTAAGTACAAATGAGAAGAGCGCATGATAAGAGACCCATGCACAGAAAAGAAACACACACACGTATATATGTATACATGTGGTATTTGTGGGTAAGTTAGGTGTAGAGAGTGTGTACTGGGCTTAACTCTAACTTGTACGATTGTCTCTCTCGCTTAACACTAAGTACATTTTTTTTTACAAAAATTAATACAAAAAAAACATTTTTATAATAGAAATAAAAAAAAAATAAAAAAAATAATTTGAAGCACTTTCACATATTTAATATAAAATCTGTTTAGATTTGTCTGACGTCTGACATTTCTCGGGCCTTGCCATAATACTACAGTCTGCTGCTCTCGGCGCCATTGTGACGCTGTGGCTGATTGGGTTGTTGTTGTTGTTGTGACTTCTCGTACCCGTTGCTGGACATCTGCAGGTGCTGCGGCAGCTGGGCGGGACGTCCGTTCGAGGGCAGCGTCTCGTCCACACTGAACACGGAGTTGTCGTGTCCGTGCATGTGACGGGCATTGAGCACCGCGTCCGGGTGTGTCTTCTGTGACTCCTGTTCCGCATTCGGTTTGGCCTTGCCCTCCAGCAGGAAGCAGGTGATCAGGAAGAGTATGGAGCCTGTCGGGTGTGAAGCACAGTTAGTTTGGGTTCAGCGTATAAAATATAGGTGTAATGGGAATTATGGTGTATATCACCGATTAGCTGGCGAAAGCTATCCCTAAGCTAGGCGCACAAGGGTAATGGGAACTTTGGTGAGAGGACAAATCATAGGCATCACCTGCATATCAAAGAAGTGCATAAAGAGCTAGAACTCGTTTGAGGCACAATAGGCCTAGGACAAAACACTATAAGAACAAAGTCGGGTGTCACCGACTGCGCAATACTAGTTAACAATCTAACAACATCTTGAAACAGTCGAAAATGGGCTTAAATTTAAATTTAAAAGAAATAGGGTTTTTCATTTGCTGGTTCTTTCGAGGAAATCATCAGCAGTCTACCTGTCAAATTTGGTTTCTAGCGATACAATTGAGGGAGATATAGCTTTTTGTCGATTTCTCACACCATAAAATACTTTGTATTTAATAAAATAAATATTATAAATCGATCGAGTTTGGGTCGATACTAAAGGGGTTTCCAAAAAGCTTGGAGAATTGTTAAGAACTGGATAACGAGATATTAGACAGGAGGTCGCAGTGCAGTAGACCCTACCATAATCACAATAATAAGGTTGGTACGACTGGACCAGGTCAATAACTAATGAAAACGTGGAGTGTATAAGCAAACGCCATATCACAATGGCAATGTTAAGTAGTTCTTTTATCTTGACTTTTTTCGTAAGGTCACATAACTGTATACTATTTACAAGAAGCGAAAAGAAGAGTCGCTTCTTTTTCATGATAAATGCATTCTCAGGAAATAATACCTTCAACTTTTCGTATCACCCTTCTCCTTTTCAAGTCCATTTGGTCATTAAATAAGCATATGCATATTGCCTATCGAAAACAGTCTGATATTTATGATTACTTTTTCTACAACACTTGAGTTGGTAGTATTTAAAATAAAAAACAGGCTGGCTGGCTGGACCAAAGAAAACTCTTAGTTTTTATTCTAACATAAAGATCTATTTTTTCTTCTGCCTAACAGTTGCTGCTTCGGCGCTGCCAGATGGGCTGTACACTTGCCAGGTGGCAACACTGATTATAAATTTACCACGCGGATAAACTGCTGGCTCACGTTGATTTGAGCAGAGAATTGAGGGGTAAACGAAGGCTAATTATGAAATTCCCATTGATGGACACTTCGTGAAATACTTACTGATGCCATAGAAGCCCGCGTAGAAGATCATGATGGAGCCGCGGTAGCCGATGACCTTGGCGACGGGATCCACCAGAATGGGCAGGTTGCCGCCAATGTTGTTCATGACGAACAGGAAGACGCCAATGGTGGAGGAGCGAACGCGCAGCGGGACAATCTCGACGACAATGGCAAAAACAATGCCAAACCACATTTCGGCAAAGAAATAGCTCAAGCCGAGGGTAATCATGGCCCACAGCGGATCAAAGTAGACCGAACCGAAGGCGGGCAACGTGGCGATCAATTGACTTATGGCCAGGACAAAGGCACGCGACCGAATGCCCATTTTGGCGACAATCTTATCGGAGACAATGCCACCAACAACGACACCCACGCTGCCAATGCCGATGGTCACGGCGAAGAGCCACCAGCCCAGATCCACATCGGGGAAATAGGTGTTGTAGTAGAGATCCGCATTGTAGGCAAAGGTCATGCCGCCGCTGTGACGAATCGAGGCGGCTATCATCAGCATTATCATCGCCGGACTCTTGATCACCTGCCACAGGGTGACGGGCTTGCCGCCGGCCGTGGTGCGATCGCCCTCACCAATCGATTTACGTTCCGGTTCGCGCAGCGTGCTGCCCGTTAGGCCGGCGATGATGATGGTCAACACACCGGCGCCCAAATAGCACACACGCCAGCCCATGTCGAAGAAGTTGAGCTTGGTGATGTAGCGACCGACGGGGAAGGCAATGCCGTAGCCGCCATAGATGCCCCAATTGAAAATGGCCATGACCAAGGCACGCTTGTTCTCCGGAAAGATGTCGGACATAATGCCGGTGGCTAGGGGATTGCAGCCAGACTCCCCGGCCGCCATCACCATGCGCAGAAGGACCAGATGCCAATACTGTTTGACGGTGCCCTGCAGCAGGATGGCGATGCCAAAGATCACCGTGCAGACGGTCAGCATTTTGACCCGGTTATATTTGTCGGCGGCGAAGCCCATAAAGACGCCAGCAATGGTGAAGATCAGAATGAACGTGGGCCCGGCCAATATCTGATAATCGATGCCCAAGCCATTGTAGTTCCACTCGCAGTACCCAGTTCCGTTCACGTCCAGCGCATAGCAACTGGTCTCGTTCTTCACATCCGCACACTGGGTGACCAGCTCGTGCCGGGTGAAGAGGCTGCTGTTCTGCTGACAGGCATGATCGCCATAGTCCAGCTCAATGGCCGTCTGCTTGGAGGTGACACCAATCAGATAGTGACCCAGCTCGCCCAGAATGTAGCCAACGGTCAGAATGCCCAGCACATAGGAGCTATAGAAGCCGCTCAGTTTCTCCAGTATCGGTATCATCCTTGGGCTGTCTCACCTGTCGTGCATGGATATTAAGAAGATAAAAATGGAAATCAATTTTAGTTTGCTATGGATTTTGTGTTCGTCTTATTCCTTATCGCAAGCCTTATCTTGAAACCTATTTATAGATTGTTCAGCTCAGCTTTATCAGCCAAGAGTTAATTTATGCAAACTACAAATTCTTTAACTTTAAAGTTGAAACAGACAAATGGAAATCATCTATCCCTTATCCGAATCTCAAAACCTCCTACTAAGCTGGAAAACTCTCGTTAACTTCAGAACAAAATTCGCATACCAAGATGGTTTGGTTTTATTACAAAAAGTTTTAAATTTAAGACTACAATACAGTGCTCAATATAAGAATCGTTGTTATTTATTTAACGACGTTTTAAGCTTATTTTAAGTACAAAATGTCGTATTATGAGTGTTGCCAAAATCCTGTTAAGGTGGAAAACATTTATTTAAGAACAAAATTCAAAGGTCAAGAACGTTTATTTTATTTCTAAAATTCGTTTCATTCCAAAATTCTTAAATATAACACTCAAACACAAATGTTAGAAACTTTATAATAACATTAAGGAGATTTCTTTAGCTTATATAAAGTTTGAAAATTCTTGTTATAAGCAGGGCTGCAAACCCAAAAAGACGTTGGTTCGGTTCACGGTTTGAACCAATGTTACATCATTCGGTTCATGAACCTGGTTTTTCACGTTCACGAAATTAGATGTTGGGCCGTATTCGGATACGAAGTCAGAAACAAAATTCTTTAGCACAAAATTCTAAGAAATGAAACTCGTATTGCAAATACGTAGCGCCAGTGGTCGAAAAAAGAATGCACGCCTATGTACACATGTTTAGATGTATATATACATACATACATATATATGTTATGCGTAAACAGTGTCAGAGTGTATATGTTTATCAGAACTCTAAATTTTGTCGCACTTTGTTTCTAGACAGTGTGCGCGAAATAAAGTACACGAAATAAATCAAAAAATGCAAATATCAAAGCAGACAAAATGTTTCAATTTTGCAAATTTGATACCTTTGTCTATATGTATGTAACTATATGTACATATATATATACATATTTCTGTGCATGTTTGTATATTATTTATTCACGTTGTAAATAAATAATAAAAAAACTGATAACGTAGAAATTTAGCAATTAAATAAAAATGTATGAACCACATAATATTTAAAGAGAAGAAATTGCCTTTAGGTTGGGCTGTCTATTTTTCAAACAGGTGCCGTTCAAAATTTAAAAATAATGGAGGTTCCAAATACGAAGCAGTTCAAACTTGGTTTGCAGCCTCTGTTATAAGTAGTACCTAATAATTTCAGGTATATTTTTCTTAAGGTACGGTTGAGGATCGTTTATTCATTTTATTCGGTTTAAAGTTTTTGAAAATGATTTAGTTTATGATTTGCAGAATAGTAGATTATAGGGTTTGAACTGGTTCGCTTTAAACCCGGCGTTCTGCTAAAAAATATTGCTAAATTGCTCTACCGTGTTAGTGATTCTTGTCTCCCATATTTGCCCAGTTATCTGCTACTCTAGCGCCCTATTTGCCCAATTGCATATCAATGAGCTGATAAGAAAACCGTTCAAATACTCTGCCATATGTGTTGTACATTAAATATTCATCTCAGCTGCTGTTGAAGTAGATGAAAGACAAACATGTAAATTCATGAGGTTTGCAAATGAACTTCTAATAATTCAGATACTATCCCCACCCCAACCCGCGCTAGCCTTCCCCAAGAACACAACAATCAATTGGTAAACAAGTGGAAATAAATTAAACTGTCTGTCAACTGAAAGTTTCCAATTGTAATCAGCCAAGGGACAAGCTCGAAGCGCAATTATAATTAAAAGCATTGCGACTTTTGATAATAAGTGTGATAAATAATCTACAGATGGGGCTTATTAATGAACCTTGTCACCTGCCGCAATTGCACGCTGCTCTCGAAATAAATTGATCCGAAAAGTATCTGGAGCGACTCACGCGGCGATCGTGACTTGAATTTTTCATGGCACAGAACATTCGCCCATAATTCTTGAGTCAAGTGAAAGTGAAGGCGTTGGCGAGAACGTGACTCGGTGCCCCAAATTGAATACGCTGCAAAGGCATATTAGCTAAGCCAAAGCTTTTAAACTTGCGCGATGAGCTTTATTAAATAAAGCGACGGGGAGTATTAAATAAAGCTTGTAATTTTAGCTTTTATTGTCAAGTTTTTGTTTGGCGGCTGCGAGCTTTTTGAAGTCTTGACAAAAGCGGTAAGAGCTTTCCGGTAGCCAATTAAGCTTAAACAAAGTGTTGGTTAAACAGGTGCGGACTGTAAGATGTAGTGGTAAGTAAACCTTAAACTTGGAAACTTAAGAATTTCGAAATATTTTTCTAATCGAAAAATAAGTTTCTTAAATCAACTAACTAATAAACAGCTGTAACGTCAGCTGCGGATTCGAATAGATAATTTAATTTATTATACTATAATTTTGTTTAATCTAGCTACAAAATAAAATGCATTTTTAAATCAAAATGTTGGTGCTTGAGTTTAAATCATGACTCGGTTAAAGATTTAATTCGTAAACTTGGTATTCAATATTCACAGCACCTAGATTTTAATAAAATATCTTTTAATTAAGGTTTTATTTTGGCTGCTTTTTAGAAAACTGATTTGATTAGGTTCGCATTGTATGCAAAAAAAGAAGCAGAGTTCCGGGTTTGAACCAATAAGATTTTTTTAAATATATGGGTTCGAACCTGTCTCTAAAAATCAAATTTTGTTGATTGTATAGAGTATATGACTTTAGTCTAATTATACATTCTCCATCTATTTTTATCGGATTTGTGAAAGTCATTTGTTGCATTCTCGATGGTCGTAACTTCAAGGCATATATCGGGCGTAGTCGTAAAGCGACGTTTTTTTTTATGATTTATGAGTCGCATTATGCCCGAAACGGAAGTTTGTTAATCTCTAGACAAAAGCAAATTTAAAATAATCTAATAGTTGAACACATGTTAGTATTTCTGGTTGAATCGGTTTTGTGTGAATATTTTTGGATAGTTAAGCAGTTGTACAACATATTGGACTAAGAGATATCCTGTAGTCAGATAAGGTAAAGATTTTAGATATGTAAATAAAATTATTGTTTTCGAAAGCGAAATTTATTTTTTGGGCGCAAATTGCTAGAATTGGACTTAATTGAATTTAATTGGAACATAAAAGATATATTGGCGTAGCTTTTAGCTTAGATATTTATAAATTAACTTGATCCTATTATTCTTCCTTTTTATTTTCTTTATTTTTATATTATGCTGCTTAATTTTATTTTTTACTTTTAGGCCTTATTTATTATACCTCTTGATTTTTTTTCTAGGGTATAGTAAATTAAAGTTTTTTGCGCGCATATTTTTTTGAAGTTCAATGTCAAAACGAAGTCCATCAATAAAACAAACGCCCGTTCAATTGTTTGTCTACCAAGCTGTCTAAATCAATTTTTTGTTTTTGCCACAAATGCCATTAAGCCAACTACACACAGAAAAAGAGACAAAGAGAGAGACAACTAATTTTGCGTTTATCCCACAATGCCCAAAATCTCAGCTGTAGGCGAAGAGCGTTAAGAATTTTTTTGTATTTTTAAGTTTTTTTTTAGATTTTTTTTGCCGCTTTTTTCAGCTTTAATCAATCAAGTTTCTGGGTAATTTACTTGCCATGTTTTGTTTTTGTCTTTTTGGTTTTTATATTTTTGGCATCAGCCAACACCTTTCAGATACAAAAGTATCTTTTACATTTAGCTGCGGCTTTAGTTGGCAGTTGCCAAGGTCGTACAAAGGGTACAGAACCGAACCAAGGCGAATGCCATAGATACAAATGTATCTACATGATTATTGGCTACGGCCAGCCATTATGCTTTGTATCTATCGGATATGCGGCTAACAAAATGGAAAAAAGAAATAGCTCCAACAAAGCCGTCAAGAATGCGGATGCTGAAAACAAGAATTGAGCAGCTCAAGAAATGAGCGACAACTTGTCTGGCCTGTCCATTATCTAAGCCCTGTAAACTACAAAAAAAAAACACCACGTACAAAACTGCTTAAGTTCATAATTCAAGTGGCCTTTCCTGTGATATGTACGCCAACTAAACGATCCCAGATAAGCCAAGTAATTGGCACATATAAGCCCCGTTTAGGCCTTGACATTGACATTTTGTCGCTTCAATTTTATTTTCTATGCGTTTTTAACTATGGTTTAACTCAAATCGTTGGCACATAACTGGAAATCAAATACCTGTTCGGATAAACTCATGAATACGCAAAGCTCTTTGCCAGTTGGGCCAGCAAGTCACGTGGTTTGTGCCAAGAAGTGGATGTTACTTACGATGTGAATGTTAAATACACTTGGAAAAAACTAAGAACAATATTTAGCTAAGAAACATTTTTCTTATATTAAAAAGGTCTCTTATATAAAAGATTCTTTTAAATGAGTTAAATTCTATGGTGTTTTTAATACATTTTTCTTTTTTTGTGGTTCATCTTTAGAGACTCAACATCTATCTAAACTCTTTATCTGACGCAAGATAATTTATCCCTGGCTTAAAGTAAATAAATTTCATTTGGAAAGAAAGGCCTCAACAAATAAAATATATCGCTTATTTACTTAAAAGGTTTTAACCTCTGATTAGCGTATTAAGGTTTGACAAGGATTGTGAAAAGTATGCTAGTTTTTGTTCTTCTCTACATACACTTAAAATATTTCATGTTAAAGTTAACAGGCACTTTAACATCTATTAATAAGCACTTTACTATGTAGTTAAAATGCCTTACTTATAAGTGCTTTAAGCTTACTTTTACAGCTATCATGAGGTTGGGCAAGAGTATAGCAATTCAGCTGCTTGTCAATTAACATGATCTCTAACAGGCATATGACTTTTTGAAAGTAACAGTATATATTTTGGACAGACATTTATCCGTGTCTTTAAAGTGGATTGCAAATCTGACAACAAAGCTAAGCTACCCTGTATAACGAAAGGAACCGGCAAGCATGTGCGTACAACAAGCTGACAGCTGCGTATATTTCTAGTTTCCAATGTCAAGGTGCGGATCTCAGATCCAAGCGAACTAAATCGAAACCGGGCCGCAGACAAATATTGCGCATGCGTGACTCGCCGCGTCGCCAATTCGCCAGTTTGCCAATTTGCCGCATCGCCCACACTATGGGCAATTTCAGTACCTTTTGTGGCATTAATTAAGGCTAAGAAATATGTGAGATGAAGCAACGTTTTTGAGTCTAGTCGATTGGTTCATGTTCCTGGAATTGCTTAAGCATAATTTCTTGAAAAAGATAGATATTTGTCAGGCATGAGGCAGAGAATGAACTTAATATGTTCAAAATCCTATTTGTATTTGAATATTACTATTATATTATATTCAGCTTATAAGCAATTTAAATATTTTGCAAAGACTTTTTATCAAATTGGGATTGTCTGCTAAAAAAAAATGCATTTTTTACAGAAATTGCCCATAGTGCACTCGAAGTTCGCCCATTGTCAATAACTTGGCCGTCGCTTTCTTTGCCAAGGTCACCGAAACATAACGTGTGCGGTTATGCATGCGCCGGGCAGAGGAAAAGGCAGCACAGTTTGCTTTTGAAATGCATTCGGGCGTTAAATTTTAATGTTAATGTTAATTCCCAAACCGCTTGTTTTAATGTTCTTTTTTTTATTGCTAGCGAACAATTGAAATGGAATTGTTTTAAGTGCAGGCCAAGTGCTCTATTCGAATATTCGACTTGGAGTTTTGCATTTGCATTTAATTAGCACCCAGCGCAATTAATAATGCATTTTTATGATTTCTATTTGAGCTAATATTTTTTTTTTCGAGCTTTCAATTGCTTAATATATCAAAATTCCAAATTCTACGGGCCATAAACAAAATTTGAGCTATAATTTTTGTATTTTTATTTAACTCCATTGTAATTTTCGACTTCGACTTCGACTTTTGCATTTGCAATTATATAGCGCCCAGCGCAAGTAATAATGCACTTTATTGGTTTCTATTTGAGTTGTTATTTAACGTTGTTTTTTTTTTTGTTTGATCATGCAATTGTTCTCCATGTATACAAATTCAAAATTCTACTAAATGAATTGCGCTATAATTTTAATGTTTTTATTTAAGAACCGATGACAAATTCCAACTAATCGTTTATTTGTATCCATTTTAGCACTTACACGGGGCGAAAACAATCGCAAATACTTTGAGTCATCATGCCCATTCGAAATAGTTCACAAACAGGGTATTTATATATAATTTCTATCGAATTTAATAATAGTTTCAAACATAACATTTTGGCATTAAGTTTCTAGCATATCATTTGCAGATAAAGTTTATCAAAATTTATGAAAAGCTCTTTCCGTTTCCCTAAAGTGGAAAAAAATGATTAAAAAGCAAGTAATTCAAATACTACAGGATTGGGGTTTGGTTTGTACATAGATTTAAATGCTCTTATTACATAGTAATAATTTCATTAAGGTAGTTGAAATGTATGTGAAGACAGGGTTCAGGGTATTCCATAGTCAGGCGCTCCCGACTATGTTTATTACGGCTACTCGGAGTTGGGTACAGGGTAACTCAATCTCATTTCTTTACTTTTTCCTTTACACATAATCTGTTTAAATCCATAAACTGACTTTTAATAATAACTTATTTCTCTGAGCATACAGGGTAGCTTCTACTTGGGTACTCTCGCCTAGAGCACTTTCATTTGCTGCGATAATAATTTAAAGTAATAAGATTTCGTTCTCATGCAACATTTCCTAACTCTACTTGAAATTGTCAACTTCATAAGATAACCTTATTTTTTTTCGAGTGTATCAGCTGTCAAATCGTTTGAATATCTCCCGAGTGTCCGGTTGACATTCTCCACGACTGCCGCCCACGGCGATTGCTTGCCACACGCAATGCCACATGCAACCAGTAACAAATCGGAGCCAAGTCATGCGCACACATTGAGGCTGGCTACAATATATTTATATATAGTATGTGTATATACTTAAATATTCGTGACAAGATTGGACCAAGTACACGGACCCCGGACCACAGATTGAATCGGTTGACTCAGTCGAACGCTCCAGTGCATTCATATTCAAAACGGTTTTAGTGTCCAATCATGCTCAGGGGTATAGCCTAGCTAAAAAGCTAAGGCAAACTCATAAAGCATTCACTTATATGGCTCAAGTATGTAGTTAATAGGGGTCTACGTGTGCTGGATACCCATGGCTTATACGCGGTTTGGCTTTACTGTTGCGAATATTCTCGGCTTATGCACTTATCTTAACGAAAAAGCTTTAAAATAGTGCATATTTCTGAATTTCACCCCAGTTCCGCTTGTTGGCGTGGATTTGCCAAAATATGTAGACAAATCATTTCTATCATTTTCAAAATATAGAATAAAAAACAATATTAAAAGTGATTCTGGGGGGGTCAAATTTTTTGTCAAAAATCATGCCAAAATTAACAAAAATTTTGACATGTAAAGCTCTCGGATCCTTAGCTCCCATATTTCAAACTGCCATAACTCGGTCAAAACTGATCCGATTTTCATGCTTGATGACATTTTGTCAATGATTTGACGCTTAGATTAAATACGCAGCTAAAATACATGCATTAAAAATATTGGTAAAAAATCATGTCAAACTTGCCAAAAATTTCGGATTTTGAAATTTAAAAATAAATTAAATTTACCTACAATCGACTTGAAACTCATTCGCGTACGTCTATAGAATGAAATGATAAATTAACTAATCACTGATCCCGAACAATCCACGCTGACAGGTGAAAAATGAGCGTAAAACAAAGTTTTAGTAAAAAAATAAATGTTGTGCACGCGCAAAGCCGGTCAATGATTGCTCGAATATGTATCTATAATGCAATCTATATGTCTTCTGCATTTGGCTGAGTCACTGTGCCGTCTGTCCCTTGCGATTCCTTAAGTGCACGCCCCATCTAGACGATAATTGGGGCTTTTATTTCGCTGTTTTTTATTTTGCTTACCACATATCGAGTGCCAATCAAGCGGGAGCCGATTAGCTATGCTTATTAAGCTACATATTGCTAGATTAACAAACTTGGCTAAAAATGCGGTTTAACATTAATTGTGGACAGTCGAAAACGTTGCCCCCTCCCGCACACATCCGCCCCCCTTTTCGCTAAGTGCCTGGCAACTTCTCGTATTTGTAACCGCAGTCAAGGTTAACCGGCGGCTGCTTTAACCATTGTATTAAGTCTGGAGGGGAGGGGGAGGGAGGGGCAGGGGCAGTGCGGAGTTGCGAGTGGGGTAGGCGTGAAGGGGCGTGGCGTTGTTGCTGGCAATGCGACACCGTTGCATGCAAATAGAGAGGAGAAAAACAAAACAAGAATTGCAATTGTGAATTCACATTTTTTGGTTTTTATTTCGAACGCCAGATGGCGGTTTGTCTCGTCTTGATCAGCTGCGCATAAATCTTTATTAAATCAGAGTGCGACAGACCAAAACGATGAGCAGGTGTTGCCAGCTGCGCTTTTAATGCCCACACGACAAATTAACAGCCACTTAACTGGCGGTCAGCACACATTTTTTCAAGTCTTTTTCTAATTAGCTTTGCGTGCAGCAATTGCCTTGATCGGCTGTTGATCAGTTGCGATCGCTAACAGCCAGTTTGCAGATTTACATATGTAAATACAATCGAGGGGCGTTTCAAGTGCTAGAACCAGTAGCACTAACCGTAATATACATCTGGCCATCGGATCTCCAGCCCGATCGCGAGTTGATCGCGACTTTGTTGCCAGTTTGTATTGTGTGTGGTCAGTAACAGTTGGTGACATGCCCGGCATCTCATGAGCGGCTCTCTTGCGTAATGAAAACCGGAAAAAATTATAATATACGTTAGAACATTGCCGTCGCTGCCCAATACCCTGTTCACAGTAAGAAGTTAATAAGTAATTTGGTTTTTTTGTATTTTAGGAATAACTTTGGATTTGGAAAACGTGAAACAAACAGATCATATGTAATAAATCTACTTAATGGTACATTTTTTTTACAAAATTATAGCAATTGTTTTTTAATTAATTAAAATTTAATGCAAATATCTGATTTTATCCTACGTTGTAATTTTTTGCATAAAATAGTGCAATGAATATCATGGTATGCCGGAACATATTTCTCTACAAAATGGGGACAATAATGGACAAATATTTATTTTAATTGAATGACTACAGATATTCAGCTGATTTATTATAAAAAGTATTTTATTTTAATTTTTTTAAATTATTTTTAATTGATATTTAACTAATTTGGATTTAAAACTGTTAAACTAATTGTTTTTATAAGATTTGAACTTTTGCAAATCTCACATGTCACTAAACTAATATACCCATTTTTACCATGCGAACACTGTATAAATACTCAGAAGCTTAACAAAAAAAAAACCAAATGTGTCATGGCCGCTTGCATAAAGCCGTAAGTGCGTACCTGAAAAATAAATCGATCAGGCACTTGGAAAGCACAATTAGCCACTGGCATTAATCAGGCATAGCCATATTTACAATTTATATTAATTTCTGATGCGAGTTAATTTTCCTTCTGGAAGAATATGTTACGTAATTGTGAAGCGTTTGAAACAAACAAACAAATTATCAATATTTCGATTATTGCATCTATCTATTATAGTTATCAGTTCGTTGTTCAAACCCCTGTTTAGTGCATGAATCTGGAATTTAATAATTTTTTTATAGAAGCTGGACCTATTTCTGTAACAAAATTAATAATAAAAAAATTAGTAAATCAAGCAAAAAAAAAACATTTCGAATGCGGGCTCGAACCTCAGACTTAGTTTTTTGCAAGTATTTAAAGAAAAATGTCATTTACTCTATTTAAATAAATATCGATTTGCAAGATCGATATTTGTCAGCATCAATTTAAAAGAATTTAAGAGCTAAATTTATGGCATTTATATATAGTTTTTTTAAACTTGTATCTATTTATTTATTTGAATACACAAATTGAAATACCATAATGTTTTTAAATATTACCTAATGAATTGATCAACAATATCTTTCAGCTTTGCTGATGCAACTAGTATTAATCAGGTGTTAGTTATTATATCATATATTTTATGAGTTGGAACCGGTCTTAATATATGAGGTAGAACTAGTTGTATTCGATCACAGCTGCTTCTTGACATTATATGTTATATAAGACAGTCTTCGATCACAAAACCATAAGGTAATCAGAGAAAAAGGGAAAGATCAAACACAGAAAACACACAACTTGTTGTTTCCCAGATAAATCTCTGAGCGTTTTTTGTTATTTTAATTTTAGCAAACGCAAAGTTAGCTTTAATTTTAAGTTGCCATAAAAAATACAGGGGAAATTCAACGGTCGATGCCAACTATAAATGGAAATGTGTCAACAGGTGTGAACGCGATTGTGAAATCGTGAACCACGTGGCAACCCTAATATGCTAAATATGATGGCAATCCACAAAACAGACGGGTTTCAATTCAGCTACATTTTATTTAAAGGGCGTTTAATTGTTTAAGTGTTCGACATTTGCATAAATCTCTAGTTAAGAACTGAGTCAGAAAAACCAGCCACAGTAGGAAGCGAGGGGAAAACAAATGGAGAGTCTGGAAACTAACAACAATAGTAATGGGCACAAGCAAAAGCGCCAGTCATGCCACATCATCAGTGAATACAGATCGCATATTTGCTTAGTTATAATCACATCTCAAGTCGATCGAGTCGATCTTTGAATCCATATAACCCGAATTACGGGGTAATTACGACGTCTGCGCATGTTCGGCAAATGCAAATCAAGGCGGTCGACAAAGCAAGAAAAACACTGCAGAAAATAATGACCAGAGAAGAACCGTATTTGCAGCTTCACGAACTTTTAATGCCCTAACAAAAATGGTAATAAAATTAAAATAATATAAATCAAACAATTGTAATGTCTTTGAGTTCTGTATTGTATTCGATGGATTGTTCCTATGTCAACTATATGATATAGTGATCTGGTAAGACTAAAAGACTTATTTGCTCATTTATATTTTATATATATTTTAAAATGCTTATCGAGAACATATATATATATATTTCATTGGAAATGAAAATTATTTTCTATTATTATTTTCTATTATTATTTTCGTTGCTATATATAGTGACATATATATAAGACATTATACCATATAAAGTGCATGTGATGCGATCATTATGCTCACCTAATATTGCTCAAGATTTTGTACATCTAAAGACCTAAACTCATAAATAGTAATGATAATAAATATAGAACAACAAATTGTTAGGCACGTTCTTATCGCTGAGTTATATACGTATGCACGTGTATGCATATGTCTATATATGGTAAGTAAGTGCTTTCGATTGCCTGTTTAGTACACCTGATGGTATTTAGCGCAACTCGCTTCAAGGGCCGAAATAGCTCAGTTGGGAGAGCGTTAGACTGAAGATCTAAATGTCCCCGGTTCAATCCCGGGTTTCGGCAAACTTTTTTATGTTTTTTTCTTAACCGCAATTTTGGCTTAACTATAAAATCGTAAATGAGGCATGAAACATTTCAAATTTCGCTGATATTGGAAAAAATGGAAATAAATTCTTGACTAAAGTAAAATACTTATTACAAGAACTTTTGTAATTAAAATAATACATTTATATTCCAGTATAGCATTCACTAGATTTAGTTCTGCATTTGGTTGTTATATTTACGAATTTACGAGTTATGAAATTCATGAATATTGTTATCAAGTCACTTGGCAGTTGGTTTAGGTATAAAATTCTTGGAATTACTTATTTGTAGTTTAATGTTGATCTAATTACTTTCGAAAGAAATCAAGCAAGAGTTTCATAAGCTTAGCTTAGCTGAGAGCCCAGTTCGAATGGGCTATAAAATTTATCGATACGCAATTTGTTCAAAATCTAGAGTACCCAAAAGCAAGTGTAACAGTGAAAAACAATACTCATAACAAAAACGTCGAGCGACTTAAATGTGCAAAAGAATTAAAAAAAAAACATTAATTATACTTAATTATCGTATAATTGCTTAGAGATTAGAATGCCTAGACCCTATGGAACAGCTGTGCCAGTAGCTGTTGCTAATGCGAACGGGTCAATAAATTATCGATAAGTGCGATAGATAATGATTAAGTGTCAGTATATGCATATCTAGACAAAACGAGCTTCGTACGGCACTAATTGCTTAAAGCTATCATAATTAGAAGCCGAACAACTGCCAGTGCAAAAACTTTTCAGCGGCACTGTTGCTCATAATTATGACACCTGTGCGCCGGCTGGGAGAATGCACTGACAATTAGGCATCTAATGATATAATGGGCCGCCTTGTTGCCAACTACTGGGAAAGTAAGAGGCTGAGCTTCATTTTCCTTTTTATTTGCCAATTACAAATGAATTTAATTGTATGTCACTTGCTATCGAATAAAATGCTAGAATCGAGTATTCAGGCATGCCGTTGCTGTCACTTTTAGTTAACGTCACGTTAAATACTCTGTCAAGTCAATTAGTTGGCTTAACATAATCCAGAAAATTAATGAAATGTCATTGATCAAAGTAAACGCCTTTCTGATATATGTAATTGATTCTATTCCAGCTTTAGATTCTTTAGATATATTTTATTGATGATATCACAATAATCCACATCACATTTAATGATCTTTCTAAATTCCATTGAATGCCCTTTTAAATATCGCTATTGATCGGTTGTACTTTCAATTTTACAAATTATTCAGTTTCATTTTAAGTTATAGTATATAGCTATAGTTTGTCATTCAATTTAATTCAATTGAATATCAAAACTTCTGGTTAGTTTTGCATGAGATATTTTCTATTTTTGCTATAAGCATTCGTCTTTAAAAATATCAATATCAATTTGTGTTCCATATATTCCATTTGCTTGAAATTTATTTGAATTTAATTCAATTCAGTTTCATTTGACCTAGTAATAATAAAGAAATATTCCAATCCGAATCAATTGATTTCTTGCGATTTATTTAGAAGATCGACTATCGATAGATTATTACTGCATCATTCCCATTGATATATTCAATTTCATTCGATATACGAGATATCTGCTAAGCAAAATCGAGTTTCGATTTATTTAACATTCTCTTAAAATTCATTTTCGTAAAATATGTCAATCGATTAATGCGCGCTCAACAATTCCGTCTGAATACGATATCGATTAATTCAATGCAGAATAAAAAATATCGCTTATTTAATTTGCTTTTCAAATGAAGTCCGAACAACTTTACTTTCCCCTGATACGAATTAAGTTATTTCACAGAGTATTCAATAATATTCCATATTCAACAACCGGCGCCGTCTCCTATAGAAATTAGCGTTAACGTATAAATTATGAATCGAATGTTAATCAAATGCAGTCGCATACTTATGCAATGGCATTACAATCTCCACGTGTCGATGGATTCGTGACAGGCACTGTACGAGTATCTTTAAGTTAGACAACTTTGTTGTCGCCCACCTGCAGAGCTTTTTTTATTCTACGTGATGCGCGTGTGGGAGAGAGAGCATTTAAATACTTGCTTATTTTTTGTTTTCTAGTCTTAAATAAATGTTGCCAAACTTTTCGACAAATCACGCTTCATTAATGAATCGTTATCTTTGTGTAGTGTTCTTCAACTTCTTGTCTTTTTCTCAGCTTCCTCCGATAAGACTCATGTCATATTACTGGAAATTTGTCAACTATTGATTTTGGGGGGTTGTAGTGCCCATTCCGTTCTGATAGCTTTCACGATCTTTATCGATTGTGAGATTTTTTATGTTTTCGTTTTGTTTCTTTTCAAGTTTGTAATTTGTTTACAAAATTGTTGTGGACTTTGACAACGCTTTGGCAAATATTGAACAGCAAATACAACAAATTAAGTTAAGTAAGTTCGCTGAGTGCTTTTGCGATTGCAGACGTAATATTGATCATTTGAAACTGATCTTCAGAAAGTCACTCGGCTGTTGATTTTGATTTAATGCTTGATTTGATGGGTCTCAAATTCCAGTTAACCTCTATCCAATTAAAGATTTCCTTTAAGTATTTTTCACTTTTATTTTAATATTATAATTTTTAATACATTATTTTTCAAACATAGAAAGAGCCATATTTCTTTTAAAGTTTTTTGCACTAAGATTTTCGGATTAAAGTTCTGAAAATTAATCAACTTTTAGATTCGGAATATTCCAATGGTTATTATTTTTCACATTTCATGTATTTCAATTGCTGTTCACTTTGAATTTTGAACTCTATAATGTATTTTTTAATTATGCACATAAATCCATTAAATCTATACTCGTTCATCCTAATACCACTGATCTCCAACTTTTTTATAAGTGGAATTTTCCTTTTAAATTACATTTAAATCAAGAATGTTGCAAATTTGTTATTATTACAAAATATCTGTAAGATTTAACTATTGAAAAAGTTATAAAAAAAGTTTAAAAAAATGGTATTCTCCAAGGATTTTTAAAAATTTCCTTGCCACACTTCCTAACCTTCTTTAATCGAGCTTATATAACTGTTGTTTTTAAATTTTTCAGAAATTTTAGATTGTTAGAATAAAATGTAAGGAATCTGTGTTACTTATTCATAAGTATTACTCATTTTTAACCTTTTCCTTGTATTTCATTATTTAATACAATTTTTTTATCGTTAGCAATTTTTGAAATCTATTTCAAATCGTAAAAAATCATTGGTATTGAAAAATATTTTCTTATGAAAAAATAAATTAATTAATGAAAAAATATATAAATCACTTTCTGCACTTTGCCTAGACGAACTCCCTTGATCTCTAGTTAACCCTTCCTTCCCGTCTACGCCCCGTTAAACACATCTTGAAATATCGTAAGTGATCTTCAATAAGCTATAACGGTTCACGAGCTGAGCTTTTGTGTGTCTAACCCACATTCGCGTTTATTTGTGCTTGTAATAATCTTAGTTATGCTTTAACTGCGATCTTTGATCTTCTTCAATATAGTTTTAGTTTATATAAATAATATCTTACGTTTTGTATCGCTGGAACACAGAAACTTGACAATGTTGTTGTTGTTGGCACTGACACAGAAAACCGCAATATATTATACGTATAATTTGGATATTTTACTCAATGAATTGAATAATTGATATTAAATTGAACACGAACGAACACGCACGTCGTGCAATAAAAATTAATGAAGAACAACTCGTTGTGTTTTTTATTGAGATATTTATAAAGTTTTTTTACCAAGCGCTTTTCAATTGCGCCGATAACGTCGCGATCTTCAAACAACAAGAACAAGAACGCGAAAAAAATAAAGTGTTCTTCTGTTGTTGTTGTTGTATTGTTTTTCTTGTACTTGTAAAGAAAACACAACACGCCAGAAGTAAACGGAAATTATTCAAAGAACGTCCGTGGACGTTGAGTCCGTTGCTTTGTTGCTTGTTAAATTGGTGTCGCTGCCTGCTCTTGGCCACGTCCAATTGGCTGCGTTTTGCAAACAGAACTAAAACGCTGCTTCGTTCGGCGTCGGTTTTTAAAAAGGAAAATTGCGCCCAAGCCCAAGCGTCGACGTTGACTTTGACGTTAACGTTGACGTTGACGCTGACTCTGGCGTCGCGTCGTTAACAATACAATATAGAAAAAAAACAACAACAACAACAAATAAAAATTTGCAAGCCGAAGCCGAAAGCATCAAACGAAACGAACGCGCAGCGAAGAGTGCGCGGCGAAGAGAGCAAGCTGGAGATGGAGAGCGCGCGCGCGCGCACGCCTCTCTTTGTTTGCGCCTGTTGTTGTTCTTGTTACTGCTACTGCTTGAGCTTTCTTGTTGGCAACCCACATTAATTACAAGACAGGCAGCGAGAAAAATACCAAAAATAGTTTTTAACAAAGGATTCGCCGTGCCTCCAAAAAAAAACGAACAGTCTGAAGCTGTCGGCGATTTCGAGTGGTGACAAATCGGCAGGTGGGCGAAATTCCATAAAACCGAACCCAAAAAATCCTCGCTCGTGTTAGGATCAATAACAAATTATAATGCTTAAAACCGAACAGATCGGCGTGAGCAGATTAAATCAAACAACACCCAAAATGCTTGTACAAATCGTAACAATAATTTTCTCCTAAATGATTATATATTCAAATTAAGTTCAATTTGTTAAATATTTTTTGTTGTTGCTTTATTTATTATTTTTTATTTATTTTTTGGTGACTCCGTTTTGTTAGCTTTTTATCATTTCGCAAAACGCACGCTTTAGTAAACAAATTGCAATTTAAATACAACAACAATAAGCTATAGAGAAAGACTTAAAGAGGGTGCAGGGACGGATAGGGGCGGAGGTTTGGGGGATCGGGCGTGCTGAGTAAAGAGAGCGCAAGAAAACCAGTTCAGATTTCAAGATTGTGTAAAAACCACGCAACATTGTCGTCACCTGCTCGTAGTTCCCCCACAGCAGCAATTAGCTTATGATCAACAACTCTAGCTGAATCATCATCATTATGAACATCATCTTCATTATCAACTTGACGAGATATTTTTTGTAGGTTTCCGTGTAGTTGAATATCTCGTGATGCCCCTCCTGCGGCATCAAATGTATGTATATAGCTGCGCTCACAGTTAGTTCTTTGCTCGACTTTCGCAGAAATCGTTAAAAATAACAAGCGGCAAAAAAATAACCAAAAACTGTGTATACTTTGTATACCCTGCTAACATCATATGCGCACGTGACGATCGTTTGTCTTAGCTCAAGCCGCAGAAAAATTAAGAAAAACTAAAATATTTTTGTATGAGTTGATTTCTGTAGAGTATTCCAGTTGCATTATTATTGGTGTTAAAAGTACTGGCTATTAAAAGTTTGGTTCTTAGGTATAGGCCAGTAAAGAGAATTAAAATCAAATATAAAATGCCAGTGCAGAACTAAATATAGTAAACATGGTACTTCCATATTCATTTATAATTGCAACTATGAAAGTTTCGTAATAAATATTTTACTTCAGTCAAGAATTTAGTTCCTATATTACCCATATCAACATTCGAATATGAACACAAGAATGTCTCATGTTTTATTTATGAGTATTCAAACAGGAAATGTTCTTAAATGTTTGCAATTTATATAGTTAAGCTAAAGTTCAGGTAAAAATATAAATTAAAAATAAAATAAAAAATATGTAGGCTTGCCGAAACCCGGGATTGAACCGGGGACATTTAGATCTTCAGTCTAACGCTCTCCCAACTGAGCTATTTCGGCCACTGTTAACAAATAGGTAATCGAAAGTTATCAGATACTAGGGGTGTTTATACATATGTACATACGTACATATAGAAGTCTGCATAGAAATGTACTTTGGTGATAAGAGAAAACGTACGTAAAACAATTGACTGTCGATGTACATAAGTATTTTGTATATTAGGACAAAGTATATTATGAAAACATAAACCAATTTCAATTCATTGCTTATTTGTTACGGTTTACTTATTTTTAGTTTATCAACTAAGTTATTTCCAAGTACTACTTTTATTATTTAGGAATTTAGACAAGAGTAATAGGAGGAACATTTTTCAAAACCGACCCGAAATTAAATGGTTATATATCAATGTAACTATTTTATATACTATATACTCTTTTAATATACTATAAAAAAATAAATGAATGATATACATATCAGAAAATGTTGTTGAAGAATATTCAAGGTTTAAAAATTGTTCAGTTTTTTAAAGCATTTTAAAGAAATATTTTTTCCTCGGTATCTGAAAAATATAAAATAATAAAAATAAATTTTATTAAAATGTGCTTTCCCTTTCTATCTAGAAATTTCAATCTTTTTATTTTTATTCCTTTATTAATGACCGTTAATATTTTTTTTAAATTACCATTTGTGGTAAAAAAATAATAAGAGGCATTTCATAGCTAAGATACTAGATGACATAGAGTCGCGTAGACCCTTTTGGCCGTCTTAAATAAATGGTAATGCCCACAATGAGGGTACATATCAAATCCAGTTTCGGTTCACGTCTCTCCTTCATTGTAGAGTTCTCTTGTGTTTATTTTGTTCTTTTTCTTTCCGCTTTGTTTTTGGGGGGACTTTTAAACAGGCGCTGCTGCAGTTGCCAAGTTGCAGTGACTAGGGCCAGGGGTCTTAGCACGAGGGGGTGGGAGGGGGTTTTTAGGAGGAGTGTTGTGCGTGTTTTAAATTGCTGCACCGATATCGTATCCCTGCCCAAAAAACACTGACTCACACAAAACTCCGAACACAGAAGACAAAACTGGTTTCCAATGGGCGAATGGAAGCTTTTTTGCATTTTTTTTAATATAATTTAATTTTTTTTATGCAGGTGTTGGCTTTTGGAAATTTTTATGTATTTTTCTTGTAAAGCATTATTGCTAATTTTTTCTTTCATTTTTAGTTGCGCTACGTGACGTCAACAATGAACGGGTTTTGGTCTAGGGAGGTCTAGAGGGAGCGGGGGAGGGGGTGTAGCTTGGCGGCGTCGCTGTGGGTGGTTTTGGGTGGCGTCGCTAGTTGTAAGTTTTTGCTTGAGCGATTTTCAAGGCGATACTCGGACTTGTTTTTACCGTGAGATACCTTGATTCGTATACCCTAACAATGCTTATTATGCGCTTTTAGGGGTATTTTGGATAACATATTTCAGTTGACAATAACAAAAGTAATAATAATAAAAATAAAAATAATGATAATAATAATAAGAATAATACTACTAATAATCATTTATTATTCGACCTGCACCCAACTATAAGCTGAATATATATTCATACATATTCGTTCTATAATAACATTTATGTTTATTATCTGTTTTTTTTATGGCTTTAGCTCTTATAAGCCCGAGATATACTTAAAAAATAAATAAATTATAAATAATAAATATACTTTATGGGATCGGAGATACTTTTTTTCTGCCTCTTGCATACCCAATATACCCTTGTTTGCCTGTTTTCAATTGGTTTAAAAAAACGCGATAATATCAGGTATACATGTGTATGTTTTAAAGGGTATTAAATCTTCGTTGCATGTTATTTTTTATCGCTGTGGGGCACGTGCCGAGTACAGCGTTCCAGTTCCCCGACATTTGACCTCTCTATTGGGCTCATCATCTAAATCGAACTCTTGCGTCTCTCTCTAGCCCTTTCTCTCTCGCTCTCTCTTAGGACAGTGCTCGTTTGGGGATTCATAATTTAACCCGCATTAAGTCAACTTCAATTATGAACGCATTTGCTCGTTTTAAACACCTGCAGTTGAATCATGAATATGAATATATATTTATATACGATGTATATATACATAATTTTATACATATACATTGATTGGGCCGATATGCAGAAAAAGGCCAAAAATATCTGACAACACTTTTTTTTATTTACATTTTACGAGTTCAGATCGTTTCTAAATACATTTCCTTGCCAAGGAGCTCCTCCAACCGGTTTTCACCAGCCCCTCCGAGGAGCTGTCACCAATTTTAAGAATTTCTCTCGCTACATTTACAAAGGTCCCCTACTCCTTTCCCGCCCTCAGTTGGCTGTCTTCCCGCTAAATCGTTGGTCAATTAGCAGGAGGAATTTAACACGGGCATAACCCCGAACAGAACAGGGCGACACGCTAATAAATATGAGTAAACCGCATTAAAATATTATTCAAAATTGGGCTCAGTTTATGGCAGCTCCTCTCCCCAGTTCATCAAACGAACGTATTTTTTTTAATATTTTTGATTACTTTTTTATTGTGCCCTACGTCATTGAACTACGCTGCGCGCGCACTCATCATTTATTCACACCAAAGCCGTTCGAATGTACTCAAAAGTGAATCATAAACAGCTCCTCGCGTTTGGCGCGCTGCGAACACGGCGCCGAAATAGCTCAGTTGGGAGAGCGTTAGACTGAAGATCTAAAGGTCCCCGGTTCAATCCCGGGTTTCGGCATCCAATATTATTTTATATTCCTTTTAACCAATTTTCATTTGACTTTTTCGAATGTTTTTATATTTTGTTTATATACATATATTTTTTTTCAATTTTAATTTTAACTTTTTAAAAATTTTATGTATTCTGTTTATGTATATATTTAATATAAAAATCTTTTGTGTTATTTAATTTTAATGACTAATATTATTTTTTTTGCATTTTTAATTTATTTATAAAATCCATATTTATATATGTTCTTTTTTGTACTTTACTTTAAATAGCATTGTTAATTTTCAGTTTGTTTCTTTCTATGCATTTAAATGCGATTCGTTTTATTATTTCAATTTTATATTTAACAAATGTTATACTTTTTGTGTATTTATTTTTATGAATGTATGTATATGTATATACATTTTTTTTATATTATATTATTTTTATTGGATTTCTTCTTCTATTTTTGCATTTTTAATACAAAGTTGTATTGCGCCCGCCAGCTATTGTTTTATATATTTATTTATTTATGTTAGTTGTTATTTTATATAATTATTGTTGTAAACTCCATATATTTTAATTTATTTTGGTAATTTCTTAATGATATATTTAATGATTGTTTTCGTTTTAGTTTGATAAACATTGTGTATTTGTTATTTGAATATTAATTATGTTTAAGATTTAAATTTTGTTTTTATTTTTTGTTATATATGTATTTCTATCTAAGAATAATTTAGAAAAATTATTTTTTACGCACAGGTTATAAATTTTTGATAGACCTACAACACTGAAAAATCGAATGAGAATGAATCCAAAAACGTTGCTTGTTCTTTAACACTATTAAGAGTGAAAGCTTTGCGCTGAAATTCTAGAGCTTTTCCAGCATTTTCGGCAACTGTCATTTGACATTATTTGCTGTAAACAAATTGCTGAGCTAAATAAATTAAAAAGACACTTGTGTTTGTAATTAAATTTTTGCTTTTTTTATTTTTATTTAATTTAAAAAAAAACATTGCTTTTTTTGTCACAAAGAACGTCGTCTCGACTCACAATGTTTACAAATGTAAATTTTTTTTGTTTGCTTTTGCTTTTGTTTAGGCGCATTCCTAAGGCTACAAGTTGTTGCATGCGCTCGTGGCATGCGTCATGTGGCATGGGTTTCTATAATTTTTGTATTGCTTATCGATCTTTAGAGGATGCTCTAGACAACTACGGCGACTTTAAAACTACGAAGACATGTGGGAAAAAAAGAATGTATAACTAGAAGATATGCTTAACATAGCAGCAGCTGACTTAACAGAGCGCTGTTAAATTAAGCTAGCGAGCGAGCGAGATGGCTAGCTATGCACACAGCTCGAACTTAATGCAAAAGAGAGAGCGGGTTGCATTTGTCAATGTAAAACTATAAAAATGTATTTGCGTTGTGTGTATGTACATAAACTAAGTGTTAAATGTAAATGTAATTGTAAGTGTAATTAAATATTTTAAATTGTTAAAATTGCTGCTGAGTATTGGCTTACAAATTAATTGTACATGTTTAAAAAAATGATGTAATATTACCAAAATAGAGACACAGTTAAATGCTTAAGCAAGGTGTAGGAAAAAAAGTATATATATATTATATATATATGTAAAATGTATATGTTGAATCGAGTTGTTGGACTTATAGCTATATATATATTTGTTTATATACAAAGTTTTGCGCAAGACACAAAATTAACACAATTGGTTGCGTCTGTTTTTAAATTTGTTTGTTTTTCGTTTTTTTTTTCAGTTTTTCATTTTTGTCACTTACAGTAAATACTCGCTACAATATGCATGTAAATCAACAGGATATTAACAGCCAGTTAACATGGCTAACATAATGTTACGTATGTAATTTGTTTTTTTTTTTAATATAATGGCGGCCTTTTAATTTGTTTTCACCTCTGCTGGCGCCTGATTGTTGTTGTTGCTGCCAAATTTGGCAATTGCTGGCTTTAAGACTATAAACTTGGGATTGGCAACAAGAGCTGATGCTGCCGCTGTTATTGTTGCATTTGCATTTGATTTTTTGGCTGGCGTTATGGTCACCGTACTGGGCGCGAAGGCATTCATGGCAGCCGTCTGATTGCTGGCCGCCAGCGAGGATGCCGGCAGAATGGTCGTCACCCCGTTCTCATGCTGTATTGTGTTGGCATTATTGAATATTGCACGCATTTTATTGCCACTATTTTGAGATCCTGTTGTTGTTGTTGTTGCTGCTGCTGCAGATGTTCCTGCTGCTCCTGCTGCCGCTAGCACGTTGATTTTGAGCGCCTGCGCTGGCGTCTGCTGGCGCTGCACGAAGCGTGCGGTAAACTCGTTGCCGGTTAGCACCAGATTCGGCACCTGGCCGGTGATCGGCAGGCCGCTGGCCAATATTAAACGCTGCATGCCGCGTGGCTTCTTCTCCATCTGCAGTTCATCCTGCTGCAAGAGAAACGGAAGAAATTCAACAATTAATAAAAGCAATTCTGACATTTCAATTTTAAATCTTTCATTACAGTTTGAGTGTCATTGTAAACAAAAGCAGCCACAGTGTCAAAGCTATGCATTAGAACGGGATGGCAATAGCAGCGCTTAGGCATGCATCTTTGGCGAAAAGAGGACGCAGCTATTGTAAATAATATGCATATGCAGTGTTGGCAGCTGGTTAGCCAATTAACAGCTAAATTTAGCTTTGCATTTAGCTTAAGCTGACATTTGAATATGTGATATAGCTGCAATATATCACGGTTCGCTTCACGGTACGAAACAATGTCTGGCCCAAAAATTTTTTAGATGCAGGTGTTTTCAAAACTTGAAATTTTTTAAAAATATATATTTTTAAATTTGGTTTTCTACTGTTCTTGTCTATTTTTAATTAGGCGCTGAAATATCTTCTAGCGAATTCTTACATGTCTGCACTGCCGAGCCTGAATTTTCTAAGTATTTACATATGTTTACTATATAAATTTTTAAATGTAGCAACAAGCAAATAATAGCAGTCGCCAAGGATATCTGCCTTAAACGTAAACGATAATAGAGTATAATCTCTGTTATTTAAAATAGTTACAGAGTTTAATCGCAATTTTGAAAAAATGCGCACTAACAGAAATAATTTCTTTTTTGCAACACAATCTTTAGATGTTCTTTAAAAATGAGTGCTTATCAAATATTTTGTTAGCTATTTGACTAAAGGGAAAAGCTAAAGTTCGAGATGCTATATCCTTAGCAATATAAAGAATATCCTCATATTAGATACGATGCGGGGCTTATTCGAGCTATCCAGAAAAGATGTGTCATCAAAATATGTAGTTAAAAGCGAGTGTTCACTGTCTGGATCAGGCCCCTGTGCATAAACTGTACAATGTGGGGCTCATTCTGCTACTGTTGAAGGTACCGTTAACAGCAACTTTAAAAGTTCTCTGAGGACTCTTTTCAGCCACCGTTGAAATTTATCCGCAGAAGAGACCCTCTGGCAACTCTGCTGAATGTCAACGAAGAGCGCTCGTAATATTTTCAGCTTCAAAGAATTGTGTATGCAAATATTGCTTGCATTAGAACGAGACGACAATAGTAGCAATTGCGAAATTCTGCTTCCAAGCGAAATGTAAACAAAGGAAGGCAACAATTGAATCAACTGTTTTTTTTTGTGAAGGATGTTTTTTTTTGCACTTACCGTTGGCGGACTAACGGATTTGCGCTCCAGTACATGCTCATCAAAGCCCGAGTCCGAAGAATTGTCATTGAATTTGGTGGCCACCGAGGAGGAAGTGGAGCAATTGGAGGAAGAAGATAGCGATGAGGGCGAAGCGGCGCCCATTGCGGTTGTTAAAATGTTGGGATGCAAGGTCGATGACGTCACAGCTGTTGTTGTGCTTGTTGTTGGCTTGAGTACGAGCGATAAGCTGCTGCTGGAATGTTGTTGTTGCTGTTGTTGTACAGTATTTGTTGCTGCTGCTGCTGGCGTTGGGGCCTCAGTCTTATTCAATGGAATTGGACTTATTCTAGGTATTTCGCCCTGTGGAAACGATTCCGACTGTCGCTTAAAGTACAAATGATGTTTCTTCAACGCCGGCGTGCTGATGCTCTGAGTGGTCGGCTTTGGCCCCAGCTCCGTCTGCAGTTCCCGCTGCTGGCGGCGTCTGCTGCGATGCTTCTCGCAAGGCTTGTACAGCTCGGCATCGATGATGTAGCACGCGCTGCCCAGGCCGAGGCTTTGGAACACCGTGCCGCAGCAGACGTCCAGGCGCAGCAGATCGTGCTCCTCGAAGAACGGCACATTGTCGACGGCGCGACGATGTTTCATTGGCTCCAGCATTCGACGTCGCTTGCTGCCCGTTAGTCGCAAACGTTGTCCAACACTCTTCTTGCCAGCCGTCACCGTTGCCAGCTGCGCTGCCGCCGCGGTGCGCTTCCGCGTCTGATACGGTGTCGCCGCAGCAGTGACGCATGCGCTCATCTGTTGTTGTTGTTGCTGCTGCTGCTGTTGTTGTTGTTGTTGTTGTTGCTGATGCTCCTGTTCGTCGTAGCTTTCATTGGAATCGCTGGGCAGCTCCTCCGAATGAGGTGAGGAGCTTTGCTGCTGTTGCTGCTGACTGACGGCAGATGGCGCTGTTACCGCTGTTATTTTCCCTTTGCGATTCTTTTTAAAGATTTTCGCAAACTTCTCGGGTATAAAAGAATTGCCGCCGCCCGCCTTTGCCTCGCATTCGCTTTCGCGATTCTTCTTCTGCTTGGCCAGAGATTTGGTGCCGGGCCCGGCGCGTGCATCGACCACCTGTTAAAATTAATTGATTAAAGATTGCTCTCACTCTCTCTCTCCTGGTATACTTACATGTCCCCAGTGACGTTTGCTGCCCGCGGGCAGGCGTTTGTAGCGCTTGACGAGCAGAACGCAGGCATTGCAGATTTCGCCGTTGCGCGGCTCGTGGAGATTGAAGCACTGCATCGACTCCTTTTCATATTTGCGCGACGCCGTGAAACGGGAGCTGCTCGATTTGGCGCGGCAAATGCAGCAGCCATCTGCCGAGCGGTAGACGCGTGGCTTATGAAAGTTGAACATGTTGTTGTTGTTATGCTTTAGAGTTTAACTTAACGGTTTTTGCGTTCTTTGCGAACTTAAAATTGTTTGTTGCTGTTTGTAACAAAAGTGCTTTGGGCTTAAATTAGAATTGTTTGTGTGCTTTCGAGCTTTTTGAGCGTTGCATTCAGATGAGCGTGAGTTTGTTGTTGTTATTGTTCACTGGTGTTGGTTTTTTTGGTTTTTTCAATTTGATTTATTGCTATTTGTGCACAGTCCTTATTGTTATTATACTGAGCTCGGGCATCATCCATCGTCTTCGTTGCGATGTTTTGCGCTGCATTTGTGTTGTTTGCTTGCTGCAAATTAAACGAAAGGGAGAAATGTTTTCAAATTAGAAACGGTCAAAAATAATGCAAACATCTCTTGGCAGTGTTGTTAAGCGTGGTGTCTATTGTGAGTGGCAACGCTGAGGCCTGCCTCTACTCGATACTTTTGTCATATTCAAATTAAATGCATAAACACAAGTGTTTACATATTAAAGCATTCACTAATCAAGTTATAAATATTTTTCTTAAGATATAATATATGTAGATAAACATGAAAAACACATTGCCCTTTCATTTTTATTTCATACTAATGAAAATAACAAAACTCGGAACAGCTGGCAACAATGCAGCCGGCGTCGGCGTTGTTGTCGTACTTGTGTTTTCCCCTTTCTCGCAAGAAACAAATAAAAATAATAAAAAAAAGAAATACGACTTTTGTCTCTTATCGACATTTAGCAAGTATGTATATGTAGTAATGCTAATTAAGTGCTAAATTTTGTACACGAAAGCAGCTGACTGACTACACACACACATATATATATAATATATATATATATATATATATATGTATTCTGCCAAGCAGTTCGTTGTGTTTGTGTGCATGTGTGTGTTTGCACTGCGCTGCACTTTGGGGACGCGTAAACAAAGCGTCGCGTCCCGTAAAAAGAAATACGCACATCGATGCGAAAAACACACACACATTGCATTGGCGCGCGCGCTCGTTGCACTCTCGCGTTGAGACAGCAACAACAAGAACAACAACAGCAATGGACGTCAAATCACCCCAGCGCTGTGTGGTGCTCGGTGACGTGACTTTTAAGCAGCGCTGCTCGCCTTGCTCCCAGGTGCGCATTGTCGCCGCTCGCGGCGCTTTCGTGTATATGTATACATACAGATGTGTACATTTAAATGCTTTTTGTTTTATTTTTGGGCACACTGATTTTCGAACATTCGCGTTCAAGTTGAAAGTGCGTATGGCGACAAACATACAATTACAAAACATGTATATACACACACTCAAATGCGTGTGTATGTATGCACCGGCGCGTGTAGCACACACACATGCATACATTCTATTTACATGCATGTATTTGTGTTTGTGTGATCGCCTTTTTCTGCGTTTGTTGTTGCTCGATTTCGTGTTGGTAAACGTTGCGAAGGTAAACGTTTAAAAATTAGCTCAATTGGCGTGTGGAGGAGTGGAGCCTGCGACAATAAAACGAAAGAGAGAGCGAGAGTGTCGAGCCAGGCTTGACCGCCTTCTCTTCTAGTTACTGTGCATGTTTGTGTGTATCGGTGTTAGTTTGGTGAAAATGCGCCTACTGCTTAAACAGGTTTACAATTTTTTCTTATAGTTTTCGTTTAGTGCCGGACGCCGACTAAATTATTGTTGTTGCTGTTGCAGCTGCCCACGCCACGCGCGCACAACACAAACACACACACACACACATGTTTGTGTGAAAAATCATGTTTTGATCTTGGCAATTTTCTATTTAGTCGCGTTTTGAGCCTTATTTGGTTACAAAATTGAAATTTTTAGCATTACCTGCACACCGAAACAACTCGAATTTTGTAATTCACTTGATTTTTGCTTTGGAAATTTATTTCATATGGCACTGAAATGTTATTTGCATTTTATTATACTTCTATATTATATGCAAAGTGCGAATTGAATTTACACAACGTTGGTAGAGCTCAAAAACTAAACGCGTCTGCACGCAAGAAACACAAAGGCAAACTGACAAATATGAGAAAAGAAATAAAAATAAAATAAAATAAAAACCGCTGCGCTGCGTTGATGTTGCTGCTGTCGGCGTCGGCGTCGACGCTGACGCCGACGATGCTTTTCAGCCGTCACTTTTTCGTACACATGTGAACGTGTATGTGCGTGTTTGCGTATCTGTGTACGTGCGTGTGCGAGTGCAGCGCAAAATGTACGAAACCGAAACAGCGCCGAGAATATGTAGCACAAAGCAAATGCAGTGATAACACAACAGTAACCGTGTGAAGCGGCAGCGACAGCAGCAGCTGAGCGCAAACCGAACTCGCTCTATGCGCTTGTGTACGTGAGAATGCGCGCAGCAAAAGCAACAGCGAAAAATTCCGGTTGTGAAAAATACAAAAAGGAAAAAAAAACATATGAGCCAAACATACACACAGATACTAAGATACTGTGCGAGCGAGTGAGAGCAACAATTTGCATAACATTTGTCGGCACATGACGGCGTTGCCACACTGCACAGAACAAAAGGCAGGAGGCACATACATATGTATGTATGTATGTTCCTGTTGGCTGCAGTTGCATTTGCGTTTGTTATTGTTTGCGTTGACATACAGTCGTGGCAAATAACACCAACAAAAATTACTGATAAAAAGCCAAACGTGTGCGAACAGCGCTGATAAGCGCCAGCAAACAATTAGCTCGCTGTTGTTCTTGCTTCATACAAACATGCGCACATATATCTGAGGCGCAATTCAAAACAAGCGTCACCGCTATGCTTGACATGTACACACACATATTTATAGATACCCCTCCCCGGCAGCTTCCCCAATATGGGATCAACGGGCGGGCGTGCGCATCAATTGCGTCGTCAGAGCAAAAATGTAATACGTGCCAACCAAGACGTAACATAGAAAAGCAAAACACACGCATACACGCAAATATACACATATAACTGAATTAGAAGTGGCAACGCCATGCGCATTGCCAGCTGCTGTGTACACGCTTTACAACACTAGCACCCAAGGCAACAATGTGCAATTGTATTTTTTTTATCACACACAGGCGAAAGTGGCCGCAAATGCAACCCAAAAACTTGACGAAAAAAAATGAAATACAGCATGTGTATATCTCCTTGGCGTGCGCTACGTGCCAGTGGCAACGGCAAGCAGCAACAACAACGCGTCCAAAAAGGCCAAAATCTAGGTCATATGCACTCGTTATTGGACTGGCATTTTTTGTCTTTTCTCTTGCTTATTTACGAAACTGCCAAACGCCGTGCAGCAAGTGGCTGTGGCTCGCAAAATGTTACTAAAGTGCAAACTGAAAACGCAACCAACTAACAAATTTGCAAGCGACGCCGTTTGGCCAAATTTAGTACATTATTATTTCCTTTTTATGTAAGATAACGGCTTGCAGCAATACAGACAACAGCACGCGTCTGTGTGCGCGTATTTTAGCTTCCTCTTTTACACCAATCAAATTTCTTTGCAAAACAAAAGACTGTACTTGCGGTAAATTGATTGCAAAGCGTTGGGAATGGCGGGGAAGGGGGAGTGGGGCGCGTGCGATGTTTAATACGAAGAAATGCCACAAAGAATTGCGAGGGCGTTTCTGAGTAGCGTAATTTATTAATAGAGATATGCGTCAAAGATGTTTAATGGTAGCGCTCACACAGACATACAGCGCATAATTAAAGTTGACCTTGTTTTTGGTCCGGCACGCATAAAAAATCAACTTTCCTATGTGCATACATATTTACGCACTTAACACACACATACACACATGTTGCGTCTGACGGAAAGTGAAAGACAAGCCTGTCTTATTGGAATTCTCATAAGAATGTGAAAACGGCAACAACACAAGGAACAAGAGCTATGCGTGAAACAGGTTGCCGCCGAGCTTTTAATAGCAGCCGCAGCAACAACAAAGGTGACGAGCGATATTCGAAATAACGGTAATACACACGCACACACAGTCGGCATTCATTCAGTGATAAATGAAGTGCCAGCGTAATACACAGCAACAAAATCCACAATAACTAAAATAGAAAGTAAAAATCTTAAAGAAAAGAAAAAAAAACAAAAACAAAATGCAACTTTGTTTTTTGGGCATTTTGATTTTAGCTTGAATAACTGTTTCTTTACAAACAAAAAGACACACACATGCATACACTTTATGCCCTGCTATTATCTGCAAGGCAGAGGAGAGCAGCGGCACAGCGCACCAAAAATGGAAGTAGGTTGTGTGCTCACTCTCTCGCTCACCTGTGTGTTGTGTGAGCTGTGCTCATTTTGGCACACACACACACAGCAAAGCAATGAGCGAGAGAGCATGAGCAGTCTGCTCGTTCAAGCGCATGGCCTGTTAAGTAATAGACCGATTCTCTGTGCGTATGTATGCGTACATTAAGTATGAGTGTAAGCGGCAAGCCAGCATATCTCTCTGTATGTGTGTGTAACTGCAGAGAAAGCGCGCGTAAACAGATAAGCTAATTAAAAAAAAACCCAAGTAAAACATGAAATGACAACGTTAAGTTGTGTTTAAATATTACGCCGCTTTTTGTTGCTGCATATTCGCTAGTACTTCCATTAACATATAAACACACACACATATACATGCGTACACGCGTACTCATATATTTCCGCGCATTTGAGGCTTGTTGTGAACGAGGTTAGGTTGCCGCTGCCATTGAAAGAGTTCATTGTTGGTTTGCGGCCGCCGCCGCCGATTCGTTTGATTAGCAAAGCGAAGGTCAACAACAAATCGGTAACACAACTTTATCTACGCATTTGGAACAGATACATACACACACGCACATATCCATATTTATGTGCGTCTGTATGTAAATATATGTTCTATCTATGCTTTGTGCTTAACCTTCGTTTTCATGCATTTTCCATTCGCTTTATTTTGAATGTTTGGGGTGCACACACACATACACATACACGCACTCATATACATATACGTTTGCTTGTTTTGTTGCTTCTTACCCTTTTGATCGTTTTTCACTGGTTTTGACAGCAATTACCGCTGCCAACGTTTTCTTTTCTTTTGCAAATCGTTCTTTGATAATTTGATGCACTCTACACATTTACTTTACACTGGTTAATTGATATCTTGATTAAGCACAATACCGCTGTCTTGGATACCGCAAAAATTTCTCACAATACGTCTATCGATTGGCAGACGGTCATTATCGATAACGAGTACAATTGGCGGCAAATGGCAGCTACATGTACTCGATGCCAATTGCTAATTTATATCATTAACTACGGTAAGTAAAGAACATCGAAATGAGTTGCTTTTTGGGTTAATTATATTTAGTTTTTTAGCTTAACATTATTGCGAATGTTGATAAATATTAGCAAAAAAGCAGTAGCCGATATATTGGCAGAACGATTACCGTTTTATTATGAGTACTTGTTAGTTAGGGACTAAAATAACATTGTGCATTTTCAATGAAAGTCAATCGTATTTAAGTTTTTTTTTTAATAATCATAAATTAAACTTAATTATCCCACAATCGTATTTATCGCTAATAATTTCAAAAAGTTGGAATAATCGTACATTAACTATCGAAATATCGTTAGTGCACACAGTTTCACGACTTGCGGTTACGACAATCAGAAGTAAATAATAGAAAGAAGCAAAGAGTTGCAACAATGAGCGAAGCCGGCCCCGCCGCAGATGCACTGGCAGCGGAAAAGCAGCGCAAGTTCCGCATCCAAGGTACGGCCACAAAGCAAACCATCGCAGCAACAGCTGCCAACAACAACAAGACCAGAATTGAATCTCGTTCCATTTCACACTTCAAGCGGCCGCCTTCATGGGCCTCGTCGGCGGCATCTCGGCGCTGTTTGGCTTCTCGCGCACGCTGGCCACGGCCAAGAAGTCGGACACCAAGGTGCTGCAGCAGCAGACCACGCGCCAGGGCATCATACTCATGGACGAGGGCGCAACCCTGGCCCTGCGCGCCCTCGGCTGGGGCAGCCTCTACGCCGTGCTCGGCACGGGCGCCTTCTGCTACGGATTCTGGAAGCTGAGCGGCGCCAAAGATGTGCGTATTCGCTGCACCCTTGCAACGCAGTCTAGTGCTTGAAAGGAGACGTCTTGGAGCCCTCAAAGATATATCAACTCTTGATCAGCCCATTAGCGTGATTAGCGTCCATAAAGCCATGTCCGCCTGTCTGTCAATCGTGCAGCTTTGCCGGAACATTGCATAGGTTCTCGTCTTCCTGTTGCATGTCGGATCGGACCACTATAGCATATAGCTCCCTTAACACTTTAGCTGACCCGGGCATAGACGAGTATCTACTCCAAGTTTCAAGTCTAACTTCAATGACAGCAAAAGATTGCGTTCATACGAATATGCAGACGGACGGATATTGCACAAATCCAAGATAGTCTTTCCACGTGAACAATTATAAACACTTTAGCTCTTGTAGACTGTGATCGACGCGAACTTGGCTAACTCGACTTGACTCTTGATGCTGATTAAGAATATATATACATAAATGGCTCGGAGATGTCTCCTTCTGGCTGTAACATACATTTGCACAGATCCAATATACCCATTTTGCCCCTTTTCAGTGGGTTCAGGGAACAAATAGTTAGAATAGAATATATATATATATATATATACTCGTGAATATATATATATATATATCCTATGCTTCAAATAATAACAAAACTCCAGGTAATCGGCGTTCAGTAATAATCGTACCTTCTGCCTTTTTCCACCAGTTTGAGGAGTTTCGCCTGAAGATGGGCCACGCACTGCCGCGCATTACCAAGGAGGAGCCCGCCAGCAGCCGGACGGACTTCGAGAGCCTCACGGATCTGATGAAATACCTGGCTGCCTGGAACAAGGAGTAACTAAAGGAGACTTAAGACACACACACACACACTTTAGAGAAAATTCGATTTGATTTCGGTTTAAACTCTATTTGTACCTGTTAATAATTTATGTTTTCACGAGCAATACAAGAAAATGAAAAGAAATCGCGAAGTAGCTTTCATTCCGTTCGGGCCAAGTGCTCGGCCAGGCGGTTCGTTTGTCTCCGGTGCGCCTGGAATTGGCAGCACTCCATGAGATCCTGCTGCAGCTCCTGCATCTGCTCGAACTGCTGCAGGAAGACGCAGGCGTCGCTCATGAAGCCGCTGGCGCCGCGTATGAAGCCCTGCAGGTTGGGGCCCTCGCTGAGATACGCCTGCTGCTCTGCGCTGGGCTTGTACGCCGCCGGCGCGTCTCGTCCCGTGTCTTTTCTACTCATGTACCTGGCGGCGAAGGCCTCCCAGGTCTGCCTTTCGCGCGCTACGCGCTCCACGTATGCCTCGACGCCGGCGCTGGCCAGCTCGCACTCGGATGCCACTGCAAAAAGTGACTTCAGTGGGAGTTTACTTGGATTTGGGCGCTCACCTTCGGCCAGGTCGAGCGTTGTGTTGAAAATGCTGCGTCTGTCGTTGTAAGCCGGTTTTGCCGTAATCGTTTTGTGCAGCTTGTCTACCACGTCCTCGACGTCAATGTCGGAAATGTCATCCACGTCGCTCAAGCAGGCGGTGACCAGATTAAAATTTTTGTCCGATTCGCACGAAGTATTTGCCTCTGTTGCCATTTTCAAAATACGACGCCACAATTCAGGCTAATTTAGAGGTGCAAAAATATCGATGGCAAAAGCAATATTATCGATGGTTTTACAGTTCAACGATATATCTATGTTTTCGACTATCGATATATCATAGTATGGTACTTGCAATACATGCATTTTTCAATATAAAGCATTGAATTTACCACTCTTTAAATGTTTAATTGAAATCGGCACATTTGAAAACGCAAGAAATAAATCAAAGATAAATTTGTTGAATATGTCGAATGAACTCAGGTAAGTCACAATGGGGTTTGTGCGACATATACGCAAACTGTATTTTAATTGGTATCGCTGACTTTTGTGTGCAGGCACATAACAACAGCGGACGTTTCATCTTCAAGTTTCAAATACAAATAAATTAAAATTTAATTTTTAAAATATGCCGCGGGAATTCAGGTAAGTCACAATGGAAGCTGTTCGCCTTTGCCGGCGTCACCCTGTACTTGTCGCTGACTGTCGTGTGCCGGCACTTGACAACACTGCACAGCGGGCTTTTCACTTCGAATTTGAAACACGAAGCTAATGAAATGAATCAAGTAGCCGCTGTTTTAATTGTATATATTGTTGTATTCGGAGCATAGGTGTAAAGCTCACTTGAAACAGTGCTTTCACAAAAACAGAGGCGTGCTCCGAAATATCGAAATTATAGAAATAGGCAAGTTTTTTTTGTTGTTCTTATAAATTTCGAGTGCCGTGACTTCTCCAAAGCCAAAAAAATAAATAAAAATATAAAAACCCAAAAAAAAACAAAACAAAACGCCCCGTCAGAACTATCAGCTATTTTCGAGATGGTGTACGAGGTGTTCATAATGCTGATTGGCTGGCTCTATCCGGCGTTCGCCACGTACGGCAGCCTGAACGGCGGCCTGCGCGCGCAGATCGCCTGGATGAAATACTGGATTGTGTTTGGGCTGTTCAATGCGCTGCATCTGGTCACCGGGTGCGTGGAGCCGTGGGTGCCATTCCTTGGCTTGGTCAAGCTGATCGTGCTGTGCTGGCTGCTGCCCAGCTTTGGCGGCGGCAGCCAAATGATCCACGACGATCTGTTCGATCCGCTGCTGCGCCGCAACAGGGACGCGATCAGCCGGGCCGCCGAGGGCGTCTGTCTGATGAGCAGCGCGATGCTGCGCGAGCTGATCAAGATGATCTACAATCTGCTCGTCGACGTTGTCGAACAGTGCTGGATGATGACCCGCAACGCGGACGACATACACGTGACGCCACGCCTCCAGGCGGCCATCAATGAGGTAATCGCCGAGCTACGCGCGGCACGCCAGGCAGCCATATTCATGCCTCCCCCACAGCCGGCCCTACTGGCCACCGAATCGGATCCGGAGCCCGGATCGCCCGCCGAAACCGAATCCGAAACCACAAGCACCGCCGACGAGGCCGTCCAGCTGCGCATCCAGCTCGCCGAGGCGGCCAGTGCACGGCGCATGCAGCTCGGCCAGCAGCTGTCCAGCCGGGAGCACCTGGCGCCCATATTTGGCGCCCCGCCAAAGCGGCCGGCGAAGCCGAAGCGCGGCAAGCGCAAACAGCAGCTGGATCTCGACGCCGATCGCGCCTACTGCGAGTACTGCGCCGCCGAGCGGGAGCAGGAGCTGGCCATGGCGCTGCAGCTGGAGCTGGAGCAGCACTAACCCGGCCGCCCGGGGAGCGGACCTAGTCCCCAATCACAGAGTCTCGGCTTGGCCCAGTTTTTTGTGTGTTTATCAGTTTCTTATGTGCTAAACGCATACTTCAATAAATTAAGCTGTTGCCATCGAGAACGTCAGCCTCGATTTGCGGGTGCGACGCGGGCGCGGACGCGCCGGCGCCGGTGGCTTGGGCTAGGCGGCCGCCTTGCGCTCCCGCTCCCTGTCCCGCTCGCGTTCACGCTTCACGGTGGGCAGCCGGGTCCAGATGAAGCCGCCGGTGCGCTGAGCCGCGTACTCGTCCGCGTCCGGCAGTGGAAACGGCGTGCTGCGATCGTAGTAGTAGTTGCTGGGCGCGTGCATCACGAACTCCAGATAGCACAGCTTGCGGGAGAGCTCCTCGTCGGGACCTGGCAAGCGCATGAAGTTGAATCGTTTCGGATTGGACAATTGCGCCCGCCACTTACCGATCAAATAGGTGGCCGGATCGAAGCCCTCGTGCGGATCGGGACTGTCCTGCGTGGGTATCAGCCAGGTGAGGAACGCCGACTTCTCGCAGTAGGCGTCCACGAGCAGGCCGCGTATCTGGGCGTAGTAGACGCCCTGGTCGCTGTCCACGATGCTGACGATGTCGCCGATCTGCATGTAGCTGCCCTTGTAGAACACGCTCTTCACGAACTGCGTGCACGCCTGCACGCGCGGCGTCTTCTGCGCCGGCCGCTTGAACAGCGTTCGCCGGTTGCGTGCTCCGGATGCGCCGCCGCCGCCTCCGCCGGACTTGCCGTGCGCCTTGCCGGTGGAGCTGGCGCCGGCTGCGTGGGTGGCGGGCGTTGACGCCTGGCCGGCGCCGCTGCCGGCCTGGCCATTGTGGCCGTTGACGGCATTGGCGTTGCCGCGTCCCGTCAGCTTGGACTTGAAGCGCGTGCTGCGCGTGCTCTTCCGCAGGCGCTTGATGATTGTGGGCGAGCGGGCGCCGTTCAGGCTGCTGCGCGTCACCTTGCCGCCGCGCTGTGGAGCGTTGCCCGCTGCGGCATTCGTCGCCTTCGCGGCCACCTTCGGCTCCTGCTGCTCCTTGGCGGGGGGCGGGGGCGGAGGTGGCGGCGGCGGCGGCAGCCGTTGCTGACTGCCGTTTGGCTGCGCCTTCGGCGGTGGCGGCGGCGGAGGCTTGTCGTCCAGCTCGTCCAGGTCGTCTAAGGTCTCCGTTGTGGTCAAATCGGTCTCCATCTCCATTTGCAGAGACCGCTCAGTTTTTGCGAGGGCAATGCAGTCTTTACACTGGGCGTTGATTGAGTCTGTGCTGGCTGTTTGTTTGTGGCATTTGGTGCATTTGGCGGGCGCCTCGCTCCCGGTTGCGGTGGGCATTTTTGTGCTCTGCTTACGGTGATTGTTGTTGCGGTACCTAATTGGTTTTTTGTTTTTTTTTAAATATTAAATTTGGCTGTTGTGCAAATGCTACAGTTAGGCTCAAATTGGCTGTATACGCTCAATTGAGCTGTTGACATAACAGTGCCATTTCGAGTTAACATGCATTCGTTGTCACTTGGTGTGCAGTTTTACAATAGGTATTTTATGAAAACAGCTTAAGCATTTTCTGTATTTGTATTATTAGTACCTTTGCTAG
The DNA here is from genome assembly GCA_035043565.1 of Drosophila robusta. Taxonomy (NCBI): domain Eukaryota; kingdom Metazoa; phylum Arthropoda; class Insecta; order Diptera; family Drosophilidae; genus Drosophila; species Drosophila robusta. Next base: position 11,060,039 of record JAWNMW010000257.1, on the reverse strand, counting down.
CTTTATTGCATATAATTTGCATAATGTAATCGAATTGCGGCTGCAGCTTAACAGCGCGCTGTTAACGCCATTTTGAGCCGCTTGAAGTTGGCGGCATCGATTAATTGCGCCCAACAAGCTGTTATCGAACAAGCCGAGAAACGAGAGTAACCATTGTAAATTCTGTTTTATAGCTGGCAGGTCGTGTGCGCAGAATCGGTCGGTCTAATTTGAATTTTTTTAAGTGCGCGCGTGCCACGATTACTTTACACACATACACACTCAGTCACAAAACAACACACAAAATTATTTTTTTTTGCAAGTGCGCGTTCTGATCATTGATTTATGATTTGATTTATATACATATATATGTATCTACCTGTGCGCAAACACGCATACAAACATACGCTTAGAAAAGAGAGAGAGCTTTCGAGGAGAGGCGAATGCAAGAGACGCAGCAGCAGCAACAACAACAAAACGCATGAAATGTAGCAGAAATCTTCTAATGTGTGTGACGTAGCAAGAAGAAGCTGAAGCTGAAGAAGAAGCAGAGAACACGGTACGCTTGAAAAAAGCAGAGCTCAAAACGCAAACACACTAACACAAATACAAATACAACTACAACTTCGAATACGAATACAAAGAAAGCATATAAAGTACAAACGTGGACAACAACAGTTAACTGAAACGAGGGAGCAGCAAACAACAACAACAACAGCAACAACAACAAAGCAAGTAAGTAATGAATGAGCATGCAACAAGTGGAGTTATCGATTATCGATAACTGCGATCAATTGCCAAATGTCATTGCCATAAATCGCAAAGCCAATAAGAAGGCGCAACGGTAAACCCGATTGGAATTGGAATGCATTGGAATCCGCAGTTATTTGCATTTGTGCGCCGGTAAAACTGCGAGGAAGAGAGAGAGAGAGAGCGAGAGAGAGAGAGAGAGAGCGAGAGTGAGAGAGGGTGAGGGTGTGAGTGAATGAGGGAGCGCTGCATATTGAGTCTCTTTTTGTAACCTTTTTACCCATTGAAAATGTGTAAGCAAGGGTGCATGGGTTTTGTGCATCTGCATGTAACTGAAGGCAGAAAGAGGCATCTTTAAACCCATAATGTGCTGTATATACCTGATCAGGACGATATGTCCAGCCGATCTCGGAAACTATAGCAGCTAGAGACCTTAAATTTGGAATATATTATTCTCATATACAAAACGCAGAACAAGTTTATCATTTTTTTTATTATTTAAAATTATTAATGTTTTTTTATCGCGAAGATTATAAAGATTTTTATTTTATGGGAAATGAAGCACAGTTTGAATATATGTTACGCCACCTGGGTACAGGTTATCTCCTAGTCGAGCTGTTTTGAGTTTTGCATTTGGAATGTGCTCATTATTTATTTTCATAGATTCTATTCATAAATCAATGCAATGAGCTCATCAGAGCTGCGAGTCGATAAGCTGAGAAGTGTAGAGAATTTAAGCTGCACCCATGATACTGTGGTCAACCGCTAGTTAAAACGCTTAAATTGCAAAAATGCCAATATTTTTGAGATCCTTTTATTTTGCAAAAATCAAATATAAAAAATTAATGATAATAATAATAAAAAATACCATTTTACATAGCAAAAATTAGTTACAAAAATGTTTAATTTTTTATTTTGTGTTGACCACAAGAGCACAAAACATTATTTTCATAATTATGATAATTACATATAATTGATATTATAATTAAAATATAATTTATTTTTTTATATCCATAAATTATAACTATTTTATATTATTAAATGTAATCTCTCAGTTGGGATTTTAGAGCGTTTTATATAAATTCTAAAGTTCGTAGCGACTGCCCACTGTATAAAACACTGTATGGGTTTTTGGAAAAATTCAAGAAGTTTCTAAAAGTTCGAAAAGTTGTCACACTTAGAGTGACTACTGTTTTCAAAATAAAACTCCGAATATACGATTGCCTTCAACGATGGCAAGATAAGGTTTTTTTTTCTTCTTGAGGCACCTGTCTTAATTCGATTCCGGGACCAGTTCTTCTTCTTGTTTTTTCAGCTGATATGCTGATTGGTTTTGGATTGGGCAGCGGTTCGATTTCGGTTTATTGTCATAACGGTGCTTTCCCCAGTTGCATAAGTTTGTTTCTGTCTAACGGCCGCTGGTGCCGCAACAGGCCCCGGGTGGGCGTGGCATGGGCTGCGATGCGGAATGCGCCGACTTTGGCCTGGCTATAGGGAGCTGCACTCCGCTTGGCTCTCAGCTGAATTCAACTCAATTCGATTCGCGTCGCAATTGAACAAGCCACGGGTGGGAAAAGGGGGGAGGGGTATCGTTTTGGCAAATCACGGCAAGAATCACGGCTTGCTTGCAACGGTATACGACGCCGAACAGTTAAGCGTGCAAAAATATTAAAAAAAAAAACGCCGAGCGAAAAAGGCAATCAAAAGCAAAAAGCCAAAGTAGCTAAAAAAAAATATGAAAAAACATAAAAAAAAATTGGTAGAAGTAACACAAAAAACTGGTTCCGGCTGCCAAAGAATTCCGCATTGGCCACTCGACTATGGCATTGCTCACGACGAACTCTCAACTGACTCTTGCTCGCTCTCTCTCGCTCTCTCTATCTTTCATTCTTCAAGTGTGTGCGTGTGTGTGTGTGTGCCACTTCCGTATACAACACGGCGTATACAACGCCCCAGCTATGGCAACAACAACAAGTTGCCTCTTGCGGCTCTCTCGACATTCTTGGTTCACGTTCGTTGCCTAAGTCTTTTGTTTTTCCTTCGCTTGTTTTCATTCTTTTTTTGTTTGCTCTTTCGCGCTGTTCGCCACTTGCAAGCGGCCAAAGCCATCGAAATAGCCGACAATGCCGATCAGCCTATCAGCAATAACAGGGGTTGACGCCGAGATAGAAGCCGTGGCAACAACAACATTACAAAAGTCACAAATGCATAACAAAGAGAGGCACACAAACTCAGAGAGACAAAGAGAGAGAGAGAGAGAGAGAGAGAGACATGGCGTATGTTAATGTGACAAAGATGTTAATTGGCTTTTACTTTATTCAAACAAAATACTTAGTCACAACGGACAACAACAGAAACAACAACACAGAAATCCATCGGAGAGAAATTTAATTAAGCTGTCGCCATGTCATCTGCATAGGTGTTTGTTTCTCCAGGCAAAAATCTTAAGTGTTGTCTTTTAATCGAATGGCGTTAAAGTGAGAAAAGAAGACAATCGATAGGCATAGATAATATATCGATCAGTAAAGTAGCTCGTAGAGGTTTTCAATTTGTAGTTGTTAAGTAAGCAAACACAAATATACATATATCGATACAATATCGATAGTTAAAAGTGATCGATAATTAATAACCAACGATTAAAAAATCACATATTTATAAGGGAACGCTAAATAAACCAGAACCAATTCCAATATCAATAATTATATATAATCGATAATAAAATATCGTTCGAAATCTTATACCGAATGATCAATAGGCAAACACAATTACAAATATCGATAAATATCGATTTATCAATAATAGCACACCATAACTTAGCCTTGCAATATTAAACAAAATATTGATTATTTATAGTTATCGTTAATAAATCTATAAATCGAATTAAATCGATCATTTCGATATTTTATTGACATCTTTTGAAACTTAGGAAAATGTCTATAATGTACTATCGATAGCTTTGAAAACGACAGCAAGAATAACGATAGCACATTAATAGCTTTTCGATCACTTATCAGCGGATTCGATAGCTTTGATCGATATTTTATCGATATTAAATAGATTTTATTGATATTTTGTTACGAGTTGGCATACATTGGCAATAGCTTGTCAGTATTTTTAATTGATATTTGATTGATTTAATTTATATATCGATTTGATCGATTTTATCGATATTTTATTACGACGGGGTGTACATTTGGCAATAGCTCGTGCACATATTTTGTGTTTTACGTAGGCAGTAACTGTACTCCTCCCAGATAATGTCGACATCGCAGCTGCTTGTGGGGGCGTCCAAATGCGCCACCCTTTGATTCAATTGCTGCCTTGTGTGTCTGTCAGTCTGTCTGTTGTGGGTGCGGCGCCAACCAGCAACAATCAAACAACAGCAACAACAGCAACCTACAACAGTAGACGCACAACTAGTTGAATGCCTGGCAAAACAAATCAAGCGGCGCACCCCAGTCAGCAGCCAACAGACAAGAGGCAGCTGGCAACAGCAAATAGCAACACGAATGCTTTTTAGAATAATTTAATGACAACAGCGGCAACAACCAACAACAACAATTGCAGATGTCGTCTCGCACTTTCAATTGTCTTTTGCTTGCAATAGAAAAAAAAACGCAAAAAAAACAAAAGCAAACTTCTTTTTTTTTTTTGAAAATTTCCCTTTTTGTTTTCAGTTTGTGTGCCTGTATCTATATGTGTGTGTGTGTGTGTGTGTGTGATCGATGCGCAGCAACAACAACAACAGCAAAAACAGTGGCACAATCTTTGGCGCTTTGGCTGCCAGCCGCGTTTGACGCTGGCTCTACCAAAGGTTTATTGGCCTTTTGGCTCACTGTGCTGCCCATGTGTGCGTGTGTGTCGCCGTTTTAGCCAAGTTTGCTTGCTGGCTGAGCATTTGGCTTGGCCCTAGTGTTAGTGAAATCGACTTCGACTTCGACTTGGACTTCGACTTTGGCTTCTTGCTAAATATTTCTCTTCTTTCTACTCGAACATTTTCTATTTGCGCGAGTACAACAAAACGTGAGGCATAAACAGAGGCCATGCCAAAGAGTGTCAGCAGGCATTGTGGCAAGAGGGGGAGAGGGGCAACCATTAAGCGGCTTACTTCACACCAGCATCTACAAATAATATCTAGTCACTGCTGCTTTCGAGCTGTCCGCTTGGCCAACGCATTTGGCCAATAACTCAAACTGTCAGTCACTTTGCCACGAACATAATGCAGAAGAAGAAGAACAAGCTGCGGCAGCAGCAAAAGCAAGCCTTGCCAAAGTAGGCTCTCAATAACACCACCATCCACAGACAACGGCCACAAATTGGCGCCTCAATCCAGTGAAATTCGAAAACTAATCCCATCATGCATTTACTAGTAATCCGAATTTTTTTTTATTTTTTGCATGATTTTTTACACAAAATTAGACCCCTCAGAATCATTAAAAATATAAATTTAGGATTATAATTAAAAAATTTTTTTTGAAAATGAGAAGGGGGAGTACATGATATTTTCCGAAAAAATTCCAAAAATTTTAATTTTCCAAAATGCAAAATTTTGAAATACAAATTCAATATAGAGGACAAACCATGATCAAAATGCCATCAAACAAGAAAATCGGTTCAGTTTTGCCAGAGTTATGGCAGTTTGAAATATAGGAGCCAAGGATCCGAGAGCTTTACATGTCAAAATTTTTATCAATTTTGGCATGATTTTTGACAAAAAATTTGATCCCCCCAGAATCACTTTTAATGTTGTTTTTTATACTAATTATAACCACCACAATTGATTAAAATTATAAATTTGCAATTCTAAATTTTGAAAAAAAATTTTTTCGAAAATGAGTAAGGGGGAGTACATGATATTTTCCCAAAAAATTCCAAAAATTTTAATTTTTCAAAATGTAAAATATTTAAATGCAGAATCAATCGAGAGGTCAAACGATGGCCAAAATGTCATCAGGCATGAAAATCGGTTCAGTTTTGACAGAGTTATGGTAGCTTGAAGTTCAGAAAGAGCAACAACTGTTTTACAGAAATGAAAGATTTTCAAAGATTTTGTTATTGGATCGCGCAGATTTAATAATCTGATTAAATTTCTATAAATTAGTTAATTTTGGATGCCGAAACTATCTGAAAGTGAAATCAAGAAAAGAAATTGTATTTCATGCGGAGCTCTGTTTGGTGTTCGCTATAATCTGAAAATCAAATTGAGTGCTCAAACTATGTGATTTTACATATTCTGTTGATTTTTGGGTTTGGCACTTGGAATTGAAATTGAAATTGTTCAGCGCGCAGCATTAAACGAATTTCAATCAGTTGAAACCAAATGAAATCGCAACCGTTGCGCTTGAGGTCTTCCACGGAGTGAAATGCAGCTGAGCATCGTGTTAAATGTTAAACAACAGTTGCTAAAAAAAAAACAAAATAAAAAAAGCGAAAAAAGCAAATTGAAAGTAAAATCAACAATAAATTAAATAAATTGCAGTTCGACAAACTGACTCAATTAAAGCGTCTATCGAATTGATATCGAAGCCAAATTCAAAAGTGTGTGTGCGTGTGTGCGTGTGTTTGTTAAATGAAATAATTAAGCGGCGCATATTTGTGCGTGCCATGAAAATGGAAATGGATTGGCAGAGGCAGTGGCAGAGGCAGCGGCAGCGGCAGAGACGAGTTGATGAGATGTGATCTATGGTCTTGTCAAGAGTTTCACCTGGCATGTTGGCGGCTGCGCCCCGCGGTGTTTTATTGCGTTGGCTACAATGCCGAATACATGTTGCCGCATGTTGCACGTCTGCCCCTAGCCCCAACCTCCCCATCCACGCAACCTCTTCGATTATCGAATTATCGTTTTATGCCAATGGGCTAAGTCAAGGGACTGCGAACTGGCTACAGTTATGCCAAGAATCTGGCACGAAAATCGATACACGTCAAAAAACTAGAAACTGGCTCTCACACACACACACACACACGTGTCTCGGTTTTAGCCTCACATTTGTGCAGGTGCTGGTCTCCGTTGTATGTTGTATGAAGTGTTTTGTCTCATAAAACACAGATTTATGACACACACACACACATACACACGCGCGCGCACACGCACACACGCACGCACACACACCCTGTTGATAACAAATAGTTGTAGAAATCGAAAAGCAACGAAAATTTTAAGGGCGTTTTTAGCGTATTTGGTCATGGGAAAAGCTACAGGTTTCCAACAACACTGAATGAAAAATGCATCTGAAAATCTCGATAACAAAAAACGAAAGACTCAGGCAACGAACTTTAATACGGCAAAGACTTGGACAACGCACTTTTTGGGCATCACATAATCTCTGCGTATATTAAGTCAGCGGCGGCGGCAGGAGTGGAGCTTGTGGAGGGGGAGGGGGAATTTTTAATTCCAACTTGAAACCTTGAACCGGTCAAACAGTTGGTCAGAGTTCAAGCCATGTTCGCGCAATCAAAGTGCCGCTTAGCATTGGACCACGCCCTCATTTGCATTTTGAGCGAGATGTAAAAATGCGTTGAAACTGGAACTGGAACTGTAAACGATGATCTTTAGTAAATGCCTAGCCTGTGAACTGGCTCAAAATGGTTTTAGAGTGAATTTGTATTTATGTTATAGATATGCTGTGGGCTTTATGTTCGTCTGGCTTAGCATTAGTTCACAATAGAGGTGAATGAATTTAATGATCCTACGTAATTTTTAAAAACAGTTTTAAAGCTGACGTTTAGCCTTAAATAGAGGCAGATTAAGGAGATACGTAATAGATATACAAAATCAGATATAATACTTAAATAATTCGAACAATAATAGTGATCAAGTCGTCGATCAGAAAACCTATATACAAACATTCGTTTTTACTATTCTCCTTGTTTTGGCGCCAATATATTATACAAATATTTTTAAATTATTTTAATTTCTCATTAGGTACATGTAAATGTGTTGTTGCCTGTTGCATACAGAAGCACAACCTCATTTGAGCCTTTTGTGCCATTTTTAATGGGTATAGAGCATACCAAGAATAGTTAAATTGAGTGGAGTGTCAAAACTTGTTTTTTTTTATATTTCAACATGATAAAATTCTATTATTATAGAAAATTCTTTTAATTGTAAATGAACTCTGTAATCGGCAAGATCTAGCTTCTTTTTTCAAAGGTAAAATCTAGCTTTTTTTGGATTTAATAGCTACAACTCGTATTACGCGATATTTAAATGTTTTTGACATTCTTTTGATTCTTTTTTGTAGCTCTTTTTTGGTTTTTATTCACACTTATTTTGCAAATGTTGCACAGCTGCTCATTGATTACACATGAGAACTTCAATTAAATTGGCGTTTGCTTCGCGTTGTTGTTGGTGGAACAGCATAGACATTGGCAGCGGCAGCGGCATCGACAACGGCGGCGGCGGCGGCGGAGGCGGCTGCAGGCAGTCAGCGACGTCTTAGCATTGGAATGCGGTCGAACTCGACTCGTTGCCAAGCCAAGATTTGTTATTTGTCGTAGCCCAAAAGCGTGTGTGTGTGTGTGAGAGAGGGAGAGATGGAGAGGGAGAGGAAGAGCGAGACTGACTCACTGACTGACTGACTAAATGGTTGAATGAATGAATGAATGAGTGGCAGCTGCCACATTGAGCACTGGGCACATCTCAGTTACAGTGCTCGCCCAATAAAAAGCAATTGAAGGGCGGCTTAAACGATTCAAAAATTATAATTAATAACATTTTTACATTAAATGTTTAGCTAACTCAACGAGAAGATTAAATATCTTAGCAGGCAATTCAGTTCATTTCGAAGCAGTTATGTTTTAATTTTGCGCTTATGCAAATTAAAGAAGTTAAAAAGTAATTTTGACAATAATATTTACATTTTCTTGATTTAATATATTTTTCTTTTGTCCAACACAAATGAGGAAAAAAATCTCACTTTAAACAAAATTTGTAGTCTTTGAGCTTTTCGAGTTTTTTAAAGCGTGCGTTCACTGTACTTGGAACGCGTTTGTATCTTGTTAAATGCGGCGCGTTGAACAAGTTGTTTCGCTGGCGCTGCCCCCTCTCCCTCTTTCAATGCCCCTTCCCGCTCCGTGTTGACTTTGTCAATTCGTAAGCACTTGTCGAGCCATTTAGCACGCATTTGTTAGCCAAAACCAAAACCAAAACCGAAGCCAAACCCAAGCTCAATTCCAAATCCAAATTCAAAACCCAAGCCAAATTCAGTTGAGGCGAGTGCGAGTGCGCGCATTTCTTTGGCACATGCATTAAAATTACAACAACCAACAACAACAACAAATACAAAAGCATTTTTGGTTGTTGTTGCTGTTACTCGTCATTTTTTTTTTGGGCATAAATATTTATGTTAAAGGCTTTTGCCGCTAAACAGGTGAAAGTTTGTCTCACCAATGGTAATCAGCCACTGAGCAAAAACAACAACAACAGCAGCCACAACAACTACAACAACTGCGACAACAACAAGAATTGTCTGTGTTTTGGCCACGGCTGCTTAATATTCTTCTCGGCCAGCATTTTTGGGCGGCCGCATTTCTTCATATTTATGATATTATTTATTTATTTATGAATTTTGCGAACAATTCCCAAATAAAGTGGAATTCTTTTTTTGGCGCCCAATTCATTAATTCAATTTTAATCAAATGTTGCTGTTGTTGTTGGCCCGTGTTTGCTATTTGTTTTTACGTTTTTGCATCTGGGCCAAATGGTTAAAATGTTTAGCGCTGTTTTTTTTTGGCCATGTTAGAGATTCTGAGCCGAACAGAAGGTGAAAGCGAATTCTTAAATTGAAATCTTTGTTGAAAGTTCTCTGCCATTTAATCACTAATAAATTTTATATATATTTATATATATGCTCTCAAGTTTATGCTTTAGCCCAATTTATGTACATTATAATGCAATTGCATATTAAATTAATAAAAGTTGTCACCTACAATAAAGGGCAAAAATATATGTATATGCATATTTTTAGACTATATATACATATTTGCATACTAAATATACATATATATATTACCAGATTTTATGGTTTATGGTTAAACAATTGTCACTGTCATTGCTTAAAAAAAATGTGATTTTTGCTGTTGCATTTGATTGCATTTCGTTTTCAGTTTCAAATGAATAAAAAAAAGAAACAAAATGCAAAAAAAAAACAAATACAAATAATAATTGTAATAATAATAAGCTGGAAAGCAAAATAATAAAAAAAACGTACTTTCATTCATTGAGCGCAGGCAGTGCATGGCCTTCAGCCGTAAGCCCCCCTGCTAAACATTCACAACTTTGTCTCCTGCAACAGTGAGTGTGAGCTGTACACACACAGCGACAGCCGTTTGAGTGACAATGACAATCACTTGTGTGGGGGGAAAGGGGCCAGCGCGGTCTTTGATAAGCATTTTTTCTCAATTGAATATGCCAAAGGCAGCGACATTTTATAGAGAGGCGAAATAATTACGTGAATTTTTTATGGTGTGATGTTTTTTTGTGGTTTTTTTCTCCGTTTTTTTCCAGTTTTTTTTTAGTTTTACCTGTGTGAAATATTGTGATGTCTAAACTAATAAAATCTTTTTCAACATTTACTTACAGCAATGCATCAGCCCGCAGCTTAAAGCCTTGCCAGCCCCACTATCCCCTCTCTCTAGCTTCCCCCCAGCGATTGTAGCGATTGGCAAACAAAAATCATACAAATAATTGCAAATAACTCGTTGGAAAAGTTGATCGCATACGGTTAGATCCTAGCAGAGCGCAATGGACTGGGCCGAAGGGGATCTGGTGTGGTTCGATCCGGGCGTGGGCCATCCCATTCCCGGCGAGATTCAGGAGGTGCATCGCGCTGCCCAAGTGATCGTCGTTCAGGCCATGATCAAGGGCAAGGTGAGTCACTTTACTCCTTACAGTCAGTGTTTGGATTGCGCATATTACACGTTCGCGCATTTTGAATATCCTGTAATCATTGGAAATGTGTAAGGTAGGGTATATTGTAGCCGTGCTTATGCATGGAACGGGTTGCAACCTTGCGACCCTCAACAACTATAAGAAATAGAGGTTATCTTTATATTGTAGGTTCTTCAACATATATTATATTATTATTTTTTCGATAATTCCTTAAATATTCTCAATATCGATAAATATTGTTTTCCAAGGAGCTAGAGAATATATTTAAATTTTAGGCTCTTAAATGTGTATTATATTCTATTATATATATTTATATATATATTTAGAATACTTTAATTTTGGTATACTTTCCCCCAGTTTTCTCAATTTGTAGAATGTATATATACACATATTGGTGTTGGCTTTTAGCCCTGAAAATGTTTTATCAATCAAATAATTATACATCTGGTTTTTATGAATAAAATTCCAGTTTTTTTGCTGTTTTGAATGCTAGAGACTTTGAACTTGAAACTCGTGTCAGATAAAGTGTAAACATATTTTCGATACGCCCACTGGGGGCGTGAGAAATCGATAAAATCTATATATCGTCCTCAGTTTTAAAATTAGGAACATCAAATTTTTGCAAACAGTTTCTGATGAACCGAAAAAATTGGGCTACGCGCACTCCGTCCCCACAAATTAAAAAAGTCGACATTTTTTATTTATTTTATTTATTATTTTAAAAATAATAATTAAAATTAAGATCGTTATCATTTACTTTATGCTGTTAATTTAATGTGAACAAATATTTGGCATTCGGTTACACTCGACGTACGTTGCACAGCTGACTACAGGGTATTTCGTAGTCGCTTACCAACGCACTAGAGCACACTTCTTTATATTTTGTTTGGCACTTGTCAAGGGCCTTGTCGGCCGCAGTTTTTATGAATGCTTTTCACTGTTTTCACCTGTCAGCGGTTAAAAATAAAAGCAGAAAACAGGCGACAAAGCGAATCGCTTTTGTTTTTGGCAGTTGGCGGCACTTGGAATGCGTGGCGTGCCACTGGCTACAGGTCGCCTGCCAAGTGGCCAATTCCATGTGGCATGTGGCATGTTGTCCGTTGCCAATTTCGTGGTGCAACGGAAGTGTTTGCTGTGCGGCGCGTAAGCAGCTCCGATCTCTGCGAGTCTGCGCAGTCTCCGGTCTCCGGCTCTCTAATTGCCCAGCGCCGGCAGCGACTTCTGACCACGTTTCCTTTTTCCTTTGCAATTAAGCCTGCCAGTCAACAACAACAAAAACAGTCAGTCAACTAGTCAGCCCGCGGCTATGGCTAATAACTGGTAACAGTTAGCGGTGCCGTTGCGGTTGCAGTTGCAATTGTTGCTACATACCCTGTACACATTGCAAATGACCACAAAAAGAGGGCATATTTGTATTGTGCATCATCTGATTTTGTGGCGAATATTAAATACTCCCCTCTAACAGATATGTCGAATTGTCAAGTTTGGATATCTTGGTAATAAAAAAGATTTTTCATTTTGGGGAACACTTATCAGTGCTTAAGGAAATAAGGAATTTTAAAAGTTATTTTATAATTTTCAAAATAATGCTTACAATTATTTATAATTCAATATATTTTTTGTTGAACACAAATACAGAATAAAAGCTTTCTAAGGTTAAAATTTTTAGTTTCCGTTATTGACCTGAGTATATATTTCTACATGTATTCCCGATTAGCATCATATTTTTAAACGGAAAACGAGCAAATATATAAAAAAGTATTTTAAAAGCTGTAGCAGATATGTGTAAATATATGTTTGTTACGTCAACTCGGGGCTGGGTACAGGGTATCTTTTAGTCAAGTACAGGGTATCTTCTAGTCGGTTACTTGTTGTTGATGTTGTTGCCCCCTAAGCGCCAGTAAAGAAATCCAGAATACAAATCCCCAAACTGGCTCGCATACTTCTGCTTGATACACACGCGCACACACACACACACACGCGCGCACACACACGCACACGCACACTTGCAACCAGTATTCAGCGTATCCTGTTCAATTGGCAACGTCGCGTCGTCTGACAACTTGTTGGCCAGAAGAAACGTTTCGGTTCTCAATTGGGCTCTCAAGCGACATGGCCCCTGTTCAAGTCAGACCGGCAATTAGCCCCGTTAGTTAAGCGAAAAAGCTTTAAAGCGCTCGAAAGCTTTAGGCGAGCTTTTAGTGCACTGCAAGCAATTATGTTCGCTTTAGGCTGAAATTAGGGCCATTTGATTTGTGAAAATTTAAGAAATTTGTAAGTGTTTAGTTTGATAAATCAAAAATTATTTGATATAAAATATTATGAAGTATACGCAAGTTGAAGAAATATAAGACAATTATTTAGTAAAAAGAAAAGTTTCCGTATACAAATAAATAAATAAAACATAATTTATTAATCGATTATTTAATATAAAGCTTTTAAATTAACCATTAATCCGTTTAACTCGAGCTAGAAATAAGATAAAATGCTTCGTCCAAAATACACACTCTTATATATCGATCGTCATCGGCTAAAACTTCAATCGATTATTCGATTAATGAAAAAAAACTCTATTTGATTTGAGTTATTTAGCGCACAATTTTTGGCAAACAATTGCTCACTTTATCAAAACGCAGAAGTATATGTGATATACGACTCTGCCCAATTTTGGACATTATAAATTTATCGATAATTCGATTAACTGTAAACGATGTCGTTGAGATTAATCAGCATGCCGCACACGTAGCGGCAGCGTATTTTAACGAGCAAGAATTGAAAACTTGAACTGGTTCTGTCTTGGCTCGGAGAAAGTGGCGCTCCCGAGTGAAAGAGAGAGAGAGCGAGAGAGTTCTTCTCTTAATGGAATTGAGATCGCAAAGATCGGGCTGCGAGCGATCAAAGCCAATGACATGCGACAGGTTTTTCTTGCACATTTTCCGTGTTACCGTTGCCCGTTGTTCTCTCGCTGCCCAAAACTGGCTGCCCGTCTGCCAGTTGGCCAGGAGGAGTCTCATCTTTGGCCCGCGATTGCCCCCACTCCTTGGCCAGCGACTGAAATAGAAAACAAGAACGTTGCAGTCGGCTGTAACCGACTGCGCAATTCTCGTTCACGGTATATCAGCTTAAAACAGTCGAGAACGGTCTTAAATATTATTGTTATCTTGGATAAATATAGATTTTTGTAATGTTGCGGCTTGACCTTCAAAGGAGATACATTTTTGTGGCTTTAGCTCTATTCTAATTGTAGGAAATATGGATTTTCGCGGTTTACCCGCCTTTAAGCTACAGAGATTTGCACTATTTGCCACGCCCTCAGCGGGCGTATCTCAACAGTTCTTTAGAGGAGGTCATCAATAATCTGTCTAGCTTTAAAACTTAGGGAGATGAATAAATTGTATTGAATTGCCACGCCCCCAGTATCAGTTTATCTGACGTGGGTATTCACGAGTATATTTTCTGAGATTCAAGTCTCTAGACTATATATTTTCTCAAGAAATATGGCGTTTATACGGATGTACAAAGCCAATATGCTTTTTTCACTTCGCGGACGAGTATAAACAGAAACCGAAACGTGTTTCAATCGATGTCTTTAGAAACGTTTTGGGAGGCGCGACAAAGGAGTAGGGGCGGGATGGGTTGGGGGAATGGTATGGGTATGGGTATCGTTATGGGTATGGGGGAAAACTGTGGCAAAGTCTCGGCTGCGGGCCGAGCTCCGCTTGACTCCTTTCAGTTGCATTCGAGACGGCGGCCAACAACGTCTCCGCGGCCATTGTTGTTGTTATTGTCCGGTTCTCGATACCCGATACTCGATTCTCAGTGCCTGATAGTCGTCGGCAAGTGCCGTTAGATGCGGATCGTACGCTTCCATCTGGAGCCGTGGCAGCGGGGCAGCGGCTGCGGCTCGGTGACGCCCAGTCCGGCGCAGTCGCCGTCGCTGGCGCTGCTCTCGCCGCACGTGCTGCGCCGCCAGCGGCCGGCCAGCCTCGAGGATCTGGACGAGCTGTTCGCCCAGCAAACGCCGCAGCAACAGCAACTGCAGCTGCTGCGCCGCCAGCGTCGCCTCAAGTGCCGCTACCCCCAGGTGGTAAAGCGGCTGTCGACGCTCTGCAGCGACGTGATGGCCCGCCATGTGAGCTTAGCCCCCAACGCTAACCCATTGAGCCCGGTATCTATTAACTGAATCGGTTCCGGTTTCCATAGATCCCTTTCCTAGTCCACTTCTGAATATAGACGTTGTTAAAAATATATAGCAAACTTTTTAGCACACTTTTTCTGTCAAAAGTGCTATTTCTAGATTTTGGCTGCCTTTAGAAATTTTATGCAGAGACGGAACCAACTAACTTTTCCTTGATCAAGTGATTTTCCCTCGTCAGATATGTGTTCCGTTTATTCATATGAGAGCTTGTAGGCTCTGATAATGCAATGTTGATAGGATTTTACTCATATGTTAGGAGGAGAGTGAAGCTCGCTTAATTGAGGAGTTTGATGGGAGCTACCTTACCAGAAGAACCTATTCAAAGTTGTATTAAGGTAGCGTTTAAATGGAGATACTAGACTAGGAACAGAAAGATGGGAATGTAGGGTCTAGCCTGTAATAATAAGTCTCGAATCGGAAGCTAAACCAGCGCCAGCTACTCCAGATGGGGCAACCAGGATAACATGCGCAATCCAGACATATTTACTCAAGTCGAACCTAAAGCTAATCGAATTCCCCTCTGGCCACAGGCACAAACGTTCGCGCTGCAGCCGGGCGAGGGCAGCCTGCGAGCGCGCCAGGACCTGGGCAGCAGCGGGGTGGAGGACATGACCATGCTGGACGATCTGCACGAGGCGTCGCTGCTGTGGAACCTGCGCCTGCGCTACGACAAGGGCCTGATCTACACGTTTGCGGGCAGCATTCTGATAGCGGTCAATCCCTACAAGATGTTCCCCGACGCCTACGGCCTCGAGGTGGCCAAGCAGTACGCGGGCCGGCCGCTGGGCGCCCTGCCGCCGCACCTGTTCGCGATTGGGGCGGCGGCGCATGCGGCGCTGCCGTCGCCGCAGGTGGTGGTCATCTCGGGCGAGTCCGGGTCGGGCAAGACGGAGTCCACCAAGCTGGTGATGCAGTATCTGGCCGCGGTGGTGCCCGGCGGCGGCAGCGCCTCGGCGGTGATCACCGAGCAGATACTCGAGGCGGCGCCGCTGCTGGAGGCCTTCGGCAATGCGCGCACCGCCCGCAACGATAACAGCAGCCGGTTCGGCAAGTACCTGGAGGTGTACTTCAAGAGCGGCGCCATTGTCGGCGCCAAGATCACCCAGTATCTGCTGGAGAAGTCGCGCATCGTCACCCAGGCGCCCGGGGAGCGCAACTACCATGTCTTCTACGAGATGCTCGGCGGCCTCAGCGAAACCGAACGGGCCAAGTACGGCCTGCTGGAGGCCGACAAGTACTTCTATCTGAACCAGGGCGCCACCGACTGTGCCAGCGGCCGGGTCGACTGGGCCTCCCTGCTCAGCGCCATGCAGGTGCTCGGCGTCACCGAGGGCGAGCGCGAGGGCATTGTCCGTGTGCTCGCCGCCGTGCTCCATCTGGGCAACGTGTACTTCCATCGGCGGCAGCTGCGCCACGGCCAGGAGGGCGTCGAGATTGGCTCCGATGCCGAAATCAAATGGGCCGCCCACCTGCTGCACATCAGCGCCGAGGGCATGCATCGCGCGCTGACCAGCCGCACCACCGAGGCGCGCGCCGAACGGCTCCACACGCCGCTGGGCATCGACCAGGCGCTGGATGCACGCGACGCCTTCGCGAAGGCGCTCTACGCGGGCCTCTTCAACTGGCTGGTGTCGCGCATCAATTCGATCGTGCAGAAGGGCGGCACCCACGACGCCCATCGCATCAGCATCCTGGACATCTTTGGGTTCGAGGATCTCGCCGAGAACAGCTTCGAGCAGCTGTGCATCAACTATGCGAACGAGAACCTTCAGCTGTACTTCAACAAGCACGTGTTCAAGCTCGAGCAGGCGGAATATGCGCGCGAACGTCTCGAGTGGACGCCGCTCGCCTGGGACGACAATCTGCCGGTGATCCATCTGCTGGCCAAGAAGCCGGTCGGCATCTGCCATCTGCTCGACGACGAGTCCAACTTTCCGCGCGCCACCGACCTGAGCTTCCTCGAGAAGTGCCACTACAATCATGCGCTCAGCGAGCTGTACGCCCGGCCGCGCATCGGGGCCCAGGAGTTCGGGGTGACCCACTATGCCGGCCAGGTGTGGTACTGCGTGGACGGCTTCCTCGACAAGAACCGCGACGCGCTGCGCAGCGACGTCCTCGAGCTGCTCGCCACCAGCCGGCTGGCGCTGGTCAGCGAGCTGACCAAGCAGCTGCGCGCCCAGCGCGACGCCGGCAAGACCCTGCCCAAGGGCAGCAACGGACGCTTCGTCACGATGAAGCCGCGCACGCCGACGGTGGCCGCCCGCTTTGCGGACTCGCTGCAGCAGCTGCTCCAGTCGATGGGGCGCTGCCATCCCTGGTTCGTGCGCTGCATCAAGCCCAACCAGGAGAAGCAGCCGCTGCGCATGGACATGCCCTGTGTGCTGCAGCAGCTGCGCTACCTGGGCATGCTCGACACCATCCAGATACGCCAGCGCGGCTACCCGGTACGCCTGCGCTTCCAGCACTTTGTCGAGCGCTACCGCCATCTGCTCGGCTCGCCGCTGGCCCGCGGCACGCCCTATCGCGAACTGTGCCGCGTCCTGCTCGAGGCGATGCCGCGCACGGGCGTCGAGGGACCCGACTATCAGCTGGGCGCCACGCGCGTCTTTCTGCGCGAGGCCCTGCACCGCGCCCTCGAGAGCGGCCGTACCGAGCGGCTGCGCCAGGCCGCCGTCCATATACAGCGGCATGTGCGCGGCATGCTGGTGCGCCGCCAGGTGGCCCGACGCCAGGTGGCCGCCACGCGGCTGCAGGCCCGCTGGCGCGCCCAGCGCCAGCAGCAGCGGTACGAACAGCTGCGCCGGGGCGCACGCACCGTGCAGCGGCTGTGGCGCGGCCAGCTGGCGCGCCGGCGCGTGCAGCAGCTGCGCTCGGATCATCGGCGGCGGCAGGAGGCGCGCGAGGCGCGCGAGGCGGCGCAGCGGGCGCGCGAGGCCAAGCAGGCGCTGGTGGAGCGCAGCCAGCTGAGCTACCTGGACATACCCGCCGAGCTGGCGTTCATCTACTCGAAGCTGCAGGGCTGGACGCCGCCGCACAGCGATCGGCACCTGGTGAAGGTGCTCGGCACCGTGCCCGGCCCGCCGCCGGCCGGCGCCCAGCTGCCGCCCGATCTCGCCCAGTTCAGCTTCGGCAAGTTCAGCAGCGTCTACTGCAACGGACTGCGGCTGCAGCCGCGCCGCGAGCCGCTCACCGCGCCGCTGCTGACGCGGGCCGCGTCGCGCGACCAGGACTTCCAGGACGCGCTCGCCGTCTTCAAGCTCATCCTGCGCTGGAGCAACGACAAGGCGCTGGAGGGCGAGGGCGCCAAGGAGAAACTGCTCGCCGACTACATCGTCCACAAGGCGCTCAGCTCGCGCGGCCTCCGCGACGAGATCCTCGTGCAGCTGTGCAATCAGCTGCACGGCGCCGAGCCCGCGGCGGCCGCCCGCCTCTGGCAGCTGCTCGGCCAGTGCCTCTGCTGCTTCCAGCCGAGCGCCGCCTTCAGCAAGTATCTGCTCAAGTTCGTCACGGACGAGGCGGCGCCGCCCCACCGCCAGCTGCTCCAGCGCCAGCTGCTGCGCCAGCAGAGCGGCCTGGGCAACGGCAACGGGGGCGCCACCTGTCGCAGCTTCGTGCCCGCCTGGCTGGAGTGGCGCGCCTGGGCGCGCGGCTGCGACATGGCCCTGCCGCTCACGCTGCCCGACGAGGCCAGCCAGACGGTGGCCGTCGACTCGTGGACCAGCTGCGAGGAGGCCGCCGCTTTGGCCGTCGCCACGCTGGGCGTGGCCAGCCGCGGCTGGACCTTGGTGCTGGACGATGGCCAGCAGCTGACGGACAGCTGCGGCCTGGACTACGTCCTCGATCTGATTGCCGAGAAGGAGCTGTGCCCGGCCTTTCCGGCGCCGCGCAGCGATCTCCTGCGCTCCGGCGCCAAGTTCACGCGCACCAGCCTGCCCGAGGCGGTCAAGCGGCCGGGCGTACCGCCGCCCGCGCCGCCCACCAAGCAGCGCGAACGGGAGCGCGAACGGGAGCGCGAACGGGAGCGGGACCGTGAGCGGGAGCGGGAGCGCGAGGAGTCAGCAGCGACCTCGTCGTCGTCGCCCTCGGCCGCCGCGCTGCCGCAGCGACGCAGCAGTCGGGAGCTGCTGTCGCGCAGCTCGGCGCTGAACGAGCGCTACTTCGAGCGCACGGAGGAGCCCATCACGCCGCACCTGGTGGTGGCCGGGGCGCAGTCGAAGTCGCGCTCCAAATCGCTGGACGACCTGCTCGCCGGCGACATGGGCAGCCAGCAGCTGCCGCTGCCCGACAGCGACTCCCAGGAGTCGCCGCTGCACACGCTCGCCCTGGGCCTGTCCGAGAGCCGGCTCAACGATCGCTACCATTCCGCGGAGCGGCTGGCGCCGATGGGCAAGGAGTCGGCGCCGCGCTACCAGAAGTCCCAGCACGCCGGCCGGCGCTCGCACGCGGCCTCGCACGGCTCGGCGCACTCGAGCAAGTACAACATGGACAAGTCGGAGTACGCGACACGCTCCTCGGCCATGTCGGACACCAGCGAGGCGCCCTCGCTCGCCTCCCACGTGCGGCGCGTGCGCGTGCCCTCGCAGGCCTCCGACGTCGACCAGTTCCTGGACGATCTGTTCAGTCCCGTGCTCGATGGCTCCCTCGACGAGCTGTCCGACGCACGCTCGCTGGCCGCCAGCATACGCGGCGGCGGCGCCGCCAATCTCGACGAGTTCGTCGAGGAGCTGCTGCCCGAGACGGAGGTCGTGCGCTCCGGCGCGCGGCTAGCGGCTCGCATCAAGGGCGGCGGCAGCACCGAGCACGGCCAGACGACGGCCGAGGACGCGCTGCTGCCGGACCAGCAGCAGGTGCAGCGCGCCTTCCTCCAGTCGGCCATGGCGCAGAATCTGCAGATCCAGCAGCAGCTGCTCGCCCAGAACCAGGCGCTGCAGACGCTGCTCAGCCAGCAGGCCAGCAGCGGCAACATCAGCAGCATCAGCAACATCGGCAACATCAGCAACAGCAACAACAGCAACATCAACAGCAGCAACAGCAACATCAACAGCAACAATAATAGTCTCGTGAAGAGCAGCCCCGCGTCGCCGCCGCCGCCGCTGCGGCTGAAGGCCACCGCGCTGACGACGCTGACGACGACGCGCAGCAGCAGCCTGGTGCTGGAGGCAACGTCGGGCGTGCAGCCGCCGGCGCCGCCGCCGCCGCCGCCGATGCCGCCGCCGCTCGAGTGCAAGGATCCGTCGGAGACGCGCCACTTCCTGGACCCCTACGGCCGGGCCAAGACGGTGCGCATCGGCAAATGGCGCTGGCCGCCGCCGCAGGGCGAGCCCCAGTTCCAGACCGAGGAGGATTTCTTCGCGTTCAAGCTGCGCCAGCAGCAGCGCAAGACGACGCCCCAGGCGCAGCACAGCGCCATCGAGTGGGAGGAGTTCGAGATCGAGTCGAGCAAGAGCCCGACGCCCAGTCCGGGCCTCCTGCGCAGCAGCCTGCGCCTCGAGGCGACCAGGGATGTCCAGGATGCGGGCCAGCAGCAGCAGCAGCAGCATCTGCAGCAGCATCAGCATCAGCAGCAGCAGCAGCAGCAGATAACCACAACAACGACGACCACGATTACGGCCACCAAGCTGGCCAAGAAGAGCTTCGAGATCGGCGCCGACCGACCGCCGCCGGGCAGCGTCGGCAAGCTGAAGCTCAGCTCGGAGATGCGCCAGCGCCTGGAACAGGTCACGGCCGGGCACTCTGTGCGCTCGACGGTGTCCAACAAGTCCGAGCAGCGGGCGCCCGCCAAGCTCGAGGACACGCGCAAGCTGATGCTGCAGCAGCAGCTGGGCGGACTCTTCGCCAGCGCCAGTGCGGCGCCCGTGGAGTCGCTGGCCACCGTGCGCACCCAGATCGAGCGCATGGAGGGCAAACTGTCGCCGCCGCCGGCGCCGCCGGGCGCCTGGCCGGGCGTCCTGCTGCCGCCGGCGCCCAACGTGCCGGCGCCGCCGCCGCCGATACGGCCGCCGAGCATGGCGCCGCCAGCGCCGCCGCCGGTGCCGCAGAGTCCGCCCGGCGGGCCGGCGGCCGACGAGCCGGAGCCGGACTACCGCAAGGAGCACGTGCCGGCGTTCATTCAGCGCCAGGAGCGCGACACCTTCGGCGCGGTGCGCCAGCTGCAGCAGCATCAGCATTTGCAGCAGCAGCAGCACTCGCAGCAGCATCAGCAACAGCAGCAGCAGCACCAGCATTTGCAGCAGCATCAGCAGCAGCACTCGCAGCAGCATCAGCATTCGCTGCAGGATCAGCACGCCGCCTGGGAGCACGAGCTGCAGACGGAGCGCGAGCGCTCGCGCAGCCGGAGCCGGTCGCGGGATCGCGAGGACTACTCCGAGTCCGTGTGGATCGCGCCGAGGTGGAGGGCCCCGCCTCCGGCAGCGGCAGCGAAAAGGAGCGCGAGAAGCGCGAACGGGAGCGCGAGCGGCTCTACGAGCTGCGCCAGGTGGAGCGCGAGAAGGAGAGCCACAAGGTCTATCAGCCGGCGCCGCCGCGCGTCATCCAGGCCAGCCTGGACACGATGGGCGCCAAGCTGCGCGAGAGGGAGCGGGAGAGGGAGAGGGAGAGGGAGCGGGAGAGGGAAAGAGATAGAGAGCGGGAGAGGGAGCGGGAGAGGGAGAGAGAGCGCGACTCGCTGACCACGCCCGCCACCTTCCGCACGCACATGGCGCAGAAGTACGAGCACGAGCGCAAGCGCAAGAGCTCCGCCAGCTCGGTGGATCCGCTGGAGGCGTCGCCGGTTGTGGTGCCGGCGCCAGTGCCGCCGCCGCCCGCCGTCACGCCCACGCCGGCAGCGACGGCCGCTGCCACGCCCAGCGTGGCGAGTCTCGCCGGCTCCAGCTCCGGCTCCGGCTCGAGCGCGTGCCTCACCTACAACCGGGTGCCCTGGAAGCTGCGCGTGCGCAAGGAGGTGTTCCAGCCGCACGAGTCCATCGGGCCGCCGGTCGCGCTGGACCTGCTCTTCGCCCAGGTGCTGAGCGACGTGTTCGGGGTGACGCCCTGTTTGCGCATCACGCCGCAGGAGAAGAACGCCGCGCTCAACATGCTGCACGGGCATGGGGTCAGCGTGGACACGCTGGCCGCCCGCGGGCAGCAGGTGCGCGCGCTGGTGAAGCGCCATCTGGTGGACATGGCGCGCGACTGGCCGCTGTACTTTGCGCGCCTGTTCGCCGTGCAGGGGGCGCCACTCTATCCGGACGTCTCCATCATGGGCGTCTCGCACAGCGGCCTCTATTTGGCGCGGCGCGACGCCGACTATCTGATCGTCGTCCAGGCCATCTCCTTCGCCGAGATCCAGAACGCCGTCACGCTGCCCCGCCCCGCCGCCCTGCAGCTCAACCTGCGCAGCGGCAAGCATCTGGCGTTGCATGCAACGCGCGCCGCCGCCATCCAGTCGATGATCACCGCATTTGTCCAGGAGTACCGCAAGGTGAGTTCCAACACCAGTTCCAGCTGCCTTTTTCTCAATTGACTTATTATTTTACTTTATTTATTATAATTCCTATTGATCGCGAGCAATTTATTTACTACTCACAATCAATTTTTCGAAAACATTTGGTTAAGAAAAAGAAAATTGTGAATACTTCGCTTCACAGTTCCAACCCAAAGCTTCTCTTAGAGTTCGGCTTGTGGAGCTGCTTTTGCACAGCCATGAAGTCAAATTCTACATAAAATATATTTTTTATACCCGTTCACGCAGTGCAAAGAAAGGGTTTTTGTTACGTCCGTGTGTCCGTATGAACGCAATTTTAATCGCCGCTATTGAAGCTACAGACTTGAAAATTTAAATATATACTCGTGTATACTCGCGTCAGAAAAGGTGTTAAGATTTTTTGGCTACGCCCACTAGGGGCGTGGTCATTCGATAAAATACATTTATCTCCCTCAGTTTTAAAGCTAGAGGCATAACATTTTTTCAGAGCGATTACTAAAGACCTTCACTAAAGATCGCACATACAATTTTGTGGGAAAATCCATATCTCCCATAATTTTAGAGCTAATTCAATTTGGCAGGCAGTTTTCTGATGACCACCTCCAATGATGATGATCCCCGACAAATTACAAATACCAATAAGCTGTAATTATATTGTGAACGAGTGTTGCGCAACGTTCTTATTGTTTGTTTTATCGAGTAATGTCTGGAACGCTTTGACGCGTGACCTTCATAAGGACGCTCTTCCGCTAGATCCTTGAACGCAAGGTTGTATTTTCCTTCTCTCTGTCTCGCTCTCTCCCTTGCTTATTGCTCTTCGGGAATGCAGTCGCATTTCTGCACGCGTGGATAAAGCTCAGTGGGTCTCAGTCCGCCAGTGTGCCCATATACGTGTTGCGCCCAGTGACTGATACTCGTTTCAGCACAACTCGAATGCGATTTACACTCGCACTCACACTCACACTCGCATTCACATTCACATTCACATTCATGCAGTGCATCCATTTATCAGTGCCTGTTGGCAGCTTTAGCTGCTTTTCTGCTTTTCTTTGAATGCATCTCTCAAGTTATTTTAATTTAATTCAGTTTTATGCGTGAAAACTAGTCGAATGCCAAACTTGGAGCACAGGCCGAGTTCGAAACCCGAACCTGCCCGAGAGCAGGCCGAATAAAACAGTTAGGCCACGCTAGAGATGGGCGCGTGTCGCAAGTTTCTTACACGACACGACATGCACGACTCTTAACGATCTTTATGTTTACAGTAGTTGATAAAAAGAATACGTACAGCAAATATTTTTTATTCATTATCTGAAACACAATAATCTCTTCTGGAAAAACTTTGTAGTACAGATAGAATACGAGTGAAATTTTACGTTTTATCACGCAAAAGTCATGTTGAACTTTTGAGATCTATGGTTTTTTATATTTATAATATTTTTCACAAATATTTATCATTGTTTTTGGATAAATACGTTGCGTTTCTTAAGATAATTTTATGTTTTTAAAAAGAACATCGCATTGTTTTTAAAAATATTTACCACAGCTGGTTTTTGGTCCGTGTTCGTGTCTCGCACGAAAGCACGACATGCACCCAACTCTGAGCCACACACACACACGAACACGAGCACACACACGGGCGAGTTAGAAACCGCTTAAACCACTTGGTGGTGCGCTACTCGTTTCTTGTGCTGGCTCTCTTAAGCTTAACGCTCCGCTTGGCCCTGCCGTCGCTCTTCCAGGCACGCTCTCTCCGCAGCTCTCTCTCTCCTCTCTCTATCGGTGCCGCTCTCTGGTGTTCTGCTCGGCTGCGAGTGAAATGGTCAGTCGATTGGCAACTCGCCAGCCGCCTCTTTTGACCAGTCTGCCCAGTTTTCAGTTGCCACAAATGTTCGTTAACGGCATCACGCAGCGCGCCGTCTCCACGAAAAGCGATCGACGAATTCCCAATTCTACAGATTCAGCTTTAGCTTCGCTTCTGTTGCTGTTGCTGTTACTTTTTTCTGTGCCAATGTTGACCAACTTTTTTTTCTCGTGTTGTGCTGTGTTGTGCGTTGAATGAAATGTTTTTGTTTGGCCACACTCGGAGATAGCTGTAATGTGCCTGACCCAATAATCGATGCCGCCTCGAATACAGTTCGATGCCAGCACCTGCAGTGGACCCCAGCTCAGAGTCTGCCCGATCTTGACCGACTGAAAAGAGGGCCATCTTTTGGTATTCCACACGTAAAAATACATACATCATCGATAAGAAGATTTAGAAACAATACATCTGGATAAACAAAAGACAGTTAATACAGTGAACGCTCGATATTATCACTACAATTTGGACTGAACGTTGCTATACTGCTATACTATACCAACTGAAATAGTGTATAATAGAAAAAGAAGCAGAGAGAAACATTTATTTATTATTATCAATTTCCCAGAGTTGAGCGCTCTTATATTATTACCTTCCATTGAAAGCGAAAGAATTATTTTATGCACTTTTGGATTGAAAAAATTTAGTTGTTAAAATGACAGAAAAAACTTTTTAAATGAGATTTTATATTTTAAGTATAATACTAGTTAGCTAATTTGAACTGCGCTCACAAAAAAACAGTTTAAATTATCGAGCAACCACTGTAGTGTCCAAAACATCTTTAAAACTAGGCAAAGCTACACAGCTGTTTTTTCCAGTTATGCCATAAATTCTTTGACAAAAGATTTTGAAAGCTGGCCAGACTTATTGCACTTTTATGTCGATAAGAGCTATGCCATAAATACTTTGCATTGAACTTTTAAAGAACAGCTTTTATTATATTATTATTATTACGCTAGCCTGGGGGTCGAACCCTAAAATATATGTACATGATATTCCGTTTTTTTTGTAATACGCTAACCCTTTTAACATACAGCCCCAATTTATTTTATGTAATTCTACTGTTCAGTACTTTTACTATACAAATGTTTAGATCAGTTAAGCCATTCTTTTGGAATAATATTTCCATGCTGTATTTTATCATATGATACATTTCCATTGAATCGTATATTTATTTCAATGTTTATTCCTGAATATTACAAATCTACAAACAGCATTCTCTAAACAGCTCAATTATTAGTTTAGCTTTCAAGAGTTGTTTTAAAATTTTTCTGTTCAAGTTGAGTCATATTTTTCTGCCCGTTTGCAGGTGAATTATAAATATTTGTTGTTTAAATAACTTTTGCAATATAATACGCATATAAAGTTAGCTTTAGGTATTTGATTGTTTTGATAAGGTTTATGATTTCAAAGTGAGTCAAATATAGCTTAAAAGTTTATTTTTTTATTTCTTTTTTATTTGAAGATAGACAAGCTATTAAAACTAAATCTAACTTATTTTTCATATAAAAGTTAAAAAGTTAAAATACAATGAAATATGAAATCGCAACAGTTTTTATTGCCGCATGCATTTAAGTCGTCAAATCTGTAGTTAGGGATTAGAGACTCGGTTTATATTTGTGCTATTATATCACATTGAGGAAAATGAAAAATCAGCCTCAGTTTGGTATTAATCGCTCCCAGTCGGGGGTTCAATGACCGCGCCCAACTGCATCCTGTTGCAGGTGCGGCTGCAACTGACCCCGTGCATGACTCCATTGGCATTTTTGTGGCGCTTGTTGGCCAAGTCGAACGCTTGACGACGACTGCTCAAATCTCGGGACAGGTGTCAAACAAAAAAGAGCGTTCGCTTTGAGGTGGCAAATTAAATCTAAATTCAGGCCTGGCAAATTGCAGCGCACGAAAATTGAAAACTGACATTTGCACAAGGCAAAAAGAGCGAAAAAAAGTGGCAGAAAAGAAAAAGCAGCAACCGAAAAGACAGCAACAACAACAGCAGCAACAACAGCAGCAACAACAACATCACGTATACGCAGCGTTTTTCCACGGAATCGACAGCCGTGCGCGAGTGTGCGAGTGTGCGTGTGTGGCCGTCTGTGTAAACAATATAGTTAACAGTCATTATGGTCGTGTAGTTTGGCCAGTTGGTGGTTCGGTGGTTCGCTGATTCGGCGGTGCCATCATCAAAATGCAATAACAACTTTCACTGGCACGCGCTGATCAGTCGGAGACGCCGCCTCGGATTCGGATTCGGATTCGGACTCCGATTCGAAACGGAACGCAACTACTGTGCAACATGCCGCACGGTGGCAAGTCCTGCCCGGCGCCGCCTAGCACGCCCAGCGGCAGCGCCAAGTTCAGCAGCATCGTGAACAAGGTGGAGTCGCTCATCCACAAGATGCACCACGATAAGGCCAACAGCGGCAAGCAGCAGCAGCATCAGCAGCAGCAGCAGCAGCAGCAAGCGGAGCAGGGCGAGAGCTGCAACAAGTGCGCCTCGCTCGACTCGCTCAACAATCTGACGGACGCGGACAGCTGCGAGGAGCACGAGCTGCTCTACACGGACTCGGACGATGCGGAAATCGCGCACATCACGGGCACCACCGCCGCCCAGGTGCACCACCAGCAGCTGCAGCTGCACCGGCGCAGCGATCTCGACCAGCTGACCAACGAGAGCATTCGGGAGCTGAACGAGCAGTGCTGCGTCTCGCTGGGCGCCGAGCTGGGCGCGGGCGCTGCTGGCCAGGATCAGGACTACGACAACGCCTGGAGCGTCGAGGAGGATATCGTGTACAAGTGCTGCAGCGGCACCGCCTCCTCCACAACGGCCAGCGGCAGCCTGTGCGAGGAGTGCTGCTTCGAGGAGCAGCTCAACTACAAGCTGCGGCTCAACCAAAGAGACAACAACAACAACGAGGACGGCGAGGATGCCGATGCGGATGGGGATGCGGATGCGCATGCTGATGCTGGTGATGGGCAGCTGGGCAGCGCGGCAACCACACTGGAGGCAACAATAACAGCAACAGCTTCTGTCGTTAGTCTGCCCATTCCCATACCCATTCCCATTCCCGGCGCCGGCTCCACCCTGCTGCTGGGCAACAAGACGCGCCGCGTGAGCAACGCCAGCAGCGGCTCCGTCAGCCGCATGGAGACCATTCTCGAGGAGCCCACAGAGTCCAAGATATCCGTCAAGGAAATTCTGGCTCGCTTCGAGACCATGAACTCCAATGAGGTATGCGGCTAGAGAGCTCTAGTCGGAAGTGCCCGACTAGCAGAGACCCTCAACCCAGTTACATACATTCCAACCCCTGTGCACTTTACTCAGCTGCTGCGCGTGCACCCCACTACGGAAATTACATTTCTGAATAGCTTCTCAACTGAGTGCGTGATCTCTATAAGATTTTTAGTACATTTAAATCTAAGTGCAAGCCAAAGCTCAGGGCTGTAGCATTTGTATTGGGTTTTTTTTTCAATTTTGGGGCGAGTGGGGTAGGTATCCAAAAAGTGAAATATTCCTAATTTGCATGTTTTACGAGAATAAGTTAAACCACGTTTGGTGGCTATAGCTCTTATAGTTTCTGAGATATGCTCAAAAAACCACATCACAAAATCGATATGTATCGATAATAAGAATATAAGGTGGGCTATCGACAATTTGCTAGAAACTTGATCTGCGTATGGTATACACGAACTTAAATCTCGAACCAATGCCCTGTCCCTCGGTTCGGTTCGTGAATCTGGTTTGCCACATCCCTGAACTCAGCTTTCTGTCCAATTTTAAATGGAAAAGTTCCATTTATTATATTTAGAAGTTTTCATTTGCAGCGAGCAAAAACTGCGCTTAAACATACTCATAAATATCGAAGATGTGTGCTTTATATCTGTAGTTTACTGTATTTCCAGGCAAAAACAAAAACAGAGACGAAATTATAATATATTTATGTAACTATAATGTAATCTAGGAGTTGAAAAGATTGTGCATCTGCAAGATTTGCAATTTCTTGAAAGATTTTGCATTTCTTTGAAGCAGAGATCAACAGATAAAAGAAGCACAATCTAATCTCTGAACCATGATCTTTGGCGCGTGGCTCGACTCGGAATTATTTTGCTCGAAATTCACAATTTGAATGCAAACGCAGCGAGCTAATGGAAAAAAACGCTGAGGCTCGGCGTCTTCCTAATAATAATTACAAATTACGATGCGCGCATATGCAAAAGAAAGCAAAAAGCGAGCTCTTTACCGTTTGCTGCGAGTGTTGCTAACGGTTAAGTTAATCAACACATAATCGCATTATTAGCCCCGGCCAGACACAATGCCAAGTGGGCCCAGACAGAGGGCCAAGAGCAGCTGAGACCCGCCTGCAGTCGCCAGAGACAGAGACAGGGACAGGGACAGACGGGGACAGAGACAGCTGCTTACATCATTTGTTCACTCTTTGGCTTCATCTGAAGCTGACTAACTGACCCATCATAGGTGTCGATTATACAACACGCAACAACAACAACAACAACAAAGACACACAACAGCTGAGACTACCCATTGTTATCTTTGAAATTGGTCCAGGTCTTGGGCTTGAAGCTGTTCAGTGTGGCCCATAGAAAATTTGTATAACTGCAGTATATATATAACTGGACTTTAATTGTTCACTTTCCAACTGTGAATCAGCTGAACTTTACAGCTTTTGGTGGGTTGTGCTTAGAGTTATCAGAGCAAAGGCTTAAAATTTGTTTAAAATTATAAGGAATACTTTTTATAATTTTAAAGGCAAATATCAATGTATATTTATTTATCTTGATATACCCGTGTATATAAAAATAATTCCTTTAGCTGGAGTTCTATGTGGGGTGTGGGTATATTATTGTTATATTCTTTTCATAAATACTTTCAATTTCCAAAATTAGTAAATATCGACTTTTTGTTTCGATTTTTAAAAACACTAAACTTGTTGTGACGATCTCGTGTGGTATATATTATATAAGATAAGAAAAAGTTCACTGTTTTTATAGTTATCCCCATTTAATCAAAATGAGGGTTTTTTTCTTGAGAAAGATCTTTGAAGATCTCCTATCAGGGTATTTGAAAGTAATTGTGAATATTCTTTGAATATAATGAATTAAGGGAGCTTATTCTGTAGTTCCCGTACCTTGTAAAATATATGAATATTATATATTAATATAAAATACAATATAATAATATTATCAGTGGGTTCTGTTATCTGAAGCATACTTAATGTTAAGGTCAAGGTTAAATACAGTTTTTTTTACTCGTTCACAAAAATATTTCAATATTTTCCCAAAATAACAATAATAACTTCTGTGTACTGGGAATGAGTATTACGCAGTCGGTTACGTCCGACTGCAACGTTCTTGCTCTTACTTGGGAACAAGTTTCGTTATAAAATGAACGACGAACATTTTCACTGCGATCTTTAGAGCTTGCCCATAAATGTGATAAAAATTATTGTAAAATAATACTCGTACATCTATTGGGATCATCGCATGCCAGCTCATGCAAATCCGAAGTCGAGGGGTTGTTTAAATGCCAAAAAAGCTGAAGAAGCTGAAGAAAAACTGTGCTTCGGCCAGAACTCATGTGCTCGTAAAATAAAATAAAAACCGTTGACCCAAAAAAAAAGATACAAGATACATTTACAGATACTTTTACGTGCGGCTAGAAACGTTAACATATGATACCCCCGTTTGCTTTTCACCATTTCAAGATTAATGCGTCGAAAAACGCGCAGCAGAAGCACAAGTTGAAGCAGAATGCGATTGTAATTTAACTGTAATTTGATTTCAATAATTTAATTACATTTCGTGCGTCGTTTTTTATTGTCGGTCGGGTTCTTTTGTTTTCGTTCGCTAAATGAGTTTAATTTCTTCTGCCTGTCAGGTTTGTGCGGCTCTAAATTGTATCTGCAGTAACAGCTGGTAACTGCTGCAGCTGCGACTGCCTCTTCTTCTTCTATTCCAGCTGTTTCTGCTCCGCCTTGGCTAGATTTCCGTTTCGGCTTCTGTGTGGTGCGCATTAATTTCGAATTTTAATTAACTCGAGCAAAATACACACATAAAAAAAACAACTCTTTAAAAAAAATTAAAAAACAAAGCCAAAAAGAAAGTTGCCGCTGCTAAGCACCCCCCTTTCCCCTCCCCCTCTCCACCTTTCCGCTGCCACTGCTGTGCCCCCTTGTTAAGTGTACACATAATCGTAGACCCGACGCGCCACAAATTATATTCGAAATTAAAGTTTAGTGTTTTTCTCGTATTGTTCGTAATGTACGTTAAGTTTTGTTTTATTATACCCTGTGCACACTGAAAGTGGGTAGGGAAGGGTATAATGTTTGTGCTTGTGCATGTAGCAGGCAGGGGAAGGCTTTCTTGAGCTCATAATGCATATTAATTATTAATTATCGGAACGAAAAGTTGAGTTCATCTTGTCAAGTCCATGATCGGAGACCTTAAGAACTATATCTGTTGGACTATAATATATATGAGTGCTCTCATTTGCTTTGTAGATTTTTGCATTTTATTCATCGATCAATAGTGCTTACAGAAATCGATAACTCGCGCAAAAATCGATAATTATCGATAACAGTTTTTTGTGATTTTAAAAACTAGAAATACATGATTTGCTTATATAATTATTTGGATACCTTTTAGGTATTTGGATGTAATTTGCTGAATTTTAGGTATCTGCCAGTCTGGCACTCTTGAGTTCTGTTTAATTTGTTTAGTTCGCTTTTTCCAGCGAATTGAATTCGCGCATTGGCATTACAAGCGCCAGCGCCAACGCCAGCAACTGGAGCACGGCCGACGCCAGTCCGCTCCAGTCCATGCTCCAACTGCCCCCCATCCCCCTCCAGTTGGTCAGCCGGGCGACCCCTGGGCCAAAAACAAGTCATGTGACCCAGTTGCGTGCCCGGTTCTGCCCAGTTTCGTTCTACATATGAGAGAAATAAAACAGAAGCGCGTCCAGTTGCATCTCGATGTGGTCCATGGGGTCTGTTTATGGCCTTCTGCCCGCGATTTAGCGCAGCGATAGAACCCACGGCCACTGTCAACTGTCGACTGTCGACTGTCAGCTGTCAACCGCTGTTATTGATGATATTGAGCAACTGCTATCAATTTGTCAGTCAGACACCGCAGACTGCTCCTCCTCCTTCTATGGAAGTGGCTCAACATGTCCCCCAAGAACCATCGGATATAGTCTCCTGGAGTTTTGGTTAACATTTCTGCAAATGTCTACACTCGTTCACGAAGTGAGAAGAGTATCTTGCGGCCCGAGACTAGAAACTACGCCTACTGGGGGCGTGCTAATTCGATCAAATTTATTTATCTTCCAAATTCCGCCACTATAAATTATGAAAATTTATATTTTTCCTATATAATAATAATTAAGACCATTATTGATCCTTTAAAGCTGTTATTGTACTGTGAACGAGCATTGCCCAGTCGGTTAAACCTGTCTGCAACGTTTTTACTTGTTTTTACTTGGCCAATTTAATTAGTTTCTGCCTGCCTCTCTTTGCTCTTCTCTGGGAAGACTCCGTACATGTTCTCCATGTTCACTTAATTATCTATTAACACCTAAACCATTAATAGATAGTTTGTGTGTCTAAAAGCTAAATAACAATGTTCCTGAAAAGTATTAATAAATTA
Organism: Drosophila robusta; assembly: GCA_035043565.1. Lineage (NCBI taxonomy): Eukaryota > Metazoa > Arthropoda > Insecta > Diptera > Drosophilidae > Drosophila > Drosophila robusta. Next base: position 11,028,244 of record JAWNMW010000257.1, on the reverse strand, counting down.
GTTAATTTTGTAATAAGTTAATAAGTTAATTTTTTAGCCCATTGGCTTGTCATTCTTGTTTTGTTAGCTTCGATTACTTGCGCTTTAATTACTTTCTTATATCAACTTGACTTGTTGTCCTCCATGGTCACTTAGCTACTATCAACTGCTTTTCCACCTGTCCTCCATTGCTACTTTTCTGCTATCATCGCTCATTATCCTTCAGGTTCCCTTTATTTGCCAGCAATTGCTTGGATTATATAATTTATACACTAGACTCTCAAGTTTTTGTTGTTACTTATGTCTTTGTCAACTTTTCCCTATGTTAACTCTTCTTCAATCTTGCATTAGCTGATCCTCCATGGTCACTTGGCAATATCTAACTTATTATTACTGCTTATATGTTTGCTCTTCTTTATTCCACTGTTAACTGTCCTCCATGGCCACTTGTCTGCAATTGCTTTTCAGCTTGTTTTATGCAATTGCAATTCGTAATCAGTTATCACCAGCTGTGTCAGTTATTGCTTTGATCAATTACTTTCTCAGCGTGTTTTTTTATGGGTATCGCAGCAAAGTTTTGGACATGTTTGAGTTATGCCTTATTGCGTCGCCAGGTGGCGTGTTGGTGGCTTATCGAATTCACGAGCATGTTGAGTGCGAGGATCAAAATTGAAATTGAAATTGAATTGAATGCGTCTATTAATATTTGGCCTGTGTTTGCTCAGTGACTAGGCCAATTTGCAGTGCGATTTTTCGTATATGAAAACTTGATTGATTGGTGAAAGATTTCCGCTTTCATAAACAACAGCAACAACAACTTTTACTCATCTCCGTTGTTGTTGCCGTTGTTTTGTGCGCATGAGCGTGTGCAAAATGCATCCGAATTTTTCGTTTATACGCTGTGGGTGTTTTAAGCTTTAAATGCAACAAGCTTTCAAGTGGCGGAGGGGGGCGTGCCGGGGTGTTGTTTGTGTTGCATATTGAGTGGGTGTTGTGGAATGGAAAGGAAAGCAACGCGTCGAATTGCCCATTGCAATAAAAGTGAAAAATATTGGCAACACTTTCGTTGCCAAAAACAGTGCCGCCTCGTCCCCTCTGCCCCCAAAAACGAAGACACCACACCAAATACCCCCAGTGAACAGCTCTTTTTAAGGCTGTCAATATACAGTGAAAGCTCTCTTCAGCGAACAGGCACAGTTTCGGGTCTTTTTATTGTGTTCTGCCAAGGCAAGAGATGTGTCAAAGCAAAGGAATAAGCACAAGTTCATTTAATTGATTTATTAAAATTATTCATCAAATGTATGTTTCCAAAAAAAAAATGACTAAGAAGCAAATAAATTGCCTTAGTCCCAAAAAAATGTTTGCATGCAAACAGGTTAAAGCTTTCGCATAAGCCGAAAGCTTCTACTTATATATATATTTATATTCAAATTATTTATTTTTTATATTTCTAAGCATTTTTATACCTTGATTTAAGACAGTTATAGACTGATTCTTACAATCGTCATTTAAGAATTTACAAACTGGATCAAGTATTTTTCTCCGTTTCTCTTATATTAAGATTACTTGTACGTCATTTAATATTTATTGTGCTTATTATTTGTCAAGCCTACTTTTTCTGATACATAGAGGGCCCAATTATTTTTGATTGAAGAAAATTATGATTTCTAGTGCGGTATTTTTTTACAGTTGATTCACTTTAAAATTCGGGAAAAAGTCGAATAATAAAATTCATTATAATTAATTCCAAGTTAACTTGAGTGCGACTTTTTTCGCTCTCTGCTTGAAAATGCAGGGCCAAAGTTTGGCCAGCTCCAGGAGATGTGCGCCCACAGGAGCTGTGCGATAGTAGAGCTTTCACTGATACACACACATGTGTCTTATATATATATATAGAGATATATATATATAAAGACATATATATATTTATCTATATATTCGCTATATTTATTCGTATCATCGTCGTGATAGGCGCGCCCCATTGAAACCGGTCGGCGTCTCGCCTTGACTTGGCTTGGCGACCGGTTGGCTCGTCGAGTGTTTGGCCAAAAAGGCGCCCAGCAACTTTCACATGCCATTGAGTTGGCCGCGAGCGTCGGACAATTAACGCATTGCATTCATTGTTGGCTCTGCTTCTTCTCTTTGCAGTCACAGTCGAAGGCATCGACGCTGTCGTCGGGCGCCCGCGCCGCCGCCCAAACGCTGAACGTGCCGCTGGAGCGTCTGGAGGCGCGTCAGGCGCACGCCCAGCGCAACGAGCACGGCCACTCCAATGGCGACGACCCGCAGCAGCAGCAGCAGCAGCAGCAGCTGCAGCAAGTGGAGCTGCACCACCATCAACAGCAGCAGCAGCAGCAGCTGGAGGACGCCGCCGAGGAGCAGCAGCTGGTGGAGCAGCAGCGCTTCATGAAGCAGCAGAGCTATCTGCACTCTGCGCGCAAATCCAACGCCGGCCAGCAGCCCAGCTCCCTCACCAATGGCCACCAGCAGCAGCAGCAGCAGCAACAACAACAGCAGCAGCAGCAGCTGCAGCAGCAACAGCAGCAGCAGCAGCAACATCTGCAGCAGGCATCGCATCACGACCTGGACGGCAACTACATGATGCAGGAAGAACTCAACGGCAACGGCACGCCCCCCTCTGTCACCAAGTACTCCCTGCTGCAGTTCGCCATGCAGCACTTCCGCAACGAGTAAGTCCGGCCGAAGGATGCCCTCTTTATTCCTTGCAACCGAGGGTTAGCCAAACAATAGATCGATTTGCATATGAAATCTTTATTTACCTTTCAATATTTTAAAATTTCGAACCGAACCCCAAACTGGATCAGTTGGAAAAAAGACAGCCCAACCTGAACCCAAATCGATCTTAAACCATTTTTATACTAGTTCACAAAGTGAAAAGAGTATATTAGATTTATGCAATGTCTGTCATATTAATTATATCCAATTATATCCGCTTTTTGGCTACGCTCACTTGGGGGCGTGGCAACTCGATAAAATCTATTTATCTCCTTCAGTTTAAAAGCTAAATACATCAAATTTTTGCAGACAGTTTACTGATGACCTCTTCTATAGATTGTACAAATTTTCCGGATACGCCCACTGGGGAAGTGTCGAAAATTCGCGAAAATTCATATCTACAATTTATAAATTACACAATTACAATTTCGTATCCACAATTTTAGACCTGGGCCGGCAGTTTACTGCTAACCTCCTTTAATCCTTAAGGCAGCCCCCTTTTTGAAAATAATAATAGTTAGTTTCGGGTATTTACTATACTGATGCCAACGAGTATTGCGCAGGCGGTTACACCCGACTTTTTGCTTGCTCCACGTACTAAATGCCTCTCTCCCGCCCCATGTTTTCCAGCCAACTGCGCGACGCTGACCGGCACCACGAGCGGCACCAGTCGTCGGCCGCCAATCGCTCGTACGCGGAGCTGGTGAAGTGGCAGGGCCACGCCATACGGCTGCCCCTGCTGCGGCTGCCCAACGACCTGGCGCCGCTGGCGCTCGAGTGCTTCGACTGCATCCTGCGCTACTGCGGCGACATTCCGCTCGACCCGGAGCTGACCGAGGTTAAGTGTGTCTACACCGTGCTGATGGTAGGTGGCGCTCGCTCTCTCCCTCCGGCCTGCTCACTCCCTCTCTCACTCTCTCTCTTTCTCCCTCCAGCACTGCCACAAGTATCTGGCGCTGCGCGACGAGGTCTACTGCCAGCTGATGAAGCAGACGACGGCCAACCGGTCGCCGTGTCCGGACAGCTCGCAGCGTGCGTGGCGGCTGCTGAGCATTTTGGCCGCCTACTTTGGCTGCTCGGACGCGCTGCGTCCTTACCTGATGAGCACCTGACGTCGGCCGCCTCGGATCGGCGCCGCTCGTGCCATGGCACCGCCGCCGTCTGCCTGACCAATCTGCGCAAGACGGCGCGCTGCGGCGGCAGGAAGAACGTGCCCAGCGTGGAGGAGGTGACCGCCGTCTCGGCGGGCCGCTCGGCCCGTCGCCAGATCTATCGGCTGCCCGGCGGCGCCGAGCGCGTGGTGAACACCCGCTGCTCCACGGTCGTCGCCGACGTCATCGCCGAGCTGTGCGCCCTGCTCGGCGTCGAATCGGACGCGGAGCAGCAGGAGTTCTCGCTGTACTGCATCGTTCAGGGCGACGCGTTCACCATGCCGCTGGCCGCCGACGAGTACATCCTGGACGTGACCACGGAGCTGCTCAAGTCCGGCCAGCCGTTCTACTTGATATTCTGCCGGTCCGTCTGGCATTTCGCGCTGAAGCGCGAGCCGGCGCCGATGCCGCTCTACGTCGAGGTGCTCTTCAATCAGGTGGCGCCCGACTATCTGGAGGGCCTGCTCCTCGAGCTGCCCGGCAACGGGGTGCCCATGCCGGAGATGGTGCGCGACATGGCCCGCATCGCGGCCCTGCTGCATCGCGCCGCCGATCTGAGCCACGTGCCGGCCATGAAGGAGATCAAGTTTCTGCTGCCCAAGCCGGCGCTGGGCATACGCGAAATTCGGCCCGCCCAGTGGGTGGGCCTGGTGCAGTCCGCCTGGCCGCAGGTGGCCAGCCTCAGTCCCGGCCAGGTGAAGGCGCAGTTCCTCAACGTGCTGGCCGCCTGGCCCCTGTTCGGCAGCAGCTTCTTTGCGGTGAAACGCATCTGGGCCGAGGAGGGGCCCCACGTCGAGGACAACCACAGTCCCATGTGGCGGGACCTCATCTTGGCCTTGAATAGACGCGGAGTGCTATTCTTGGATCCAAACACACACGAGACCCTGCAGCACTGGAGCTTCATGGAGGTCATCTCCACGCGCAAGGTACGCTTGGGGCTGATCGATTTATCGATTGATCGATAGCACACGCATTCACTTAAGACTGCTATTAACAATCAAATGAAGAAAAATGGGACCTTAAATAAGGACATTTTTAAGCTAAGAGTTAACAGAACAATGAGAACTAATTACAGGGTATAAGTAGTTGTACATAAAATGAATTATGAAGTGCATAATGAAGATCTTGATGGAACAGCTAACTTTAAACCAGATAGCTCTCAGCGAGGGCAAGTCTGATTAGGAAGTGAGGCTCAGACTAGCATTCCAGATTCAATCATTCCCTGATGTACAGATACACAGGCACAGTGCTCAAGGCCAGGATATATAAAGCAATTTGATGGTATATGGGTTATCAGACTCTTGAGACAAGCTCTTGATGAAACTAAGATTACTGTTAGCCTTGTTAACTGCTGTTGTGTGTTGTTGTCAAATAAAAGCCCAGATGAAACGTTAATCTCTTATGACTTCTCTTTCCGCAGGTGCGCTCGGAGGATGGCGCCCTCTTCCTGGACATGAAGGTGGGCAATCTGATGCAGCAGCGCGTCATCCGCGTCCAGACGGAGCAGGCGCACGAGATCTCGCGCCTGGTGCGCCAGTACATCACCATGGCCCAGATCAGTCAGCGCGACAAGCGGGAGCTCAACTAGATGCAACGAATATTACGAATATGTTTATTATTATTATTATTATTATTGTAATCCCCCCATTTTTTTTATTATCGTTTTTTAAGTCTTTTACCGCATATATATATTATATTATAATGTATGACCATATCCTATAACGTTACCCAACACTCTGTCAAACGCCCCACATAGGCCATATTCCCATATTCTGTGCCCTGTCTATATATGCCCGCATTATATCTGAACAATTGGTGTCCTAATCTTAAGCAACATTGTGCAATCGCAAAACCGAGTATTTGGTTCCGGCCCCGCCCCTGCGTGTGCTTTCTTTTTGGATTTCCCTCTCTGCGCACAACTTTCCCCCTTCTAATCTTAAGCGAATCTAAAAAACATATATGTAAAACCTTTTTTTGGGACAATTTGTCAAACGAATTTCGTTGCAGTTGTTTGTGTGTTTAGTTTAATGCCTAAATTACCATAAATAAAGACGATTCTATATATACCACATACCGTTTACCACATACGAAAGTTGTTTTTATTGCAGGGATTCTTTGCGTATTTCGCAAGGACATGACTTTTTGTACTTGTGGACAACAAATCTATCGTTTGGCATTCAAGGATTTTCGAATGTCCTATAGGCAGCCTAGATAAAAGGATTCTTAGATAACCCCATAATCTTTGAATGCAGATCGATGGCGTTGGTCCTTGCGATTCGAACGGACCGTGTCCTTCGAAAATCTGCAACGATTTGGCCGAGCTAGGGCTATCTTTTTAAAAAGGATATATGTTTTTTAGTCATAGCTCCGCCAAATCCTTAAGGATTTCGAAAGGACATACGTTTTTTGAGTCACCGCCAGCAGGACTATCGATTGGCATTCAAGGATTTTCGGGATTCGCACAAAAAATTCGCCGCTAATTTTTGCAAGGGGGTAGGTCAGAAAAGTTAGATCAAAATCACAAAATCCAGCGTAACTCGGCCATTTTAAGGACTATCCCGATGTCCTTCGGCCAAACGATAGTCTTTGGCGTGCCGATTCGGAATATGTAATAAAAAGGACTTTAGTCCTTCAAACAGCCAAGATAAAAGGACATTTTTGCATATAGAAATTTGCTCATAACTCCGCCATATCCTTGCGTATCCTGTCAAGACCTATGCCAAACGAATTGTAAGGCTCAAGGCTATCAGCTGACCAAAGGACATCCAAATCGTCCTGTTAGTTTCCGAGATATCAAGGATATTGCGTTTTGGCCAACTTTCCGTTCGCTTCGGCGGTAAAATTTTACAAGTGTCGGATCCTTAGATGACCCCATAATCCTTGAATGCAGATTAATAGAGTTGGTCCCTGCGATCCTAACGCAACATGTCCTTTTGAAATTTGCAAGGATTTGGCCGAGTTAGAGCTAGTTTTCGAAAAAGGAAATGGGTTTTTTATCCAAAGCTTCGCTGAATCATTAAGGATCTAAGAAGGACACGCTTATTTAAACTCATGGCAAAAAGGATTATCGATTGGTACTTTTCAGGATTTTCAGGATTCAACTTAAAGTTCGACCTTATAACGTATTTTTAGTTATTACTCAGAAAAATCTCTATGTATCCTGCCGAGTCCTGTGCCAAACAGCTCGTACTAATAATGCCTCTAAGCTGGCCAAACGTCATCCAAATCGCCTTGATTTCTTTTTAAGATAATAACGACTTTGCAAGTCTGACAAGTTTCTGATCCTTGGCTAAGCCAATTTTGCTTGCATTCTTTATATTCAAGGACATTTAAGATAACTTTAAAGTTGTTAGAAAGAAAATGTTTGCCTTAAGTCTTTTGACTTTCCGCATGTCCTTGTCCTCGAATCAAAATCCAATACGAAAATGTGTAAATAAAATAAATAATTTATTAGCTAGTCATGCACAAGGCAATCAAAATAAATAAATAAAAAAACAGAAAATGCAATTAGATTTCTCATCTGGGCAATTTGTCAGCCCGCTGCTCAAATAATATTTGGTATGATTTGATCATTGTCATCCTCCTCATCCTCATAGTCGCCATCCTCATCGTCGTCATCGCCATCCGCCTCGTCCTCGTCCTCCTCGTCATCCTCATCGCCATCGCCCTCGTCCTCCTCCTCATCCTCGTCGTTGTCCCCATCAATGTGGACCGGCGTCTGTGCACTCAACTGTGCGGCGGCCACCGATGGCGATGGCGATGGCGATGGCGATGGCGACCCACTTGTTGCACCGCCCTCAGCAAGTGTTTGTGGTGCTGTTGTCGTTGTTGTTGTTGTTGTTGTTGCTGTGGCACGCCTCGAAGTTGTCGCCTCATCAGCAGCTGCAACGTCGCTTAACGCTTCATTAGTCGCATTGTGGTTGGCAACGCGTGTGGCAGCCGCTTCCGTCCCCGTCCCCGTTCCCGTTCCCGTCTCCGGCCTTGTCCCGTTCGTTGTTATTGCCGCCATTGTTGCTGCTGCTGCGGTGTCGTTTGCCCCACGCGCTGGCAACTTTGTTGTCAGCTCCACTTTGCTGCCGTCATCAGTGGCACCTGCGTCCAGGTCGCTTGGCGGTGGCGTGATGCGCGGTGGCGCCACAGAGGTCAGCAGAAACTCATCGACCATCTCGCAGTTCTTGCCCAGATAGCCCTGCCGACAATGGCATCGAAAGCCGCCATCCTCCCGGCTCAGCGAGATGCATTTACCGTCGTTCTGGCAGGTGCCCGGATTGTCCGCGCAGTAGCTCAGCTCTGTGGGCAAAGAGAATTATGAAGTGTGCATGAGAATTACAATTTGGACACCTCTTCACGCGGTAACAAGCTAGTGGCGAAAGCATATTTCCGATATCAAGTGTTGTGGCAAAGGATATTCAATTTAACATTTCAACAATTGCAAATTGTACCAACTAAGAATTCTCTAGTCGGGAATGCCCGACTAGGAGATATCCTGAACCCAGCCCCCACTAGAGAAACTAGATTCTTGAATAACTTAAAGCATGATCTTAATGAAATTTCAAATCTATATATATATAACTCGATCTGATCGGAATATCGTAGCAAAGCTTCAAAAAATCACGTATTTTGCTAGCCGCTTCTTTCTGCTGCTTCGCCACTAGCGTGGACTCCCGTCCGCAGTGATGGGCAATCTTTGTGTCCTGAATTATATGTATATATATACCCTATATAATATTCATAAAGCACAGAACTCTAGTTTTTTGTTTAATCATGTACCGAATTTTAAACCAAATCAGTTGCACTAAAAATCAGTCAAAACGAAGTTTGCATACGAGCAAGGGTGTAATAGATTAGTGCAGGCAGAAGGCGGCATACCCAACCTCATTAAGCATTTGTATATATACTTAAATATATCTAACTGTCGGTCTATTCGTCTGTGAAAACACACCTATATAAGAAACTGGAGACTTGAGATTGGTAATATACTATATTCGCGTCTTGGGCTTGGGTTCGAACCTAGGACGTGCCGCAAACATTGAACGGACGGACATAGCAGCAATCTAATATACCCTTTTCGCTGCGTGAGCGAGTGTAAAAGGAACTCACTTTCGTCGCAGAGCATGCCGCCCCAGCCGGGGCGGCAGTTGCACTCCCAGGGCGCCTCGCAGTCGCCGTTGGCGCAGCCGGGGTAGGGAAAGCACTTGTCGCACTGGGCGCCCGTCCAGCCCACCTTGCACCTGGGGAGAGAAGGGTGGGGGTTAAGGCTGCGGCGGGTCAAAGGTCACTCAACTCACCTGCACTCGCCGGGCTTGCGGCAGTAGCCGTGCTGCTTGCTGCAGTCCGAGGCGCACAGCGCTGCAAGCACAAATTGCTGCACATTAGGGGCAGGCTAAGGAGCGGCCAACTACTCACCTGTCTGGCAGAGCAGGCCCGTGTAGCCCGGCTCGCAGTTGCACTCCAGCGGCTTGTTGCAGCTGCCGTGCTGGCAGCCCGGCATCGTCGCGCACTCGCCGCAGCTGCGCCCCGCCCACCCGATGCGGCAGCGGCACTCGCCGGGCGCCTCGCAGTAGCCGCGCGTGCTGTGGCAGCCACTGCGGCAGCTGGCTGCAACAACAATCAAATGAAAGCGGCTGAGAGCGCTGCAGTCGGGTGTAGCCGACTGCGCAATACTCGATCACAGCATTCTAACTGCTTAAAACAGCCGCAAACGATCTTAACGATTTTTGTTATTATGGGGAAATATTGATTTTTTAAATTTGTCGGCTCAATATTTAGGAGTTTATTAGAAAAGTACCTAAAATTGTGGATTTTCGCGGTTTATCCACCCAAAATATATATTTGTTATTTATGATTTATCTGAACAACGAAGATTCGGGTTCGAATCCCAGGCTAGAGAATGGATGAAGTGATTGTCTTAGCCAAAGCTTAAAAAAAAGAGTCAGTCTTCAATAAAAATAAATATCGATTCTATGATTTGCCACGCAGAATACACGAGCATATATTCAAAATGTATCTAGTCGGGAGCGCCCGACTAAGGGATACCCTGAAACCGATATATTCGTACAGACGGGCGGACAGACGAACATGGCTAGATCGACTCGGTTATTGATGCTCGCCAAGAATATATTTTCTTTATGGGGTCAGAGACGCGTCCTTCTGCCTGTTACATACATTCGCACAAAACCGGTATACCCTCTTTTACACAAGATCGATGTCATTCCAGCGTATCAATAATAATCAAGATCGTTTTCGACAGTTTTAAGCTGTTATTCGGTTACTGATAGTGCTGATCGAGGGCTTCGGAGTAATCCTCAACTTACGTTCGGTGCAGAAGAGGCCATCCCAGCCGGGCTTGCAGAGGCACTCGAAGGGCTTGTTGCAGGTGCCGTGCTGGCAGCCGGGGAGGGGGATGCACTTGTCGCACTGCTCGCCGCTGTAGCCGATGCGGCAGCGGCACTCGCCGGGCCGCTGGCAGTAGCCTGTCGGGGAGAGTTGAATGTGTGTGTGTGTGTGTGTGTGTGTGTGGGAAACTGGGCCGGGCTTACCGTTCATGGGATCGCAGCCGCGCCGGCACATGGGCACCTGGCAGAGGTCGCCCTGCCAGCCGGGCAGGCACTTCACGTCGCCCTTCTCGTCGCAGGTGTAGTGCGAGTTCTGCTTGTACTTCTGCGACTTCTCGCAGGCCTGCAGCAGAGGGGAGGGGAGGGGCTGCCCTTTAGTGGGCACTCACGCCGGACGGGGCTCTACTTACCCGTTGCTTCCAGAGCGGAATGTTCGCGTTGACGCTCGTCTGGCGCGCATCGAAATTCCGGCGCAGCGCCTCCCCGCTGCCCGTCGTGGTGGCCAGCAGCAGCAGCAGCGGCAGCAGCGGCGGCAGCGACGTCGCCAGCGGCTGCTGGTTCGCTAAAGCGCCAGCTGAAGCGGGCATAGGCATATATCTGTATATCCAGCAAAGAGCTATAGCATTTGCAATTTTCGGAGTAAAAGTTACTCTGATTCTACAACGAATTCATTATTTTCCTAGTTCCTAAAATTCACTCTGAAAATATCCGACTCCGAATTGGACCCACATTTACTCTGATTGCGTTAAAAAATTACTTCGAATTTACATTTAACTCCGAAGCTCTTCGCTTGCCTTAAATGTACTCCGAAATATCTTTAAAATTATTTAAAATCTTGCATCGAATTTGTGCAGAAAATATTTTAAATTAACTCTGAATTTATTCCGAATCTACTAGTAATTTATTTTATTTATTTTGAATTTTTATTTATTATTTATTTAATTGTGAACACCAAAATTTGATAAGAATTGTTTGTGAAATTGTATATAGGACGGTTTTACTCTAATTGTAAATTGTATTTTCTTTGAAAATTTCCGAATACACATTCACATTAGTTTTAATGCCAAATTTTCCAAGAAATGCTTTGAAATATTTTAGCTTTTTCTTGTTTTAAACGCATATATTGTTTTGTTTTGCTTTTAACAGATTAAAATCATTTGAATTTGAATCTATCAGACAACTTAAATAGTTTTGATATGTAGAGCATAACTTTTTATTTGAAATATTGCCGGTTTAACAAACAAAAAACATTTAAATCACTTTTTGACTACTTCGAATGGCATTTCTATAAACTTAGAGTTTGTGACTATCTAAGTTACTAGAACGTTGGCCTGAACAATGAACTAAATTATGTAGATGTTCTGCGCTGATCGTGTGTCAAAAGAAACCATTCGGAGACGCGACAAAGCTTCGAAGCCAGCGCACCAAAGACAATTAACATGTTTCAAGACAACTTTCTTCGAGCCAACAATAACGAAAATAATAATAAGAACGGCAAGGTTTAAAGACCAGACTGAACAACTAGACAGTCTGAGTGATTTCTTGATGAATCATTGTCGAATCGAAGATACTCGTAAACATACGCACCACACGAAAGCGAACGAAAAGCAATTGAAATGCAAATCCGAAACTTCTCCCAGCGCTCTGTAGCGGCTAACGGTACTCCAGTCCAATCCGAATCCGAAACCAAGATCAGTGCAATCCAATCCAATCCAATCCGACAGACTACGTCCGCCTCGGCTTGCGTTTACTTTGCGACTAATCAATTAGCCCTGACTTTGACGTGGTCCCCGACTCTGAAACTGAAACTGAATGCTTCTCTCTAATGCTCTCCCTTTCTCTGCAGAGCTATATCTATCTCTGTCTATGTCTCTGTCGCTGTCTCTGTAGCTGTCTTTGTCTTTGTTTGGGCTGCGCATGTGCAGAGAAATTTAACAAGAAAAGCGAAAGAACGGTATCTTCTTTCGATTTGTCGAATATTAAATACCCTTGCAGATGTGCGCTATATTTTTTAAGTTAACTGATTATTCCTATAGAAGGCAATATTATTGACAGTTTGCTCACATGTTAGTTGTTTAGGGATATATTCAAATTTGTAAAAGTGCTTAATATAAAACTTTTTAGATAGACTTTTAATATAAGGTTAAATTAATACTGATCAGAATATATTCATCGTGTTCTCTTTTTATAAGATTTTTTTAAATGACATAAATAAAATCGCAAAGCAAGGAAAATACATTTTCAAGTGAACTCTGTTTGGGCAATACCTTTTTTAACAGGAATTCTTTGTCAACGTATCTTTCGGGTGGAAAGAGAATTAGGTGTATGAACTTTATATATGTCTCCCGTTATGCGTTGCATATTACTTCACAAAATGCAAATATCCTCTGGTAGGGTATACAAACCGGCAGCGTTGCTGGCATTTGCCAACACTTGGCTCACGCACAGCTCTTACCTCTTGGCTCTTGGCACCTGCGCAATTGGGTCAAACGGTAAGTCCAAAATCAGCTGAGCGAGGCGTCGCCGGCTCCGCCCCACCACGCCCCGTCCCGCCACGCCCCTCGCTGCACATGCGCAACAAAAAGCAGCGAAAAACCAGTCGCGACCAGTCGGGAAATTTGCTGTTCTTGTTGAGCGCCATAAAAGAAGAGTATTCAATTCGTCGAGCTTGTTTTAAAATTATAGTTGTTCTTTATTGTGAATGCTGGATTTTCATTATATTTATTATAATAATTGTTTTTTGTTTTCTTGGTTTTCTTTCGTATGTGCCTTAAATTTGTTTTTCGTTTTTCTTTTTTTGCCCAAAGAAATTTTCATGCTGGAAATATTTTCTGTTCTCTGTGATCTCTTAAATTTTTTGTTTTTTTGTTTTTTTTTGTTTATTTTGTTTTTGCTTTGTAGGTGAGTGTATGTATGCATTCGGCTACAGTTGGACACAAAAAGTGGGTTCATTACGCTTCTCGTTTTCATTTGGAACTAGGTGAAGTCATTTACTTAAACGATTGCGCCCTGTTCTGAACTATGTGAGAGTATCGCCTGCAAACATTTCAACGTGTTTTGATACCCTGCTTAAACGGTCTTAAAGGGTATATTGGTTGCGTGTAATTTGCGTCCGTATGAAGCTAGGGACTTGAGACTTGGCTGATGAGCCCCACATATCTCTTTTAAGCTTTCGAGCTGCTTTCACACTGTGACAGAGTATTGCGCAGTTATTGGCAATCTTATCTTTATCGCCTGAAAGATGGTATGGCGATAGTTAAGAAAAAAAAACCAAGTTGAAAGTTAATTTAGTGAAATACTTGTGTAAAAGCTAAAAGGGGAGAACTTGGCGATAGCAGGGTATTTAAGCATTCCCTAATATATCAGATCTTCTATGTTCTAGGCGAAATGCTTTTCAACGCATCGAAAGGGGATATTGGCCATGAAAGAGGAATAGTAAAGCGATATTTGCTGGAAGAATAATATGTGAAGCTTTCACGATTATTCAAATGTCTGCAGGGCTTATATGAATACCATGTGATTGTGATTGTGTGTGTGTGTGTGTGTTTTTAGGATTAGTTTAGCAAGTAAAATTATGAGCTAATGGTTAGGCATGATATACATATGTATGCATGTATTTATGTATGGGTGAGCGTATGAGTAATATTTAATATTATTTCTTTTATATCTAAGCCGACAGTTGCACATTTACCTTACACACACACACCCACACACACTAAATTCTACAGATGTGTGTGTGTGTGTGTGTGCAGTTCTTTATTATGGAATTTATATGTTTACGTCTTACGCCTAACATCTGGATACTTGTTGTGGAAGGGTTGGGATAGAGAACATTGTTTTGTTTTTCTGTGATCAATGGTATTTGCGTTGCCTAGTTTCTCTAGTGGTAATACACACACATATATATATATATATATATAATTTTGGGAGTGGGGGCTAATATCATTATAATTATTGGTATATCATATTTTAAGTTACGTTTCATCTTTTTCTTGGGAAAGACCTCTCGTTCAGTTTCTGTGTTGTCTCTTTTCAGTTTCCGCGAGTTTCCACTTTCGTGGAATCTAGGAAAATTATCTATTTACAACTTTGGTACAGTAAAAGCCAATAGATGCCAATTGGCATAACTTCCTCGTTACGAGAGTTAGAGATGTGCGCGTGTCGTATTTTTTATTGCTGACACGAGCACGCACGACTTACGTGAGTTAGTAAAGAATTTTTAAGACATTAAATAAATATCAAGTAAATAAAAATTTAAAAAAATTTAAAAACAAATTTATTTATACGAGTGGCTTTTGTTACCGGTTTAGTATAAAACTAGCTGGCTCGATCTAATTATTGGTTATTTTTCATCCAATAGCCAACAAAAAACAGTTCATAAGCACGAATAAAATGAACAGATTGTCTCTATAGGTTTTTTTAGGAACCTCCAGGGTTTATCACCTGCCATCATTATAATATAATAAAAAAAATATAATAATAACAGACATCATATAAAAAATAATAATAATAATTATAATAATAATAACAATAATAGTAACATTAAGATAAATTCGTGAATGTCGTGTTGATCATATTTTCGATCGTGCGTGTTTGTTGACTCGAAGTTCGTGTTCTCTTCGTCTGTCATTGGGAAAATTCGACACGCGCCCAAGTCCAGTTATTACTGTTCTCTCTTTTACCTTTTCGTCGATTATGCGTGGCGTGTGAGAGTGTGTGTGAGAGAGAGAGAGAGAGAGTTAAAGAGAGAGCGGGGCACGAGGAGACACACAAAAAAAGTACACTGTATTTCAATTCTTAATTAACTGTCTTAAAGTTTAAACACTTATATGCGAGTTCTCGTCTCAATGTGAGGGGGAGTGTGTAGGGGGGAGGGCGTGGGGGCAGAGACAGCTGCAATTCGATATGATGCTAGGATATGATATGGACGTGAGTGAGTGCAGCAACTGTTCGGGGGCACAAGGGGTACTCGGGTGTGGGTGGGTGTTGTTGGGCTGTGTGAACTCGCTACATAGACTACGCATATACCCTACACATACTCATACCATACTACATATTGACGTCTCAATCGTATTCTCCCAAAAAAAAAACATCTTTAGAGAAGCCGGGACAACAGGAATCGCTTAGACGAAGATGAACTGCGCATGGTTGCATTTCTTGGGCGGGCCGATGGTCAGGCGCAGCCACTTGCCGCGACACGACGGCGCCGGCAGCGCGCTCCAGCGCGTCGTGCGTCCCGACAGCCCCTCGCCGCGGCAGTGATAGCTGAGCAGCAACTGCTGCTGCTGCTGCTCCTGCTGCTGCTGCTGCAGCAGCGCCTGCGGCGAGATTGGTGCCGCGTTGCGCTTGGTCGTCGTGGCGCGTTGGCGGTGCGAGGGCGACTGTCGCTGGCGCTTGTACTCGAAGCTCTCGTTGCTGCCCGTTGCCGCATCCGGATCCGCATCCGTATCCGCTTCCGCCTCGGTTTCGCTGTCGGTCTCGAGCATGTTCTGTGCATCCTCCTCCTCGGTTTCCTCCTCCTCGTCCTCCTCGTTCTCGGTCTCGTTCTCGGTGTCGTCCTCGTTGTTGTTGTTGTTGTCCTCGACCTCATCCGTCAGATACGGCTGCACCATTAGCGCCTTGTGCGTGGTCGTTGTTGTCGTTGTTGTTGCCGCGCCTTTGCTGCCCTGCTTGCCGCCTGCTGCCGCTGCGCCCTCCTTGTCCTGAACGAGCGCCTCGAGGTCACAGCGCACCGTGATGCGATCGCCTGCGGCCAATTGAAAGTCGATCGGATATAGACTAAATATTAAAGCATCTTTATATTCCAGGACTTACCTTCCAGCATCAGATTATAGGGCGGCAGCTTGCGACAGGCCTTGGATGCTTTGATTACCTCGAACTCCACGCAGTATCTGAAAGGGGGCAAATTGGAATAAATATTGTGCGAGTGAAAGTATATACAAAAAAATATTTTCTTATATTTAAAAAAAGTATAGGATATAGTTATATAAGGATATAAGTTTGCTAAAGTAACTTTAAAATACGTAAATTCGTACTTCAAGTTTGAGTACGATGCGTACTATAATTCGTACTAAAATCCTAGAATTGAGTATGAGTCGGGATTGATTCGTTAAAACAAATACGGACTTGTTTCAAGTATAAATGTAGTGAATAACTGTATTTGCTATTGAATATTAAGGTTTTTTTCTTATTAATTTAAAGACGTATTGATAAAAAGATACAAATACATATGAGTAGAAACAAGTGAAACGCCACCCTGTTAAATTCGAGGGGTTCGGGGTCTATTAGCTGTGATGGCATTACAATGAGTTTTGACATCAGCCATGAAAATGCATAAAGTTTGGAATTATTAGCAGCACAAAGAGGAAGCGGGAATAAAAGAACGCCAGAACGAAAGCTGACGAAAAAGGGGACGAACGGAGCGGAATGATGATTGCGCAATTGTGCGCAGCCAGAAAGGAAAGAAATCCTGAAGGGAGGGGCGTGTGAGACGGCGGGGAGCGAGGGGCGGGGCTGTACAGTTCAAAGGCGCCGCTAGTCACCCGGAAATTCGAACTGTCTATTAAGCCTAACAATTTCCGCTTCCGTTACGCAAAAAACGCAGCGCACAAAAACAAATACAGCATTCGACTGTCAAGAGGCTGTGCGGTGTGTGTTTAAGTGTGTGTGCGTGCGTGTGTGATGTGTGTTTGACAGCTGTCAAGGTGTTGACAGCGGAAATTGCGTCGGAAATTCAAATGCGCCCTCAAATTTGCTGCTCGCAGCGAGCTCTGCTCAGCCCAATTTGAAGGGGCGATGCGCCTCCGTCGGGCGGATATTTGGCCACTTAGCCGAGGCTTCGATGAGCAAATCGCCAAATTAGCCGGGCCTGCATTCAATTTTGACGCCACGGAAATCAAAATCAAAATTACAACAAGCGACAAGTAAGCGTGCTCCTGAACACAGAGATACCCTGACCCAATGACAACATAAATTCTAAAATAATAGTATTAAATAAAATAAATAGTATTTATATGGTCTTCACCTGAACCCAACTGTGAGCTATCGTTGCATGCATTTCAACCCCCTTGCATTCATACATACATACTCAAAATTAATCCAAAAGTTTTTTCAAATTCAGAAATCAAGAAAAACTTATCTTATCTTCCTATTTATTTAACATTATATTAAAATTGATTCAGAATTGAAGCATATTGAAAACCAAAGTTTGTTTAAAACTTTAAGAAGAAAATATAGCGAACTCTGGCAAGTTTGTATTCAGATTTTTAGAGGTGTTTTTGTCTAAACGCGTTTTGTATTTGGCGCAAAATTTAAACCATCCTCTGATAGTTCAAGACGAACCCAAACACAAACAGAAACACGGTCAAAAAAGCGGCTCTAATAGAAATATAATTCGGGCCGAGCTGAGCACTTAATTAACTTGGCGCACAGCAGGGCTACGGACCGTCCCAGTCTAGTCTCAGCTCCGCTTCCAGCCTCCTGCCTGGCCATAAAGGTAAATTGAAAAAAAAATTCATGTAAATAAACTGGCGCCCACCGCAGAAAGTAATAAAAATAAACAAGGCAATGCAGAAAACTTGAGGAGCACAACATAATTAAACTCAAGTGGAACCAACTTCTGCGGAGGCCCGCCAGCTGGCAAGTGGGGCTAGCTGCGGGGGCTCGGGTGGGAGCAATGTGCTCCGCCGTGTTGCCGCCCTTAACGATGACAAGCACTTTGAATGGTCAAAACTGATTTCGACTCTCGCTAATTCATATTCCAAAAATAGGCGCTCTCTCCTTTTCCCAATTGCAATATTTTTGTGAAAATAAATCCGATAAAATATGTAAATTTGTGCGAATTTAGCAAACAGTCTACGGAAAATTCTAAAATTCCCTTCCTTCCAAGTTCCTAGTAAATGCTGTTACACTGCATACAGCCACATCTTTATATAAACTGAATTGATTTAAATGTTTGCTGGTATTCACGTTTCACCTTTCGATTGATTGGGTTTTTAAATATTTCGTATTTAAGAAAATTTAAATTTTTTTGATTCCAAATTTTTAATTTTAATCGATTGTGGTGGTCACAATAAGCATAAAAAGCAACATTTAAAGTGTTTCTGACGGTTTCATATTTTTTGTCAAAAATCATGGAAAAATTGACAAAAATATTGACATGTAAAGCTCTCGGATCCATAGCTCGCATATGTTAAACGCCTATAACTTTGTCAAAACTGAACCGATTTTCATGTTTAATGGCATTTTGTACATGGTTTGTCCTCTAGATTGATTTTGCATTTCAAAAATATTCATTATTGAAAATAAATTTTTCTCGAATTTTTCGGGAAAAAAGCATGTACTCCCCCCTTACTCATTTTCAAAATTTTTTTTTTCAAAATTTAAAATTCCAAATTTATAATTTTAACCGATTGTGGTGGTCATAATTAGCATAAAAAACAGCATTATATATGATTGTGAGGGGTTAAATCTCTTTTTATAAAACATGTCAAAATTTTTGCATGTAAATTTCTCCATTGGCTATATTGCTAGTTTGTTTTAGAATTGGATTGTGCATTGCAAACGGTTACCAAGTAAATATTTGAATTCAGAATACGAAATCTGAAAGTAAGTCGCGTCGATGCATAAATAGATTAGTTTAGTTAGGCGCGCCGCGGCCAAAGTTGAAACAGCAAAAACAACAAGAAAGAGACGAAAACGAAACGAGAAACTTTTGCGGCAGATTCATGTGAGTAGAGGCAGGGTCATGCGACTGGGGCATATTCCGTGTTTAGTTAAGTCAAATGTCGACATTCTGGAAATAGGCCTTTGGCCTTTGCACCCCACCGAAGAAAGTCATTTTCTTGTCAAATATTTTGCCACTTCAAAGGGCAGGCAACGAGACGCGCCGACAACTGTCAGCGGCATACAACAACAACTACAACAACTACAGCAATTACAACAACTACAGCAGGAACACAGGCACTTAAGAAAGTATTTGCACTCGTTTATATGAAAGGCAAACACAAATAAAAAAAATTACAGAAAAACCAAAAAATGTAATGTATTTTTGTGTTGCCGAATATTAAATACCCTTGCAGTGTTTTTATATAAAAAGTAAATTCTTCTTCTTCTTGCTTCTTCTTGTGAGACTTATAATATATTAAAATGATTTTGATAAGACGTTGGGAGTAAGAATGCAAACCGAACCGGTTGGCACTCGGAATCCCAATATTCTTAAAATAGTAAACAGAGCCTTGAACCAAAAGTAGTTGCGTAAAAAAATTCAACCTTAACCCGAACCTTTAAAATGATTGTTTATAAAATAATAAAAAATAAACAGCAAAAACATAAGATAAATAAATATTTTGCTATATATAATATATATTAAATGCTTTTTTTAAATTAATTTTTAAATTCGAACTGTTAGTGCTTGCAGCCATGAAAATTGGTGACACAGTTAATGACTCAACCAATGTATCATCGGCAAGGGTATAGAACGGAGTAGCAGTCGCTGGCACTTACGCTCCTCCAGCTGCTCAAAATAATTGCTCGACAAAGTTGGCTCACAGCTTGCGGCCGCTTGTGGTGTTTTTGGGGCTCCCTTCCTCCCGCCTCCCCTCCCCACGGGGTGTTGGTCCCGTTACGCTTCGCCCGGCGCCACACACAAACCGGAAACGAAAACGACGCGGCGACATCTCAATTTGGATTTAGTCGATGGCGCAACAGGCAACAGGCGACACTTGGCACCGGACCGTGGCCGAGCCGGATTGAACCGGACTGAGTCTGGACTGGACTGGACTGGACAGGCCCGGCCCGGACTGTGTCTGGGTCTGGCCGGGCCCAGCTGCAAGCGTGTCCCTGTCTGGGGCTTGCCAAAGGAAGCACTTTGCGGCGCTTGAGTGAGTCGCCTGAATAGGGAACTGCTCAGAGAGACTCTGCTGGACTTTCGTTTAGTTCTTTTCTGTGCCCCTTGGCCACCCCGTGCTCTCTATCAACGTCTGCGTCTCGTCTCTTTCTCCTTCTTTGTCTTGTCCGTGTCGTTGCCATCTTTATAATGATGATTGAGCACAGCGCGCAAATCTTGTTGCATACTTTCAGGCGACCGGGCAATGCAAAAGCGAATCTTGGGTGTAGCGAGGGAGAAGGGGGTGAGGTTGGCTTTGGCTATTTGTTGGCTCATTGTCCCTGCATTGACAGTCTCGCTTGGCTGCCTGCCTTGCTCCTCTTTCCCGATATATATATATATATATGTATATATGCACACAGATATAAGTTTTATACATAGATTAGACTTTGAACTATTGCCCCCTTTGTCGCCCGGCCGGAGCGTATAATTGATATTGACAATGTGTAGTTGGACGCTTGCTAAAATTAGCACTGCAAATAGAGCATGAGACAACTAGGAGCGGCCAACGGGGCGTATGGATGCAAAGTGAATGCCTTCGGCCAGACAAAACAATTACAGCGCAGCGTTTCTTGCCTATATCTATCTATATATACAAGCACCACTGTTTGATTGACTGACGATGGAGGGCTTCAATCGTATGAGTTGGAAATCTGCATTTTAGAATTTATCATATGTAATATTTTATCTATCTATATACACACAACTTTTGGTCATTGACTGTTGGATTTGATTGACTGACACCGCGTGGTCTCAATCGTAGGAATTCGAAATCTCATTTTTTCAATTCCGAATGGCTTCAACTGCAATTTTTGATAAATTAAATCTCCGAGGTAAAAACTATCCGTTCAAAGAAACTTCTCTAATTAGTAACAATTTAATTTTCTTTCAATAAACTATTTATATAAATTTTTAAAACTCTACATAAAAACCTAACTGTTCTATTGAAATAGTAATATATTTGAATTTCATCAGTGAAATAAGAGTTTAAGGGATTACTTTTCTGTCTACTCAGTAATCAAAAATTAATTTTTTATAATTAAAATAATTCTAGTTTTTCGAAAATTTGAACTGACCTCGGCACCAAGTAGTTTTTCTTATCAAGCGACCACTGTACAAACTGCTAATTGAGTTACATTTTTTTACAGCATTAGCAACTAATTAAAAAGTTGATTGACGTCATTTTGGGTCGTCCTTGAGCCGCTTTAAGCTGCGCTCGAACTATGTGCTTATCTATCTCTGTTCAAACACCGAACGCGCTCTCTCACTCTGTCTCTCTCTCCCCTTCTCGCTCTCGCTCGTTTGGGCTTAGGCTCTCTTTTTTGCCTTTGGCCTTGCCATTAAGTGCATAATTCAATTTGAAAAGCAGACTTTGAGTGCCCCTAAAAGTATGCAAAGCACAGCGACAGCCAGCCTCAACACACACACACACTCACACGTACACCCACACACACATAGATCAACTGAGCATAAAGCGTAGGCAGCTGCGCTTGTTTTTTGTATAATGAAAATAAAGTAGCAGCTTTTACGCATTTTTATGGTTTTCATTTAACTGCCAACTGTGTGGCAGGTAGCTCAGGGGAAGGGGGAAGGGAGAAGGGAGAAGAGGGGAGAGGTCTAGCCAACTTCACCTGCTATGCAAATGAGTGTGTGTGTGAGTGGGTGTGTGTCTGAGCGCGTATCATAAAATCTGTCAATTCGCAAGACCATTGTCTTCAATTTTCGAGTTCCAGCAAGAGGCGCAAATACAGACAGGTAGAAACATTGCAATCGGGCGCAATCGATTGCGGCATACTCTGTTCGCAGTATACAGTGTGAGATAATTAGATTATATTTTGTACACTTTATCTGATGCGAGTATACAACAGGATATATTTTAAGTTTCAAGTCTCTAGCCTAATTAGCGGCGAAAGAAATTGCGTTCATTCGGACAGACGGATTGGCAATATGGTGCACATTCTACAAATCCAATATACTCTATTGTGCTACTTCGTGAATAGAGTATAATGACTTAAAGGCTAGCAATCAAGTTTCTTCTCTTTCGCTCTCTCTCTCTGCCACTCTCCCCCCCCCCCCCCCCAATCATCTCTCGCTATCTTTCTGTTTGTCTGCCTGTTTCTGTGTTTGTCTGCAAATTTATGCGGTCCAAGCTAATCCTCATGGGGATTTTGCTTAAAACGTTTTATTGTTGCCCGCACCCAACGCAGGTGGAGCAGTAGCTGAAGCAGGAACAGCACCAGGAGCAGGAGCGGGAACAGTATATGCTCCTGGAGTTGTAGCTGGAGCTGTTGAAGCCTGGAGCCTGTAGCCTGCTGGCCGTCTTGCCTATTTTTAAGGCCTGTCGACTGCAGATTTCCCAGTTGCCCTGTAAATTTATCACATTAAAAAAAGTGTGAATTTCGCTCCGCTGGCAAACGGGGCGGCGTTCGGTGGGCGGAGCGGAAGTGGGGCGAGTCTGCAGGCTAAAGGTCTGTATCCTGTATCCTGTCTGCTGTCTGTTGTTTATCTGAGCCTGTGCTTTTCGCACCGTTTCGTGCTTTTGTAATTTCTTTTCGGGAATCGCTTCGCACTGTCATTATGTAAATGAAATTGTGGCGAATTATTATTTTATTTGTTGCTTTTTGTTTTCTTTTTCGCAGCCCGCTCTGGTTTTTCTTTTTTCCTGTGTTTTTCTGTTTGTTATTTGCGTAATTTATTTATTTATTTTCTTTGCGCAAGTTCCACGCTTCTGCCCCATTGTTGTTGTTGTTGTTGCTTCACCATTTGAGCGCATAATTCATAATTTGTGCCGTCGTCCTTTGTCCTTTGCTCGCGCTCCCTATCAGCGCCCAGGCAATAAAAGTTTGTCGCTAGTTAACAAATCATTGGACAAGTGAATTGTGGCGGTGCCTGGCCAGGGGCAAGGTGGCGGGGGCGGGGGCGGGGGCAGGGGCGGGGGCAGGGGGCAGGGGGCAGGGAGCAGGGGGTGGCCTGCTTATGATTGAGTGTGAATTGATTTGTGTGCTTGGCTGAGTTCATTCCAAAAAGCTCATTGCGATAATATCGATGTGTGAATACATATATTCATATTCATGACTTATTCATATGCTAGAAAGCTCTAAAAAAATGTGAATGTGAATGCATATTAAGCAAAAAGTTCGATTATTGGGCACGAGTTCTCGATAAATAAGGTAGCTAAGTAAACCAGGCTTTTAAGCAAGTGAATATATACTAATATACTATGATAATAAAATATAATACTAATAAATAATAAATAAAATAATAATGAAAGTAATAAATGATATTGAAGGAAAAAAATTCCATGAAAAGTAAATGTATTAAAAAAATTATAATGATAATAAAAAGTCTAACAGAAAAAATAAAAAAAGTAAAAATTAAAATGAATAATGAAAGTAATAAATGCAATAAGAAAATTATAATTAAAAAAAGATAAAGAGATAATAGAAAATCTACTTCAAATGAAAATTAACTTTATTTATAAATAATAACATTGATTTGTTATAGCTCGTATTTTAATAGTACTAATATTACTAATGTTTACTAAAAGAAACTTAAATAATAATAGAAATTCTAACAGAAAAAAATGTCGAATAAAAATACAGTTTATTTATAAATAACAACACTGATTTGTTGTAGCTCAAGTGTTTCTCCCAACAATAAGATGTCTATTTTTGGCAACCGTAATTTTTCTAAAATCCCGAATCGAAACAAAATGGAAAAAGCATAAAATAATAAATTGCGGATTTAATTTAATTTCGTGTGCGAGCAACAAAACCAACAGAGAGCAACAAAAGTAAAGCGCAGCATAATAAACGGCTTTTGATGGGCAATGAAAACACTTAAAAAAAAAACTGGCGAAAAATGGGAACAAAAAGAGAGAAAAGATGACAAAACAAACCGCAACACAACAACAGGCTAAAACATGGACAGAGAGTCGAGGATTTCAGTTGGCCCCCGTGGACCGAACAATGCGGCGTATAAGGCACGTGATTGATGTCCGCTTACTTATGAGCGTAGAAAGGGGGCGGGGCAGCCTTCTCCTCCCTCCCTAAGCCCCCTTTTCAGTTACTTTTTTTTGCAATCAGCAACTCACAATTGTACTATGTGCACGTGTGTCTGTGTGTGTGTAAAGCAAAGCCTTGTCCAGAGACCAGTAAATAGTCGCATTTCTTATGTCGACTTCAAGTAGACTTTGACTTTAGTTTTTGTATAAAATTTAATGTTTATAATTTAATGTTTAATTTAATAAAAATTGTACACCTATTAAAACGAACTTACAACGAATACACTTTTGAGGTTTAGTTAAGTTTAAACCTACGCATATTCTCAGCGAGAAGTTTGATTTAAAATCTAAGCATGAGCGGGAAATTTTGTGAACATTTCATTCTTGAATATACCTAAGACTTCATAATCGACTGTTAATGTTGCATAAGTAAGTACAAAATTCTTGAGTTAAGCACAAAACACTCATTACGGGGATATTTGTGCTGGAAGAAAACACCATAAAGGCAGCACAATAATTTCTTAGATTAAGTACAGCTGAGGCTTATAATTAGGAATTTTAGAATTATAGAAAATTTGCTCAATATAAGGAATATATTTCATTGTCACCTTGAGCACAATATTCTGCAGGGTATTTGCAAGACAAGCAATGCCCACTACTTGTTTTTGCTCCTGACGCTTACTGTTTCGTTTTTCTGTTCTGTTTTTATCATCCTTTGTTTGGCTTGTCGCTTGGACAATTGAAAGAAGACATCAAGGACTCTTGGGTGCGGACGGAGTCAAGGATTTCTAGCCAACCTGTCTGTGGACGAATGGAATGAATCATAAACATTTCCATTTCCAGCTCCAAAAAAATTGAGCAAAGAAATGCAAAGAAAACAAAGCAACGAAATACTCGTAAGGACGAAAATTAACAGCGCGTCAAATCAAGGCGGGGATTTTATACAATTTTTATGCGCCTTTTATGATGGATTTTTATTGCTGGCGCTTATGCTGATGTTATTCTTGCCCCCTCGCTTCTACATACTTCGGTTTTCCTGTTGTTTTCCATTACAACATGAAATTGTTTGCATGCCGCGCACCATAAAAACACAAGAGCTAGCAACAAATTTGGGATTAATACCGAAATTTCTCTTCTAACATTTTTCTTTCGTTTGCTTCATGCCCGTTAACCTAATGCCGTAAAAGCGGCTTTGAAAAACGATTTTCCACACCTTTCGCATAGATTCGAAAAGTGCCGTAAATCAAAATTAAACAAAATCATGCGTGAAAAAGGCCAAGTCAAGAAGCTGAACAAGAAGTATGACACCCTGTTCCTGATTTGAGTTATTGAGGTCGCTGAGCTGGTCATCTTCAGATACCCTGGGGAGGACGCAAAGTCTTGGTCTACAGGGATATTCACTCGATATTGTATCGAGCTATAAAAATCGTAACTAAAAGAAAACGATCTTCGGAATTCTTAATAGAAGGGAAAATATTAGGCGTGCAAAATAATAAAAGGATTTTTAGTTGGTTTCACAAATCTTAAGCTAAAGTCGAAAAAGAAAAAGGTAATAACGTTGCTGTCGGGTGTAACCGACTATAGCTCTCAAATTGTGCGAGATATCCATTTTCGCGGTTTACTTTTTAGCTTTAAATCTGGGGAGGTATTTAGATTAAATTAATAGTCAAAAAATTTTTTGAGGTCGTTAGTACTCTGTCTGCAATGTTTAATTTATCTAGCTTTAAAAGTGACGGAAATATTAAAATATTATTAAATCGATTTGCCATGCCCCCAATGGGGCAAAAAGTAACGAGTAAATATTCCAAGTTTTAAGTCCGTAGCTCATTCGGACAGACGGACGGTCAAACCCAATATACCCTTTTCACTTTGTGAACACTTATTTCCGGTTCGCAAACCTTGACGAGACATTGGTTTGAACCGTCAACCGAACCGCTGACAGTTTGTTTTGGGATTTGCGAAATACTCTCAATTGACTAAAATATATTGAAGTGGTGAATACTTACTCATGATCCCGATTGCGCTTGACGGAGTCGCGGTAGCGCGTGCGCAGATTGTGTCGGCTGTCGCTGGTGTCGTTGGCGTGGTGGCTGCGGGTGAGGGCGGCGGGCAGCAGGAGTGCCATTTCTGAAAAATAGGAGCAGAGAACAAACGGCAGTTGAGAACACTGGAAGCCAGCTAAGAGGGAAAGACGCTCGGCAAAGCCACTGAAAATCAATTTGTAAACGCGAAGCGCGAAATGTTTTGCCTTGTCACGTGTTGGGCGCGCGGCAGCCGGAGGAATACATGGCCCAAGGTGGAGCTGCAGCCGGAAGAGCTGGCTGTAATTTCATCAACGAGACTGTGTGTGTGTTGGGCGGAAGTGCGTGCCTGTGTGCCTGAGGTTATGCCACACGTTTCGCTTGCTTTTGCTTTGCTTTGACTGGCTTCGCTTGATGTTTGCATTGCTGAGAGCGAAATCAAAACATGCCATTAGACGGCACCGGAATAACAAAGAAAAAGGAACAAGTTCGAATGCCACGAGTCGGTGGCCGACTAGGCGATACCCTGTACACAGTTTCGAGCTGCCGAAAAAAACCGGATTTTTTCTAGGCGTGCATATTACGAAAAATGTTAAGGGAACTAGATCTGTTATCGACTTTTTACTGTTGCTGTTATAGTTTATGTTAATGTTGTTGCTAGTTGTCCTGATAGTGACCATGTTAATGTTAATGATAATGGTAATGTTGAAATTAGTGGTAAAGTAAATATTGCAGTTAATGTTAATTTTTATCTTATGTTAATATCAATTTTAATGTTAGTGTTGGTGTTAATTATAATGTTAATTTTAATATTATTGTTAATGTTAGTGCTAATGCTGCATTTTGTATACAAGAACTTCTATTCGAATTATGTTATAAATCTCTAGCTCACAGACGTACTTACAGACGAACGGACAGGAAAATACAATATTGACTCGTCTTTCGGTTCTCACTGAGAATATAGGTTTTTGCGTTCTTTGCAGTCCCTGATTGCTTATTGCATACCGTTGCACATAAGTTGTAATACCTACTCTCATCCAATACAATGGGTATAGGGTATAAAAAGAAGAAAAAATGGGGTGGCAACGTCAGCTGACAAGGACAACAAGCGACTACATACAGCAAACAGCAAACAACCAGCGGCAACAGCGCCATAACCGTACTTGGCGCCCAACGTGGGGCATTCCCATTCAGCATGCTGACTTTTGACTATTGTCGACAAAAACTCGCATTGACAGTGCCAAGAGCTACTCCTGTTACTGACACTCATATGGGGGGAAGCCGTGTGATAGGGGCGGGGAGTGGAGACGGCGGAGAGGGTGTTTCGCTTACAACACGTGCCGTTTTACGGTGCCATCCACGTGACACGTGAAAAAGTGTTGCAACGCCCGCACTAAACTGGAAGCCGTGCAAAGCTTGCTCGAAATATGCGAATGAAGATTGAACATGAAGTTAAAGCTGAAGTTAAGGCTAAAGCTAGATCCAAAGTTGGGGCTTAAATTGAATTGAAACTGAAATCGAAGCTAAAGCTAAATCTAAATTTGCAGTCAAAGCTGATGTTGAAGCTTGAATTGAAGGTCTAGCGTTCGTATACCTTGTATAAGTATGTGGACCTAACTATGAATTGATTATACCCTGATCATTGCAAATAATTAGAATCAGGGTATTATGATTTTATGCAGATGTGTGAAAGGGGGGTATGAGAAAGAAATTTCAACACCATAAATTATATGTATTTTTTTATTTGGCACAGACAAGTAGAATGAGAGCTAAAGAGAACAAAAGGTAAAGAGAGAGAGAGAGAGAGAAAGAAGGAGTGAGCTTTATTTCATATTAAATTTGTGCCTAGTACTATTACTGTCATTTTTAAATATAATTCGCTGCTGGTTAAACAAGCGACTCTACAAGAGACAGAGCTAGTGCGAGCGAGATGCAGCATTGAGGCAAACCCATGAAACCGGCACGTTCCGCAGCAAATTAAATGTCAAGTCCAAGTGGTTGTGGTAAACAAATGATGATGGTCCAAGCTTAAAGTATTTTTTAGAGTTAATGTGAAGGCACAACGAGCAAGGAAGAGGCAGAGCCAGGGTCAAGGAGAAAACAGTAAGAGAGAGGGCCAGATAGAGAGAATGACTAA
This sequence comes from Drosophila robusta, assembly GCA_035043565.1. NCBI lineage: Eukaryota > Metazoa > Arthropoda > Insecta > Diptera > Drosophilidae > Drosophila > Drosophila robusta. The sequence goes on along the minus strand of JAWNMW010000257.1, from coordinate 10,999,996 downwards.
ACGGCTGCTGTCCTGCACATATGTATTGCATAATTTTGGGCGCCAGCAGTCTCACAACTTATGCAAATTTAACAAGTCAAGTGTCACACAAACACGCACACACACCACAAACACACACACACACGTGCATACACTATTGCATAATCAAATGCCATATTGTTGTGGCACGCCTCCCGACGCCCAGTTTCTGTTACGTTTTTCATCTTGGACGATTACCAACTTGGGCAAGAGCACACACACACACACACACACACACACACGCACACATACATGCAAGTTAATTGGAATTTAGCACATGGCCCGTAATTCACATCCCGTTGTGAGTGACTAAGTGAATGAGCGGGTGAGTGTTTGAGCGAATGAGTGAATGTGAGTGTGCAGCAATTATTTTTATAACGTTAATGAGCACTGCGCATTATTGTGGCTGCCGATGGCGGCAACAACGACAACGGCGACGACAACGACAGCGACAACGACAACGGCGATGATGATGATGAGGAGGATGATAATGATGACGGCGACAGTCAGCGCCGAAAGTGTGCGCACGTATGTCACACACTGCAAGAAATTTAATAGCAGCAATAACAATTGCTTAAAGTAATTGTGTGGTGTATCACATGTTTCCTTGAATGTGACTAGAAAGATATCTATTTCCATTTCAGGAGTTGAATGTAGGCTTGATTTGATTTTTAGGGAATCAGTCGTTCACCTGGCAAGTTTCGTGAATCATGTACAGCTATGCAAGATATATGTATGTACGTGGCAAAAACAATTCAAGACCTTACATTAGTCTATAGTTAAAGCATAAAGACTTGAGTTTCATTCGAAAAGAAATAAGCTTCAAAATACCAATCACAATTAAAACCTCAATACTAAAACTCTCGATATAAGAACTGTCCATTAAAATAACTAAGCAACTTATTCTAAAAATGTTTTTCTGCATTTTTAATAAAAAAAATTCATTTTCAATACAATGTTTTGAGAAGCCTGGATTTGAAACCGGATGACAACTTTCTTACTTCGTCAATTTATATGGGAAATATATAACTTAAAGAATTTTTGTCTATAAAAGTTGACAATTAAACTGTTAAGTGCATAAAAATCAATATACATATAAATTATTATTATTAAATATTAAGAAATTGAATGCTGATTGAATAGTTAAAATTGTTGGGAGTTATTAAGAGGAACTTTAATCTCGAAGTGTTTTCCTTTAAGTTCGGTAGAAAATAAAAGAAAAGAGATTAGAAAAAATTCTCAAAATTGTTTTCCAAATTAGAGATTATTTTGCAATTATTTTGGAACTACTCGCACATCGATTTGGCTCAGTGCAGACAACTAAATCCACAGCGAATTCTCACCTGTAAGTGGCACTGGGCATTGTACACAGTGTCACGCCCACCACAAATTACAGAAAGGGGCGTGTGTGTGCGCTCGTTTGTTTACCTTAATTATTACACACATGCCCAAAAAAGACGCACACCCGCATGCTACACAGAGACACACATACAGCCTCTAAGTTGGCGCTTGTTTGTTAGCAATTAACTTGGCATTACACAATTTTTAATAGCATAGTTAACGGGGCTCCGCCCACACCTGCTCCTCTGCGTCGTGGTTTGTGTCTTTGCTAAAGTCTTGCTTCACGTAAAATTGAATTTGTGGCCTGGCCAATTACCTAGTACAAATTGCACGTATTTATGGTTGTTTTTGTTTTGTTTCTTGTTGTTGCTGCTGCTGTTGCTGCAACAATATGCAACAGTTGAGAGCTCGTCACGCGCTCTGCTTCGCAATTTCCCGTTGGCTTTTGTGCAGTTTCCTTTATTAACTTTGCCGCCCGCTTTGATCCTTCTTCGCTTTTTCATACCCTAGCAGAGGACATTTTATTTTGTCACGAAACCTGGACGTCTGCATACTTCACCCACTTCACCCACCCACTTCTCTTTTCTTTGAAATGACCCGCGTTAAAAAGTTAATGTTGCGCTTTTATACGGATTGCTTTATTTTAACACGATTTTAAATATTTTGTGAATGCTTTTATTGTTCTAAGAATTTCTTTTATTCTCACTCTTCACAAATTAAACATTATAATTTAATATTATTTTATATTAGTTTTCCTTTTTTATATCACTGCATTTGATATTATTTTCTGTTTAATTTAAAATGTGTAAGCAAGGAACAAATATGAAATATAAACAAGAATATGAAATTTAATGTGAATTGTTTATTGTACTTTTAAGTTGCAACTTTCCCATTTAGCTAAGATCTTTTATTTCTCGGAGTTTTGAGAATGTATCCATCGTGTAAATAGAGAGTTAGGTGTATTAACAGCAGAGTTCATATAATTAGTCCGTCCGTCCATCTGTTTTTATGCAAAAAAAAAAGTTGAGTTTCTATGTGAAAAAACCTATATTTGCTGGGTATTTAATTTTCGGCATTGCGATATTAACTGCGTTTTTTCTCGTTTTCTGTTGTTTTGCCATGTTTTGCATTTGTTGTTCTTTTTGCTCTTTTTCTTATTTCCAGCTTTTGTTGCTTTTGCGGAGCTTTTGCTTTGGCAAGCGTTTAAATTGCGGATTTCCAGCCATGTTTGACCCCAATCCACCAGCTGTGCAAACCATTGCCCTTCCTTTCCTCCGCTCGCTCCGTCCTTGTCTAGCTGTTATCCTGTCCAACTGTAATCGACATTTTAATGCCCTGTAATTGCCTGTGACGCTGGCAAACGGCTAATGCCCAAAGCCAAAGAGTTTGTCCGCCAATAGCTGTCAGCAATTTGCAAGATAAATAAACTCCGACATACACACACACAGAAACACACATACACACACACACACCCCAGTTTAACACTATAAACAGCTTAAAATGGTATTCAAGGCTTTTAATTCGTATCTGTGTGTTTGCGCGCGCGTGTGTTTCTGTGTGTGTTAGAGTGTGTTTTAATTAGCACTTAGGTATTTACTCCTGTCAAAGTGCAAAAGTGTTGCCTACATTTCAGCGTAAAGCCTGTCCTTGCAATATTGCCAAGCAGTGCGCAAATATTTATGGCTATAACGACTACCTGGAATTGCAAATTATAAATTATAGCTCACTGTATGTATAAGACTTTATCAGCAGAGGGGATGCTCAAAGGGAACAGTATTTGACGCCTGGATAACATTTTTCAAGAAACTTATAAAAAAGCTAACTATCTAGCTTTTTAAGGTTAACTTTGATATATAACTTGTTATATACATCATTAAAAAATACTCCTAATATATATTTAAGGATGATTATTAGTATATGATAACGTACAATATACTATTTTGAATTTATGAATTCAATTTGATTCAATCAGATTTTTATATATAAAATAACAGATACTTTACTCTTAGCTATTTTATACTTTATATAGTGACTCTATTGTTATATAGTTAGCTGTGGTTGCGTATTAAAAGATTGGCTAATAAATGCAAATATATAGTTAACCCATCTTCATAATGTTTGCTTTGCAAGGTTTCTCACATCAAAACTTTTTTTCTAAATATTTAATATTTCTTTCAAAACAATTTTATTTGGGAGCTCTTAGAACGGTCTCAGAGATAAAGCTGGCACATAACCTCTAAACTGCAGCCCCATATGCTCTTCTTTTTCCAAAAAATGCTATTCATTAACAAGAATTAAGATAGCTGCAAGCTTTAATGTGCTTTCAAAGCTTTTCATTTATATTGCTCAATGCGGTTGTGTCATCTGCTTGAATAGCTGTCATAAGCTTGAATCTTGCACTAAACTTTCATTAATTATAACCTTTATGCTCTTAACCACACTCGCACACACACACACACTTACTCGGCTCTATTGATGCTTGTGACATGTGCAGCTGCTGTTGTGCATACAGTTAAACAATTTTTTAATGGCTGCAATCAAAGTTTTAATTAAACGCTTTAAGAGCGGACAGCGGGGAGCGTTCAAAAAATGCAATAGCCACAAGGACAACTAAATCCAAAGCAGCCCGAACTAACCAGGACAGCAGCGCCGTGAGCAGAGGGCGGGGAGGGGGAGGGGAGGAGCTGTAGCTGAAACTGAAGCCTGTGCGACAGGCACGTCCGAGGCTAATGGAGCGCAGGCGACCCAAAACATAAACAAAAACTTGTGCTGCGATTTTTAATAGTTTTTCTGCTGCTGCTTCTTCTTTTTGTTTTTTTTTTTAAATATTTTGTTTGCTGCACTTCTTTGGCGGGGTGTGGGCGTGGGCGTGTTTGCCGGCGGCGACACTTAGCCAAATATAATATGGCTTTTATGTCAGCCACTTGCAGAAAATTGCTTTGGCTCTGTATGCCTGGCTGAAGGGGCGTGGAGGAGAGAGGGGGTAGATGGGGAGAGGCGACAGAGGTGGCAGGCCAGACACTGGAACCTAAATTCCTTCACGTGCGTCGACTTCTTATGCAGCTGCCATTTTTTGTGTGTCCTGCACGGCAAAAAAATTGAAAAAAGTGAGAAAAAAGTTTCTGCTTCAGCTACTAAGCAAAACCTGACAGATGCATCTGCAGCGTAGTTGCCCCCGACCCCGTCCCCGTCCCCGTCCCCCGCGGAATGTGGAAGTGCATCAGCATCCGAGTGGATGCCACCAGCCCAACCACCCGTCAAGTGACTTAGTTTGCCTCACATTTTGCTGGGCGTTTAGGTGAAAAAGCTTTTTGCATCGCAAGTTCTGTCAATGCAACAGTCATGCCGGCTATTTTAACCGCTGAGCAAGCACGACTTGGGCATACCCTGTAAACTGCCTATACTACTCCGAAATGCTGATGAAAGCATGTTTCATATCAAAGACAGATATGAAGAGCTGTAAAAATGTTGCCAAAAGAATTTATACTAGAGAGGGTTTAAACCCTGTGTTAGTTATAAAAAGATGTCGGTACTTCTTTTTATCAAGGAGATTTTAATTAGGAGTTTAACCGATTTTAGTTTTAAAATATGCACTGCAAATTTACAAGAGGTCTCAAAAATATATCAAAGAAGTTTGCAAAAGGTATCGAAAAGGTTTGAACAAGAATAAAAGCGATTTCAAAGAGGTATTAAAGAGAAATCCAAGAGGTTTGAATCAAGAATCAAAGAGGTTCGAATATGCTTTGAATAGGTATCAGAATGATTTTTAAAGTGCATAAATTAGGCATAACGCAAAGGGTATATTAAGATTGTATATACTTTATGCCGTATACGTTCGTGCAAAATACCCCACAACGCACCTTTTACACGGCATAACAATAGGGGGTAAAATATTTACGCTGCATAGAAATGTTGCATATTCCATGGGGCTAACAATAAGAGCCAAGTGTTTGCTAAGGGGATCAACATATCAACATGCTTAACAAATATGGAATAGTGCAATGAAATATGGAGCAAGCTCGCTGACACGAGAGTCTAGCTCAAATGCAGACTGTGCATGCAGGCTATCAGTTAGATGTAAATATTTTATATTGACGGTAACGATCTACGATTAATCTGCACTTATCTTAGCTATAGCTATATGTAATGAAAAATGTATAGTGCCTGATTTTAGGGCTGCCTAAGTGAGAATTTGCTGGAGCTATTTTTCCTACTTAACAAAAATCAAATAATTAAAATAAAAATAAAAAATCATTATAAATTTATTCGTATTGTTTTGTTTCTTTCTTCCTTAAAAGAAGACAAAGAAATAAGTTTCACACGAACATCAACCAGCTGCGAGGCGTGTTCCGAACAAGGCACAATTTTCGTATCTTATCAATAGGTGAAATTTTGGTGACTGGCATTTCACTATTTAAATGTACACCAACACAGACAGAGCTGGGGCAGGGGAGAGGGGGTCTCTCAGCTACAGTTGCAGTCACAATTGCATTCGCAGCTATTGTTGCAAAGGTTGCACAGTGGGCAATCTCAGGTCAGATATTTTTAATTAAAAGTGCAAAAGTGCATGCACAGACACAAAAATACACAGATACAGGTAGGTAGGCAGATAAAGACACCATGTGGTGTGCATTTGTGTTGTTGTTGTGACAGGCGTGTGTGAGTGTGTGTGTGTGTGTTGGACTTACCTCGCAGAATCTTCTTATCGCGGTGGCCGTGACAGCGATAACCCTGGCAGGCGCGCTTCTGCAGCAGCGAGGGGCAGTGCTTGCCGCCGTTCTGGGCCGCCTGCAGGATCTGGCGCGTGCGCGTCATCATCCCAGCGCCGCAGCTCTTGTCGCACTCGCTCCACGCTCCCCACTCGCCCACCTGGCAGTCCAGTACTGTAAGACCCAGAAAAGAAAACAAACACAAAGGGTTATGAGTTATGTGCTCAAGTCTTTTCGATTATTATTATTATTATTATTCTTTTTTTCATAAATAATAACAAAAGATCGTCTTAAAGCTGAGAAAAAAGAAGGCCTTTAAAAATTATTATTAGATCAAAATGCAAAAGAAAAACTATATGGGAAAGATTTTCTGAATTATGTACATTACATTTTATTCTATTCTCCAGACCGGGAGCAATATTGAGCTAATGCTGGCCACTACTAAAGATTTTCGCAGAATCATATTAAAAGATAATCCGTAATGGAATATTGTTAGATTTGAAAATATATTCTAGCTATTTATTTTATCTTATTCATATTATTATGTTTTATTATATTCAAAAAAGAGCATCATTTGATATTAAATTGAAATGCTTTAATTAAAATTGAATGGATGTGTAAAAGACGCTTCACAGTCGTGGAAAACCAGGTGCACAATTCGAACCCTAAGCCTAAGCCATCGGTTCGAATCGTACAACAAGAATTAACCAACATTCGGCATTGCCACCTCGTTAGAGAACACTGCCTCGAAATATGCGTCAAAGACTGGATTCCGTTGAAATAGTCAAAATAACAGCCTAACTGGAGCAGCAAACAATTCGGGACAATGGGGCTAAAAGGCATGGGGAAAATGCCTTGCAGCAGGCTTTTGTTGCAGTTACAGTTGCTGCTGATGCTGCTGCAGTTGCAGTTACACTTGCAGCGAGTGACGTTTCAAGTTTCTTAATTAAAAATTGTGCAGCCCGGCAAAATTAATTAAAATCCATTTGCCTTGATTGCGTCGAGGTCCTTTGGCTTTGGGTTTGCATTTAGCCAGCGGTTGGTTTGAGCCACGTTTCCGATTCGGATTTGGACCGGGACTAGGGCGAGGGGGGACGGTGTTGGGGTTGGAGTTGCATGCTGGGTGTTAATCAAACCGGTCGGTAGCCCCCCCATACAGCCCTCGCAAAAGGCGCTAATGAAGCCACAAAGAACGTTGTGCAAACGAATTGAAATTTGCTGCTCTCTCTCCCTGTCTCTCATATGTCCGTCTTCTTTCTGCATAGGTTCGCCTGGCAGAAATTGTCTTTAAAATCGATTTTAGTCGCATTTATCGCTGCCATTTGCCAAGTTTTTGCCACATTTCTACACCGCGCCTTATCTTTTAAGGCGATTTACTCGTAATTTCGCCCAGTGCAGCCGCATACACGCAGCCAATTTATATTTTCATTTTCATTTCGCCTTTTTCCTAGAAGTTTCCCAACCATTTTACCCATTGGCTTTTATTGTGGCCGCGCGAAATTAGCAAAGAGCAGGCGAGAGCAGAGAAAAAAGGTCGAACAAAGCGCTGGGATAATAGAACTAAGTGCAAGAGCTGCGTACCCTGCCTTCGCTGCCGGGGTGGGGGGTGGCGAGGGGAGGCTAAGCACAAAACTAAAGTAGTTAAAATTATGATTGCATTGGCTGCTGCTGCTGCTGCAAGCGGCAAAGTGTTTAGCATATTGTGTGCGGCCTCATGAATGCGAATGAGGGAGGCAGCAGATAGAGCAGGCCAGAGCAGAGTGTGAGAGAGAGAGAGAGAGTGAGGGAGAGCGTGTGAGAGAGAGGAGAATAGGTAATAGGGCTTGCAGCAGCAAATGCAGCTAACTTTGCCAACCAAGTTTCTGCCTGGCATCTGCTCAGTGCTGCCAATATCAGCCTTTTCCCTACAAATCTAGCTTTTTTTAAGTGTACTTTGCTTTTTATATTCTGTTTAGTTTCTAAGTTAGAGACACCAGATTTTTGCAGACCTTAACTGAAGATAATAAAATGCCGGTAAGCCTCGAAATATCATATCTCCCACAATTTTCAAGCTATAGTCACCAAATTTGGCCGACAGTTTTGTAGTGGCCTCCTTTAAATATCAGGGTAAAATGTATTTGCATAATATTTAAAATTTATATTTATTTAACTGGCACAATTTTGGAACTAGTCTTTAAATTTGGCAGACTGTTTTATGATGAACTCCTCTAAAGATCGAAAATATCGGGCATGTCTACAAGTATTTATATTTTTCAAAAAAACCAATCATAGTTAAGACCGTTTTCGACTATTTAAGCTGTGACTGCATTTAAAAACTATTTCCCACCCAAAACTAGCTTTTTCCCGCTGCTCGAAGTTGCCAGCACTGGCGACAGGCAGACACGCTGACAGAGCTGGAATCGGATCCTTTTGTGGGACTTGTTGTGGCAATAAATGGCATAATGTTGCTTAGCAATCATGCGACTTGATTGCAGCGGCTGCTCGGGAAGTGGCCGGGGAAGATGGAGGGGGGAGGAGAAGTAGTGAAAATTAGATGGCCAGCAATGGTGGAAGCTCAGCGAATGTCACGGCTTATCCACTGTCGGCGACTTCATTTATCTCGCACTTGCACTTAATTCCCACACTTTTTGCCCAGTCCATAGGCATTCAGCCTTTCGGACCAGTTGGCCATTTGGGCCAGTTGGGCCATTTGGGCCATTTGCCTGCCAGTTAGCGACTGTCAGCTGCCAGCTGTCAGCAGCTGCTGCAACTGCAGCCAAGATTGTGATAACGACACGCGATGGCTGTTGATAACGACGATAATAATAATGATAACAAAGATGATGATGCTGCTGATGATAATAATGATGACTGTTGCTGCCCGGCTAATCGGCTTTTGCACTTGAGCATCTGGTTGCAAACGGATAACTGGCATTTAGTAGAATTTACGGTGCATTTGTCAGCGACATCGCCTTGTTGCCACACTTCAAAGGAGGCAATTTATTGGCTTAAAGAATTTATGCATATATATGTTATTATAAAGCAAAATACTTCCTTGATTCGCTTCAATAGTTCGAATCAAGGTTTCGACTTTGGGCTTGGTTCGCGAACTTGGTTTTTTACATTCGAACCTGGATTTCACGGCCTTCTTTAAAACATATTTTATCATGTAATAAATAATAAAATAAAAACAACAATACAGGGATAAATCTTATCAAAATAAATAATACTGTTGGTATTTAAAAAAAATATGGTTTGGTAAAGATTCGGGTTCAGCTTTATTTTTTGGGGGTGCCGGGTTCGAACCGGTTTAAGCCTTGTTATAAAGTACTTCAGTACGATGTTTCCAAGTTTCACTTGCTGAAACTTAGCAGCGATAGTTCCAGCAAATTATTATCGATAACTATTTCACTGGATATTTCGCAAGTTCGATAGTTCGCAGCTCTGGTACTTCAAATGTAGCTACACATTCGAATCGGTTTGCAGCCTTGTTATAAAGTACTTTATCAAAGTGTTGCCAAACTTCACTTGCGATAGTTCTAACCAATTGTTATTGATAATTATTTATATCGTTAGACATTATGGCAGTTTTGTTACTTTAAATTTAGTTCAAATTCCAAGATACATTTTCAAGTCTTCCTGCAAATCGAGCTTAAATACGAAGTGCCCACTTCCAAGTTTCACATCGACATTTCAACTTTGTCGTCGTCCCCATCTTCACCTTCCTCAACTGCTTCTTCTTCGCCAATGCGACACATGTAAATGTCATTGTCAAAGCCTGTGAATTTAGCAGCTATTGTTAGGATCAAAATGCCGTCTGCCATTACACATTGGGCCAGTTTGGGGCAGCTGAAGTGTCGCCCGGCCCGGGGCGGGGCAGGGCGCGGGGGGCATCCATTTGCTGCGCTCGAGTATTTGTCATTACGCACATGCCAGTGCCTCAACTGCTGCTGAAGTTGCATTTCCTTGGGGCACACACGCGTCGAGAGAACATAACTCAATGTCCCAGCGAACTCAACGGACTGCGCCGGGCCAAAAGGGCGACAGCAGCAGCAACAACAACAACAACAACAACAACAAGCGGCAGCAGTCACAGACGCGTTCTTGCCCCAACACGAGTACACGGGGCCAAAAGGGCGAGCGGCAACAACAAATACACGAAATGCGGCACGAGATGTTGTTGTTGTGTGCCGCAGAATGGGGCACGGAAATAAACACAGCTTGGTTATTTGTGGTCAGCGATGTGAAGCAAATGGCCTCAAAATGTGTTGACGTTGTTGTTGCTCTTGTTTTGGAACCCTTGCACCATCGAGTTTCTCAGTTGGCCGCATTGGTCAGTTGCGTTTGACGTTCGTTCTTTGTTCCACTTTGCCAGCGAGCGTGCGATTGTGTGTGGCTGGCCAAGTTAAACAATTGCTTTTGACAAACTCAAGTGCGCCAGATAAACAGATAAAAAGGCGCATCCCTTTTGTTTTATACTCGTTCACCGGGTGAAAGAAGTATATTGGGTTTATCCAAGGTCCGCCTGAAGCTAGAGACAAGAGTCAAATAAAATATTGAGATTTTCGATGTAAGTAAAATCTAAATAGCTTCTTTAGTTTTAGGCGAGATACATTACATTTTGTAATGATCTCCTCTAAAGATTACACAACAACCTGGTCTACAATTCACAAACATCTATTATTTGTTTTTTCCAAATTTTTTTGGAATTTCTTTGTTTTTATTATTTTTTACGTGTACTTATAATGACAGGTTACACGTTTTGTTTGGGAGTACACTGTGAGCGAGTATTGCGTAATCGATTACACCCGATTGCGAGCTTCTTGCTTGTTTCCACTTGGCTTTGGTCAAGCGTTGCGCAGCGCATTTCAAAATGGCGTCGTCAAGTGTGGTGAAGTGCGGCAACAGCGCTTGTCACAGCGACTAAAAGCGCGACGGTCCCGTTGCGAACATTCCATGCAGCTGTGGGTGAGCTTAAAACGAATTTTGTCGCTATAGAGACAGTTCATTGTTAGGACTTAACTTGGGTTAGAGGGGCCAGCGAGGTATGGCAACAGTGCATTAAAAAGACGTTAATGATTGGACTGTATCCGAACCAACATTCGCTTGGAGTAAGACCATAACTCGCAAAGTTGAGACGTTTGACAGAAGCGCGGCAGCGGCGCCTGAAGGAGGAGCAAGAAGGAATTAACAAGAAGCGACCCATGCATCACTTTATTCAGCATCAAACCTGAGCCTAACATAACAGATGTTACATTGTTGCCATACTTAACACTTGAAGTGTGGCAACAGCGCTACATTTAATGGCGCTTAATTACATGGTTGCCCTTTTGCGTGAAAGAAAAGTTGGCATACTTTAACTAACCTTTATTGTAACCTTAAAATTGGCTATAACTGAAGTTCGGCAACAGGGCAATTGACATTGTTGCCACGTTTCACTTCTTTTCTTCTTGCCATATTTGCTTTTTGCTCTGCATAAGCTGCGGTGAACTGTGGCAACAGCGCTTAACTAAGCTGGCATTGTTGCCAAATTTCACTTGTTCTCCGTTCGAGGTAGATGCCACATTGCCTCAAATTCGATTGTTGCCAGCAGCTTTTAAGTGCTTGTTTTGTCTTTTGCAATCAGCTTGGCCAGCTTTGTTCTTGCTTCGGATTCCAGCAAAACTTTTTGCTCGTCCAAGAGCACTCTCTCTGCTTCTCTCCCTCTCTCGCTTTCTGCTCGAAGTTGGTTACCAAAAGCTGTCAGCGGCAAACCAACTGAGCAGCAACGCAAAAAAACTTTCAATAAATGATATTGCTGCTGCGCCTCGTTGTCAACACTGTCAGCAACAGCACCAACAGCAACAACAGCAGCAACTGCATCGAGTGTTCTCATAACAATAACTAAAACTTGCCCAAATACTTGGCTTTGGCTTTGTTAACTTTATCGGTCATAAGTTGAAGTTGTTGCTGCTGCTTTTGTTGCCGTTGGCAACGTTGCCAAATTGCACGAACAGCAGGTGCGCCAGTGTGGTCCGCCACTCTTTGTTTAGGGTTGCCAAATTTTTGTTACCTTGGCTTAATGAATTTTTAATTATTTTTTCATTACGAATAAATTTGCAATTTGGCATTTAAGATTAAAATTTCACACACATGAACGTGCCAAAAAATATATTATAATTTACAAGCATCGATACCCGCAACGAGTGCGCAGTTGTTAAGCGCAGGGTTAAGAGAGGGCAGTTGGGAGAGGGGGAGGGTGTGTGGTCTCACGGGGAATTCGTGTTGATTGCCAATATCCAGCGAATTGCCAAGGTAGCTAATAATATAAGCAAAAAGGGTGAGAATTTAACTACTCCCACTGTTATACCCTCGAAATGGGCTAAAATGGGCGTACAATTTTTGGGCAAATGTATGTAACAGGCAGGGGAAAGCATTGGCCACCACATAAACTATCTTCTGTATAAATCAGGTTTTTTTAAATTAATTATTACTTTCCCGATTCTACAAAATCTAAAATAATTACTTTTTAGCCTTAGTTTTTTAATCATATCTCGAAAATTACTCTTAGTTACAAACATCTATGATAGGAAGTATGCTTAAGTGGTATAACCTTAAGGTCCTTGAATGCCATTATAACCCTACATATTGAACCTACATATAGAACCAAACGAGCAAAACTCTCTTTAAACACTTTAGAATTAAGCACATGCTTCATTTTTGGGGCAGGTTACACTGAAATCTCTAATATGTCAAATTAAGGAATACTTTTCTCGCCGGTTTAGTGACTTTGTAATTTTGACCTGACGGCACATTTTGTTTTCTAATATATGTTATATATGTAAACAAATTGAAGTACTAAATAAAAATGGCATCATCCGAAAAGTAATTAATAATTGAGAAAATTATTTTTTATTCTTAATTTCCCATCAAATTTCCAAATTCTGCCATATGAAGAGTTAATAAATTGTATGTATTATATTATATATATTAATATACACCACAAGGCAAGGAAGGAATCTTTCAATGCTTAATTGCTACTTCAATTCTTAGCTGGGTGCAGAGTATCAGCTAGTCGACGAACGGTGATCAGGGCACTGTTAAACTCCTGCTATTGTTATTGCTCTGTTGCTGTTGCTGCTGTTGGCACTGGAATTACGCAAATTTGTCGCCATTCGGCGCCCTCATTTATTTATGCATGTATTTTTAACAATGTGGCAAATGGTTACCCCTGGTGACCTCCTCCCGCACGACCTTTGCACGGCCAGTGCAGCTGCCTGAAGTGCCACTTGGCGGCTAAACACTTGGCAACAACTGCAACAATAACAACGTTTGCATATGGCAACCCAATGGCCACTTAGTCGACCCTTTAAGCGCCACATTACGTTTTATTTGCCTGAAATGGATCCGCACCCGCGCCCGCGCCCGCTTGCCCCTCCCCAACCACCTCACCGCTCTTCAAATATTTACCCAGCTACGGCAACGGCAGATAACTGTACGCTTCAGTTGGGGCCAGCGCGGCAGAAGGCAAATGAAATGTGGCAACAGTGGGCAATGAAAGTGTTGCCACACCGAGCTTAAGTGAAAACACTGCGAAAATCCCATAAAATTATAAAAACAAAAGTTGAGTGCTTATTTAAGTTTCACACTGCGTGAACAAAGCTACCTCTAAGCTTACTTACAGCTCAGCTTAATAGATTTTTGTAAGCTATTTTCTTTCTTCAAGACATGACTTGCTATAAAATAAATATATAAAAACACTATTTATAACAAAATCAACATTAATAATAAATAAAGGCCCACTTAATGCTTATATTAAGCGACATTTACAAAATTGTTCTTTCAATTGTGCATTATATAGTGTCAAAATATTTAATACAAATACAATACGTTCACACTAAAATAATAGCTGAAAAAAGAGGAAAACGGTCATAATTGTTATTTTGGAAAGCTATAGATTTGTGCAATTGTGTGTTATTAGAAAATTGTTTGAATTTTTGGATTTTTGCGGTTACCCACCCCCAAGATATATGGGATTTATCAATTTGCCACGCCTCCAAGTCACCAATAATCTGTCTGCAAAATTCTATGCATCCAGCTTTGAAACAAGTGGGCGTGGCCAAACAATTTTTTTTATTTGATTCAATTTGGTTCTTGTTGGTCTCGTTGCCTTATGAACAATTTGTTTCATTAACATTGTTATCGTCAGGTTTTTAAACTTATGTTGAAACATTAGAAAAAGAAAATCTTAACACTTTACCTGTCTACATTTGATTTAAAAAAAATTGTTCTCTAATCTGATGTATTAAAGTTATATTAAAATGTCCATCATTATTTAGACAAAAGAAAAGCCCATGTGACGATGAAATACATTTTATAAACATTTAAAATAAACTTTAAATTTGTATTAAAAGCTCAAACTTTAAAATGCCGCCTAATAAAGTTTTGCCAGAGCCAGTTCAATTTCGCTTTGAATAATTGCAGCTCAGCTGCCAACTGGTTTGGGCCATTAAAGTGCAGTTCAAGTGTCCGGCGTTATTCGGACATAACGCGGAAAGCTACTTGGGCTCTTGCCCGGGGAAAAGAACTGCAAAAAGGCGGTATTCATAATTAAATAAATTGAAAAATACGCCCGTGTTATTTGCTTTTAGAGCGCGAAAAAACGAGAACCTCTTTGGCTTATGGCTAGTAAGCATTTTATGTTGTTGCGGCACAAAGTGCGGTGCGCCCCCTTACTCCTACGCCCCTGCAACCCCTGCGCGGCGCCCGCTTTGTCTGGGCGAGTGTTTCACTTGCTTTGCCTCCTGCCTTTGCTTTTGGCTCCGCACGGCACGACAAAGTTATAATAGCCCTTTGCGGACACACACTAGCTAACATAAAAAGTGAGTGCCACACACACATATACACACACACACACACACACACGCACCCACACGTGTGGGTAAATGGGAAATGGTAGAACAAATGAAAGCCTGCAAAAGCCAACGACAATTGCAATGTGGAGCTTGCGTATGTCAACGTGTCAACACTTAATGTAAATTACAGTTTGCTAACCACACACACGCACACACACACGCACACATACACACCCACTAACACACACTCCAATTACCTAGACGGGGGCAACTATTTCGTTTTGCGCTCGCGCTGTTTTATGTTCATAAGTATTTAATGCGACCTTCTGACACACAACAATCCGCCCCAACCAGCTCCTCCCTCACGCCGCCCCCTGGCAAATACCTCCCCTCTGGATACGCATTAAATTTGTCATCGCCATCAAGGACATTGTTTGCCTTGGCAATTAAAGCGCCCTTTGCTTGAAACGCCAAAAGTCGTATATTTGGCCATGGGAAAATGGTGAAAATGGTGAAAATTGTGGAAATTGTGAAAATCAAATAGTATCTAATGGACTCCGGCTGGGCACAAGAGTCGTCGAGTCAAGCATGCCACAAATAAGGCAGACAGCAGCCGAAAGAAGTGCAACAAATGCAACTAATTTAACCACAAGCCAGACCAGCCAAAAGACTACATATTGGCCAGGCTTAAGCTGCATCCAACATACACACACACACACTCATGGGACTTGTTGGCCATGAGTTAAGCAACTGAACTGCAATAAATTGTTGAGATTTTGCTGGGTTTTTGGTTTTTCGGTATTTTGCTGCCCAAATGCGGTTGCCCACAATCAGCCTTTGACTGCCGCCCCCGGCGGCAGTGTATGCGCGCGTGTGTGTGTGTGTGCGTGTGTGCGTTGCAATGGATTTAGCTGCATCCCGATATGCATACGCTTCACATGGCAAATCGAATCTTTGGCCTCGACCAAACTTTTTTTACCAACAATTGACCGAAACGCAAAAAACCGAACAAAACAAGTGGGAACGTTGCAGGCGGGTGTATCCGACTCTGCAATACCTGTGCACAGTATGCTAGCAGTTTCAGAGAGGTCGAAAACGGTCTTGAATATTATTGCTATATACATTTTGCCAAATAAATTTTTAAATATACATTTTAAATATTTTCCAATTAATTTATTTCGTGATCTTTAGAGGAGGTCATCAGTAATCTGGGATTTTCGCGGCTTACGCGCCTGCAAATAACTGTTGTATACACATTTTTAAAATTTTGCGAACTTCATTTTTCCCTGATCTCTAGAGGAGGTCTTTAGTAATCTGTCAGCTTAAATTGGTGGGATATACATATTAAATTAATTTAACACGCCCCAGTGGGCTGGCTACGCCATATGGGCGTATATACTCTTTTCACTTTCTGAATGAGTATAAAAAAGTTATCTGTAAAGAGCTGAATATTAAATACCCTAGCTTGGCTTATCTTTTTTATGTTCAGCCACACAAACAATAAATTTATGTTCAATTGTTCCTATGGGATCAATATAATAAAGTAATGGAAGCGAACCAATGTAAAGTTTTATATTGCGATAGCTTCAAATTCACGGCTGGCGTGACAAAATTGGTATGCCCCTTAGCATGCCCCTTGGTAGGGTGCACAACATTACAATTCAGTTAGGGTGCTCCATAAAATTGAGATGCATAATAAACGCTGCGCCGCTGCCAACTGCATCCGGATCCGCGTTCGCGTTCGCTTTCGCCTCTGAGCCAAAAAGTTGACCACGTTTTCGACGTTTTCCAATTACATTGAACCTCGACTCGGCCTCGGCTCAGTGCCGGTCAGCGAGCAACAAAACAAAGCGCTGGCACTCGCTCAGTTAAAGCGTCAACTAGTCAACTGGACGCGGCAGGCGGGCGGGGCGGGCAACCAGGCAGACTCCGACATAACAATAATCCACAAAAAAATTTCATTGAAACGTGGTAACAGGCAAAAGACATGGCCACACTCAAAGAAAAAACAAGTATTTCGGGCTTAAATCGAGAACAGCTGCTAACAAAATCTGATTAATGTGAAAATCTCGCGACTTGATTTTGTCTTAATGTAAGACTTAAATTAAGTATTTAATCTAAGATAAGTTGTACTTTCATTAGAAAGAAGATGGTTCGCTTAGGCTGAATGTTTTAGACAAAGTGTTTGGGTTCAAGGTTTGGTTCATGATGAAAAATTCCATTTCAAAAATGTTTGCAGCTTTGCTTAAATTAATTGGAACATTAAATGTTAATTATATAATCAAGAATTAATTATATTTGATTAAAGAATATCTACGATTTACTTTACGATTTTTAACGCGTTACATGTACTTGCATATCGAAAAGGCTTTTTCTCTCAGTGTTCCTGTGCGCGACATTGCACCGCCGCCCTGTTAGCCTGCTCCCCATGCCCCCCATGTGCCAACGTCCGCTCTAATGAATGCAATTTATGCCAACGGTCACACAAACTTCGCACTCTATCAAATGCACAGGACAGGGGCACAGGACACGGAACATGGGACACGGGACATGGGACACAGGACACGGGACCCCAGCCAGGTGCCAGTGCATATCACAATTGCATAACAGTCGAGTGGGACTCTCTCTCTCTCTTTCTCTCTGTTTCTATCTCTCTCTTTCTCTCTGCGTTTCGTGTTCAACCTGGCAACCCTTTGGACAGGGCTGCCTCTCTGAAAGGCGTCTCATAGCAACTTTTTTTTGTTTAAACTTTAACCCGTGCACATAAAAGAGTTATGCAAATGCGCGTAACAGGCGAGCAGGAGGGAAAGTACCCGACATACTATTAAGTATAGTACACCTTATACCATATATAAATAGCACAATCTATGGATCAAGTTTTCATACTTGATCAACAGAGTATTCGCGTTGATAAAAAGTAAAAACTTGCAAATATGCTTTTATACTAGTATCTAGGTAATTGCTGGTTATTTCGAAATCCGATTAAAAATCGATTGGAATGAAATATAAATAAATATACATACAATTATAATCATTGATAAAAAGTGAAATCCCTTATTCTACTATCTTGGCTGTTTTGCCTCGTAGTAAATACTAATATAAATTCCGATTAAGAATCGGTTGGGTTTGGAAATCAAAAATTCAATATTCTCCTAAAAGGTTTAATTGAAAATTAAAGTGTACATAAAATTATAATCATTGATGAAAAGAAAAATCATTTATTCTATTATAATAGAATAGATTTAGGCTATATAAGGATTCAGAAATGAAATATTCTTATAAAAGGTTGAATTAAAAAGAATAATTAAAAAATACATTAAACTATAATCATTCATAAATTGTGTTTTAAAACAATTAATCAGGAATTTAACAAGAATCGATCAAAATTAAACAAGCATCTATCAAGAAGGAAAATTATTTGATTCTCAAAAAAAGAAAAATGATAAACTCTTAAAAAACAAGTAAGGGGCTCTAGTCAGGTGCGCCCGACTAGGGGATACCCTGAACGCTATCTTCACATACATTTCAACCCCCTTGCATTCGTACACACATACACAAAAGCACACACACACAGACAAATTCACGCCGCAGGCAGTGCGTTTCTCAGCCGCTGCGCTTGGAAACTAAAATTGTGAATAAGTTTTAAACTAAGAGCATGAACTTAATGAAATTTTAACTACGTAATAAGAGCATTCAAATCTATGTATCAGAGCACATTTTCAATGGGTTCAGGGTATAAAAATGTTATGCTGTTATGTCCCGCGCATTCCCGCATATTCGCATAGATTGTTGGGATCTTTAAGCCAAATTTGATCAACAAGCGACTTGAACAGCGCTCGTCTTACCCTTGGTCAAAGCCAAAATAAAGGGTATTTCGAATTCGAGTCGAAGTTAATTTCGAAACAGGCAATCGACTTTTATGCGAACCTTTTGTGAAACGCATACGCCTTGCGGCCCCGCCCACTTCGCTTGGAGTCTCTGCTTTGGGCGCTCGTCAAATTGAGCGGTTAAAATTGACAAAGAGATGAAAAGGAGCAGAAAAAGCAGAGGCCGAAAGGGTTGTGCAAATTATTATTGCCATTATTACAACTACATATAACAAGTTGGGATTCCGGGAATGAATATGCGGCGGGGCTCTAAATCATTTTGTAGGCGATTACGCAATCCCCCCCAACCCCCTTTTGGCTGGGCATAAATTATAGCGCACTTTTAGGTGTCTGCTCGAGCCGTTTGCTGCAGCTGCCCCTTTCAGCTTTATCTATTAACTGACCCAAACAAAAACCCAGCCATAAACATACATGGTATATATATATATATATATATACCTACTATATACATGTATGTAATCGCAGTGCATGCAGGGGGCGCGGCCGTTGCAGGCATAAATTTATGATTAATAAAAATAAGTTTTTTGTGTTGAGCAAATGCTAAGCAGGCAGCAGCGATAGAGAGCGGGAGGGAGATGTGTTTGCAGGGCTGGCCTGGTGGGCCAAAAGAAATCATAATAAATATGTAAAGCAGCCGAAAAGTATGCAAATAAACGCTGTGATTGCCTCGGACGGCTTTTATGCAGCAGCATGCGCCGAGCCCACATTATAATGCCATTTCTTTCCACACACACTCCTTGCTCATGTCGCCCAACTCACATCAAAGCCCAAAACAACAGACAATTTGCCAAGGCGAATGTTTTCTTGGCCCCGGCGCACAGTGGAACAAAGTTATAAAACTATCGCTTAGATTAAAGAAAATCGAAAAATTATTTTAACACAAAAACAGTGCGCAGTGTTGCATAATTTCGATTGCTGTGATCGATAAATATATTTGCGCTCAAAGCTTGTCTAATATCCATTGCCATTATCAGTATTTATTGAAGTTTAAAGATGATTTTAAATAACTTTAAAAGCATTAAAGTTAGCTTTGTGATTTTTGTATGAGCAATCAAAAATATATAATTTGTTTTTGCTTCAAGGACGATGTCCTTTGATATATAGATGGTCCTGGTTAGGAAGAGAAAAGCACAGAAATGATTTATGTCCGGTTTTCCCATACTTTCGTTGCACTGTGCGGCGCCTAGATTCCCTCCGCTCTCTGGTCTCTGTGTGTATGTGCGGGTGCTGGACCCAGTTGTATCTTTTGGTATTTAGGTCTTTTTGGTCTCCGGTCTCCGGTCTTCGGTCTCTGGCCGAGCGTCTTGTCGCCAGCGTTTGGGCCACTTTATTTGCCTTGTGCGGTTACGCCAAATTGATTTTTATGCGCTCAATTTATGTGTTTCTTTTACATGTACTTGTTCTTGTGTATATATATAGATGTATATAAAAGAGTGTGCGTGTGTTTAAGTGCGTTCGCACACGCCTCCCTCTTACTATCGCAACATATATTAAAATTCTGCTACATTTTCGAGTGCGAGAGCAAAACAATTCCCCATACAAAACTCCTGCTCCCCCATCGAATTCAAACCCCCCTCAAAAGAGCAGACTTTGCAAATCAATTGACTGTAAAATGGTACAAGGGAAAGTAATTCGGCGAGATAGTTGAGGTGTGCTAAAAATGGCTCCAAATTATTTAGTTATTCATTTCTGATGTCTACACAGCGAGTACTTAATCCACTGTATTTTATATGCTACATATATCCACTTATGCGTGCTTTTTATTCTACTGCATTTTCTATAGATTCACCTTTCATATTTTATTTTCTACAAAATTTAAAGTTATTAAGCACATTTTAAAGTAGTTGCCTTTTTGGTGCTCTTCACATTTTCAACTTCTTTTTCCATAAAATTAAGCGAAATGTTTTTATTTTTTTTTTGGTAAAAACTGATTCGTTGGAGGCGAACAAAGCGCTGCTCCCGTAAGTCCGAGAGTATCTCAGACAGGCGAACGGACCGCAGCCTTTGGCCAAGTGGCTCTCATAATTTTTAGATGGCCAGCAGCAGCTGGCCCCGAAAGGAATCGGTGTCGGGCCGTTGGGTTGTCGAGTTGTTGTGGGAATGTTCCTTCCTTTCCTTTTTTGGCGCCCAACGATGTCTGGACATTTATGAAACATTTATGCCAGGCCTCGTTGGGCAGCAACGGGTGTCCCGCACTCCAGCCCCCACTCCCCAGCCCCACACTCTTCGCCTGCCGTGCGGCCCTACTTCATTGTCCTAATAAAAAGCACAACAAATTGTCGACAGTTGACAGGATGGGACACTGGACACAGGACAGCGACAGGAGAGGCAGGAGGCAGCAGGCAGCTGGACAGCCTCAAAGCCTTTCGGCAAATTTGCCTTTTGTGTGCGAGCGGAAGAGAAAAGCGGCTGGGCGGGAAAAGACGGACCGGGCAGGGGCCAGCAACTAACAAGCAGCAGATACCCTAACCGTCTGATGTTTCAGCTATAAACATGTAATACACACACTTACGTCCATGTCAGGCCGCAGTCTGCTGCTAATGAAGAGTCCAACAACCACTGAACCACCCCCAACTACCACCCAAACAAGCAACCGTCAGCCCCACCGTTGCCAGCAGCTGACAGACTGCCTAACAATGCCTCCAACTCACATATTTTTTATAACAAAAAAAAAAATGAAAATGAAAAAATGAAAATGGAAATGTTATACAATTGCCAATTGTCGGATGGTTGGTCTGGGGGCAACTACGCCAAATGGGGCACTTCAGGGGGTTTGACATATTTTGCCAAAAAATCCACACGAAATTGTGTAGTGTGTGCGTGTGTGTGTGTGTATGTGTGCAGAGTTTCGATATTGTTTTGCTTTGATGCCTGTTTCGAAAGTTTTTAGTTTTGATTATGAACATTAGATGCGCCAAAGTTGCCAGATTGTTAAAAAACTTGACCGGGACAGAGTCTACAATCACTATGACTCTCTCAGTTTGAGTGCTAGGTAGACGACAATTTTGTAGAAAGATTCCAATTACCAACAATTTTGACATGTAAAGTCCATAGTTCCCATATTTCAGAATTCCTTTACTTTGTCAAATCTAATGTAATGTAATATGGCATATTAAGTTAGCTTATAGTATATATATATATGTCTATATTGTAGTATGTCTTTCAGATCTTACACTGAAAATAGCACTACTTCAAGCAGTCTTCCCCTCATTAACTCAACTAAATTAAACTTGAATTCGTCCTTGGTTTCATTCATATTCAAGACGTGCAGTTGTCACGTGCGCGCCCCCAAAATTGCCCATGTGTGGCAGACTATTGACGACCCGCAAGATGACCAGCTGACCAGGTGACCAGATTAGCGCGCACAAAGGCTCTCCCAGGGACACACAGCAAACGCGAGAGAGAGAGAGAGAGAGAGAGAGTGCTAGAGAGCGGCAAAGCAAGCGTTGACTTTATTGATTTTTATGGCTCAATGGCTTAGCATAACACCCGGCCCCCGTCCCGCTCCGCCCCTTGGCCGGCCTACAGCGCCCCGTCAGTCACAAGCAACTTTGACTCGGACATGGACTCATCCCCGCGGGGGAGGGAGGTGGGGGCTGGTGAGCGCCAATCCTTTACTAAACATTTTCATTTTATGCTGCCGTTCGCCGTTATCTGCCGCCATTTTGTTGGCCGCTCTAAAATGTCATGCTATTTCTGACCCAACATGCCACATTTTTATTTATGCATGCTTCAGTCAAGCCAAACCACACACACACACACACACACACACACTCACACTCGTATCGGCTTCAGTACAGCCTATGAGTAGTTTTAGTCTCAATTTTTTGTTTAGCCAATACCCTGTAACAATATCTGAAAAAGGGAATCCTCTTTTTTGAGCTTAAAATAAATAAATTATAAATTTGGTAATAAATTCAGCTAAGCGAAGGCCGAATTTGACTTAAAGTTCTTTATAGACTTAAGAAATCGTTTGCAAAGAAATATACATTCGGACGTGACCGACTTGGTTGTTTATACTGATCAGACTATACCTTATGGCTTTGGAAATTTCTTCTTTTTTTGCGTTTATGGTAGAATTTCAGTTGAGTCCCTCATAAGGGTACAAATATAATTTTATGTAATTTAGTACTTATACGAATTTCTGTCTGATTACAGCGTATTTCCAAGTTTTTACTTTTTTATTCAAACTTGGCGACTTTTTGGCTTTGTCAGTTTTTTGTTGCTGTTTGCTTTGATTTATTTATCTTTTCAACACCTTTTGTGCCAAAGCGGCTTTAACCGAATTGATTGGAAAGGGGAGTTTTCGTTGAAAGGTTTTAGCAATAGATGGGGTGTTAGTTGGGGCCGCTAACTATACGAACAGCGCTTGGCATGCATATTCATTGTCATATTTATCCTCATATTCACATTCATACTTTCATTCATAGTCATATTTATGCAAACATTTATACTTATGTTTATTCATGCTCATGTTCGCACTCATATTCATAATCATATTCGTATTCATACTGATACTCATATTTATGCTGACATTCAGACACCCATGTATTCAGTTAATTTTCGTCATATTCATACTTATATTTATATATATACTCATATTCATCCTCATGTTCACATCCATCATCATATTCATATTTATGCTTACACTCATATTTATTCTGATACTTTTACTATTGTTCATACTTGTATTCATAAACATATTCATACTGATACTCATATTCGTAAGTATATTCATACTTATATTCATAGTCATATTCATACTCCTATCCATACTTCTATTCAGACTTTTATTAAAAAGAATAATCTATACGAATTGCGCTTGCCAAGAATTCACGCATTCGTACACTCGTTCATACCCATATGAATGCTCATTTATTCATTTGCATTCGCATTTGCAGCGAAAATTGATCGCAAAATCGGCGGCCATTTCGTGCAGCCGACGGGCCCAATTTAATAAAGAGACCGCCCCACGCCTAAAAGCAGGCCATAAATCTAAACTGGCTTAATAAGATTCCACTCTCAGTTCTCGCGTGCGCGTGCTAGTGTGTGTGTGTGTGTGCGCGCGCGTGTGTGTGTGTGTGTGTCGGAATGCGAGAAATCAGAATCCGCAGTCCGTAAGTGGGCAAACATTTTTGGCAATTTGTTGTTATTACCACGCAACTGGCAACGGCTGCTGTTTCCGCTGCCCGTCCGCCCGCGCCCCCCTGTTGGGCTCTGGTCTGCTGCTGACCATTGGGGCAACCCCAGCTGCCTCCCCCGCCACCGACAATGTTTAGTGCGGTGTAGTGGCATTTTTGGTCGTTACAATCGTAAATTATTTTATTTGCTGCTAATTGCAGTTCACAAAATGCCAGCCAGCTGCCGGTCGAGAGCCACGCCTTTTATTGCAGCTCATAAAGCAATTAATTCAATTCCGAACCCCCAAGCCCCCAGCCCCCCTATTACCAAAACCGAAAACCAAAGCCAATGTCCAACTAACCGACTCAACAAGCATCACACGCCAATTGTTGACGACGGCTATTTTCTGGGGATTAGCGGACAAGTCTGTGCGAGTGTGTGTAAAGTGTGTGTGAGCAAGTAATGTGCTCGTGTGTGTGTGTGTGTGTGTTGGTGTGCCGCGCTACTGTTTGCCTTACCAAAATGAACCAATCCAAAAAGTAAATTGCCAGCACTTTAGCTAGACTGAGTGGAATTGAAACAGTTGACAAAAATAGAGAGAAATTCTGAAATAACAAGAGCGCAATATTCGTTCACAGTATAAACCCGTCTTAAATATTATGTTATTGTTATTTTCTAAAAATATAGATTTTTGCAATTTGTGGGGACCGACATGTTTCGGCTTGATATTTAGAGGAGGACTCAGAAAACTGTCCGCCAAATTTGATTGCTCCAGCTCTAAAATTGTGGGAGATAAGAATTTACTCGGATTATCCGCACATAAGATACATAAATTTTATCAAATTGTCACGCCCTCTGTGGGCGTATCATAAAAATCAACACTATCTTGGCGAATAAATTTCGTTCAAACAGATAGAAGGACATTGCAAAAATCGAATATATTCTTTTCACTTCGTGAACGAATATATAAATCAAGTAATAAAACTTTTTAATTTAAATCTAAACATAAAATTTTAACGTAAATAAATATAAGAAATAATCAAATTAGCGCTGATTTCTCACTCTGTACCTTAAGCGTTTTATATTCACACCGAGAATAACACCTAAAAGACACTACTCGAGCTGAAGACTCTATCTAAGCCCAAATACCCAACGATTTAAAGAGATTTTGAGCGATTTCAGTTGAAAGTATTCGCAAGGCGAAAACATTCAAACTATGCTCTTATTGCATTGGCTACGAATGGCTACTGCATCGAACTCCCACACCCCCCACCCCGCCCCCTTGGTCATTTGGTGCAACTAACGCATTTTTAACAAGCCATTGGCACATTTTGTTTTTTCTTCCAGCATTCTTTTATTTTTGTGATGCCCCAAAAACATTTCAATTCAAGTTTTAATTGCTTGTAAAATTGGGTGTTTTTTTGTTATTGTTCGTTGTTTGTTTTACTTGTCGTTGTTGTTGGTGTTATTGAAAGTGTATGTGCAACTGCTGTTGCCATTTGCCAATCGGTGTCGCAGCTGCATTTACACTGAGCCAAACAGTTTTTGTAGCCAAGGGATATTTTAACTTTCTCATCCGAAATGTCTTCCACAAGGAGCTTACTTTTTAATTAAGTTTGCAAACAATTAAAACATAGAAATACTGTTGCATGCAGGAATTTTTTAGTATTTATTTATTTGGACATTTTTTTACTTATAATATCTTAAGACAGCATTTTTATTTTTGACATTTTTATTAATTTTGTTTAAAACGACTTTTTAAAGCTGTTGGAAGCACGTTTTAATCATCAAAAACTCTTGAATCAGTTTCATACCACATTTTATATTATTTGAAGCTATTTTTCGAGCCACAAATTCAAACAACTTTGAAAGCGGACTCTCGACACATTTAAGACAGCTTTAAGCCACTTTTAAATCATTTTTGAGCCATTTTTAAAGCTGGTATAAAGTACTTTTAAGCTCGGTTTTAACGGTTTTAAATAGATTCAAGTCGCCATTACAAACCTCTATTGAAACATTTTAAAACCAGGTTTAAGCTAGTTTTGAAACTCTATTCAGATGTTTTTTAAAACTGGTACGGGTTGAATTCCTTTGAAATCACTTTTAAACCTTTTTTGAATTAGACTCCGACCACATTTTGAAATAGTTTTTAGCTTAAAACTAATTGCAAAGTAGTTACAAGCCAATTTTATAGCAGGATTACACCACCATTAAATCAGAGTCAAACCACATTTCAAGAGAAACTTAAACTTAAACTAGATTTAAAGCATTAGGTAACTTTTAAAACAGTTTTGAACCTCTAATAAAATTGGCTTAAACTGATAATAAATTTCGTTAGCGGCATGTTAACTTTCAACCCTTTGAAAGCTTTATATTAAAGGGTATCAAAGCATTGGCATGCTGTGAAGGGAATTTCTCCTGCTATTTTGCTATTGTTGTTGTTGTCTGTTATGATTGTTATTGTTGTTATTTTGGACGTTGCCCAACCGCTTTGCACATAGTTTTGTGTGCTACCAAATGAAAGCAATTTGCGTGTGCCTGTGTGGGTGCGTGTGTGTGCGTGTGTGTATGGCATTCAAATACTCGTTCGAATTATCCGAGCAATTTGTTTAAAATGAGTTGAAATTGCTTTTCAATTTGTTTTTCCAGCGGGCCCACAACCAGAATAATAATGATATCAATTTACATTTAGGGTTAAGTAATGATTGATAGACCACTTGGCTTAATTTCCTTTAAGCGGCTCGTAACTTTTTTAATGAAAGCTAAAGTGCGGATAATAGATAATAATCGATTAGACTATCTACTATAGGATAATTATCGTAAATGCCATGAATTGTTTTTGTGTAGTCGACGGAGTCAAGATACGAGAATAAAGCAACTTTTTATGCACTTTGGTTTTACACCTTATTACCATTTTTTTCTTACTAGCAGTTTTTTGTTTTAATACGATTTTAAATATTCTATTAATTCTTTTTATAAATTTTGTTAATTTTTGCGATAAATGTATCTATGCGTTTCTTTTATTTCACTACTATTATTTAATATTATTTATTGTACTTTTAAGTGGCTTTTTGTGGACTGGAACCAAACTACTATATTTCCATTCAGGCAATATCTTTTTATACACGAAGTTTTTTGGAACGTATTTATCGCGTAAGTAGAGAGCTAGGTATATATTTAATATAAAGCTGATCAAATGTTAAATATTCTTTTAAAGCGCCTATTTGGCAGCAAAGCTTCTTTGTCAACTCGTTTAGTATTTGTTAATAGCGCATTATGTTCTGGAGAAAATGCAACGCATAAATTAAACGACAAAACTGACGGCAGCAGATATAATAATGAGTTTCGAGTTCCAACTTATTTTCCGGGCGACACAATGGGCGCAAGTTTTTTAGTTTTCTTTTGCAAAGAGACTCCGCACCGCAGGCAGGCAGATAGACGGACGGGAGGACGGCCAGACGGCCAGACCGCCAGACAATGGGGCGTATGCGCAATGTCGTCCTAACGAACTTGTCGCATAGTTTATGCTGTTACAAATATTATATTATTTGATATTTGATACACACACTCACGCACACAAAGTGACTGTGTGCACAGTGAGTTTATGGAGGCAGGGGGAGAAGGGGGATACCACGTAGGCTAGCTGAAGGTGTGTTTAACTCCCAGAGCGCTAAAAAGTTTGCCATACCTGGCAAAAACTTGAATACTCAGCCTGTGTGTGTGTGCTAGGAAGCCATGTCGCATATATCCGTAACTAATTAGCAACATGACTCACCTGGGAACAGGTGAGTGTGTGTTCGTGGGGGGTAATGAAGAGGTGGCTCGCTCTGTTCGGTTTGTTGATAAACCCACAAAATGCTTTTGTCTTGCGCTACTTGCATAGCGAGCCACGCCCACCGCCGCACAGACCGCCCATCGCCCGGCCAGCGTTGCAGTGTCCCCAGGCGGGGGAACGGGCTACCTAGGCAAGGGGGCCGGTGGGGTCTGTATGACAGTAATGTTGGCAGCAGTGAAAACGCAAACAAAAAACCGCTAATTAGTTGAAAATGAATAATGAGAAAATGCGACGCATCCAATTGAAACGAAAGTCAGCAAAATGCTTTTGTGTAAGTGGGTGAGTGTGTTTGGTGTGTGTTCTGTGGCTCAAAAAAGTATTCAAAAATTAAAAGACATTTTTCGAGTGAGACCGAAATTGATTTGAAAGAATTACCAAAGTGTAATTGCTTAAAACCTTGGAGAAAAGCAATTGTATACCCTATGCCTAAATTAGAGATTCTTTTTTTAAAAAACAATTTTTGTTTAAAATTCCTTGCAAAATTGTATCGCAAAATTCCCAGATTTTTAACTAGCTTAATTCTATCGAAACTGCATTTAAATCTGACAATATAAGATTTGGCTGAAATTCACATTTATATTGTGCCCAAAAATTCGCAATAAATACCAGTAAAAATTTTGAGGTACAAAAGTCAAACCGATTTTGATAAGCAATAAGTTTTTGCATATAGTTTAGCGCCTTGATCAATCTGGTACTTGAATTTGTAATCCCAATTTTAAGTTTAAATTCATGTTAAAAATTTTCATTTCACATATTGATCTAATATGTAAACTATTATAGCTCCGTCAAATTTGATGCGATATTTATAAGGAATTATACTATCTTAAATAATTTGTATAATTTAAAATGAAAAGAAAGCGTATCATGATTAAACTCGTTTGAGTTTCCATAAATGTTAATAAAAATTGAAGAACAAAAAAGAAGAAAAAATATGGAAATAGTTTCATAACGGAAAATGCATTAAATATAGATGCGATATCAATATGAAAGACCGGCCGAGTGCGAAAATGGTAAAACTGTTATACTGGCATACTGTAATACTATTAACAGCTTACCAGCTGCACCTGAATTTTGATGTTGAGGGGTGGTAGATGGCGGAGGGGGAGGTGAGGTGCTGACGGTTAGCTGATTTCACTTAGCCAACTCATTTCTTATTAAACAGACGGAATTTGCATACTGCGCAGCCTTCGCACTCAATTGAATTTTTATGAGGCAACAGGCACAGGACCTGTAGACTTAGCCGGAGCACAATATAGAACGCGGCACCGCTGCACACCCAGGACTCCGGCTGGCTTATCCAGGCCCGCTGAAATGCCAAGGCACAAAGAAAAAATAAAATAAACATAAACCAGTTATCTTCGGGTTGGCGGAAATTAAATACCCTTGCCGACATATGGAAGATGTGCGTTATAAATATTTTTTATTTCACAAATTATTTATATAGAAGAATAAAAGGAACAAAGGAACACTGTCAATTGCCAGGAAAAATAGGGATGTCTTGAACAGCAAAAAAAAATGTTATAGCTATAGTGGTCGGATGTTAACATTTTGATATGTTAGGAACATAAAAACACACTCAATTGTTAAGTTTTCAGGGATATCTGCTGCATGATATAGCGATCAGATGCGGCCGACTTTGAGCTATACCAATTTGTATATATATACTTTATGGAGTCACGTTTACCTTACACGTTTCGTGACAAAGTTACAATACCCTCTGCAAGGGTATAAAAAAATAAACAAGGAGCAGAGAACAAAATACAATAACAAAGGGAAAAACAGAAAAGCGAACTTGAAGATAAAACGTCAGCGACAGCCGCAACTTGGGCTTAACTTGGTCTTTGTTTCTAATGCAGCTCCGATAAGGCCAACGATTAGACGAGTAGATGGGGAGGGGGCAGCGGGGGGAGGGAGTACGTTGGGCCTTGGCAGGTTCGGTTGGTAGTTGCGCTATCTGCGTGCGGGCAGCAAAACTTTTTTATCAACCAGCCGCACACCCAAAAATAACAACAACAAAGAGGGAAAAAGCGTACGGGAGGCAGAAAAGTTTTGGCATGCATTTTGGCCATTTTTATGCAAATCAAAGCGTTTTTAATCGCTTTAAGCCCGGCTCAAAGCACGAGCCGCGAAACGCGATACGCGAACGTGCCATTGCCAACTTTTTGCGAACGGGCTGAAAACTTGACAGGCAACAGCGAAATAAACACGTAATTAAAACCGCATGTTAATGGACTTAGTTCGTTCCCAGTCCCTCTCTTTTTGGCCTCCTGGCACTCAGGCAGTAAGCCAGGTCAAAAAAAAAAAAACAAAAAACACTGCGAAAAAACCCCAAAAATATTGTGCTTAAATTAAGTTTAATAGCCCAATCCCACTTTGCCCAACATATTCTACATTTACATATTTCACATTTTGCGATTCCATTAACAGGTGTCCGTTGTCGGTAACCTGTGAGGCAAAGTTACCACTTGCATAAAATAAAATTGCTGATCGATCTTTTTGATCGAAAAAGTCGAATAATGCGTCTTCGTGGTAGGGCTTCCATTTATAGGATACTTTTTGGAATTTGCTCATCTTTAAATATTAACAACTTTGACATGAGTAGAATTCATAATTGTATTTGAAGATTGCCGCTTACTTTCGTTGCTTTATCAGTTGACTGTGGTCTTCATATACTTTCACATATTTCATAACAAAGATAACATATGCAAAAAATTTAACATATTTCTCATACTTTACATTTGCAAAAAATATGTAAAAAATTTTGCTTGTGCCGTTGGTCTACAGGTGCTGTCAAAATCTGGCTAAGAATTAAGAATTAAACTAATAAATAAATTTATAAAAAAGGAAACGTTTAACAGAAAATGTTTACCAAAATCAGTTTTTTGTTCTCAATTCTTTCTTAATATTGACTCAAGTACACACTTAATTCGAGTATTTTGCCCTTATTCATGCAACATTAACGTAAAATTATGAAATCCAGAATGATTTATGCCCGATAAAAGGATTTTCAAGAGCAAAATCTACTTGAAAATTGTGAAAACAAACCCGCACAAATTCCTGTCCACTTTGGCTGTAATTAAGAACTGTGTATTTCTCTGAGTGCAGAGTTGGACTTTGGGACTGGTTTTCATTTGAATTTAAAAAACATTCGCATTTTAAGTGCAAAAGAAATTCCAATTGCCCCCCCGTTGGCGCTGTGTGTAAAACTATTTCAATATAAAATTCATTTCATTTGCAGCGAAAAAGATAGACAGACGCAGGGACAGACGGACGGGCGTGTAGAGTGGAGAGCTGAGATTGGCATTGAGCCTGGCAAACAGCAAACGGCGGCTAAAAGCAAAAAAAATAAAATAAAATAAAATAAAATAAAAAATAGAAAAAGATTTGAAAACAAACACACACAAAACAATGCAAAATAAATGAAAACGAATGAAGTCGAAAACACAGCAAAAGTTTTCTTGTTAAAAAACCAAAAACTGCCAACTCTTGCCAGCAAACTACCCATTAGCATACGACCAACACCATATTATATACCCTACACTCGACACCCTGCACCCTACGCGCCCTCGGGTCCACCCACGCAAAGTTCGCGCTGTTTAAAGTTTTGTTTGCCGCGAATTCGCTGAGAAATTAAAAGAAGCCTCCAGAGCACTCAACTAAAATCGACACTTGGGGTTTTCAGCACACCACCCCGACCCCCTTGACCACCATCCCCCCCTCCCAGTCAACACGGCTCTCGTGACTGCGAGCACAATCTGCAATTAAAGCCAAAACATAAGTTGAATCTCAGATTTGGTCGCAAATTTCGCTGCAGTCGCCAATTTGCATCTGAAGGCGCCTTGTTAAGCCCAGTTGCAAGCAAGAAGGAGCTGCTAATGGGGAGCGAGGGGGTGCGGTACTTTTGGTGTTTGTGGCAGTAACAGCAGCTGCATGCAATTTCAGTCGAGTTGCATATGATGAACGCTTTTCCTTGAAATAATGTTTAATTTATGCCTTAAACTTTCTTAAAAGGAATTTGTACAACATTTCTAGATACAAGTTAAGCATCATAGTTTTAGAGAGTTCTACAAATTATGAGAGTTGTGAGTTTATCTTTCAAGTACATTAGTATTTTTCGATAATTATGACAGTTCTGTAAACAGGTCAGGTATAAGAGTTTTTCTTTATACCATTTATCAATTGCTGTAAAGTATTACAATCCAGAATAATAGTTTTCTTCTGTAATGCAGTTAACAGTTCTCTACAACAGTTGTGTAAAAAGTGTATGAGCTTCATTGAACAGTTTTCTACAATTTTGAATGACAGTTTTGTCTAATAGTGTTGTACAGTAGTTGTTGCTGCATAGGAGCAAAAGGACATATTAAGTATTTTGCTGTCCGTCAAACTCATGATAAAAATTTAGAAATGTAAATCTCTAGCTCCCATATTTCAAACTGCCCTAACTCTGGCAAAAGTGATTTTCGTGTTTGATGACATTTTGTCCATGGTTTGTCGTCTATATTGAATTTGCATTTAAAAATTTAGCATTTTGGAAAATTAAAATTTTTTGAATTTTTTTGAAAAAATATCATGTACTCCCCTACTCATTTTCGAGGCAGATCTTATGCTAAAATAGTGCGTATAACAGTTGCGTATGCCAACATGCATTCATTGCAAAAATTCCTACATAACAGTTTCAGTTCTCTGACAGCAAGGTATAAAAAAATATTTTCTAACATTCAAAATATTTGCATATAACACATTTTTTCGCATGTGATTTCCAACACTGGCGCGGCAACAAAAACCGTTTTAGCTAAATTTAGGCCACACTCGCATTTGTTGTGCTAAGAAAACACAATTTCGATTCAGTTCCGCTTGCATTAGGTTGGTCAAGGTTCACATGTGGGTGACACACAAATAGACATAATGTGTGTGCGTGTGTGTGTGTGTGTCTGTGTGTGAGTGTGTGTATGTGTAATCAAGTGCACGCTTGGGATAACGCTACATTTATTCAAATCCAAGTAAGAGCCCATTTTGTCGTATTAAATAAAAGTTGCAGACAGACAACGCAGCGACCCCTAAGGCTTAGCGAGGGGTAGGCAGAGGGAGCAGAGCAGAGGGAGGGTGGGAGGGGGAGGGGGTGTGGCAAAAGGTTGGCAACAATGGACAATGGACAATGCGTAGACAAAGAGTCAACAAAATGAAACGTGCAAAAGCAAATAAACACATGGAAGTCTAAATTTAATGGTAAAAACCATTGGAGCATGTTTAAAGCCCAACACAAATACAAATACAAGTACGAATACGAATACATATACTCACACATACATGCACATTTAGCCTTGCCAGACAGCTACAAAAATCAAGAGCGTAAGAAGGCGAACAAGAATAACAACTGGACCAATTGCAATTCGCTTGTTGGCGCTGTTGATGCCCTGTAAGCAATGCTAATAGGGTGTACTGGTTTTGGCATTTGTATGCAACAGGCAGAAGCAGGCATCGTTGACTTTTTGAAGCTCGCCTGATCAAGCCGAGCAGCTGCGTTGATTAAGCGTTTATCGATCTGTCTGCCTAATGATCGTGTTGAAAGAAGAAGAATAAATTATAGGAGCCACAAGGGCTTCAAAGAAAAATATGGGTTCTCAGTGATCACACCCAAAGCCAGTTTATTATGTGTTTTGATACTAGCACAGGAATTTATCGCGAAAAGTGTAATCAATTAAAGGTATATAAATAATATAGATGACTTTCTGTGTGTTTGTCTGTGAAGTGATCAAACTGATCTCCTAATTTGAAAGCTATTGCCAGAAAACTTCCCATCTAATCTTTTTTTGTATTGAAAACCTTTCGTTTTTCAATCTATCCCGATCAAACTCTGCTCCTAACATAAGAGTCAAGTATATCCAACATGAAACTACTATATAATATAACCTCCAGAAGGATCACATCAAGGTATAGCTCACATCTTTCATTTTTCTGCAAGGGTATTTAATTCTTGACATCAGTAAAATGTTTATTTTTACACTCGTTCAAGAAGTGAAAAGAGTATATTGGGATTTTGCAATGTGCCAGAGACGTGAAACCTAGAATATAATATACTCGCCTCAGTCAAACTGTTGAGGTTTTGTGGCAGCGTCCACTGGGGCGTGGCAAATCGATTTTATCAACATATCTCCTAGTTTTAAGGCCAGATACATCACATTTACAGGCAGATTACTGATGACCTTATCTAAAGACACAAACATTTTTTGGCTACGCTCAGAGGGGGCATGGCAAATCGAGTTATTCTATATATCTTGGCTTTGCGAATGACGGGAATGTCTATATCGCCCGCTCTTTTAGAGTTAGAGTCACCAAACTAAGCGGATAGTTTCCTGATGATCATCTGTATTGATCAATAATTTTCCCAAATAACTAAAATAATTAAGTATTGCGCAGTCTGCTACACCCTACTGCGACGATCCCATTTGTTTTTCTCTCTTGTTTGGCGCTATTTTCATTTGATTTGCTTTTGTTATCGCTCGCTGTTGTTTCTTTTATTTAGCATACATATGTGGCACTTTTTATGAGGCCGCGCCTCGCTCTGATAAGCGAAATCAAATGCCGAAACTGACAATGTAAACAATTTCAAATATCCTGAGCGTGCGCTTTGTGTGTGTGTGTGTGTGTGTGTGTGTGTGTGTGTGTGTGTGTGTGTGTCTGGCCGTGTCCTGTGTGGCCACCGCATTACATGCTCGTCAACGCATGGCGCTGATTTCCGCTTCCCGTTGCCGCCAGCTGGGCTACCAGACAACTCGCAACGGCGTTGCCAGCTGTTGTCTGCCCCACGTTGATGCCCCATCGCCTAACGGTGCTCGTAAGTGCTCGTAATGCAAATGCCATAAATAACAAGTGCAAAGAGCCGCAGAGCTGCCATTGTCAAGCGCCCGATAATAGCATTCATGCAGATAAGCACTACATACATGTAAATATACATTTATATATATTTATATATATATATATATATATATATATATATATGGGATATATGTAACCAACATTTACATACTCGTTCAGCCATCAATCACACACTCCACGGTGCAGCAAGTCAAGTGGCGGTTGAGCTCTAAGAGCGGCAAACAGTATTTGAAATAACACCTTTTTTACACTTACACACACTTGTGTTGAGCACTTTAAGCTGCTTTAAAAGAACAAATTGATTTCGCAGACATAGCGTATGATATGCATATCAAACATAGAGCTAAGACTTCTGAGAAGGTTTCATCGACCAAAGACATATGAATAATAATATGTGTAAAAGAACGAAGTGAAGTAGAATATTATAGAAAAAATTGCATTGGAATTTTACCATATATTATGATATAGAAAATAGTAAAATAGAAAGGAATCTATATTTAAAACAGTTTTTGCTGACTAACTGATTAAGTGACTAAATGACTGATTGATTGAGTTAATTTTAATTTTACAATAATATAATTGAATGAAATCTGTATTTAAAACCATTTTTGCTGACCAACTTTTGATTGACTGACTGACCGATTGACTGACTGATGCATAAAGTAAAGTCAACGTTACAGTGCTGAATATTTTACTGCAGTTAACTTTGATATCATAAGACTGAGACCTCAATAAAGACTTAGACTGAAGCTAAAACCCTGACTCAGAATTGTGGAAACTCTGAATGTGGAGGTTAACAAATTCCATGTGGAATATTTTCACATTAAGTGTGGAACAATTTCTCCATAATTTACTTTTATTTTTAAAGATGTATAAAAAACTTGCTAAAGAGTTTTTGCTGGAAAATCTACTGCATTGGGGAAAAAAATGTTTTAGGTTGATTGGTTATACTAAAGTAAAAATTTGGTAGTCATCGCTATAATAAATACAAAAGATACAGCGAGAGAGTGATAGGGAAATAGAATGATTAAGAGCGACAGAGAGAGAAAGAGAGAGAGGGAGAGAGAGAGAAATACAGATAGATAAAAAGCATTTATAAGATTGTTAAGCCGCTTTTAAAGCACGCTCAAACGACGCTATCTGCTAAATAATTTTACAAACCGTCGCACAACAAATAATAAAATAATTTTATTACGGTTTTTTTAGGTGACTATCTGGCTATTCAATCTTTAGTATATTTGGAAAAGCTTTTAGCCTTAATACTTAGATGAATAAATTATGAACACTAATGGCTTTCTTATTTTCTTTAAATTTATTTGAATCTTATTGCATGTTAGCTTAGCTCTGAATTTCTCTCAGTGTATGTATAGCGTGGCTGCTTGTTGCATTTTGTTGTTGGTTGCGTGTTTGACTGTTGCCTCGAGCGTTGCTTAATTTTAATTAAAATATATACACATCTCTACACCTGCCAATATCAGTGTGTGTGCGAGTGTGTGTGCGCGTGTGTGTGCGCGTGTGTGTGCGTGTGTGTGTGGGTGGTATCTAGTGAAATCGAGTCATGTCTAACAATGGCTGCACCTTGATGTCTCCGGCCCACAGCCAACAGCGCTTTGTGCAGCAGACAGCACGAAGCGCACTGTAATTATTTCCTACATCGCCTGGCAACTGGGCAACTGGTTTTGATGACCCCACTTCGCTCCCAGTGGGCCGGGGGCATCCGGGCAATTTCGAGGAGATGCCGCAAAGTGGGGCTGGCAATCAAAGTGGCTCATTCAGTCGCTCAATGCGCTGCGCATTTCCGTTTCCGCTTTCGCTCATTTGTGTTGATGACATTAAGTTATGATGTGCGGCTGGAATGAATGAAGAACAATCGTCCTTCGTCCTGTGTCCTTCGTTCTTCGTCTCTTGTACTCTGCCCAGTGCCAGATGCCAATTCAGTGGGGAAATCAATTCAAATGCCATGTCCTGCGCTCTCGCTCTATGGCTCTCCCTCTCTCTCGCTCTCTCTCGCGCGTGTTGTGCGCTTCTATGCCATTAAAAAATTATTTCGCTTTATATTTTAATTGAATTTCGCGTCGATTGGGGCGCTGCGTGTCTGCGGCAGCAACAACAACAACAACAATACTAAATAACACTCGCACTGTAAGTAAATTAAATTAATGTTTTATAATCTGATAAAAGCAAGCGACTAAAACAAAACGCAAAAAAAGAAAACACAGCAACAACAACAACTACAACAATGGGCAACAAATGAGGCAGATAAAATT
Organism: Drosophila robusta; assembly: GCA_035043565.1. Taxonomy (NCBI): domain Eukaryota; kingdom Metazoa; phylum Arthropoda; class Insecta; order Diptera; family Drosophilidae; genus Drosophila; species Drosophila robusta. The sequence continues at coordinate 10,963,129 of JAWNMW010000257.1, read as the reverse complement.
TAAAATAGAAATTTTGTAGCAAAGCTCTCAACACAAGCTTCACAAATATTAGGTGCTGTAAAATGATATGCAAAAAAAGGAAAAATAGGCAAATGTAAAGCGAGCCTTTAAAGATCAATGCTTAAAGGTTCAAATCCGCAACCTTGAAACAGAAAGTAATATTGCTTAAAAAATACACTCGAAGCCGAACCATATTTCAAGAAAATTTTTTGAATTTTTTGTTAAAAAATACCATGTACCTTACTAATTTTTTTTTTAATTTTGAATTTCAAATTTATATTTTTTTACCGATGGGGCTCACAATTAGCATAGAAAAACAACATAAAAAGTGATTTTGAGGGGGTCAAATTTGTTGTCAAAAATCATGTCACAATTGACAAATATTTTGACATGTAAAGCTCTCACATATTTCAAACTTCCACAACTTAATTAAAACTGAACCGATTTTTCTGTTGATGGAATGTTGGTTAGGTTAGACTATGAATAACAAAACCTGCATAGAACACTAGATGCTAAATGTTAACCTGAGGTGAAACAACAGCTCGGCATTTTATTTACAGTCCTTAAAGATTTCCCTTGAGTAAGTATGTAAAGCCACCTGTTTAATTTGCTACAAAAGCTAAAAGTTAAAGCCATTATTAATTAATTATTTGCAGGGTTTCAGCTTTAATTTTAACAAGATCAACTTGAATGCAATATTTCAAACTAAACAGCCACTTGACAACATGTTAAACCGCAAAAGCTCTCGCTCCCAGCTGCAGTTTGAGTTGTATTTTAATTGGAGCTTAAACTGAAAAATTAACTCACTTTGGGGCTTTAAATGGGAGCGTGCAAAGGGGGCGGCGGGGTGTTAAGCCGCATAGTTTAGACAAAAAGGTAGTCTGGCCAAAAAGTGCTCGCTATGCTAATGAAGAGCTCGAGGCGAATAAAAACACACACACACACACACACACACACGCACACCGAGCTGTAATTAATTAAGCGGGCACTTGATTACAATGAAATTGACGCCATTTGCCAGTCATGGCACCCAACCCCCCTTTCAACCCCTGGCACCCACGAACTGTGCGCAAAAGTGTAGCATACTTTGCGGCATATTAATGGCTTCGGCTTTGGCTTGGGCTTTTGCGGGGCAGGTGCTGCGGAGGTGCTTGCAGGTGCTGCCCACTCGCCGCATAGTTTACAGCTGCTCAAATTTTGTTTGTTTAGCTGTCTGACACGCGGCCACGCCCACCGCCAACAGCGCCCCCACTCGCCACCCACGGCAAACAAGTTTTTCTTGGCAGTTAAATGTGGCAAGTGCGCATTTGTCGAGTGCAAATTAAATATGCACAAATGTAGCCGACTTCTAGTGGCATTTACAGCCAACGCACAGTGGGACAAAATGACAACACATGTGGCAAAACTTACAAATCAATTGATATTCTTCAAGATGAATAAAAAAGTTTGCTGTAATTTGGTAAGTAAAAGAATTAAATTGCTATTAGGGAAAACTGAAAACTTTTTTTTTTTAAATTTTAAAACTTTTTCAAGATTTGAACGTCAAAAATAAAATAAATTGCGGTTATATTTTTTGGCCTGACCTTTGCAGAAGATCAACAGAAAATGTAGTAAACGATCAGGCAAATAAACATTATAACAATATTAATTTTACGCCAGAATAGGTTATATAATTAATGATCTGACGCAACATGCTTGGCGTGAAAAATAAAATCCTAAATGTATAAAACGAAATCCTTTAAAGTTAGATCTTGCTTGAAGTTTGACCTGCTCACTTCATAATTTGCCCCACTGTGCCATGCTCTTTATGCTAATAATGTTCAAGCTTATCATGATGTTTGCTGATAATCAGGCTGATAATGATCAAGTTAATGCCTGGCATCCGTTGAGCATTAGCTGCATTACTTAGCGGCTCACCCGCTGAGTGGTTTTTATGCATTTTTGAGCCAGGCTGCGTGGTGGGGGAGGGGGAGGAGGAGGGAGGAGGAAGGAGACAGTGGTGCAGAACTTTCGACAACTTTAACTGAAGCTCGTTCAAGTTTGCGATGCTGGCATGCAGCCATAACGGTTAATTCTTGATTATTATTAAATTAAGTGAGTGCCCAGGGGCCACAAATGGCGGCACTTGACACTTGCCACCTGCCACCTGCCACGTGCCCCGTTTGCTTGTTGCCAGTTTTCGCTTACCTGCAAAGAGACAAAACAAAAGAGAAGAGCATGAGATTTGCGTATATTGAGCGAGAGAGAGAGAAAGAGAGAGTGAACATTTTGGTAAAAATTTCGAGTAATTCAAAGGGAGCCCGAGGCGCATCTAATCAAGTAATCGTGCACATTTCCTACTTGCAATTTGCCAAATGAATCGCTGCCAGCTTGTGGAAGCACACACACACACACACACCCTAAAACACATGTAACAAAAAGTAAAAGTGCTCTTGTTGGCAGTGGCTGACTAGAAGATACTACCCACCTAGCTGCCATTGAACTAAAGTTTAAATATAGATAGAGAGGATATAAAGATCTTTGCACTTTAATTCAGCCTTAAATTAAGTCAAGCCAGCACATTTATTTATATTTTCTACAAAGCTCGCTGAATTTACTTGTATATTAAGTGCAAAAGTTTTATGTTAGCATTAATTTTACTTAAATTGAGTACATGTATTTTCAAGCTTAATCGAAATATGGTCGAGATGGAAAAAAATTAAACTTATTTCAGGAAGATTTTTTATAAGAAATCATGAATGAGTAGACAAACAGACGAAAGAGCGGAAAAATCGACTCAGGTTTGCTGCACGATGTGGAAAATGAATTTGTCAGCGCCTTTCGAATAGTTAGATTTGATATATAATACAAGCCTTTGTCATTTGATATATATGATATATTATAATATGTGCATGATTTATGATATACTTATTAGCTTGTTCTATATTTGTTATCGATAGTTATATGCATGTTGCTAATGTATTTTCTTGGGTAACTTTTATATACAAAAAACAAAATTGTTTGTTTTATTTTTGGCACCTATGTAATACAGTGAGTTTATTAAGATTATATTTAATTTATGGACCCGCCGAAGCTTTCTTCTGCCTGTTACATAAACTTAAACACTACCAGAATGCCGCTTTTTTTGGCCATTTTCAATGGCTACAGGGTATCAAAAGTTGAACCAGGTAATGCAGCCACACGCCCAGCAGGAGAAGCGGCAGCAGCTACAACATTTTAGATGAGTGCCGTGCTCCCCTCTAACAGCCCCTCCCCTTCGGGGCCACTGGGGGCAGACAAGTTGCGGTTTACTTGGTTTGATGGGTTTTTGTGGCTTGTTTGTTGCTTGGTCGCAACGACGTCGACGAAGCTTCAAATTCCACGCCAGAATGCGGCTTCATTTGTCAGTGGCATTTCACAGAGTGCCAAGGCTCGTGCCAAAGCGGAGGGGCAAAGAGGGGGCTGCGGGGGTGCTGTGACAAATGTCAGCATGCATGACAAAGATGTATGCAGAAATCTATAGAAATAAAAATGTCAGTTATAAATAAAAATGCAATTTCCAATGGCAAATCAACTGCCAGTCAAACTGTCAAACGGAAACGGAAACAGCAACAAGAACAACAACAAAGGGGTAGCTGGGCGTAGGGCCAGGGGCAGCATAATGAAAACCGAAGCCCTAGCCCCTCTTAAATTCAGCACTCAGACAGCATTTGCAACTTAATTTTCAACAGACTTTTTCTCGCTGTTCTTAAATTTTGTTTATTTTGTTTTCCATTTAATAAAATAATACAAAAAATAAGAACAAAATTTCCTAATGCAATTTAACTTGAATTTCATTTGTTACATTTACCGAGCAAACAAAAAAAAAGAAGAAAATTTTGCAAATAATTTGGCCAATTTAAAAAGTTGGTAAATTTTATTTGTTAAAATGGGATTCAATTGAGAAATATTCCGCTTGCGCTTTTCGATTGTTTCAGGCATGACGATTGGATATGCGCGCTCTTATTGGAATTTCTGATTAGTATTAGCATTTTAATCAACAGTGGGCGCAAAATGTAATAGAATTAAAAGTGAAAAACGAGTTTTTCAGCACTTATCGAATAGTTTGATCGATATACTATAATAAAAATTGATGATATCCTTATTAGCTTGTTCTAAGTTTGTTATGGATAGTTTAATTTATGTCAAGTAAGGCAAGCTGAAACACTTTCTTGGATAACTTTTTCATAAGAAAAGAATATATTAAAAGTCAGTCACATAAAATAATTCTCACACTTTGCGGACGGAATTATCGAAAATCCCAGATGTCTAGATCTTACGGCTTGGACTGTGCATCGCTCATCAATCAGTCAATCAGTCTATTTCGGTTTATTTTGATATATAAAAGGGTTTTCTCGTTGTCTTTTATTACCCTGTTGTTGACTTAAAGTGTAGAGGTGTGTTCGTTTACTTACAACCATTATTCTTACACAAATAGCGTATATATCCTTTGTATGTCCTTAAGCCTTGCCCGCTACGTTTGGCAGATATAAACAGTCGGGCAAATAAACAAATTGCAGACACTCGGCAACAAGGGGCGGGACAAGGGAAAGGTAGACAATCTGTAGTACCCAAGGCCCCACAACCCCCAGCTAAAAACTTATGCTTTTGGCAGTTTATTGTCTTGTTTTGCTTTGTTTCCACTTGTTTTGTTTTGTTTTGCGCGAGCATCAACGTAAGATTACATAGTAGTATGACAAGACGAATGCCAGATGCTCTATCAACAGCAAGACTCAAAAACGAGTTATGTTTATGTGCGCAGAGAAGGTATCAACTGAAGCCTAATTTTCAATTTATGTTGTATTTGAATTTTGCAGAGCTCATGGAGCCTGTGAATGAGGGCATCTAAAAGTGTATTAAGCTCCTTTACTTGTGACAATGTATTGCTCAAAAGTTGCCATGCCATTGATTCTGGGTTAGGGCATAAACAACCGAGCTATTCACACGAGTGATTGTGAGTGCGAGTCTATGAGTCTATCTGAATAGTTTCCGAGCTGGCGCTTATTTCTTGTTACTTGGCTTTGCGTATAAGCAAGGTGTTGTACAGATATATGCACGCAGAGAAAATCTAGTATGGTTTGTTTTAAAATTGAAACAGATTTAATTTTGGGAACTTGTCTTTCAATGCCGAAATTCCTTAATAGAAGACTCAAATATAATATAGTTTTGCTTTGAATATATTGGAATTCGAATTCCAACTATATTTCTATACAAAATACATTTATCTTAATCCAATTCCTATCTTTTATGTAACATATATGATCAATTTTTAGTTAAAAAACACTTAAGACTTATTCCAAGAATATTTTCTACTAAAAACATTTAACTTTTGATATTTATGCCAGACTTAAATATTTCTCTGAGTGCATTTAGAATATTTGGCATGGCTTATTATGTTTATGTATAGACAGAGACACACACACACACACATACCCACACATACCAGCATAAGGCTAAGCGTAGATAATAAGTTTTCATATTTTGCAAAACACAATACTCTGGGTGTCTGAGGGAAGTGAAGGTTCGCATCGAAAGTTCAAATAGACAAACAAAATTGCACGGTTCGTTTATCAAGCAAAGCTGCCATCATTAGCTCCAAGTAGTCCCGTTCCCCTCCATCATCTTAATGATTTTAGATATATATATATATATATATATATATATGTATATATATAATAAATATATTTATCTGTGTGTGTGGAACTGTTTGGTAAACGAGTTCTCAATACGAATGCCGCCTGTTTTCTATTATAATATCAAAAGCACTTGGCTGATATTTCACAGTTGTTGCCATTGTATTGCATAATTTATGTTTTGCTTATGAATTTGTTAAGACAAAAAGGGGGCGGGGGCGAGGGCGATTGGGTGGGGGGCAGCTGGAGTAGGTTCCTTCAGGGAAAATTATTGCATGCTTACGACCGCCTTTTTTCGGGGCCGGCATTGCGTGTCCTGCAAGCTGGAAATTTCACGAAAATTGCCACTTGTTTCACTTATTTTCTTTCCATTTTCATTCTTTTTTTGACGTCAGCAAATGGATTAAGCGAACTTATTTATCGATTTTTTCTTGATTTTTTTTTTGGCACGCCTCGACTCGGCATTCATTATATATTTATTAATTTGATTTGTGCACGGCTCGTGAGTATTACAGCTTCCACAAGTTGTATCCAAGTTTGTCGTGTTTCGGGTGCGTTGGGGGGTGGGGGGCGTTTGTCATTAAAAATCATTAAAATTCAGTGAAGCAGCGCAAATGCGACCGCTGTCCCAAATCATATCAAAGGCCTCACGCTCAGCGCTTTTACGCCACTTGCCAGTGGCGCATCTGCCCCTTATTTGGGGCCGCGTTGCCTCCCCAACTTCCCGGCCCTTCTTCTTACAGTCTGCCATTAGCGCACATATTAAATTTTTCATAAAAATTTCATATACGCATTTGGAAGCCCTCAACTAATTCGTGTGCAAGTAACCGCGGGCTATCGTGGCTGGCCCCGTGCTGGAGCTTATATTTTGTCCTTTAACCAACACTGTGGCACTTACGGTGAGGGTATTGTAAGTTTTTCAACACTTCTGAGATGCTTACAAAAGAGTGTGCAAAGTTTTAAGCTTTTTTTTGTAATAATACTCTTAAAGTGAAGACCAAATAAGTTGTGTAGAACTTCATGCTCTTTAGAATTTATCAACTAATCCTAAAATTAATTAAAAATAAGAAGGAAAAACTGTCGACTGTTATCCCAAAGACTGCTATTGAAAGGTCCGAAAGGTTTTTAAAATATGTAGCTATACACGCAATTTTCTCATATTTTGCTGTTTATATTTTGATTTCGACCAGCATTGCGTTAGAGCTATAAACTTGTTTTTTTAGTTTGACATCAGATTCTTATATGCTTTTGTATTTTTGTCAGCTCAATGCTTATTTTAACTGCGAGGAGACAAACGTATACATAAAATTGGCTATCACATTATCTGAAGGGATTCTTCATATAGCAGAGTTTGTAGTGCAAGTAAAATACGCTTCTAATTGCAATTGTTGAGCTTGACAATTACTTAACCAATAATCGGTTAGCTTGTTTTGTCCTGTTTCAAGTTTTTTTTGCTTTGAACAGAGTATTGCGCAGTCGGTATTGGGATATATAGCTTCTATGCATCCATATGGTGTTTTGTATTTAATCTTTGCATTTTTATATAGTTTTTATAGGCTAAAGCGTGTAAAGTTAAAAATAAATAGCTTTTAAATCGCAAATGAACCATCTACTGAATACTTATTGTAGGGTGTTCAAGAGTCGCCTAAGACGCTTGCGTTCCGCTTTATTACAAAATTTAAAGCATACTTTTGCGCGCTGTTTGGTCGTCTGTCGATGTTGTTGTTGTTCTTGCTTTATTGTAACAGTTACATTTTGATTGGGCTGGCCATTTAAAGGGCAATTTCATACTTGCGGCCTTGTTAACAGTTTCGGCCGCTTATTTCTGGGCTCTCCCATTGTTTGCCACGGGGGCTGCCACAAATTTTATGTTTGCCGCAATTGCGCCTCAGAGATTTGTGTGCGACGCACAAAGCAACTGTAACAATTGCCTACCACGGGTGCGGGTCCGCGTGGGGGAGGAGGGGGACATGGGGAGAGTTTGCTCTAAAATTTATTTACGTTATTATTTAGGGTCCGCGTTGGGTTTACGTGCGCCGACAAACGACAACAGTGGGCACTTTCAACTGATTTGTCTGCAAAGCTGGCGACCAAATGAAAAGCAAAAACAAGTACTCGGAAGTGACCGTCTAGGAGATACCCTGTACCCAGCTGCGGGCATTGCAAAATATTATAAAATTGAATTACTGTTCATCTGTGTTTGCTGGACTTAAAAGTACTTAATAAATTTGTATGGCTTAAATACTGTTATCATCGAAATTTGCTTAAAAGAAAGGCTTGTCTTCAAATCGATATTGAAGAAAAATGAAGTATTTATTGCTAGTATATATTGCAAATTTCTCAAGCGCTATCAAACCAAACTATTATACCCCTTTTTACACATTGCCCAAGGGTGCAGGATATTCAAGGAGAAATTAAAATCAATTGAAATTTTTCGCACAGACCAAAAACGCCGCATGAATGCCTGATGATCGCGCATGGCCCAAAAATAAACTGAGCATATTTAGTTCACTTACAATAATCACACAATTTACACGCATTTTGTGCCATTCAAGAGATTCCAAAAAAACAGGAAGACGAAGAAAAGAAGAAAAAGCAACAACAGCTGCAGGAGTGGAGGGGTTGGATGGGAAAAAAGCAAATGAAATATCTTTATAAATAAATGCCAGGCACACATAAGTCCCAACACGCACGCACACAGAAGGGGCGAGAGCGGGTGAGAGGAAGGGAGGGGAGGTGGCTCAAGAAACCACCAAAGGAATAAAAACAACAACAATTGAGAGCAACGCGTGCAGTAAATAAACTAATGCGGCTACTTGTTAAGCAAAGTGCCGTCATCTATTAAACAATGTGAGACCCAAGACCCCCAACCTCCAACCCCAACCCGAGCCCCTAAGCAGCCGCACCATCCCCACTGCTCCCACTGTCCGATGAACTAAATGACGAACTGAACTCAACTCAACTTGGCCAAAATGACAATGGAAATGTGAATGGAAATGGGCAAAAAGTAGCTGGCCATGGGTGAAAAGCACAAGGGGAAAGGATATTTGTTCTCTCACTCTCTCGACTGCTGCTGCTGCAGTTGGAAGTTGCTATACCCTGTAGCTATTGAATGCAGCTGAAATGAGGTGTTTTGATTTTGTGATTGATATATACAACTATCTTTTATTTTATATTTTGCTTAAACAAGAAACACTTAAAACCAAGAAAACATTATACTTTCTTAAAGCTTTCCATATATCCATATATAGATGATAATCTCTTCTTAAGATCAAGTAGAAATGTATTCGGCGGCTAAAGCACAGAAATCCACGCATCCCACACTTTGAGAGTTAGAGTCGCCAGGACAGACAGTTTTCTGATGACTTCCTCTAAAGATCGAGCCATGCCCTCTCCGGCCTTACAAATTAGAAAAATCGATATTTTTCGAAAACAACAATATTAATTAATTACTGTGAACGAGTAATACGCAGTCGGATTGCAATTTATTTCTTATTTTGCATAAAAGGAAGTCTGAATAATGGCCAGTGCTGCTCAGAGCTGGTTACAGGGTATCTGTCAGTAGAGCAGCCCTGGCGAGAGCTCCCTTACTTGCTGCGGCTGCTGTTATTGTTGTTGCCGCTGCTGTTGTTGTTAGTTGTAAGCGCCTGTTGACACAAAAATTCGCCATGTTTCCGGCGACTGCGTCGCATGTGTGACAAATGTCTGAAATTCTTCGTCTGTTCTTCCTCTTTTTGCTGAGTTTCTTTTTTTAGTTTATTTTATTTTTTGTTGTCGTTGGCCTCAGCTATATCGTGTGACTCATTAGGAGCAGCTGCCCCTACACCCCTCTTCCCCTTCCCTGATCTAGAGGACTACGCACACATATTTATTCAAGTCCATTTTCTTATTTTTTGTGCTTTGCGGATGAAAGCTGCTTAAACGTGTAATGGCTAGCAAAAATCATGACCAAAATAGAGATGACAGCGTTCCAGGCCAACTGTCGCTAGCTAATGATGGCCAACATACAAAGAGAGAGATAGAGAGAGAGGGGGGAGGGACAGAGAAAGGGAGCGTAAGGCATCCACTTGAACTGCTGCGGGAGTTGTGCTTTTTGAATTGATGACATTCTTAGGAGAGTTCAAAAAACTTAGCATTAAACAAGTGGAAACAGAAGACAAGAAGCCGCAAAAATCGGAGAGCCTTAAAAGTTTTCTTAGGCCAAAGGAATTTCTTATAAGAATTCCTTGATGGCATTCCTATGTGTCATTTTGAATGAATGCATCAAGTGCTCAAAAGAAACTTAAAATTTTTAGAGCACAGACTTAAAACTTTTGACAAAGAAGAGATATAAAATTAAAAATAAATATAAACTAGAAATAAAAGCAAAGACCTATTTTAAAGGTTTTTTCAACAGTTGAAAAGGTAATAAATAATAAAGTAAAACAAAAATTAGAAAGCCAGTGCTATTCAAAACTCTGATGAAAGTTTACTACCGTATTCTATATATTCAATACGAAGTACAACAGTTATCTTGGGATTTAATAACTACTTATATTATTGAAGTAGAATTTTTTCAATAAAGTCAAAATACTTTTAACGAAGATCGATAGATTTTGGCATCGTTTTAAATCAATCAATCAAAACAACGGATATTTATTTTGAGTTGCTCTTTAAGATAAATAAAAAATTAAATAAAAAACCTGCTTTCACACTTCACCTTTCACATTTTATCCCAATTTTAAATGATGCAATTCAATTTATAATTTAAAGGAAATAATTTTTTCCCGCTTATAAGCTATTAATTTACCACAATCTCTATGGGCATTACACACACACACACACAGAGAAATTGAGAGGGGCGCGGGGTGGTTACACACGTAGGAATAAGATAAATAAGATATAAACGAGGCAACTTAAATGCTTCACTGCACCATTCACAGCAGGTGTCCGCGGGTCGGGGCGAATAGGAAACTCGAAGCAGCCATCTTGAACGCGCTCCGTTCTTTTACTCCACCCCCTCCCCCTGCTTGTCTATCGGTACCCCTCTGCCCCTCGCTGGCCCCACGTGTTTATTCAAGCAATAATCCAGCGTTGGGCACACAACGTGCCACAAATTCATACGAGCTGCTTCTTCTTCTACTGCTGCCTTTGTTTTTATTCCCGTTGGAGGCAATTTTTATATACCCTATGTTGAATGTGGCCATGAATGGGTTAGTTTATTAACTGGGCAGTAAGAGCCCATAACTTATGAAAAACTCCCTTCTCTTTACCGAATTCGATAAATATTGATTTTATATTATTATTATATAATTATATGATTATTATATTTTAAGCGAAATAGACTTTAAATTAAAACGTTGGTTCTTTAATTGTACACGCAGATCAAGTTTAATATATTCGTATCCCCGAAATCGATAAATTTCGATTTTCAGACTAGGTTTATTGTGCTATATCTTGGCGATAAAAAGAGCTCAGGACTTGTAATTTGAGAATTTTGGTAGTTATTCTCCTGTTTTATGCGCAAATTGAAATAATTATGATTCTTATACACTTTACTCTTACGGCATCACTATTCTGGCAACAGGGTATCTCCCAGTCGTGCACTCTCAACCTTGTTTATTGCTTTTGTTTCTATTTGCTGGGACTATTTGCTAAGCTGCGGCCAATTGTCTCCTGGTGCTGGCAGTTCGCATCATAAGACGAAAACCCTTCCCAGTTGCCGCCATGCTTGGACCTTCAATCATGCCACCCCTGCCCCTCCGATCCCCTCTTGGCTGCCCTTACAAATTGTGCTGACCTGGCTGCCTGGGCAGTTGTGCTTGGCTTTGACTAATGACTGCTGCTGCTTGTGGGCGTGAACGTGGGCGTGGGCGTGGCATGCATGTTACCATCATTAATAATTGACAGGTAAGAAACTAAGTAAAATATAATTAACTATGCGAGCTGCCTGAGATTGAAACACGCAGTTGCTCGCTCTTTCTCTCTCTCTCTCACTCTAATTCCCTCTTTCATTCTCTCTCTCTCTCTCTGTTCTCTTGGGGCTTAGTTATGCTTCCTTAAGTAGACCTTGAGCTACAGTCTAGTCTCCATTGGCATTTAAGTGCGTCCATCAATTAGCTAATTGCACTTTTTCACACACACACACACCCACACATCCACACTCACACACACTCTGAATCGCCTATTTATGGTAATCCTGTGGAATTACAATAAATGCCGCAAAAACGACTTTCGAGCAACAACAAATCGAAAGAAAAATAAAAGGGAAGACGGAACTAACGCATCCAAAACCACAAGATTTTCGTTACACTTTCATATCGAGAGCGTCAGAAGGGCTAAGTGGGAGCGAGGGGGATGGGGGGGGGGGGGGGTCTGCGTTCACGTGCGTAAAATAAATTTAAAACGTTGCCTCCGAATTCGATGTGCGATTTTGTGGGCATAGTGCATAAAATGTATACAAGTACAGTGAGGCAAAGCGAAAAGAGCCTCGAAGGAAATCTCAAAAATATGAAGCACAAAATACACTCAGTAATAAAAACAAATAATTTTTGTACGCAAATCACATTTAAAAACGTTATTTAGAAACTTTTTTTAACCCACAAATTCAAGTCTTAAATACATTATTTAATCAATTCAAAAATATATATAGGAGGACAAGCTTTTAGGAGTTTTTGGGGCTTGAAAAAAGTTCTTGAAATAAATAGTTTGTACTCAGGTTAAGGAGTTTTTTATATGCAAAGTTCTTGTTTTTGCTTTAAATGCAAAGTTCTTGTCTAACTGCAAAGTTGACTTGGTCACAAAATTACATTTTCTTCTCTATTCGAGTAGTACTTCAAATTTCTTCGTACTTCTCCGATCTCTAAGCTGTTGCTATTATTCAACAGACAGCAAGCACTTGACAATTCGTTATAGCAAAGTTGCACCGTACTTAAAAATTGCAACTGCCAACTGTTTAAAAACTTCGTTTAAGCCAAAGTTTTTAAATAGAAAAATAGAGAGAAGAAACTTTCGAGCAAGCCGTTGAAAATCACTCGAATTGCGGCACAAAAGCAGCTCGTTATAAAGAGTTTCAACTGTAGCAGCTACGCGCCGAGACCGCTTGCTATTTTTGGCATGTTTTATGACCCGAAGTCGGACCGGAGCCGAAAATAGAAAGGAGCAAACGGAAAAGGTTAATAGCAACTTTTTGGTCCGTTTTTCTGCTTTATTTTCTGTTTTTTTTTTTTGTTTTTTTTTTGCATTTTGTATTTAAACTCAATTGCAAAGTGATCAGAGTGTATTGGCTTTGTGCAATGTCCGTCTGAAGCTAGACACTGGAAACTTCGAATAAATATTCTCGTGAATACCCGCGTCAGATAAAGTGTTAAGACATATTTCAAACATGACATTTATTTTTTTAATTACTCTAAAAATCAAGAAAGAATTTGTTTGGCACGCCTCCTCTAAAGGTCGAGAAATTCGATTTTCCGCCACCCCAAATTACAAAAATTAAAATTTTTCCACAATACCAATAATAATTAAAGCTCCTTTCGGCCTTTTTAAGCTGTTTTACTGTAAACGAGTATTCCATTGTCGGTTACACCCGACTGCAGCGTTCTTAGTTGTTTGCTTTTGCTGCTACGCAAAGCGTTTATCATTTTGTTGGCTGTTGTGCTGGGGTGAGGGTGTTGGGGTGTTGTGGGGCTGGGGGTAGGTGCTCGGGGTGGAAGCATTTGATGTGGACCTTCTAAATACTTATAAGCTAAACAACGTGTCGCACAGTTGAGTTGAAAACTTTGCCAACTTTGGCTGGCCAATTCCCGCAGCAAACAGCCCCCGTTGGAGCCCTCGTCGCTGTTCTGGCCTCTGCTCACCCCCCGCCACATTGATGTGGCAAAAGTTCGTTAAGTAAGTGAAAGAGCTGTGAATGATTTATTGCATTTTAAAAATGTTAAGTAAGACGAACTTTTCGTTCGCTCCAAAGTTGGGGACTTCGCGGGGGGCGGCGGTGCAGTGCGGCATGCCAGGCAAATGGCAGCACTTGGGGCTGCCAACCTGCCAGACAAATTGCCGGCGGGCAACTCGGCGACCAGTGTTGCACAGCGCTGCACAAGTCACAAACGTCAACTTTCTACACGTGTGTGTGAAGGGCGGGGAGGTGGGGGGGACGGGAGTAATGGGGGCAGCCACATTGAAATATCATCTGCTAGACACGAATCGTGGTATGCAGACCGCACAGAGCCTCCCCTCCCCAGAAAACAGTTTGCAGCTGTCAAAGATTGATTTTGTTGCCGCACCTGTCCACAAAGTCCATAGAGCTGGACTGAAATGACTGGAAGGGGAGAAGTTGATGGTGGGGAAGTCTATCCAGCGAAGCTGAAGGCAAACCTTGGACGCCAAAGTTGTGTACGATAAAACATTTTCCGTAAACACAGTGAGCGCTCAATATGAGAACTCTGTTTGGAATCAATTTAATAAAAAAAGACAGTTTCCAAATGTGGCCTGTAAGCTTTATAAGAAGAAAACACTCTTACCTTTGTGTTGTGGCAAAATTCAGCACATTTAATTACAATTTATAGAGAAGGTGTTATAATACCCTGTACACACTGAAAATGAGACAACAAGGTTTTAAGGCTTTGACTTAAATAAACTATAAACCGAACCCGGAATTCCTTCTTTTTTTTTAAATTGTGAACCTAATATAATTTGGTTAATTTTACTATAGTGCAACATTTTAACTGAATAATGTAAATCGCCTGACAATAAGATTTTTTATTGAGTATTCTCTGTAATCACTAAACAAGTAAAGCGAAAACAGCAGTATTCTTTTTATATCTCGAACATATTGAAATTGGGTAAAATGAAGAGACTTAAAATTGGAAATACATATACGTAGAAAAAGCTTATGATTTATTTTAAAATGCCACCCCATGCTGGGTACAGGGTAACTGCTAGTAGGGTAATTCCCACCAGAGTACTCTCTCTTACAGGACAGACATAAGAAAGCTTTCATATTTTAAACTGCTCTCGGAGCCCAGAGGTTCTAATTATCGAGACTGCACTGTATTTAAGATGCAAGGCACACACACACATAAAAAGCGTGAGGTGTAAAGTGTGTGTGTATATGTGTGTGGGATGGGTGCAGAGTAAACAAACTGCGAATTGGACATTGGAAATTACTTTTAAAAAGTTACAAAAGTTTCGCCAGCATATTCAAAAGCACAGCGATTAAAGCCACTTGAACAGCTTGAATAAATTAATGTGAATGTTTATGACTGTGAATATGAATATGAATGACTGTGTCAAAGCCTCGATGCGTCTGCCAATGGGCCAAAATTCTGTCTATTTGCCGATCGGAAGTTGTATTATGCACAATTTGTATTTTCGTTGCTTCCGGCTAAGGCATATTTGATTTATGCAACAACAACAACGTGAGGCGCAGCCCTCCCTCCCCACTCCGCTCTGCCTCAAAAAAAAAAAAATAACGAATAGAACGAGTGTATGAAACACAATAGAGTGTGTGCGACCTATAAGATACCTACGGCTGACTGAAAAATATTTGCTTATATGCAAAAAGAAAATTCTTTTTATTTATTATAGTCGATTCCGTTTTGCAGGGTATGGAAGAACTTATTTACCAACACCAGCGGTGTGATTTTCTATTAATTGATTTTCTATTTATTTTCACAGGTGCCTGCTGCCTATAACATATTTCTCTTACTGCAGGGTATAACGCGCGATGACAATATAACTGAGCATAACATAACATAACAGCAGAGAACAGAGCAGAGAGGAGAGAGGAGAGGAGAGAACATAACAGAAGAGACATTGGGGCAAATTCAATTGAAATACAATTGGCTTATAAATGAAAGCCTATTTGAAAAGTGAAGACAGACACAGATGCGGACACAGAGGCGGGCATAGAGATAAATGCAGGCAAAAGAGAGGGGGGAGGGTGGCAAGAAGGGGGGAGACAAGCATAGAGAAACAACAAGCTGACAGTTGAGACTGCTGAACGGATGATGATGATGATGATGATGGAGTTGGAGATGGAGTTTACTCAATATGCCATTCGATATTGTGTGGGCGTGGCTAAGGGGCGGACTTAAATACCAATTGGTTGAAGAAAGCATGCCAAACCGACTGCAGGACATAATGTTCAGTCCGTGCACATGTGTGTGTCTGTGTGTGTGAGTGTGTGTGTCAAGCTAATAGCACTGCTTCATTACATACATAAATAACAATAGGTATCAGGATTATGCCAAAAATAATACCTAATTAATTAGTACGGCACAATAATAGTTTAACCAAGTTGCAAATTTGATTTTATAATATAAATCCGTATGAAAAGTGAGAAAATTAATTAAGTCTATAAATTTAGACAATGGCAGAACTAAAAGCATATTCCACTGAAAGGTTAAAGAAGTTGTGGCCCGATGCTGATAATATTTTATGCATATTTTAAAGCTAAAATGAAGCTTGTAATTGTTTTGTGTTATTTAGCATATCTGTGCCCATGCAAAAATTCAATTTTCATTTTCAATTTTGTTTACGGCAGCTATATGATATAGTTATCCCGATATATCTAGTAATAAGAATATATGTGCTTAATATATATGGAGATGCCTGTTTATACCGTTAACTTCCCTCTAGAATAGAAAAAGCGTCAGAACTCATGCCTAAGCATTTGAGCCAAGTGTTGCCAGCCACTTTATCAGCCAGCTTCAATTAGCCTGAAGCGCGAGAGAGATGGAAAAAGCGAGAAAGTCATGGTACTCGCTGATGCGAATGAACGTTGAGTGTTGGAGCCGCAGCCGCCACATGCGAGCCATAATTACAAAAGCGCCAGCGATGACGACCCAAAAACCAGGCAAGGACACAAACACAGAAGGGGTGGGGAGAAAGGGGCAGGGGCTCACAACTGAGTCGCTGGCCGTCATGTTGAAGGCGCTTTGGGCGTGCGAAAATTCCAGCAGTTTTGCCTATTAGAAATTCATAATCCACGAAGCGCTATCTCGCTCGTTCCCCCCTCTCTTTCTTTCGCTGCGGCATATAGAATGCTCGTTTGGGGTCTCTTGGGTGCTCCAGTTTTATGAATGGGTCACCTTTAATTTAGTGTCCCGACAACATTTTTGTGCGGCTTTTGATTTCGCATTCATTGGCTTGCACACGCGGTGGGGCGGGGGAGGGGGAGGGCTGTAGGGGTGTGCTTATCGATGATGCGGCAGCAAATGTAAGTCCAATTAAGTTGCTGGGGCTTATCTGTAATATCTACTACACACACACACACATTCATGCGGCATCAATTAAATGCCACAGCCATAAATCAATTAATTTCAAAACACAATTAGCCAAGCCCGAGTGCCGGCCCAAGGTGCGTATGAGTAATCGAGGACCACATGCATGGCAATTATGTGGCATTAAAGTAACGAGTAACAAGTGGGCGACATCTGACTGCAACAGCAACAGGGAACAGAAGGAACTGCGCAGTTCCCTATCATGAGATATACGAGAACAAATGAGGCAAGGTGACAAAATTACTTTTGCAGAACGAAAAAATGTCAATGTATTAAACGACCGGAACTGGAACAGTGATGGCAAACATAGTAGAAACGGCAAAAAACAGTTAGCTTTTAGATTTTTATTTTATCAAGCTTTATATAAATAAATTTAATTTTTTGGGATTGAAGAAAAAAGAATGAAGAGTCTTAAAACTAAAAAACGCATTTTTTACTTTAAGGCTTTTAATTGAAAAAGCGTTCATGATATAAATATCTTAATGCACAAAACTAATATGCCCGTTTACATCCATGGGTGCAGGGTTTAGCTGGAATCACAACAAGAGGCAAACAACAACAACTGCAATTAGAATCTGCTTAGAAATGTATAGTCAAATGCAAGCTGGCCAGCTAGGCGTATGCGTAATTTTAGGTATTTGAGCCAACCTACCGTTAACTACTTCCGCCCCCGACTCCACCCAGCTTTCTATTTGTGAGCCTCAAGACCAGCAACTGCCCAAAACACAATACGACTCAGCTATGAATGGCGGCCTTTGCTTCTCGGAAACCCAATTACAAGAATGACATTCGCAGGGCCAGCAATAACTGTGTATGTGCGAGTGTGTGTGCGTGTGTGTGCGTGTGTATGACTGTTTATAGTAATTACAAATGGCTTTGTCTGTTGATCTGGTTAACCGCCAGTTTATTAGGCAACATCCTCAAGCGCAGACCAACTCATTCATATGCTTCATTCAATTTATTTCCCACATTCACCACATTCATTTAGTCATTCACTCATCCAGTAAGTCATTTATCGATTAATATGCACTTTGCACTTCAACGAACAAAAGTCATAAGCTGACAGCACAGTTTGCAAAGCACTTTAATAGAGAGATGTTTTCATAATTAGTGAAAACATGTGAAATTTGCCTTTGAAAAGCAATTAAAATTGAAAAATTAATTATTTCGATTTATATTAAATTTGTGATAACAAATTTAAACGGCTTTCGACACAAGTTTATAAATAATTAAATTCAATATCCAATGTTGGTGCTTGGTTTATCAAACACATAACGCGAGCGTAAAAGTTATTTCAAATTACTCCATATATAACCTATTATAAATCTTATGAAACACATTGATGACTTATCGATAATAATATTAATTAAGACCAAAATTAATACAGTGGGATTGATTGATCCCATTGGAAACTGATTGAATATTTTTATAAAACAAATCAATTATCCGATACCTGATCGATAAGTATAACGATTTGCAATCTAAATGTTTGATGAACACAAAAATCACAAAATATAATTACTCCCAACGATAACTTATCGATCATTATAATCTGATCGAAACCTATATCGGTTTATTGTTCCAACAAATAATCGATATAGATATCGTTATTATAATTGAGCATTGGTCGCAAAAATAAGAAACTCATTAGCTCATATCACTTACATGTTGCAATAATTGATCAGTATCTTGAGTCGATACATGTATACATTTTGGGTTAAGGCAAGCAAGTCCAGCACATATAGATTGACAAATTAAAAAACTGATCAGTAATCGGTTTTGAACTAGCGCTTTAATAACAGCTAAAGCCGTTTCGATAAACATATCGATAATAATTTTGGACACACACGTTGCGCACTATTTAAAAACTGATAAAGTAAATGAGTAAATGAATTCACTCGGCTTCCGTATTGGCTGCGATTTATAAAAAATTTAAGACACTCTTTATCGATATTGCGGCCATCTGTGTGTGTGTTTGTGTGTGGTTGTTTACTTTTTTTTTGGTTTTATACTCGCTGCGTCTTTTGGCCAAAAACCGCAGAATCCACTTAATAATGCGCCAACGCACATCAGCAAACACACACGCACACTCACACATAGACATGATGGCAAATAGCAATACAAAAAGTCGACAAAGCGACAGACAAAAAGTTGGTTTGATATGTCTGTGTGTGTGTGTAGGTGTGCGTGTGTGCGTTGTTTGTTCTTGTTGTTGGTGTTGTCGCCTTGTCTCCCCTTAAAAGTAGGCAATGCTTCCGCGTCTGTTTGTCGCGTTTGCAGAGATTATTTATTGAACGATTTGAGTGGTTAAAGGCACATAAATGAATGCATGTGAATGCGGCAATGAGTGTTTGTGAATGTAAGTAAACATATGTATGCGCCGGCAAGCATGTCTGTGTGTGTGCGGATATATGGCAGCACTGCAAATGAACAAATATGCAGTGTAAATACAAGTAATTTTATATGTTCAGCAATGCGACATGCGGCAGACACCGAATGTTCTATGCGCTGCAGTAGAGCATCGAGAGTACGCAGAACCTCAGTTTGCAGCTGCTAGAACTAATGGCCAACTGGCTGCATCAATATTAATGTACGAACAAACCCAACGTCCATATCGAAATGGCAGCCAAAAAAACGCAAATCAATTGATAAAATATTGTACAAAAGCAGCGCAGAAATTCGACCGAAAGCATTCGACCAAAGCAAAAAACAGCAAGTAAGAACGTTGCCATCGGATGTAACCGACAGCGCAATACTCTTTTACAGTGTAATACGTACCAACACATGTACACCAGCATTATGTGTACTCTTAAATAATAAATAAAGACAGAATCAACACAGACGATAAAGCATGGCCAACATGCCATCGAATATTAAAATCGGTTCAGTTTTGGAAAAGTTGTGGGAGCTTCAACTTTAGCTACACGTCAAAATTCGGTGTACAATTTGGCATGATTTGTGACAAATGATTTGATCCCCGCAGAATTAAAATTCTGTTGTTCTTATACTAACGGTAACAACCTCAATCGAATAAAAATATAAAATCGCACTTTTAAATTTTGAAAAGAAATTGAAAGCAATTTAAATTTTAAAAATGCAGATATTGTAAATGCAGCATTAATCTAGAAGACAATTTATGATCATAATGTCATTAAACATAAAAGTCAGTTCAGATTTGACAAAGTTATGGGAGCTATGGATCGAGGAGATTAGACACGGTAATATTTTTGTCAATTTTAATCAGTCAATACAAATATTAATACTTTATCTGATAACTCCCAACAGACGGACGAACAGAAGATGTACATTGCATAAACCCAATATACTCATTGCATTAGAGAACGTGTATAAAAAAGAGGGAACATTTATCTTCGGAATGCCGAAGTTTAAGTACCCTTGCAATAAAATTATGTATTTATGTTATGAATATCTGTATCTCTATCTATATATATTAGTGTATCTATAGTTAACTGTTATTAAGTCCAGGCTGGCATCGAAACACATATATACTGTGTGACCAGACTTCTCCTTTTATGGACTGCACATTAAATGGCAAAATTATAATACCTACTGGAAGAGTATTTAAAGAAAAATCCAATGAGAAACTGGCCAAAAAGAAATGCTAAAGAGATTGTGGCAAGTGGAAGCGGCAGGTGGCAAGCAGCAAGCGGCAGGTGGCAACACGAATATCGCATGCAAATTCGAACGTCCGCACACTTAATATAATTTCACTTAAACAGAGAGAAAGAAAAAGAGACCTAGGCAATGGCCAAGGATATATGAGGGGAGGGTGGAAGGTGTGTGTGCGTGTGAGTGTGAGTGTGTGTGTGTGGGCCACATTTCGACTCTTTGCCTTTTCGTGACTTTAGCGCGTTAACCCCAATTTATCGCTGCCATTTATGTCCTTTTTTTCGATTACAGCATAAATTGTGGTAGCTAACGTGTTGGTCACACATACACACACATACACACACACACATACACACACACACACATACACACACACACACACACACACACACACCTGATAAATGGTAAACTGCATGCATTGTGTAATCGATAAAAAGGAAAGAAAAAATTCGCACACAGAACCAAGTAGCACGGCATTAAAAGGCAACAGGAACAGGCGCGGCAGCAGCTACAAATTCTCGGCCCAAGCTGAAGGACAATTGCCCTAATGCACATTTCCATTCAACTCTCAATAGGTGTCTGAGTGAAGGTGTGTGTATAAACCTCAGGTAACAATTACTTGTTGACGAGCAGTAAATTTTGAACAGTTCAACAAAAAAATGGCATAGTCGAACTGTCAGACAATTGCATAAATTTTTCAATAACAAACGTCATAGGATACCCTGTAAATAATATAATAAGATACAAGGATTTGATAGAGCGTTTTTGGAAAATACACGTTGTATGGGGAAAGCCTACAAACCCTAAATTGTAACTGGCTCCTATTACGGTTTAAAGTAATGCGTCGCATTTCGATTAGGTTTGTGAACCTTATCCTTTTCCACGCACTTTGTAATTTTTTTTAATCATAATTTATTTCTTATAATATATTGAAATTAAAATGCGTAAGCACAAGAAATAAATTCTTAAGTAAACTCTACCAAGAATTTTCTAATATTGTTTATTGTACTTTCAATTTTTTGCAGACATTTTTTCGAAACGTATCTATTGTGCAAAAATCGAATTAGGTGTATTTATTTATTGTATATGATTAAAAAAGAAACATAATCTTTAAATCTTTGCTCCGATCGATTGCACAGTCAAGAAATCATGTACAGATCATCTCCTAGTCCGTCATTCGTTGCCTATCTGCTATCTTATTGCTCTCTCTCGAATGACATATGAGTCTGCTTTTATGCACGGCGAGCGCAAACAGAAATCTGTTGGCCCGTGGCCCTAGCTACTATTGTTTGCAGAGTGGATAAGGCTGATGGGTGGAAGGGCTGGGCATTGAGGGAGATTAAAATCCCTATAAAATGTATACATATATGCATTCAAGCGGTATTTGTGCTTGTTTTACGTTTTTCATATTCTGTATTTATTTTTCTGATTGGAATTTATTGTATTTCTGCACATGCAAAACTTGATTAAATTAAATGCTCGCCGCATTGTTTGACGTGCAATTATTTATTTTTTTCTTCCCCCTTTTGGGGCCATTTTTATATAATTTTTTTGTTGCTATTTTCTTTTTGGCATTGCACCTTGTTACAACATCAACAAATGTTGTAGTTGTTGTTCGCTCACTTCTGCTGTGAAAATTCACATTTTCGGACACGTTTTTCGTCCATTTTCTTTTAAACATTTTTTTAAAATTCATTCGCACAGTTTGGTTTCAACGGAAATTTAATTCAAATGTTTCTCTGCATTTTCCATTTTCTTTATTTAACACTGTTTGCTGTCAAAGATTAAATGTTTTCATGCGAATACTCAGTTAGTTGTTGCATTTTTTTAATGTTTTTTTGTTATCCTTTTTTTTATATTCCAAAAAGTAAGATGCCTTGAATGAGGTCCAGTCTGAATTCCAAAAGGTTTTGAGGTATTACAGGTTGGATATATCTAGGTAAATGCACAGCCTTTTCAGATTAAAACCTAGTGATGTAATTTTATGGCTTCTTTCAATTTTAGATATCACTTTTACAATCATTTTTAGCATGTCTGTCTGTTAAAAGTTAATTATTCAGTCACCCAATGAACGAATCAGTACGTCATTCATTATGTCTAAATATTGTCATTCAATCAATCAACCAGTACATATATTCAAGCGTTGTAAGTCAGTCAATCAATCAATCAGAACTTCCGTACATTGTCAATGCGTTAGTCAGTCCATCAATGAATGAATACGTCTGTACGTTGTCAGTCAATCAATCAATCACTACATTTAAACGCTGTTAGTCAATCAGGCTAATCGATCAATCAGTATGTGTCCATTGTCAGCCAATCAGTCAGTTAATCAGTCAATTAGTCTGTACTTCTGTACATATTCGGTTACGCTTACATATATATTTACCATATCTGTAATGCCCACTCACCACTCAAGCACACTCAAGCTGTGGCAAGTTTAATCAATCGGTCAATCAGCCAGTTAGCACTAACAATTTCGCCTATGCCATCAGTTCTAGTTCGTATATATATATACTGACTGACTGATTGACTGGCAACGTACAGCTCGATGTTAAAGACTTAAGCAGTACATGTACATAGTTGCATTGAGCACTATAAACTTTTGCTACTGTTCACCCGGATACCCTTTTCTCTCGCACTTAAGTGGCTTAGTTATGGCAAGTTTGTTGTCACCATCGAAGCATTCAGATTTCCAATTCGGTAGTTTTAATGCGTATGTTTTTCGGTGCGCCAAACAACTCATTAAAAAATCATGCGAAAGCCAAAGCAGACATGTTCAAAATAACAGCAGGCAGCAACGGCAACTCTGGCAAACTAAAGGGTTGCCTGCATCAGGGAGGGGCTGTGGGGCTGTGGAGCTGCGGGGGCGAGAAACAAGCAAAACTCTGCACTCTCCAGCAAGCATGTGAATGAGACTGGGGCGCAATAATCATAAAGCCAGTGAAAAGCTGCACAATAAAATATACTCGTGCCTCGAACAACAAGCCACAACTACCCCTTGCCTCTTACGGGGGCAGTGGGCAAGGCTCTGGAAACTAAGAGTCCTGGTTGCTGGCTCCCGGCTGCTGGGGTGATGATTATGACACTCGCAAGCGCTCTGTGGAAGAGTTGCTCGTGCGTGGCACTTGGAGCAGTTGCTGTTGCCGAAATGAAACACGTTGCCGCATTTTGCGTTATGGCCAAAAATGTTGCGGCTGTCGAGAAGCTCGGGAAGCAGCAGCAGCAGCAGCACCAAAAAAAGTCTAAAATAAAGTTAAAAAAAATAACACCAAAAAAAGCAAAGAGCCGCAAGGAGAATTTTAAGGCGAACAAAAGCGGATGCGGATACGAATGCGGAAGTGGAAGTCGAAGTCGAAGTCGCTGTAGAGAGCGGGCACAGGATGTGGAGTCCGCCTACCTTGCGCACATTTGTTAGTGCTCAGAGCTTCAATTGTGGCTCTATGGTTTCACATTTTAATATCATCTCTGTATAACCAAATATATATATACATAAATATGGCTAGCAGAATGTATTCTCAATATTGTTTGCAATGAAATATGTTGACATTTTTATACGTTTTTTAACTATCGATAAGTTTACGATTTATTTTTGCATAAACACTTAATAAGCCACTTTTATTGTTTTTAATTAATAACCGGTAAATTTAAATTTTATTTTTAATTTTCCATAATGTTGCTTATGCTTTTAATTCACAGCAAGTAAAAAATTATTTATGGCACTAAAATATAGGTCATTAATAAATTTGAAATCTTTAAAAATTTTAAGATGCTTGGGAGATATCTTGGAATATGCTAAAAATAGTTTTATATGTTGATTGTTTTAAAAACACCAAAAACTGGCGATTTAGGAAATGGGAACGCAGTTGTGAGCACTATGCAGAGTAATGCAGTGTTGTTAAAGCCACCAAATATGACTGTGGCTGTTACTGTAGCTATAACTATGTATATCTATGCAAAAGCATTGTAATACGAGTCGCATCCGCAACAAAAAAAGAAGAAGAAGAAGCAGCAGAGCTCAGAAACATGTCATAAATAACGCAGCTTGTGAGTCATAAAGGGATATAAGTAAAAAAAAACATGCCCAAGAAAAATACTTGAAAAAATATATACTGATAAAAAATGACAGCAAAAAGTTAAAGTTTAAAGCTGTAAAAAAATTGCTAAGCGAATTTTAAAGGCAAACAAATTCAATTTCAAATCAACTGCAACAACAATTCGACAGTCAGCTCATAGTTCTCATTTTGGTGTGGGGAGCAAGTGCTTTCAGTTCCATTTAGTTTGGTTTAGTTCAGTTGCAACACCATTTACATACCCTGTACGCAAAAAAGAGGGCGTATTGGTTTTGTGTGGGTGTACAGACACTGTTTATATATCCTTAGCTTTTTGATTGAATTGAGGTAATTTCAAAAAATTGATAACTCTCCTCTTTTGCTCTAAATCAATAAAAATCGTTTTCTTCCTTGAACACATCGGAGATCTTAAATAGTATAGAAACAGAGTTTGCTATGCAGTGTCTCACTTACCCCTAATATAGAAAAAAAAACTTTTAAATTTATATTTAAATGCCACGAATATATTATTATTAAGAATAATAAAGTTCGAATATTTGTAACGCCTGCTCGCAGTTAAGTGCAGGGCATCTGCTAGTCGAGCACTCTCAACTGAAGCCTTGTTAGTTCTTTTTTCTTTTGTCCCCTTTGCAAAAACTGTCGACTGTCAATTGAGCAGAAAAACTCAGCAGACTTCATTCATTCCAAGTTTTTCTTATCTTTATCTTTTGCACCCTCTCACTATCACTCTTTCCCTCTCTCTCTCTCTATGTCTGTCTCTGTCTGTGTGCAACATTTGTTTACCTTGCAAGTCAGCCCGCAAGTAAGTAAATTTCATTTCAAGTTTATCCTCTGCCGCTCGCACGCCTCCCTCCTCTGCTTCTTGCTCTATGTTATTTCATACTCGTAGATTCCACATGATTTTTTATATCTTTCTTGCTCACTCTCTTTCTCTCTCTCTCTCTCGGTCTTTGTCTGCCACCCGCATGTGACATCATAAATTTTGATTAAGCTCTTTGGCCACAGTTTACAGTTTCCATTCGTCGCGTTGTCCAGCGGCAACTTCAGCTGCAGCACTTTTGCTCATCTTCGAGGCCCTCCACATCCCCTTATCATCATCATCAACAAAATCATCATCATCATCATCAGCAGCAGCAGCTAGTTGATCATCATTAAGTTGGCTATCTAGTTGACTTGTTTGCCCCATTCAGTGCAAAGTTTTTTGGCCAGACTTTAGCTTCAAATTGGCTGTCAACTTTGTGCATTATGCAGGACGCGTTTTTGTTGCGCAAACGCCGCGTGGGCCGCTCTCACAGCACCTCCAGCCGTTAAATACTTACTTAGCCAATTGGAGCGCCCGCTGCGGCTGCCGTGTTGCCACAAATGTTATTTTCCTGTCTGCCAGGCAGGCATTAAATTTAAAAGCCATATTGAATTCGCCGGCAAAGCCCGTAATCCGGTGCGTATGCGTGATATTTGTGAATATCGCCATAAATGCGAGTACTCTCATGTGGCATGCCACCAGATTTGTAGACAAATAAAAAAAACAAAAACAGATTGAATGTAATAAAATAAAATAAAGAAAGGAAATTTGTGTAATGCTTGTAAACTATTTCCATCCAGCTGAAAGGTTGACAAATCGCAACAGCTTTTTTGTTTATTTTTTTTTGTTTGAGTTTTCAGGGAAATGCAAGTCGCAGCAAGTTTATGTTTTCATTTCATATTGTATATATATATATTCGGACTCATGCTATGTAAAGTTGATTATGGCCTTAAACTGGGCTTAAAGCTGAAAGCTGCTTAAAAAGATTTGTAACTAAAAGACATTTTGAATAAAACCTGAACATTAAAAGGAGAAGAGCAACAATAATGGTAAAGGGCAGATGCTAGTGAAAAGATATAAAAAAGAAGAAAAAAACATATCAAAAGAAGAGTATAGCTATAGCTTAATATTTCAGCTAAAGCAAACGGAAAATAAAATGCACGTGATAAGATATAGATTACAATGAACTTTCACCTAGCTCCTTTTATTTGCCAAAATACAGAGTATACCTAGTGCTAATAAAGAAAAACAAATCAAAATGAAACTTGTTCAAAGATGAAAGTCAAAAGAAGGGCAAAGGAAATGCAAAGAAGCAGATATAATCAGTGCATAAAGAAATTAAAAACTTTTTTCCAAAGGGAGCTTCCGCTCACGAAAAGAGTTCAACTTTGGCAGAAGATATACTTTAAAAATTATTCACAAATACTAAAAAATTCCACATTTGCATATTTTACAGAAACAACATTTTGTTTATCTGACTAACATCTGTATAAAAACCTTCGGCTAAACATGTATATTTTTTAGATTTTAGCACATACAAGAAAAAATTGTTATATTCTGTACTTTAATTTTAAAATAGAGACAACTGCAGTATTTACAGCTTAGATTGTCGTTTTCATTTTCATTATCCTTTGGCATTTTTGTTTATTTCCACTTGAAGTTTTCGCAGAATCCGAAACACTTGTCTTTGTTTGCACCACTCAGCGGCCACTCGCCACGCACCACTGAACTGTGGACTGGCCCAGTCATCATAATCAGTACTGACCCCGTCTTGGCCATCCCCCTCCTCCCCCCTACTCCCCTTTACTGCCCTATGATATCCAACCGCTGCCGCCTTACAAAATTCACTGAAATGCAATCAAATTGACAATGTCCAAAGTTTCTGTAGTTGTTTTTGTTGTCAGTTCTACTTCTTCCGTTTCATTGTTTGCACCGCCCCCACCCTGCCCCCACCCCCTCTGCCTGCTGTAGCTCGTAATACTCATCGGATGTAATAGTAAACATATTTTCCCATGTTGCTTTGTTTTATGTCTTTTTAACTTTAACTACGAAAAGGAGAAAAGTAAAATTTTGTCTCCTTGTTCGCAGTTGTTGTTGTATTGTTCCCTCTGTTTTTTTCTCTCTGTTTTTTTTTTTAATTCAATGCAAAGTTTTCGCGGCAATTCAAGAAGAAAAGAAAAAAAACAACAACAACGAAAGCGAAACCGAAAGTTGCGCCACATTTTTGCTTGTTATTTTCTCCATGCGCTTTGATTATGTTTATCTTTATATTTATATCCCAAACTCCATCTACCCACTGGCCCTCTGCAGTCACCCAGAAATATATATATTCATGTATATATACAGAAATTATGTAAATTTCAATATAATGATAACCGTTAGCCGAAAACCTGAGCCAGACTGCTGACTGGTCGGGAGGGGGCAGGAGTAGCGGGAGTAGGAGATTGTGTAAACTTTTCTAGAAAATGGGTTTTCCACTCACTGCGGCCGCCTATGTGCACAATGCGCAGTGTGATTTATATACTTTGTTTATAATTAATTTGTTTACTTTCGGACTTTGGTAAATGCAGCTCAAAAGGATTAAGGTCCTGCGGCCGGGCATCCAAAAAGGCGGCGCTAGTTAAAGGGGTTTGCACAGCAAAATTGCTCACTTGCACAATATTGGTTTATTTTATAGATTGGTTATGGCTATAAATTATTAATCGCTTAATTAGTAAGTAAATATTATGCTACCTAGAAGTAGCTTAAACAAGTAATTCATTTTTAAAGATTGCATACAAAAGTTAATTACGTTATTCAACAAGACCACATATATGCGGCCAACTTTCTTAATTGTTACGTAATAAACACCAAAGGGAATATTTGGCAAATATTTACAGATATTAAATTCCTCTGAAATAGCTCACAAACAGCTGGATGCACTTTAATTGTATTCCATAAGCATTCAACATTTATTTCATTTGAACAATTCAAGAATATTATTGTAAATCACAAGCTTTGTGCCCGGCTGGAGTTCGATATTAAATCGACGTCCCCCTCCCACTTTCTCATCTGCGTGTTTTATAATGAAACAATTGAGTTGTACATATTGACAACTGATGCAAATGCGACGTATATTTCAACATTTCACGTTTCCCTCGGCTACATAGCTTGCAGCTTGATTCAAGCCAACCGCCGACCATTAATTGCACACCACAAAAAGCAATCAAAGTGCAATGCGAGGAGCGAATTTGGCCTGTTGCCAGCTGACTGCGAGAGAGAGAGAGGGAGGGGGGGGGAGTGGCACGGTGGGGCTGAAGAGGCACAGCTCAGGTCAGCAATCAGTCGATATATTTGTTGGCTTTTTACTAAAAAAAAATATACACACATTTCATTTTAATCTGTTTTATGTGGCTGTTGATTTTGCGATCAAACAGCTTAATCTTTTGACCGCAAATTTATAACACACAGAGGGACACACATGCGCAGATACACTCAGAGAAAGAGTCCATTAATTAAGAAATTTCTCAACTTGACAACAAAGCTAACCATTTCTAAATATATGACTCAATTATATCACCTAATGTAAGAAAAGTTTTACTCTTAACAAAGTTTTATTTCAGGAGCTGTAAGTATTATAACTTCTTTATATAAGAAATAAATATTTTATATTTAATTCTTGATGTATGTAATTGCTTATCAGTTAACGATTTGCTTTAAAATTTTGTTAAAAAAAAAACAAAAAGAAACGAATATTCTTTTAACTCTGGACCGTCATCCTTTTTTTGATTTTTTTTTTTATTACTTGAAACAACTTGAAAAAAATATCGCGTGCACTCGGTGAGTAGGGATGACGATCCAGTATTAAAAAATAATGAGAATGGGTAATACATCATGGAGAAGCCTATATAACACTTAACGGATTCTATTATTGTTTCTGGCCCAATGAACCTTAGTTTTTTTCGAAACTAATTCAAAAGAACGAAAATTGTATTCCACTGATTATGAACTACAGTTTTCTTCGAGTGTTCAGAGGAAGGCAGAATAAGATAGAGAGAGAGAGAGGTGGGGGAGTGAGCGAGGGTGCTAGCGTTTATTTAACTGTCAAATTTACACATGTTGCCGCGCCGAAACCCGCCCGCCCCCGTCGAGCCAACCGCAAATGCTGTGCGAAAAACTGGCCAAAATAGAAGGCCAACGAAAGAAGGCAACGGCGAGAAGACCGCAAGCCGCAAAAGCGAAACCGAAATGAAATCAAATGAGGAGCACAGCGAAACCAAAGTTAGAGAGTCAGGGGCAGGGAGGGGAGCCAAGGGAAAGGGAAAAGGAAGGAAGACCGGCTGGAGGCATATGTGCTGGCTGCTGGCTAGAGATACTATATATCACAGCAGCAACAACTCGCAGCAACTAGCAGCAATTGTGGTAATTTCATTTGCAGGCAACTTATGAAGGAAATGGCCAAGGCGATGAGTTCCACAGAAAGAGAGAGAGAAATGTATCTGGAGTAGGACTCTAGGTACATTCGACAATTAGCTGAATGGGGCAGCTGCACTAATTGAAATTGGAGTCCAACTCCGACGCCAACTCCAACTTCTCGTTGGGCTTATCCATAAACGGAATTTCAAGTAGCAGATTATTAAAATAACACACAAAGAGAGTCGAAATCAAGTTGCATGTGTAAAATATTCAAAAGACAGCGCCAGAAAGCACAGCAGTAGCAGCAGCAGAAGCCAAAAGCATGCTACAAAAGATACAGCCACACATGCAATTACACTTTCAGATAGTTATACAAAGTAAATGCATCTATACACAGTGAAAATATGTTGATTGAAGTTTGAGGATGCAACCAAATTTAATTTAACAATTTTCATTTGAATTCAACATTTGCGAGGTTTCGGCTTAAAATTTACAACGAAAACGAAACTTAAATTTCTCTCAACGCAGTATTTTGATTATATTAAAATCGCTTTACTCTCAAATTTTTCAACAAATGTTATGTATATAAATAAGTGTATGTATAAAGCGAGAGATACACATACTTATTTATATATTTATCTATACTTCTCTCTCAAGCTATCTTTCATTGTTGCTTTGATATATTTTGATTTCAAATTGAGACCAAATTTCATTATAAGTTACTCCACTCACAATTCACTTATCTTTTTATGTCCCTTCTTCTCGCTTTCTCTGACTGTGGGTTTCTCACTTGCTCCATCTCTAAGTGTATAGTTCTCTCTGTCTCTTATCTCAATCATTGTCTTTGTAGCTTTCAACTCTCGTCTTTTTAACTATCTCTATGTTTATTTCTCTCCCTTATTAATTTAATTTTTGATAATACTATGCAATGTTCATATATATACTTTTAGCCGCGCCAAATTGGGTTTTATTTACATTTTTACATTTATACTTCTATTTATTTCTAATTGTCTGTTAATACCAAATATTTTTACACATTTTTTCGAATTTAAATATGCGAAAGAAAATACCTCAGTTTTCGACTAAAATTTGTTAGAGCAACATTTGAAATTATTTTTAATTTATTTGTTGGTAGAAACAGCAAAATGGTTTCAAATTTCAAGCAACAATTTGTTGGTGTTGTGCAAATTTCATGCACAAACAAAGCACAGTATCTGCGCATATGTGTATATATAAATTAAACATAAATATATACGTATCTCTTGACTCTGGTTGAACTTGTGCACTCTTGGACATGCTGGCGTGACGCATAATTCATGTTGTGGCCGTCGTCGGGAACTGTAGCTGAAGCCGGATTGCGTGATGGGACATGTGACTGACGTGGGTAGACAATTAATTGAAAACAAAATGCGCAGCATGTGTGTGCATGTACTGGTGTTTGTGTGTGTGTGTGTGTACTGGCGTGTGTAACTGCTGCCGCTTTGGTATTGGATTTGCTGTGGCTCAAGCAACCGCCAACATCCGCGCCAGCTCGCAGCGCAAAAACTTTTATCATTAACGCTGAAAATCAGCTTAAAAACTGAGCAAGACATTCACAGGGGGCGGCAGCGGGATAAGGGGGGCGGGGCAGGGGCAGGGGCTGGGGGTTTGGGAGCATGGACAAGGCGACGATAAATGTCAAAAGGTGTTGGCTGTTTTGCCGTTTCGCCCATTCCTCAGCGCCGTGAACTAAGCAAGCGTAAAACAAAGCTGAAAAAGTGTAGCATACTTTTCAGCGCTTCCAGACATAAAATGTCCGCCAAGCAAATTGATTAGAGCTGTGTGTGTGTGTGGGTGTGTACGCGTTTGTGCTTTACTTTAATTTGAGCGCGCTCAACATTTAAAAGCCACGCCCACACTTGAGCCATTTGCCTTTGAGGTTGGGATTCTTTATATACCCTGCAAGCCTTGACAATGGATAAGATGGAATATATGGGTTTTGTGCAAATGTATGCAACGCACTGCGACCAGTTAGAATATATATATTCCTGTTCAGCATTAACAGTCAAGTCGTTTTAGAAATGTTCTTTCGTCTGTTTGTCTGTATAAACTCCTTAAAGGCACTTTGAATGTGAAATAAGAATTCATGAAATCAAAAAAATCGACATACATCGTTTTACTACATAGGTTTTTTTTGGCACATCTCGGAGATTATAAGAGCTAAGGACTCAGAATTGAATATAAAGATTCTTATATAGCATATATAAATTGAGATTATTTAATTTTTTTTGATTTAATAATCACCCCAAATATCTAAGTTAAAGTGCTAATAAAAAATTAGCATAAATTATATAAAAAGAAAAAGTTAAAAAAAAGTTAATTTGGAAAAACATATATTTCAACAGGTCTTCGTTTTTGGTTTCCACAAAATGCTACTAAATATTTTTGGGTTGCATGATTTTGTAATTTCATAACTGAAAGCTGTGTGCAGAGTAGCTCCTAGTCGGGTACGCCCGAATAGAGCACTGCTGCTGCACAATGCTGCGTATGGGCATTATTTAAAATTAGCGCAGTGGAAATTTTTGCGCCACAGCTCACTCCAAGTGCTTCTATGCGTGCGAGTGTGTGTGGGTTTGTGTGTGTGTGTTTTAGCTGGCTTTGTGCTTTGCTTTTTTACAGTGCTTAAAAATAATTTAATTGTTGGCATAAGCTCTTTAATGTATTTCTTTCATTTTAATGGCCTGAATGCGCGCACATAGCCACAGCTGCATGTGTGTGTGTGTGTTTATTTAAAACTTGACTTACACATAAGCTAATTATAGAAGCCTTAGCATGTGCTGTCAAACTCACGCTGCCCCCAAACTCTGAGCCCACGTTTCGAATTTAGCATTCGTGTTGTCTAATGAGCTGTGTGTGCGTGTGTGTGTGTGTAGGCGTGTGTGTGTGGTAGCCAAATGAGCAACAACAACAACAGAAAGAACAACTGAGTATTGAATTTCATATTCGCTTCGCCAGTCGGAATCAAATTTAGATTTCATTCGCATTTGCTCTCGCTTAGTTTCCAATAATAATGATAATGATAATAATTGCAGCAACAATCAATTCATGAAGCGAGCTGCTCGACTAATGGATTCCCTGTGAGGAAGATCTATACACTCAGTGAAAAGATAAAGAGTTTTGTACTTAAATCAAGTACGAATGTTGTCAAAAATCTGTTTAGTTGGGATTTTTTTTCTAGAATCAGACAACAGTCTTTTATAGAAAAATGAAAGGAACTGGTAATAATAAAACAATAATAGGCCCGCAAGTGTAGAAAATGTGTGATAAACTCTTTGCTTTTCTCACCTTTATTTAATATTCCCAAATGTACAGTAAACTGATTGAATATTTCATGAAAAACATTTTTACCTAGCAAAGCCGGACAAGACTTCCCAGTTTTTTTCCCTCTAATTATTTCCTATTGATTTTACTTTAATCGTTTTATAAGCTGAAACTCTAAATTCAGCAGACGAATCTAACTTAATCCGGCTGTTACATAGCCCAGCACTGGCGCCGGCATACCCTTACCATGCTTAGCTTATAGGGCATAGAAATATTCATCACGATAGCTAAATGCGAATATAAAGTGAACTAAGCGACGAACATTATGCAAATGGCCAGCCGAGCCCTAAGTGCCTGTGCTGGTGCATGTATGTGTGTGTGTACCTGTGTGTGTTTCTGATTATATTTGCATGCGAGCAGTGCACACACACACACACACACACATACTCCCACATGCAGTGAGCAGAATTGAGAGATAAACGTGGGCAAACAAATGCATAAACCAAATTAAATTCACAAACTGCACAAACTGGAGAATTATTTATTAATCACGCTGATTGTGTATGTGCGTGCGTGTGTGTGTGTGCGTGTGCGTGTGTATGTGAATGTTTCTGCTAACTCAATAACAAATATTCAAAAGTACGTATAGATTATGAGCATATGAGTCCATGAGCATGAGTGAGTATTCATTTGACTGACTGCACACAATCACAATCACACTCGCACACGCTCACAAATTTATAAAATCATAAATTTCGCCTGCTGTTCAATTCAGATAAGTTGCTTCAATTCCTTTGACCTCAAAGTCAAATTCCACAGCTTGTTATTTGACTACCCGATAAATGAACGCACATACACCATTAATATTCGCCCGAAACACAATATATATAAGTCTGTATGCGAATTATCTCTGTGCAGTTGAAATTTATTAATACATTTACACGTATTTCATACCAACGATTTTCCTTTTAAGCGCTTAACTTGCAAATTATTTAGTGTTCAACTTAAGGTTTGAAGATGCATTTAGAGCAGAAATATAGAAATTCATAATAATTAAGTTAAAGAATAAAAGAGCAGATAATCTGAATTTGTACACTCGTCACGAAGTGAAATGAACATCAGAACGCCCATAATGGGTGCGCCAATTCGATTGAATCTATATCTCTCTCTGCCGGATTAGTAATGAGCTCCTCAAAGATCATACAACAAATGTTTACCTATGCCCACTGGGTGCGTGGCAAATCTCTCAAATAATCTATATATTCTGGGTGTGGGTAACCCGCAAAAATCTATATTTTCCGCAATATCGGAAGTACAGTTTTCAGCTCTTATTATATTGTGAACGAGTATTGCGCAGTTGGTTACACCCGAGTGTAACGTTCTTACTTGTTTTTATTTCCCGCAATCGCATTCCTATTTCCCTTACTTCGTACATCTCTATCAACAGTTGCTTTAAAGTTTTTGTCGCTTTTTCATGGCTGAACTTACAATTTTTGACTGCATTTCTTCAAACTGAATTCTTTTTCATCTGCAACTTTTTTACGACTTTTGATCATTGGTCGCAGGTTAACGGCTCGGCCGCTTAACGCTTAACGGCTAACGGCTTAACCGCTCAACTGTTATGGTCCCGTCTAAGAGTCAAGTCCTGAGATACTTTTGGCTGCTGCTGAGCATTTCAATCAGTTCATCGAGCCATGTGCTGGCCATAAATTTAAAGCCATTTTAAAGGGCCATTCGCTGGGGCCGAGACTCAGCTGAGTGGTAAATAACGTGCCACAAGCTGCTGACCGTTCGATTGTCCACGTTGGGGCAGTCTCCCCGTCCCCCGCACAGGCTGTTGCCCGCTGTGCTGTTGACAGCAAACAGTTGTTTTGCATAAAAATGCCATTGCAGCTGCAGTCAAGCGATGACAACAACGGAGACCGCTAGAAAGAGACGCAGCCAGAACGCACAACAAGAGTAAGAGTGAGAGAAAGAGAGAGAGAGAGAGAGAGAGAGAGAGCGAGAGAGAGCGAGAGAAAACTCGCTCGTTTTGGTGTGTTGCATTTTTTAAATTTGTCTGTAAACACACAATAAATATGTACGCCGACGGTTGTGTGCGTGTGTGTCCAGCTGGAAGTTGAAAGCTTGTAGTTTAACATAAAAGAATTTTATTTTGTTCTGTATATTTCTCCTAAAGCCAACGAAAGGGGCGAGTGACGAGTGCAGTGTGTGGGCGTGTGTTGTGCGTGTGTGCCCAGCTGGAAAGCTTGATACAAGGGTAATATTTGAATTTTTTACTTGAGCAAGTAACGAGTGAACTGTGACGAGTAACGAGTGATATTCGGCGCAACATTGCTTAGCAAATTTTTACACAACACAGTTCTAAGTAACGGACTACGAAAATGTAGATCAGTAGCGAGTTAAAAGTAACGAGTGAAAAGTGATGAAGTGAAGTGTGCCCAGCTGGATTGTTCACTTAAGCAAGTAACGAGTAAATTGTGGCGAGTAACGTCTAATATATAAAACTCACAAAATTTTGTTTAATAAATAAATATAATAAAAATTGGTTTATAAACATTTATTCAAACATTAAAAATTTTCATTACTTTTTCCGTACACTCCAAGCATAACAGGTAAATTCAATATTTTCAATAAGAGTTGGATATAAAAGTTATTCTGTAAAGAGTAGGAAGTGACGAGTAAAATTGGATTATTGCATTTGGTTCACACAACATTCAGTCAAGCAAAGGGTTGAGCACAGCTGTTTAGAAGGTTAAGGCAAAGCAGATGAACAGCTTATTGGCCAAGTCACGACGGCTAGCTAATTTTTTGGGTAGCCACAATTGCTGACTGTGCAGTTTGCAAATATTTTGCCTTTGCTCATTTCAATATTTTGGGGGTAATTATGCGCAGTCGGCGGACAGTTTTAAGATTCCGGCAACTCATTGGGTGCACCATTAAATGGCCAAAAAAGGACAAAAAAAAGGGGCCTCAGTAATTTTTCTTTCCTTTTCGTTTGATTTGCAAGGGTTACTCCGCTTAACCCCGTGTGTGGCAAATGGGGCTATGGGGTCATTAGGCACTGCTCAGCCAGCTGTTTAATTCCCGATATAGCCAGGACAGGCGAATTTATTGCCTGTCATCTGGCCAAAATCTGTCTATGGCTTCCTAGAACTGCAAACCGTTAGCCTTTCTCCTTTCGCCTTTCGCTTTGTGCATCTCATTGGTGAATTCGCTATTCATCCGTTTCAAAGTTGAGATGTTTATCTGTTATCTTTTGCCATTTGGCTTGCTTTACTTCGCCTCAAAGTATGCGCCATTTGTAATGTTGCAAAGAGCCTTCTCAAAGACTTTTCATCAATCAATTGGCTCTCAACTTACTTGTAGCGTTGCCTCTTTCCCTTACCCCTCTTTGTTCTCTCTCTTTCTCTTAGTCAAACTCTGGCGACAAGTAAAACAAACATAATCTCAGCTTGTTTCCAACGATTTCAATTAATTTAATGCCGCATCTCTTTTTGTTTTTATTTGACAAACCATAAAAAAACACCAATGTACAATTTGAGTGTATATGACTAAAAGATGCCCTGGAATGAGCTGTCTTCCCTGAATTGATGAGATAAAACCTTTTGTCAAAACCTGGAACTTTTCGTTCATTTCGCTTTTAGATATAAGTCTAAGCTTTTTTTTAAAGTAGAAAATATTCTTATAACATTCATCAACGTATTTAGATCTTACATAAAATATCATTCATTTTTGCGGTGCCCAGAACACATAAAAAAAACTAATGGCAAAAATACAAAATTTAAAGTTTTTTTTTTAAATATATATTTATTTTAAATATTATTCAACGTGTTGAGATCTTGTTTACCATATCACTTTTATTTTCGTCAAGCCCTGGTTTCAGGTAACCTGGATGAAGTTTCTTTTCGATGGATCTGTGTATTTTATATTGCGATCTCACCCAGTGGCATTTGAAAAATTCTGATGTTCAAAACGGATTAAAAGCGTAACACCCAACAGTATGCTTATACCCTTTAAACACATTGTTTGCTGTACGGGGCATACCCCATTTCTCATAAGAAACTCATATTCTACACTTTTAGCAGCTTCTCCGCGACCCAAACCACCCGCAGCTGGTGCTGCACAACACATGCGAATGATTAATGTGGTTTCTTCGGTGGGCTTTTGGTTTAAGTTTCGGTTTTTGGGCTTTCTTTCGCTTCTTCTCTTTCTCTCTCTTACGCTGTCTCTTATGTTATTGTGGCCTTGTAGGGCTCACTGCGTGGGCGTATACGCAATTTTATTGTTTGTTTGCCCGGCCCCATGCAAAAGTTTGGCCCAAAGATTGTTATCAATGCCGTCGCGCGTGGCTTCTGTGCGCCTCAATTATTTATTTGGCCAACACGGGCAGATGTCGTCGAGGAAGCCTGACAAGCAGCCAGGCCGACAAGCGGAGGCAACACTGTACGAGCCCTGCATCTGCAATCAGGCTCTGCTGATCAACACTGGTAAATCAGCCGCAACCACTTTCAACTTGGCTGCAGTTCATCAACGCCTGTGGCTAGCAGGCAGCCTGACAGACACTTCAGATACTTTTATCACAGCTGCCACGCATCGTTGGGCTCGAACAAAAGGCAAATGCAAAACGAATGCACTTACTTGTTGTTGCTGTGCACTCAAACGTGCGCTGGCCACAGTGAAACCTGTCGCAACATCTCCAGCAAGAGCTATTTACGGCAAATTGGTAGTAAGAAGTTGTACAAGAAGTGACTAGCAAAAGTTGAGAGGGACAAAGAAAATAAAATACGAATACAATAATAGTGACGAGTGGAACTAAAAGTAACGAGTTGATTTGCTATACCGGGTAGCTTGTACAAGCCACAATAAGCTACTAGTAGTGAAAGCTACTAGTAGTAAAAACCAACTGAGGTAACTAAAAATAGTTGTATTAGGATTAGTTTTCAGTAAAAGTAGCAAATACCTAGTAACGAGAATAGAGTAGTTCTTAAGAACAATAGTGAAGAAAATCGAGTAGAAAATTGTGAATACGAATCAAGTTGTAGTAACAAGAAATCAGACTACTGCAACGAGTAGCGATTATCGAGAAACGAAAAGCAATTAAGTTTGCTAGCTCAAGTAACGAGTAGAAATTAACGAGCACCGGAAAGAGAAAAAGTAACGAAAATCAAGTAAAAATAAAAAGCAATCAGAAACAAGATTCGAGGTCGATCTGGCGAGAACCAAGTAATAATTGCGAGTAGAAACGATTTGTTGCAGCAAACAGCGAATGCCGCAGCAAATGCAATGCAAGCAACATTTGCAAAGTCCCTCCATTCGTTTGTGGTAAGCATTTCAATAATTCACTTGTCTGTCCATTTGCACAGCGGGAATAACAGCAGCAGCAACAACAACAATTACGTATTTGGGTTGTCCTTTGGCCATTTTGTTTGCTCAATTGTTCAACCACTGTAAATAAAACGTGGCGCTTCCGTTTCATGCGCCATATTGTTAGCCCCGATTGCCATTGAACAGTTTTTCGTATGTTTTCACTTGCACTCGCATTTCCCATTTCGCAGTCGCATATTTGCATTCGCATTCGTTTTCATTTTTGCTTTCAGTTCCGAGTACCCGATACTCGTGTTGTGGATTTTTAATTTTAAATACCGCGTGTTATGACAAGTGCAAGGCGCTAAGCCGATTCACAGATAAAGCCTATCGATGAGAGGCAAACAATGCGACAGCAAAGCCGCTTAAAAGTGTCTTTCTCTCTCTCTCTCTCTCTTTCTCTATAGAGCCGAAAGTTTAATTTATTTGAATCACTTCGAGCCTAAATTTATGCTTGTCACCAGCTGAAAAGTAAATGAGATCTCCATCGTATCTTCGACAGGCCCCGCCAACTAATTAGGGTCGCCATTCAAGACGGGCTGTTAGCCCAGTTCTGGCCCATGGCCAACACACATGTCGCAAAAAATCGCAAGTAAACATGTAAGAGTGCTCTGGACGGCAATGTCGCTCT
Organism: Drosophila robusta; assembly: GCA_035043565.1. NCBI lineage: Eukaryota > Metazoa > Arthropoda > Insecta > Diptera > Drosophilidae > Drosophila > Drosophila robusta. Next base: position 10,924,025 of record JAWNMW010000257.1, on the reverse strand, counting down.
ACGAGATACCCTGTATCCACATTCGAACTTCCTTGTACACACAAAGTCACATTTAATTAGGCTATTTGCCTGAAACTATGCAACAAATATTCCCGCAGCCAAACTGTTATACCCATGTTCAGCTCCTGCAGGGTATCAAACCATGTGAAAAGAAAAAAGGTCACACGTAAAAATAACAAATGGCTGGCTAGAAAAGTAACTAACTTGAAAAAAAGAATTTAAACAAACCAGACTACAAGATACGCTCTAAAGGATTCACCAAATAAATATATTTATATATAAATAATTGCCATTCAATAAATTAATAAAAACACATAAAATAAATATTTTCAATTTAAAATAAATTATATATATATGCCTAATTAAAAAAGGCTATCAATGCCCATAGAGGGTATACAGAAAAAAAAGATTGTTAGCCCAACAAAATTGTTTAAAAAAAGAAAGAAATTTGTAAACCAACATAAGAACCAGGTTAGGGGTGAAGAGGGCTGGCAGACGACAAACTGAAAGGCCGCCGAGAGGAAGTGGGTCAGCAGAGGTGGCTGCGGTGGTGGCGGCACCGCATGTTGCCAACATGTCAAACATGTTAGGTAAACACTCACGCACACTCACACACACACACCCACCGACACACAAAATGGTATACATGCATCAAAGTAATTAATATCCCCTCAAATGTTACATTCACTAATTACAACAACAGCAACAACAACAACAACAACAACAGGAGCCCAGCTTAGACGAAATTATAAAACCAGCCCGCTGACATCCCAAATGGAAATTTGCTCCTTGATGCAGTGCTCTTTGCTGACATCTTTAATGCCATCTCCTGAGCTTACACAACAAGCTGCTTGACAAGTCCTCTCAGGTGTCTGCTTACTGACATGATTGACGACATGTCAGCGAGCTTGTCTTGTCAGATTTTCCCTTGAGTTAACTTTAGTTTCAGTAGTCTTAGTAGCAAACTAATTTTCCTAGATAATTCTTCACGATAATTCCACTTAAATAACTTGTTAATTTGAACATATATTCAATTAGTATTAGCCTAGTTATTGATCTTAATTTAAAAGGCTTCAAAGCGCTTAAGGACAACACAGCTGACATGTCATGCAGCATGTGCTGCAGGAAGATATAAAGCTAACAGTCCATTGTCGTAAATTTTTTAATAAACATTAAGCGTATGCTGCAGCACTCTGTTGATGACATGTCTTGCAAAGTGTCCTGCAGGACGTTTACCATGACATGTCAACGAAGCTGTCATGCATGACAGATAAAAAATGTCAGAAATAACGCTAATGTCAGCTAAAACTCTTCGTTCAGTGCAAGCACTGTCGCATTTCCAATTGGGCTATAGCGAAAATTGTGTGTAAATACATGTCGTTTTTTTGTCAAGGTTATTTCTGCCTGGGAACTTTCGCTCTTGTTGCTGTGCATTTTGTTTTGCTTTGTTTGCGCAGCTGCCGCAGCCCAAAACACACCCCAGGGCCACGTCCCCAAATGCATCGCTCACTTGGCTTAAAATCTCATAAGTCACTCGAGCTAGAAAAACGAAAAAAGCAAAAACAAGTTTCAATTAGGCGCAGCTGAGCAGCCTCCAAGCAACTTGCCACATGCAACATGCCCCGGCAGCAGGTGCAGCAGCAGCATTATCACCGCTGTGATTGTGTGTGTGTGTTTCTGTGTGTGTGTGTGTGGGCGCGGACACGCCTTTAATAATAATTGAAGAGTCTCAGTGCAAGAAAAAACATTTGCATTTAATCAGCAATCAGCAGGCGACTGGGACAACATTGCGTATACGTCACGTCGCAGCACATCACGTTGGGCCCACATAGCGTATACGCGATGTTAATAACCGATTGCCGCCCGACGTCGCCTCGTCAAGGAGCCGCCGCAGCTGCCTTCGCAGTCGCTGCGCCGCTTGTCGATTTAATTAATTTGTCATCATTTATTATGCCAAAATAAAAGTGCACGGCGTGATGTGCGCGATAAGAGCGGGCTGCAGAAACGGGCCAAGTGTGCGCGACTGAGAGATAGCCTGCATATTTACAAATGATTATCTCCTCTATATAGGTGCATATAAAAGAACACACAAGCTCATCTACTTCTTTATAGGCAGATTTTTATGAAATTGCCAATGAAATATATTTATAAGGTGCGTAAAATATATCTATATATTTCCCTTGGTTTTGAAGCTATTTAGAGCAAGTATTTACAGACAAATTACTGATAACCTCCGCTCAACATTATTTGGCTACGCCCACTCTCGCGCCCCAAAATTACAAAAATCTATATTTTTACATCAGTCAGCAAATACCCTATAAACCAGGGATGGCTTTCTCTGTCCGCTGCAAATATTCACATCAGCACCAATACCCCCTTTTTCTTACACATTTTCAATGGGTACAGGGTATTTTCGATAAAAGAGAGAAGAAAAACAAACTGCTGACTGCTGATGGCGGCACAAATGTCAGCAGTTGTTGTCGACGACGAGGCAATAATGCACCTGCAACAACAACAACAGCAACTTCAGCAACAACACTAAGTGAAGAAATTGCTTTTTAACACACACACACAAACACACACACACACACTCACATAGAAGAGCAAACTATAAGTGCGTGGGGGGAGTTGGCAAAGTTCAGGTCAGAGTTTTCACCTGCTGCTGCGGCGAGTCTTAAGTGCGGCTGCTGCAGCCAGGACAGGCACATGTGGCAGGCAGACAGATGGTGGGGGTGGGGGGTGCGGGGTCAGAGGTGAGGGGGGCCAGGGGGCCTTGCAGTCTGGCAAACGTTGACTCACGGCCCGCACACGGGTTTCAATTTACATTTACGTTGATTTTTTGTTAAATTGGGTTTGACTCTGGTTGTCGTTACGGCAACAACAACAAAGAGCTAGTAGCAAAAATCAACATTGACGCAGACACAAATAAGGTAGCAGAAGCAGCGGAGAGGGGAGCGGCGGGGAGGGGGGGGAGGGGCATCATCAGACAACAAAAAACAGAAACAAAAGCAAGCAACAAAGGCGGAAATTTGCGCCAGACGCGGAAAGCTTAAAACTAAGTTTCAATTTCGTAAATGTCCAAAATTCCACTTTGTAATCAGCTCTAGAAAAACTATCTACGACAGACCGAAGACTGAATACCCTTGCAGATGTGCAAAATATAAAAAAAAACAATTGACAATAAGAGTGAAATATTTACTAAAGATAAATAGTATAAGAAATTTTAATAAATAAGTTAAACCACAAATAATTTTAAATGCACAACTATGCATTAAAAAAATTTGCAATACATATGAAATATATAAAAATATCTACATAATTCTATTTGCACCGATAACCGAATATAATTAAGTGAACATGGAGGACAAATATGTGAAATAAAATGTGTGACAGCTACACTAATAATTATTGATTCGTTTACAAATAAAACCATTATAAATGACAAATTTACAAATATGCATTTTAGCCGATTTTATTTGCATAGACAACAAAGTCAAGTTAAATAAATAAACATATTTCTAATTATCGAATTCAATTAAGTGGCCATGGAGCACAAGAAATGAAATAAGTAGACCCTGCTAAATATTTACCTGCACTTACAACCGAATACAACAAAGTGACCATGGAGGAGTCAGGATAAATAAAAAGGCATAAAGTTGAGTAACCTTTCGGAATACGCAACTAAATGAATTTCGAAAAACTCCGGACTACTGTGCCCTGGCGGACCTCTCGCCGCCCGCGTCGCCGTGGCCGCGGGTCTCCCGGAGCCGCTCGAAGTACAAGGTCTCGATGGTCTGCAGGGCGCCCCGCCAGATGGCGCTCGACTCGCCGCAGTGCTCGGCGAAGAGCTGGCGCAGCAGCCGGAAGCAGTGGCTGGCCAGCAGCAAGCGATGGGTCAGGTGCGGCTCCAGCTGCGACTGCCAGTCGGCCAGCAGGCGCTGCTTGCAGCAGCAGCTGTGGCAGCTGCGCAGCAGGCGCTGCCAGCGCCCGGCCAGCTGCCGCTCCAGGCGCTCGTCCAGGCACGCCAGCTGGGCGCGCAGCTGCGCCAGATCGGCGCCGCCGAGCCGCAGCAGCGGCTCGAGCAGCTGGCCCAGGATGCGGCAGGGCAGCCGGAGCAGCGGCTGCGCCGCCGCCCGCAGCTCGTCGCGCCAGCGCAGGCAGCTGCGGCTGCAGCGCCAGGCGCTCGACTCCACGTCCAGCTCGACGTGCTGCTGGAGCACCTGCACCAGCTCGTCGGCGCCGCGCAGCATCTGCGTGCGGATGACCTGCAGCTGGCGCATCCGCTGGCGGGCCACGCACAGCCGCCGCTCGAGCAGCGCGTTCTCCACGAGCAGCTGCGGCCGCTGCAGCTGCGGCCGCTGCAGCAGCAGCTGCCTGAACACGTCCCGCTCCGCGGCCTCCTCCTGCGCGCTCAGCTGCAACTGGGCGCCGGCCAGCTGCCGCCTGCGCCGCCGCCGCTGTCGCACCACCATCCGTCTCAGCTGGCGGCGACTGCGGCCGAGCAGCAGCCGAGCCGGCTGGCCGCGTCGCGGCGAGCGCTCCGTCTGCGTCCGCTGCGTGCGCGACGTGCTTGGCTCCGCCCGCTCCGTCCGCTCCGACCGCTGCGCCCGCTGCTGCCGCTGCTGTTCCGGCGGCGTGAAATGCACGTTGCGCGCGCGTCTGCAGTCCACGGCCTTGGCCACGAAGTAGTCGCTGCTGTGCTTCCTCGCGGGCAGCGCCGTCACCTCCTGCGCGTGCTCCTCCAGAAAGGTGCGCATCTGGCGCTCCAGCTCCGCGTCCGAGCACAGCTGCTCGCCGGAGTCCGGGCCGCGCCGCCGGCGCTGCAGCCGGACGTAGCGGCGCATCAGCGGCGACCAAATGCGCAGCCAGCGCTTCTGCGGCGGGTTCGCGTGCTGGCCGTCGCCCTGGCCAGCGGCCGTCCTCGCGCGGACCTGATCGGACCTGGTGCGGCTGCTGCTCCTCCGGGCTGTCGCCGTCGCCGCCGTCGCCGTCGCCGCCGCCGCCGCCTGCCGCCTCCTCCTCCATGTGCTGCACGCGCCAGCCGAAGCGTATGAACTCGGGCACGGAGCAGCTGCCGCTGGCCAGGATGCGGCTGACGGTGGCATCCAGCTCCAGCTGGGCCTGGCCGTCCAGCTCGCTCTGGCTCTGGGCGCTCGTCAGCCAGTCGAGCACCTGGCAGCGCTCGGTTATCTCCTGCTCCAGCTGCTGCTTCTCCACGTCGATCGTCCGCACCTTCAGCTGGGCCTGCTCCAGCAGCTTGCGCTGCTCCCCGATGTGCTGCTCGAAGCACTCGCGCGTGTACTTCTGCTGCTCGGAGCCGGTTTCGGTGCCCGCTTCGGTTGCTGTTTCGGTCCCGGTCCCGGTGCCGGTCCCGGTGCCAGTTTCGGTTCCCGTTCCAGTTCCGGTTCCGGTTCCCGTTCCGGTTTCGGTGCCTGCCTTCGCTGCGTTCGGCGCGCGCGTCTGTGGCCGGCTAATGAACCGGCTCGCGAACCGGTTCGAGGAGCGGTTCATGGACTGGTTCGAGGATTGATTTGACAACTGCTTGGCAGACTGCGGCGACGACCGGTTCGTAGACCGGCTCGACGACTGGTGCGACAGCCGCCTCCCCTGGCTCAGCCGCGCGGACCAAGTGCCTCCGCCGCCTCCGCCTCCGCCGCCGTTCGCCTGCGTCTGCCCAGGCTGCTGCTGCTGCTGCTGCTGCTGCCGCTGCTGCTGCTGGCTCCAGATGGAGCGCCTCCGAGGCAGCGCTTGGGGCTCGGCTCGGCTCGCGCCTTGCTTTTCACGAGCATCTCTCGTTCGCGGCGGGTGCTCGAGCGCGCGCTTCGCCTGCGCCCGCTGCTGGTCCCGCTCCGACTTGCCCTGCTCCAGCTCCGTGATCAGCTGGCGCATCTGCCGCTCGCTGTCGGCCCGCTGCTTGGCGTTCAGCTCGGCCTTGCGCTGCTGCTGCAGCTTCTGCTGCGCCTCGCGCGGCAGCGCTCGCTGCTCCAGCTCCAGCTCCTCCTCCTCGTCCGCCTCGCTGGCTGGCCGCTGCGCCGGCTGGCGCTCCTTGACGCGCTTCTCCTGCTCCTCCCACTGCTGACGCCGGCGGCGATCCTCCTCCGCCTGGCGCTGCAGCTTCAGCAGATCGCGCTCCTTGCGCTTGGCCTCCTCGCGCTGGCCGCGCTCCTCCCGCTCCAGGCGCATGCGCTGCGCGCGCATCTCGCGCTCCCGCCGCTCCGCCTCGCGCCGCTGCTCGCTCTGGCGGCTCTCGCGCCGGCTGCGCTCGTGCTCGCGCTGCTCGTGGACGCGCATCAGCTGCCGCTGGCGCTCGTGCTCCTTGCGCGCCCGCTCCTGCTCCAGCCGCTGTTCCAGGCGCTGCTGCTGCGCGGCCTCGCGCGCCCGCTGCCGCTCCCGGTCCCGCTCGCGCTGCTCGCGCTCCAGGCGCGCCTGCTCCCGGCGCCGCTCCAGCTCCAGCATCTTGCGCTCGCGCTCCCGCTCCCGCAGCGCCTCTTCGCCGGCGGCCTCCCTCTTGGCCAGCTTGCCCGCTGCTGGCCGCTGCTCCTGCTCCACTTCGCTCTCCGGCTCCTTGAAGTTCTTCCGCTTGTACAGCTCCAGCAGCGGCTTGGCCGGCGGCCGCTTGGCCAGCTCGTGATGCCACAGCGGCTGGCTGCCCGGCTCCTCGGCGATCGGCGCCAATTGGCGCCTCTCCGAGCCCACGCACGAGCTCGACGGCTGCGGCACGCGCAGCTCCGGCGGACTGCTCTCCAGCTGGTTCTGCTGCGGCTCCGTCTGCGTCTGCGACTCCCGGCCCAGCTTCTTCTGCTGCTGTTGCTGCTGCTGCTGCTGCTGCTGCTGGCGGCGCGCCTCGTAGTAGCTGAGCACGCAGCGCAGATCCCGGTTGCAGTTGATCACGTCCGTGAAGGGATAGTCCAGCCGGCCCTGGTCCTTCAGCTGGCAGTGCATCAGCGTGACCAGGCAGTTGCGCGCGAACTTCTCATCCTTGGTGGTGCGCGAGAAGATCCCCAGCCACTTGGGGCACAGCTCCTTGTCCGCGCTGCGCGCCGGGCCCGCGATCATCTCCCGTATGAACTCAATCTGCTGCCCGTAGTGCCGGTCCATCTGCTCGTCCGAGATGATCCGGGTCGGTTGGCCCACGCGTCGCAGGTCGCCCTTCATGTCGGCTTTGTTGTTCTTGTTGTTGCTGTTTTTGCTACTGTTCTTCTTGTTGCTGTTGGTGTTGGTGTTGTTGCTGCTGCTGCTGCTGCCGCTGCTACTGCTGCTACTGCTACTACTGCTACTGCTGCTGCTGTCATTGTTGTTGTTTGCCTCTTCCTTGTACATTTTAATTCTCTTTTCTTTGCCGGATTTTTTTGCGCAATTTTCTCTTAAATTTACGAACTTTTCCTTTTCACGTTTTTCTGCTTCAGAGACTAGTTTCTATCGTAGAGATGTTGTTCACGGCACGAGAGCTCTTTACAAACTGTAAATGTTTTACAGACCCACAGTCGCACTACCCTAAAAATCATAGACAAAAGCCTACTGTTTGCTTTCCAAAACCCTAAAAGCATTGACATTTTTCCACAACATCAACGCAAAAACGCATTCAATTGAACAACTGAAAACAGAAAACAACTATTTCCTGCAGAATAACTGTAAAAAAGCATATTTACCAAAATGCAAAATATTAAAGTGCGTAATTAAATTGAACGACGGCCAAAATTAGACTTAGCTTCAGTTTTTACAAAGTTATGACTGTTTGAAACATAGGCATTATTGTTACAGTTATTGTAATTTTTAATTTTGCTTTTTATAAAATGTTGCCACCCACATTCGTTTAAAAGCATAATCACATTATAATTTTTGAAAAAAAAAATCACCAAAATGAGAGATATTTTCTCAAAAAAATTAAAAAAATTAAATTTTTCAAAATGCAAAATTTTTAAATGCAAATTCAATATAGACGACAAACTATGATCAAAATGCCATCAAACACGAAAATCGGTTCAGTTTGGCCAGAGTTAGGTCAGTTTGAAATATGGGAGCTATGGATCCGAGAGCTTTACATGTCAAAATTTGTGTCAATTTTGGCATGATTTTTGACAAAAAATTTGACCCCCTCAGAATCACTTTTAATGTTGTTTTTTATGCTAATGGTGGCCATCACAATCAATTAAAATTATAAATTTGCAATTTGAAATTTTGAAAAAAAAATTTGGAAAATGAGTAAGGGGGGGGTACATGCTTTTTTCCCGAAAAAATTCAAGAAAAATTTATTTTCAAAAATGAATAATTTTGAAATGCAGAATCAATCTAGAGGACAAACCATGGACAAAATGCCATCAAACATGAAATTCGGTTCAGTTTTGACAAAGTTATGGGCGTTTAACATATGCGGGCTATGGATCCGAGAGCTTTACATGTCAAAATTTGTGTCAATTTTTGACAAAAAATTTGACCCCCTCAAAATCACTTTTAATGTTGTTTTTTTTATTACTGAAAAATTTTCCAAAATGTGTAATGGGGGAGTACATGATATTTTCTTGAGAAAATTCCATAAATTGTATTTCTCTAAAATCCAAAATATTAAAATACAAAATCAACAGAGAGCTCAAACGATAGTCAAAATGTCATCGAACATGAAAGACCGTTCAGTTTAATACAATTATAAAAGGCTTAATATCAACACAAAGATTGTAAATACACTTTAATCAACATTAATTACCGAAAAATAGAATTTAATTCTTACGCAAATGTTTGAACAATTCCCAGCAATAATAAAGCGCCCTTGTGGCCCGTCCTTGCCCCGGAGAACCCGACAGGCTTTGCTTTCTGACGTCTAGTGGAGCAATTACTTGGGTTAATAGAACCTTGATTTGATAAACTGACAGAGCGGCCACGCCCATGGGTGGGGCCCAGTGGGAGGAGCGTGGTGGGTGGTGGGTGGGCTGTTTGGAGGGACCGGTACAAATTGATGGCCGGAGGATTAATAAATGCGTTTAATGTGCTAAATGAAATTAATAAAGTGCTAAAAGTTTGAGCCGAAAAGTCTTAGCCAGGCATTAGGGCGGGCCCCCACACACATAAGAACGGTCCACGCCCACCATCGTCCATCATTGTTCATCGGAGTGTAGAAGGGACATACACACACACGCACACATACACGCAGAGAAAATCTCAAGAATTTTTTAATTTAATTAATGCGAACGAATTCGAAAAGCGAATGGAGGAAAAAAGAGAATATTATTAATTCAAGATTTTTTTTGCATACCAAAACTTCCAAATATAAGACTTAAGTATCTATATAGCTATCTAAGAAACATTTTCCTTCCATTACTTTACTTCAAGTACCAAAACTCTTGTCATAAGAATATTGTCCATAATTTAAGATTTTTTTTGAATGTGCAACATTAAATATCGATAATAATAAATATATAAATAAGTTTATAAATTATTTAAAACAAATTTTAAATAATGACTCGAACCTAAACTTGGCTTCAATAATATCATTATTTCTCTCAGTGTACCCTGAATGCATGTCAATTATGACGACCATTTGGCTGGCTGCGTGTGTATTTAAGGGGCGGCGTGGGCGTGGGCGTGGCGTGTTAAGCATTTATAAACGTTTTCATTATAATTACAATATTATTATCATTGGGTGCAGACAAGCGCACACATACACCCACACACACACACACGCGCGTGTTATACGATGGGACACTTGGTCTATTTAGCGGCTTCTCTTTCTACCCTCCTAATTGAGTGTTTGGTGATTTTGATAATAATTAATATTTATCCCTTTTATGCGTCCTAGCCCCGTTATCTGCTTTATGCAAGTTTGTTTTGTTGGGGCCCGGATTTAGTTGAACGGGAGCCTTGCGAAAACTTATCTCAAGTTGGCGGCAACTTTAAGCCCAGCATAGTTTGGGCATAACTCTTGAGCCATGAAAATCGCAAATCTCAGCGGCCCACAAAAGTTTTGCCAAGCAAATTGCAGGGCATTCAAGTGGCCGTCTAGTCACTGGCCCACTCTGACAAATTGGGCCCAAGTCAGCGCTCAAATTAGGCGCTGCAGCAGAAATAAAGCAACAATGCTTCAGGCCAGTCAAAGAGTTGACATCGAGTCCGGTGCAAAGCGAACTTGGAGCCAAACGAATGTCTGGGCCCTTTTTGTACCCCAGTGAAATTTATATAGGGTATGATGGGCGTAAAAGTAACATGCACATTTTTACAACAATGTTCTTATACTAATTTAATATATAACTGCCTTGAATTTTTAAAAAATATCGAACTTTTCATTTGTTTATGTTCTATTTTTCTAACTACGGGGTATATTTTACAGTTACAATAGGATTTTTTTATTTTACAGGGTAGTTTTTATTGTTTTGGACTTTTATATTTTTCTAATCACAGGGCATCTTACTATTGAGCGTTCCCTTATACGTATAGGAATTATATTTGGTTTAAGAGTAAAGGAGTCAAACGTATTTTAATTTTAACAAACATTTTTATATATATTACAATTTTAGTTGCAGGGCATCTTCTGGTCAATCACAATTTCCTTTGGCTATTTCAAGCTGTTTTCCTTTTTTTTTTGCTCTTTTCAAGATCAAATACGTCGCGCGCACAGCTATTTAAGTATATTTTGTAGTGGCAGGGTGTCTGCCAGTCGAGTACTCTCCACTGGAGCACTTCAAGTTGTTTTCTTTTTATTTCGCAACTGATTTATTTGATTTGATAAGTCTTGACGCAAATGTGTTTCATTTACCTATTTACAGCCCACTTTCAACCGACTTTCAGCCGGCTGCCGACCCTGGGACAGACGAAAGGACAAAGGGACGAAGGGATGAATGGAAGAGCGGAGCAAGAGCTGGAAACGGCGTCGTTTCGGGTCTGTCTGCGTTCATGGCCTTTCCTTTGAGCTGTCGCAAGCCATTTGAATTCGAGTGAAGGGGTCAAAGGGTCAGGGGCTGCGCTCCCTTCTGGTCATTCAATACGACGCTAATTAAATGTTTTTGGCCTATTGCTGCACTTGTATACCCTGCAATTGTATAGCCTATATAAGGTTAGACCTTTTAAAAGAGAGAGAGAGAGAGAGCAGTTGAATTTGTTTAAATCGAATCTAAATCGGTTTTCGCGGTTCGAACCCTGAGTCGAACCAGCAACTTTTGCTCTTTAGCCTGTCCAAAATTGGCATGGAAGAGCAAACACAAGTTTTTCTCAAAAAAGCCAACAAACCGAATCAGATTTCTTCACAAAACGATTGTGAAATATATTTTTATCTTTTAATTTATTATTAAATTATATTGAAAAAGACATTTTAAGAAGGTTTCGAAGCACGTACTTTTACGCCTCGCTGACGCTAGAGTATACAATATTCGTCTGGTTGTCCTCGATTCTCGCAGCGTTTTTCTGCCTTTGCGTTGGGAACGCAACAAAATACGCGCTTAAGCGATTGTCATTAGTTATGTGTCAAATACACTACACGAAAAAGTGTTCGCGGTTTTCCAAGTACAGCAATTCCCCCCAAAACCCCCTTTACGCCATTGTACTCAAATATACAACTGTATCTCTGGGCGCTTTTCGTCAAACTAATTAGCGTGAATTATGATAGTTTGATTGGGGGTTTGACAAGGGCTGTAGTTTAGCGTGGGGCTGGGGGATGTTTTGACTGAGTGTGTTTGGGGGATTCTCATTTGATGGCAGCTTAGGGCGACAGCTGAGTTTTGTGAGAGGTAAATCGATGGGCGCATTTCTGCAGTGTTATCGTTATCGTTATCGATATGTTATGCTCGCACAAAAGGCGACTTTGATTGATTGAATCGACACACGCGCACGCACAGCATCTGCGCCTGCTTATCCCAGTTAAGACCTAAGGAGCCAACGAGCTGGAAATCGCCGCTGGTCAAGGATCGACCCTTTAAACCCCCTTCCCCCAGCCTCTCCACTATTCTCCTTGCTGTTGTTGTCGTTTTCTTTTCAACTTGACATTTATCGCTTTATACGCATTTCCTTTTGGCTGCTCGCCTGTCACTCAGCTTGTCCATCTCTACAACTAAACCCCCTCCCCCCGTCCCCCCTGTGCTGTCGTTCTGCCTGTTAGTTTGACATGTTTGTTATGTTTATAGGACGATACATTTACCAACTTAATTGGTAGTTATAGACGTTCGAAATAAAATACTTAGGCGCACAGCAGATAGGAAAAGAAAACAAGAAAGAAAACTGAGAGGGCCAAAAATAGACGACAAGAAAACACGAGTGCTAAAGGAGCGGATAACGGTTAAAGGCATCTTGTGAATGTGCTGAATCAGACCGATAATTCTATCGAAACAAATCGAAATTAATTACTAAACCATTTTATTGTTATATTTTTTCCAAGTATATTATGAGATTAAGTTGAATACAGCTATCGATAACAAATGTTTATTATCGATACGTTTGATAACAAATCGATCATTTACGAAAGCTCCCATATTCACACGTCTATTCTATTTTCACAAATATTTTAAGCTTTTAAATTTTACTTAAGAATGAAAAAATGCAATGGAAATTTCTAAAATTGAACTTACTTGTATTAACTTATATTAAATATCGAAAAAACGTAAATATTATCGACCAACTTAATAATAAACCGATTAATACAAATTACACATCAAATCGATATGTTTTTCAATGTTATGCAAGCAATAATTTCAAATTCAAGTTCCTCTCTACACATATATTATTCAATTGGAAAGCTTCTGCTTTCTAACAGGAACTTTTAATCAATTTAGGCGTGCCCCGACTCAGCGCCCAATCCCCGTTTGTTCCGCTGAACCGCTCCTGTGTGCTTTTCCCTCGATACCTTTGCTTTGGCTCCAGAGGCAGGCAAATGATTGTCATTGTCCGTTTTATGTTTCATTGTTGCCGCCAGCGAGCTGTGTGTGTGTGTGTAGCGGTTGAGTGTGTATGTCTGTTTGTATGTCTGTGTGTTGGATATGTATTTATATTTGTATTAGTGTGTGTTTATGGCGGCTGTTTAATTGATGCGCCCCGTTGTTGAAATCATAAATCTCACTTGTATCTCTCGCTCTTTTCCTCTCTGTCTCTCTCTCTCTCTCTTTTACACTTTCTCTCTTAACCACAATAAAAATCAAATCAAATTTAATACAAAATTAAATAAAGTTTCTTCGGCTGAAGCTTCAGCTGCTGCTGCGGCGGCTGCTGCGACTGTTTGTAGTTTTTTTTTTTTGTCGACTACCCTCTACTCTATTGGGGTTTTATTAAATGGGGCAGCAATATGTGTGCAAAAGGCAATACGATACAAGCATGGACAAATTTAATATTTTTATGATTTCATCAGTTTTCAAATATCTTATAACAGAGTTTATACACTCAAGAACAAAGTAAACAGGAAACATAAAGCGGTGTCAAAAGTTGCAATATTTTAAAATAAAGTTCAAGATTTTAAATAATTTTCTTTAAAATGTTTCTAAGAAATTCTTTATGTTATAGCTTTTTAAATATAATTAAGAGAATAACTTTTCTATACGGTAAAATACATTTCTGAATTTTAATGTAATTATAATTTGAGTTTTAATTTATTTATTTTTGTTTTTTTGGAATATTTTGGATGCACATATTTTTAATATTAATAATAATAACAATTGGATAAAACGGAAGCTGTATGAAATACTGAAATTAACAGATTCCTGTTAGATTCCAAGTTTTTGGTAAGCACGCAAGCCAAACTACCGCATACTGCTCCCTACAGGGCATCGGTTGCTCGAGCAGCTTTTTTCAAGGATTTTCTTTTATTTTGGGCATGTGGCAAGTTGTAGCCGCAGCTGGCACGAAAAATTTCAACTTTTGGCCAAGTCTCCATTTGTGCCGCTGTTCGCCTGTGTATGTGTGTGTCCGTGTGCGTGTGTGTGAGTGTCTGTATCTTATTTAATTTGGCAGGATGAGCAAACGGCGAGAGCAAAGCGTGGAGAGCTGAAGATGCCGCCGCATGTTCGTTGACTTTATTTGCTGTGTGTAATAAAATTAAGCCCTTTAGCTATTGTACTTACAAAAATGTAAGAAAACGCAAAAGAACAAATTGTAGTCGCACACACACACACACACAGACACACACACACACACACGTAGACACACATGAGGGCGGGGGAGGGGGCAAACAAGCAGCAGGCAGCCAACGAGCCATGAATGTTGCTCTTAGTTTGTGGATGTGGCCATTAAGTTGGCCTTTTTATAGTCCTAGTTACATGCCTTCGAGCAGCCGCCAGCTGAGGGGGCTGGCTGGCGGAGATAGGAGCTAGGGGGGAGGGCACAATCTCTGAGCTGAAGCATATTGTGGATTTCGCGTTGTTCTTCAGCCAGTTTATATCGTATTATATCTTCGACTTTGGTAATGAACTTCAGTCTTGAAAGCGCCTTTCAACCCATCTGTTTGCTTCTATTTAATACCCTGTACACATTGAACAGGGGTGTATTGGTTTTGTGTGCGCGTTTGTAACAGACAGTACATACTATATCCCCGTATTATATATCCCCGATTAAAGTGACTGTCCAATTGCCTATAACATACATTATATATACTTCTCTAATATCATACACAGAGTAAAACTTTACACAATTTTGCAAAATTGAGAAATATCGATCTATATTAGTTTAAGGCTTTTCGGCAGATCAGTGATATTATTGAAGTGCTACAGAAACCAAATTTCTTATCAATAGTCCCGAGAATATTTCACTTTAAAGCACGACTAATAATCAAAAAACGGGGGTTTCAAATTTTGCATGAAGCTGAAATAAAAGTTTTAAAAGAAAAAACTGTTCGATTCCGGTGCATTTTTGTTTGAATTAGGCTATATTCGAAGATATTTTATATTACAGGGCATCGCCCAGTCGAACACTCTCAGCAAGCGAACTTCTTTTTGTTTTGTTATTCTTTTTTAAATGACATTTGGTAAAATATTTATCTGGCAGCTGTTTAGAAATTCGCACAAATTCCCACAAATTTGCACAAATTTCCACAAATGAGCTGATTTATTTTCATTTCAACGCCAACCAGTTGGGAATTTCAATTTGTTAACTTTCCAATTGGATCACTGATAGCCGCTGTCAGTGGTTTTTAGAATGGTCCCATTGGAGATGCCCATGCACAATGTTGCAAATGCATAATAAATAAGTTAATACATATATGTATATCTGATGTACCTGACTGAAGCATTTGCCCCAAAGGGGCACCGAAAATAGCACAGACTGCGAATCAAGCTTGTATATTCTATATATAAATATACATGATGGACTGACTGATTGATTGACTGACTGATGAGTCTGACTGAGTGTCACACTGACTGATTAATTTATTGACTAAATAACTGTCTGACTAGCGGATTGACAACAGGACAGACTGATAAACTGACTTGGCGACCGATTGACTAACTGACTGAATAACTTTTGAAATGAATAAATGACTGACTGATTGACAATATGACTGACTGAATAACTGATTGATTGTCTGAATGGCCAACTTAATGATTGACAGATGGACTGATTGACAGTCTAGTTCACTATATGGCTGAGTGACTAACTTAATTACAGATTGATGGACAGACTGAATGACTAATTGATTGACTCCGAACTGATTGAAGTCAGTCAATCAGCTGATTGAATGTTTAATATGTAATTGACTAACTTATTGACAGTACGATAAACAAACTAACTTCTTAATCGGCTGACTGACTAAGTGATAGATTGATATTCTGTTTGATTGACTGAATATGTACTTTTAAGGGCTGAAAATGTGTGGAAAAGTCCCAACTAAAATTTGAGATAATACATATCGCATACAAGCGAGGGTTTTGAAATATTCGATAATCGCTGACTCACCTCCACAGTGGCCCTTGAAGTCGTCGCAGCAGTCGCCGAGCTTGAGGCAGGCGTGGTCGCAGTAGCAGGGCTTGTCGCTCAGGTCCTCGATGATGGCGTTGACGGGCGCCTTTTGGACGACGCACGAGGAGTCGCGTCCGTTGCAGCAGAGCTGCGCCTCGCGGCATGAGCCGCCGGCGGCCAGCGGCAGCAGCCACAGGCCCACCCACATGATCAGGCCCCCGCCTGCGATGGGGGCGTGGCGCAGGGCGGCGATTAACGAATGTTGCGACATTTGCGAGACGCGTTTGCAAAAAGTTAATTTCTAAGTTCTCTATATGTGAATAGATAGATATATATATATGTGTACATTGGAATATATGTATATGTATGCGATTAAATGTGTGTGTGTGAGTGTGTGTGTATGCAAATGCAAATGCAATTTACGCCCAAAAGCGGAAATTAAAACTAAAATTGAATTATGGCAATTGTGTGCCAGCCGAAAGCAGAGCCAACTATCGATAGATACGGGGGTGTATGCATATGTTGGGGTGGGGAAAGAGGGTGTGGCAGAGCGGGACGGGGGTAGGGTACAACCACAAAAGAAAAGTTCACTTTGGTTGGTCAAAGCTTGAATACCCCTTAATAGCAAAAATAATGGCATAGAATTAATGGGTTTTAAATTTAATTTTACGTAAACTTTATCCTTTTTTTATTAAATTAAATCGATTTAACAGTTAAAATGTTTTTGTAAATGCAGGTTCAAAAATTCAATTTCAAATTTCAAATTTAATTTCAAAATTTATTCAATTTAAAAATTATATTTTTGGTTGAAAAATAATAAAAGTATATTAAAATAAAGACTTAAAGATAGAAAAATGTACCAAATAGTACAAATTATAATTATAATCAGGCATATGTAAATATATATTTATATATAAAGAATTTCGTCGTATGCATCAAGAATTTGAAGTTGCCAATTTTGGTTTGTATTTAAAACAGTTTTGATTTCGCTTCAATTCGAATTATGCATTAAATTCCATGCCAACTTCGCTTATATTTAAAGATTTTAAATACCAATCCCGTTGGAATTGTTTTTATACAAATGTGAAATGTTTTCCCACAAGAGAAACAATATGCCTTCGCAAAAGTATAAAAAGCAGGGTATAAGGCCCAAGTCGTCGATTATTAGCAGCATTTGCAGAAAATGAACTCTAAACATTCGATTCGATTGGATGCAAAGTAGGTCGAGACAAAGTGAACATGGAGGCGGCGCTACCTGGCGCTAAATCAAGTGAGACAGGAGGGGGGCGGGGGCGGCTGTTTTGCATAAAATATTGAAGCAAGCGCCAATAATGGCGGGGAGAGGGACGGCCTCCAATGGAGGGGGAGAGAGGGGCTTAAAATAAAACCGAGACTTTAATTTTCATAAATCCTGCGAGCTGCGAGAGAAATAAGACGCTGGGAATTTACATTAACAGCTGTGGCAAGAAAGCGCCGCCGGAGTCAATGGGCCGGAAGTGAGTGCCAAGCGAATGGACTCATTGTATTCATCCGTCCAACTGTCATTTGTGCTAGAAGGAGAAAGAGACAGAGAGCAAGACTTAAGCGTGATGAAGAGCCCCAAAAATGATTGAACACCCATTCAGCCGAATTGAATTAAAATGTGAATAAGTGAATGCATTTGTAATGTGTGAACATTTAAAACTTGTACTCTTCTAAGTAGGTACTTTTAAGTACTCGCCATTTTAAATGGTAAGTTAAATAAGGAAATAAATAAATTTAAAACAAATACTAATAAATAAATAATAAAAAAATTATGCTAAGCATTCTGCAATTTGAGTTGGGTTAAAACTGCATTGAAAATAAATTTGGCTGCATTTTAAAAACCCTTTTTTGGGGAGGGAGGGAGAGAGACAACAATAAATTGTGATTGATACAATTTTAGTCTCAAATTTCCCACTGATTTCAGTGTTAACAATTGCAAAATTGCATTTTTCCAGAACTAACTTTCAGCCGAAATTAGTATGAAAAATCCATCATGTGAAAAATGAAGTGCCCTTGAAAAAAATGTAACGCACAAATTAAATGAAAATTGTAATTTTAAATTTGCAGCTTCTCTGAGGGGGAGAGCGCAGTCTGGAATTAATATTGTTATTAATACATATATATGTATAATTAAAATGCTATACCCTCAAGGGTATAATAAGAGAATTCTATGAAACTGAATATAATTTAAAAGCAACGATA
The DNA here is from genome assembly GCA_035043565.1 of Drosophila robusta. Classification (NCBI taxonomy): domain Eukaryota; kingdom Metazoa; phylum Arthropoda; class Insecta; order Diptera; family Drosophilidae; genus Drosophila; species Drosophila robusta. The sequence continues at coordinate 10,905,944 of JAWNMW010000257.1, read as the reverse complement.
ACCAAAAGTTTAATAAATTTGTAATTTTAAATCTGAATCACCGCATTTGCGCAGAATTGAAGTGCAAATCAGAACAACGATAGCAACACCTTAAAAATTCTCCCAATTTTAACACTCAATTCTAGCAAATAGAGATCGATCGCCGCAAAGCACTCAATGCAATGCACTCATCTGCTCCAATTGCAATTCCTCAAACACGCGCTCACTCACAATTATGCTAAACATGTTTTGAATAGCAGCCACACTCAACAAAAACACACACACTCAGATATCACTCAAGCGGAGCGATACAATTTAAGCAAAACTCTTTTTAATTACTCTTCGATCACTCGAACTCAAATGAATGCGTCTGGTCCAATACTGCATTCACTCAAAACCCGCAAAGCACTCAACAAACGGTGAACGGTTAACGGTGTCAGCAGCTCACGGCTTATGACAGGTGCCGTTAATAAATTTAGCGAAACTGCCTAAAAATGGAGCGCATAAAATAACACAAAAGGAACACACAAAAGCAGGACAAAAATTTAAAGAAAACCAAAAAAAAACGCGTACAAAGGAAACTAAATTTCCGCTTTATGCAGGCTTTTGTGTGCGTGCGTGTGTGTGTGTGTTGTGTGTTAGACGCCACGCGACATAACTGTTCTTTAATGATTAATAACTTTTTCACTCCTTTCTCGCACACGCGATTTGCGCACGTTGCGCCGCGCGGTTTCAATTTCACTTATCAACAAAAACAAAAACAAAAAAAAATCAACACAAACAAGAAGCCGAAGAAGCAGCTGGGACGTGGCCTCAAAATAAAAATCCAATAAGCGCGGAATTCAGTTGCTGCGCCTTTGGCTCCACACGTGTGCTGCTCGCTTACGCTATTTTCGCTATGTTACGCTATTTGGCTGGCGTTGAGGTTTGGGTTGCGCTGCGCGACAAGTGCGAACACTGCGAAAGCCGGTCGACGACTGTGCCAGCTGCTGGCCGTGTGGTGAATTATAAGGCCAGCACACGCTGTCAGCCTTTCGGCTGCGCTCGCACGTCCGTTCGGGACGCGGACACGAACGCGCCTCGGCGCGGCTCGGGACGGCTCGGCGCGACTGAGTCGCTGTGTCTGAGCCTCAGTTCAAGCATTTGACACGTGCGCGTCGCTTTGATTTGTTTGCTTTGAGTGGGTTTGCCTCATTGGGTGGCGCAGGCACAAAAGCCGGCTGCGGCGTCACACTTGCATTCTCACTCCAAAGGAACAAAAGGAATGTGGTGAATTTTTAAATGTACCGCAGCCAAAAAAAAAAAAAAAAACGCTTAAATCAATGTTATCGCCGTCAGCCAAAGTAGCTCAAGTCTTTAAAGGAAACACATATATATTTTATTACTAATTTTAAAGTATTTCGAACTGCGCTCAAGCTGACATTGGTTCTCTCTTAAGCGCAGCACAACTGAATTAGTTTTTACTCACCACGCTGTCACTCTCAGCGCGCGCGACTTTACCCGCTGTTGTTGTTGCGCATGCGCTCGCCATTAAAATGGACGCATTCTTAATACCCTGTAGTCATCGAAAGTAGCCATTAAACACAACAGGCAGTATTTGCGTGTCTATAAAACGAATATATTCTTGATCAGACCAATAAACTGAGTTGATTTGGTTTGCTGACAACCAAAAGTGCGATTATTTTAAAATTAATTTTTTAATCTAGAAGGCTTTTCAAATTTAACAAGTAAGAAAACTTTTTGCATCTAGTATGCTTTGATGCTCAGAAGGCAGGGTCCCAATGTGAAAACCCATCTAGTTTCATTCTGTCTTCAGGTTTCGAACAAACAACATCTCAAAATTTTCAGTAAAAAAATTCAAATTATGTTGTGAGAGAACACAAATTTGAAAAAAAAATCGGGTAGTAATGTGAAAAAAATACAAAACAAAAATATAAAATATGTGCATATTAATAAAAGAATAACTTAAACATTTTGTTAAATCTGCTGACGTTTCTCAAAATCTAAATAACTTACGAATAATTAATACTAGCCTTAAAAAAATGAAAAAACAGTATAAAAAATATGGGGGGTATCCTGTAAAGAAAGCAGAGAAAAAAATAAACCCGTTTTGTTTTTAAGGTAAGTAACTGGAATACTGTAAAAAAAATATATATTTATTTTAAAATTCTTTGCAGAACCATGCCAACAAAAAAAAATGTAGAAATATTGTAAAAGAAGACACATTTTATTTGATTTGAATTCCATAACTTTAGTTCCGCAGTTCCGCAGTTCCATAGTACCATAATTGAATTCACACGCAACAGTTGCGCAGCTACAAACTGAAGTTCAAGCCTTCCGACACTTCCACAACTTTGAAGCAAAGGAATCATCGACACAAGCTACGAAGAATCACATGAATCAACTATCGAATCACGAATATCAAATATCAATCAAATAACAATTATCAAATGTCAATTATCGAATTGCGAATTGCGAATTGCGAACCATGAATGCCGACACGTACGGATACCGATGCAACGCATGCATCTACAGACAGAAACGGTAACTACAGTCTTCTTCTTCCTGTTGTTGTAGTTGTTGCCACTGATCGATAAGGTACCTGCCCCCAGTTACTCGGCCATTGCGATTTCAAGCCTACGGTACCGCGACCCCCACACCCCCCACAGCCGCCAATACGGGGGGGTCGCGCAGGATTTGCGTACTTGAAAGCGTCACTGGACCATCCGGTTTGCTGCACTTGTCAATCGTTTGAAATATATGCTTAACATAAGATCCAAACTCGCTCTTTCATTGTAGTCCAGTGTAGCGTCTAGTGTAGTTCAGCCGTCGGCCGTGCGAGTCGCAGCACTCAAGCCACAATACGAGGGTCGTTCAGCGAGTCGAAACCCCTTAATGTACAGTGTTAATAAAATAGATAGATAAATAAATAGAAATAGATAGATACGAACCTGGCATCTACCGCAAACAGTTTGGTAGCGAGCAACAAGAATTATAAACAATTCTTAAACTACAAATTCCAAGTTATTTGTGTGGGCGGAAATGGACGTAGCAGGTCACCAGTAATACGTTTTTGATGTATCTAGCTAGAAAACTGATGTGTATATATATTAAACCGAATTGCCACGCTCCCAGTGAGCGTAGCCCAAAAATCATTGGACATTATCTGGCACAGGTATACAGGAGTATGTATTGCAAGATTCAAGTCTCTAGCTTCAATAGTAGCAACAAAAATTGCGTTCATACGGACAGACCCAGATAGGGTATAAAATAAAATCATTTTTTTAATCAGATGTAGCCCTTTAAATGCGATTATACCTCCAATGGCTGCTCCTTAGATACCACAAGTGGTGTAGATATGGCGTGCGATAGCAAGAGTCGTATCCCTGAATATGTGAGTAAAAACTAAATACGCTGTCAACTGCTCGAGCGACCCTCGCTCAAAGCAGCTTATGGTCGAGTGCCCACTTGCACTTGGCATCGTCTCTGGCAGGGCGTGGGGCGTGGCAGCCAGGGCGTGCGGCATCGAGTCTGGCAATGGCCAGACAATGGGTTAAGTTGACACAGTTGCATAGATTTTGAGACGAGCCATGGGCGTGGAGCAGGGGGTGTGCCAGCCAGTGACATTTATGCTGACACCAAAAATCATCATCAACAACAATAGAAGCAGGCCTGCCGCCCCTTGCCCCGCCCCCTCGCAACTTGACTCGCAAATATTTGCCGGCTGTGCAAACTTGTGCCATTGCCCCTGGCAGGCAGGCAGTCAAGAGGGCGGACGGAGGGGGGGCGGGGCAGGGGGCTGTCACAGGGCCATGTTGATATTTGGGTGTCGCTGCCGTGCGTCGAGTTTCCGCTCCAGATCATAAACAAAGCGAGTGCAAGTGCCAATGCGAGTTATGCATGTTCCAGGTTCCGCCCGATTCGCCCGTTCCTCCCTCACCCGCCCAGTTCCACTTGTTTCCCTCAGCGACACCTGGCAACAGGCGAAACGCCCGCAGCCAGTTCCCATTGCATACTTTTAGGCGGCGTTTGTTTTCCATACCCTGCGCACGAGGCGTTTGACAGGCATATGCCAACATATGAAAAGCTCCTCTAAACTTCGAGCCACGCCCACTTCCATGCCCACTGCTTAAAAGTCATTTAATTGGGCTTACAAAAAAAACTCTTTGCAAACTTCTTAAAGCTATTTTAACTCGGTCTACAGCGTAATGCGCAGTTGGTTTGTCACGTTGTTTACTTTTTTATTTTAATCTGTGATTTTTTATCTAAAATTGAACTTTGAACAGGGTATTGCCAAGTCGAAGACCTGATTGCTGTCGATTTTAGTGCTGCAGATCGTGTTGATGTTCAGCAACAATTAAAAGCAGCTGAGCAACGGCAACTGCAACAAATTGCCAGCGGCTACATTTTGGCAACTAATTGAAACGCCCTCGTTTTGGCCATGCACAACAGCCTGAATTAAAGTTATGGTACAGTGGAGGCTCTGCGCACGCACAGCTCCACTTGTGCGGACACCCCCTAAGATATAGCTCATTTGTTTTAAATGAATTTCAGAGCGGTTCAATCGGTTTCTTGCACCGGTTTCTTGAGTATATCTCGGAGACTAAAAGCTCAATTATTTGTTTGAAGAGATTTTCTTATAGGGTCTTATTGAATTTTCTTTTTTTGATATATTTTTGACCTCTCCACAAAATAGATTCTTAGCGGGGTCCGCTTAAGGCAGCTTTCACTGTACAAAGAGTGAGAGAGAGGATGAGGCAGAGTGCATTATATGACAGACTGCAACATAAAATTGCATTAAATATTTGTAGTCAACCATTTTTTGATGAAATTTTGCTGCTAAGCCTTGGCTTAGGTGTTTGGCAATAACAGAAAATCTGCTTCGAAAAGCAATTTTCTTTATTAGTCAAATGCAATGGTTTCTGTTCAATTCTTGCAGTTTTTGTTATTGTTGTCGTTGTTTTCATGAAATGGATTTGAGTGCTTAGCTTTGAGACCGAAGCAACAACAACCACAGATTACTCAGGTAGAGCGACAGAAAATACAAAAAAATTTACGTTTAATCTTTATCATCAAATTTAAACATAATATAATAAATGAAAAACTATACATACACTAAGGGAAAAACTGCTAAATTACATAAATATTTGTAATGGTATGGTAGCATATTCTTAAATTAAGTTAATAAAGTAGATCTACCCTTAATGTTGCTTAAATAGAAGCCAACTTATTGAATATTCCTTCCGAGAACTACCCACAAATATTAAAAACATATTGATTAGTTCATAATGTTAGGAACTGAAAAACTATACATTCAAAAGAAAAGAATTCTCCTATCAAAATGTTAAAGTAAATTTAAAATAGCCCTAATTAATGCCAACTGTTCTTGGCTTAAATACTATATTTGAGTCTTACGCAATTTGGGATTTTATTATTCTCTTAAAAAATAAATATTAACCCTAGCCGGATTTCTAATATTAATTCTAAATTTATTATCCGCTCTTCGTGAAATATCTATTATTCACAAATAAGCTTAGCAAAAATTGTATAATAATATGCAAATGAACAAAATAAAAAAATATTTAATTTATTTAATATTTATTGGCGCTACCCTGCTTACGTATAACTTACAGGGCATATAGCACGAATTATGTTTGGCTGTTTGGAATATCTGACGGCAGAGAGGATATCTTATTGCAGCTCCCCTCTGTTGCATGGACTGCTTGGCAGTGGCATTGCAAGAGCTCTCAGCGGCATGGATCGGGCGAAGAGATCTGCGCCCAAAATTGTTTTCAATATCATAAATTTATAAATATCATCATTTGGCAGCAGACGCTTTGATTTCATGCTCTATTGCCTGTGTGTGTGCGAGAGTGTGTGTGAGTGTGTGTACATTGTGGCGCTGTTGAAACTGTGCCAAATGCCGGAGACGGAGACGGCGACGACAACTCGACAGTTGCGATTTGTGCGCCGCGGCTCGAACAACGCGTGGAACAACGTATCGAGAATTGTTGTCGTTGTCGTTGTCGTTGCCGTTGTTGTTTCTGCTGTTTAATTGCTGTAATCAGTTCGTGGCATAATTAAATGACAACTTGTTAAGCGCACCTATTAAGCGCGTTCCCAGCAACCAGAAATCCATCTCCTGCTGAGCGCATAAAATTTATCAATTAAAATCAATTTAATCGTTAATCGGACGCCTCCACAAAGGAAGCGAAAACCGGAAAATAAAAACAATACAATACAACAAATAAAAATATGCCCGCAAGGAAAAATGTAAACATAAATGCAACAATACCACAGACGTGGGCAAAGGGGGCGTGGGAGGGCGGGTTTCGCAGAGCTTGGCAGCATAATTAAAAATTCATTAACCACACAATAAATATACACATAAATTGCCCACTGTGCGCTCGCGCTGGTCGGTGGGTGTGTGTGTGTGTGTGTGTAAACATTTTAATAGCGTGGCCAAAATGAAAAGGCAAAGAAAAATATTAAACAAATGTTAATACCCTGTTCACTGAGTGCGCAAGCGGTATGATGGCTTGGGCTATGTTCAGCATTTTTTTTATATTTTTTTGTATGCCACGCCCATTCGACTTCCGTTGAACTGTCCGAAACATAAATCCTGGACCGCTTTCACAACCGGAAATTGCAAAACCGTTGTGTACTAGTAAAGTATTTTGTGGTCGGTTTACTTTGTATAACATTATTATTTTACTTTACTAATCTGATCAAACTTTGAACAGCGTATTGCGCAGTCGCCTACACCCGAAGCCAACATTTTTATTTGATTCTTTTGTGCTATTATCCTTATTTGCCCATTAAACATAAATCGAGATATTTACCCAGAATGCCCACTGTTAAATAAGCTTAAGGCGGGCGTAATTGAAATCGAAGATTTATAGCAATATAAAACGATTTAAAATATATGTGTGTATATACAAAAGCAAAAAAAAAACACAAAAAAAACGTGAAAGAAAATGTAAATCAAATGCTCGCATTTTCTCGCAGCTAATTGAAACCCATGAAAATTCCTAACGGCAAAACAAACCGCACCACTTGGTGTGGAATTCCGCCGCTGACCCGCCGCCACCGCGGGCAATTGCCCGGGCACCACTGTGCACCACCGTGCACCACTGTGCAGCACTCGCCAGCGGGCATTGTTGCGTGTTCCGCGCCTATTTTTAGCTCAACAGACGTGACCTATAAATAAACACCGAATACACCCAAATATTCCCGCCCCCCGCCCCAAGGCCTGCCCCCGTGCCACATGCCCCCTACATTTACCACATGCCGCAAGCTGCAAGTGTCGCCGCGTCTCAATTGCAGAGATCGAGATTTGGTTGCATTTATCAAAACTATCTGTTTATAGACATCTTTATATAGCTAATTTTTATAGTATAGTTTCGCTTTCCCAGAGAAAATTTATCTTTGTTTCGAAATAGAAACAAAACAAATTCAACTGTGAATTTTCAAATTTGCCTTAAATATCATGTTATATAGTACATATTCATCAGCAACAAGTCTGATTAAACACATACTAGAAACTGATAAAAATTAATTCGGTTTATGGTTCGAACCTTTGCCTCGCCCAGTTGGGTTCGGTTTTAGCAACAAGTTTTTCACATCCACGAGCCCAGACTTAGTTTCGAATCTTTCTAATCTTACAGATATCCTGTAAACACTCAGCATATATTGTCTAATAGCTACTATACTTCCAATTAGTGCAAATTTATTATACCCTTTTAAAATATGATATTAGAAATATGGGAAAAGTTGTACTAAAAAGCGACTCATACTGAATAGCTTACCCAATTATATTATATATATTATAATAATAGCTATATTAGTAGTAATAACTTATATGGTACTATTAATATTATTAAGAATAATAATATTAAGGTTGCCACACTTTGGAACAAATGGGATTTAGTTCGCTTAATCAAATTCCATTCAACCAAAAATCGATCTCTGAAATTTTGGAATTGAATCTTTTGTGCAGCAGGTGGCAGGCCGAGAGGAGGGCGGTGAGTGGGCGGCGTCTTTATAAAACTGAAAACTGGCAACGTGGCAACAACAGTTGTTCACCTGTTGCCCGTGTCGTTGGGGCATTTAGCGTTGAGTGTCTTTAATTGCCAGCTGTTGACAGCAAGGCACCCCCCAGCCCCACCCCGCCGTTGGCGAGCGCCCCTACACAGAGAGAAGAAGTCCGACTTGAAATGAGTTCGAATGAACATAAATTAATTATTTGCGATTATAAACCACATTGAAACACAAAACAAATAACCTTTAACCAAGTACAAATAGTCTTAATATTCGTTCGATGCTCGGATACGACTACACTGCAAATTTGAACAATAAACACTTTTTAATTTTTTTTTGATGTTTTGGTTTTTAAAAATACTATATACTCGCTGAACAAGTTTGTTAAATCTTAAATAAATCTTAAATAAATCTTTAATAAAGATATACAAATCCGAAGTCAAAAGGAAATGTAAAATCATATCTCCCACAATTTTAAATCAAATCTCACCTAATTTGGCAAAGGAGCACAAAATTATAAAAAGCGATTTATTTCCAAAAAGCAATAATAAATAAGACCGTGTGCGACTGTTTAAAGCTGTTATTATGCTGAGAATGAGTATTGCGCAGTCGGTGACACCCGACTGAAACGTTCTTGTTAGGCTTGAAAATACTAAACTACTAAAATTACTGACTTAAGGAATTGAACTTGTTGACTTCAGCAATTAAAATCTTAGTAAGGTTGGGCTTCGAATACGGGACACTTGACTTTTTCGCACAGTGTACTCCGCTGGCGCACTCAGGCTAAGAGATTGGGCCATTTGGCCATCGGGCCATGTGATTAATGAGCCGGACACGAGCATGGCAGTGCAATTAGAATACAATTAGCAGGGAATGTGGCCGGACCCGGACTAATGAGCGCTTTTGTTTTGTGCGGCATTTCAGCAGAGGCGCCACAAACAGCAGCGGCAGCAGCAGCAGCAGAAGCCGCGCCAGCCGGAGCCGGAGTCAGAGAGCCCGCCGCTGGCCGCGTATCGCGTGGAGCAGTCGCCGCTGTATGGCCGCTACCTGGTGGCCAACCGGCAGCTGGAGCCGGGCGAGCTGCTCATCAGCGAGGAGCCGCTGGCCATCGGGCCCTGCGTCAGCTGCGAGCCCGTCTGCCTGGGCTGCTACCAGCCGGTGCGCCTCGACACGCGCCAATTCCGCTGCGCCGGCTGCGGCTGGCCGCTGTGCGGCGCCAGCTGCCGCGGCGTGGGCCACGCCAGCGGCCACAGCGCCGCCGAGTGCGCCGTCTACGGGCGGCGACGCGGCCTGGCCGCCGAGCGGCTGGCGGAGGGCGCCAGTCCGGACGCGGTGCGCGATCTGTACGAGCTGGTGCTGATCGTGCGCATTGCGCTGCTGCGCCGGACGGCGCCGGAGCGGTACGCGCTGATCCGGCGCATGGAGTCGCACACGGAGCAGCGGCGCCAGATGCCGGCGCTGTGGCAGCACTACGAGCGGAACGTGGTGCGGCGGCTGTGCGAGGAGTGGCAGCTGGGCGGCGAGACGGACGCGGCGGCCGACGAGCTGCACGAGATCTGCGGCATACTGGACGTCAACTGCTTTGAGATTGGGCAGCGGGGCGCCAAGGCGCGCACGCTATATCCGAGCGCGTTTCTGCTCGCGCACGACTGCAGCCCGAACACGGCGCACACGGACGATCCGGGCAGCTTTGGCATCCTGTTGCGGACATCGCGGCGCGTGCGCGAGCAGGAGCCACTCACGCTCAGCTATGCGTACACGCTCCAGGGCACCTTGAAGCGGCGCACCTTCATCCAGGGCGGCAAGCTGTTCTGGTGCCAGTGCCAGCGCTGCGCCGATCCCCGGGAGCTGGGCAGCGACTGCAGCGCCCTCGTCTGCCAATCCTGCCAGTTGGGCAGCATTCGGGCCACCGCGCCGCTGGACCAGGCCGCCGACTGGGCGTGAGTAACAATCTCCAGCTCCAGCTCAAGCAACGATTCCAATTTCTTTTTTCTCCAATTTCCCGACAGCTGCGATCGCTGCGACCGCCGCATCACCTCAGCGCAGCTGGAGCGCCTCCTGGACCGCATCAACGACGATCTCGAGGCCATCGATGTCCACGACATTCCCGCTCTGGAGAGCTTCCTCACACGGTGAGTCCGCTGATCGATCGCTGGTCTTCATCTACAAAGAGAAACTCGAAAATACTCATTTAATACTCTAACTACAAATTCTGCTTCTTTAGTAAGTTCTATATATATGATCTGATCAACACAAAATTCAATATATAGTTGGAAAACATTCTCAAGTATTCATATGCCAAGTTCCATTCACGAATATCATTTAAAAAATGTGTGTTGCTCTCGAATTGATCACTATTTTAGTTCTATGTTTAAAAGTTTCGAATATTGTTTTTAAATTACAAAACTTTCACTTTGATTTTGACACTTGAACTTGATTAAGAACAAAATACTTCGTTTTTTTTCGTGTGTATATCGTAAAGTAGTTTCACACACAAAATATGAACAAAACATGCTATATGAAAATAGTACATAATAATACTAAAGTCGTAGAGCATCGTACTACAGATTATTTTAAAAACGCCAGTCAATCAATCAGACAGTCAGTCAGTTAGTCCATAAATTTGACAGTCAGTCAACAAAACAGGCATTCAATCAGTCAACTAACTAGTCAATCAATCAGCCAAAATCATGCAATCAGTTAATCAACCAGTTAGTTAATTAATGAGACTATCAATCAGTCAATCAACCCCCCAATCAATTAGTCAATCAGTCAATCAATTGGTCAATCGACCAGTCAATCAATCAGTCAAGTCCATTCGTCAAAGAACTAACCGGAAGCAATCACAATCAGTTTTTCATATAAATAGAGATCTTATGACCTTGCCGGGCAAAAGTTCGTTGATCTCAGGATCTGTTAAAGCTAGACTTAAAATCTTTAGTAAATGATTTCACATAACTATATCCCACCACTATATTTGGGAATGTTCTCTACATATATGTTGAATATTTCATTTTGATCAGAGCAGTGAATACAAATGGTATACAATTACAATAACTATGTGATATAAGGCAAAGTTCATTATGTAACCCAACTGACTTTTCATGGCTAACAAGGTGAGCCGACATCTCATAGTTGGATCCATTTTCGCCTCATTCGGTGTCTTGGTTTGTATCGGGCCTGGCTGTTGCCTCGATTATCCTTGAAACTAGACTTGACCCGCCTTCGATACGCATACTTGTAGATACCGTGAGGTGCTCCGTCCGAATCATTATCTGCTGCTCTCGGCCAAGTACTCGCTGTGCCAGATCTATGGCCGCATCGAGGGCTATCTGCTGCCGCAGCTGTCGCCGGAGGACATCGAGCGCAAGGAGCGCTATTGTCGCGAGTTCCTGGCCATTATCGATATACTCGAGCCGGGCCTGACGCGTCTGCGAGGTGAGTCACAAGCCTTACTGGCTTATCGCGTCGTACAAAATAAAACTAATCCAAAACCCACTCAGGCCTCATCATGTACGAGCTGCACGCCCCGATCATGGTGCTCGCCCAGCTGGGCATGCAGAGCGGTCGGATCTCGCGCCCGGAGTTCCAGAAGCGCATCAAGGAGGTCGTCAAGCTGCTCAAGGACAGCGCCCACATCCTGCAGCTGGAGCCGCCTGGTTCCAGTGAGCACGAAATGGGCTTGGCCGCTGCCGACGCACTCGTCAAAATGGGCTGCTAATCGGCCAATCGGTATGGAAATACCTCGTGCGCCCTCTAAATATTGTTGTAGCCCATGTGAACTCGACTCTCAGTTGAGCTAAGCTACGGCAACTTGGCATAGATGCCTGCAAATGCAGAATGAATCGGCTGGACAGCATCACCATATTGTTTACTTATATTATAATATATCATAATATATTAAATATATTTTTATATTTGCTATTGGAAAAATCGATCGCATGTTAGGTTTTTAAGATTTTTTTTTTGTTATAAATATCACAAAAAACTTGCAAATACAGAGTTTGTTTTATGACACAGTTAAGTTATTTTTGTGTAGATGTTTTCTGGCTTCAGATCAGTTTCCGATATTGTTTAAAGGTTGCTATATTATTATTCAGATTACTTTATTGTAAATTTAAGCAATACAAAAAACCTTTCTTGGATAGTGTATTTTATGTCCTCCTTTTTTTCTGTTCAGCTGAAACATCTTCTGGTTCGCACTAATAATGATCTTGATCGCAGTTCTTTATCTGAAAAAAATAATCTCAAAACTATTCATTTAAGACTAATAAAAATTTCGATTTTTCTGTAAGTTTTAAATATATGATCTGATCATCACACAATTCGATATATATCACAGCTAAGTATGTGCATTTACGTTTCTCTTGGCTTCCATCTCCACAAAGGGTGTTAAATTTGTATTTTCGATTCTATAAAGTATATTAAAATCGGTTGAAAAATTTAGTTTTTGTGTGAGAATTTAATGAATTTATTTATTTGTTGAATTGAATTGTCGGCACCCAGTTGAGAACTAGATTCTCTCTCATTTTTTTTACGAAAATCCAATTTTCATAAAAATCTCGCTAGTGTTGACGGATGGCAAATTGTGAAACTTGGCGGGAGGCAGCAATTTTTAATTAGCCAACATTTTGCTGGGACGCGTCCTTTTTATCTGCGGCTCACAATGTAGTCGGCCAAATCGAAATGGTCGCCTTTTGTTTTTCCTCGCGTCTGCTTTGGCTTTGTATTCGCTTTTCACGAAGAAGTGCAATAAAAAACCCGCCAAGGCGAAGCGCAAAACTTCGAGTTCAGCTCACAGTTGGCAAAGGATGCTGAGGAAAGGACCCCAAACTAATTGCAACGGAAATTCATTGCTGAAATGGTCAGACAAGTCGCCGAAGCTCACCCCGTCCCCCACCCCGGCGCACTCCTTATTAGCATCGTCCTCTTGCATTTTGCCATTGATAGTTGACAGTAAGTTTTGCTTTTATCACAATGTTAATTAATGCACATTTTGTGACGCCGCATTCAATTGGATGGCAACACAACTTTTGCGTCGGCCTGGCAACGCCCCACGCCACGCCACGCCCCCCGCCCCCGCCCTCGCCTCGCTGGCAACTCTGCCGGGCTTTTGCACTCGTTGTCAACCGGTTGTCATTAGTCTGTCAAGTGTTGCGTAAATCAACTTTTAAGATATCCTCTGGACAATTGCTCAAACCTTTCACTTTGAACTGCCCTCATCTCTCGAGTTCTTCATTTAGGTGGAAATCAACTTTTCTGTTTTTCTTTTCGTATATTTTTCTTGTTACTTAGTTTCTTTAACAACACCTTACTTAAGCTTTTTAAGCTTTTATTTTTTACTCATTTCATATGGGCAGAAACCGAAATTTTCCTCTGCTGTAATATTGCTAAAACTCAACCAATTTAAAATATATGCATTATTAAAAATAAAATTATTTGTTATAAAAAAATCATGTACTCTCCCTTTACTGATTTTCGAACAAAGGTTTATTCTAAATCTAGAATTCTGAAATTATATATTTACACTAAATGTTATTTTAAAAGGATCAAAAAATGTTGTCAAAATTATGCCATAATTGACAAAAAGTTTAAGATGTAAAGCTTTCGGATCTATACCCATAACTTTGTCAAAACCGGACCGATTTTTACGGCTGATGGCATTTTTGTCGTTATTTGTATTCTAGATTAAGTCTGTATTTAAATATTTTACATTTTTGAAAATTCAAATTTTTTGAATTATTTTGGGTAATCATCTTATATCGTTATGAAAAAATATATTTTTTAAAAATGTAGACTTTCAAATTTATATTTGTAATAGATTGTGGCTGTCACAATTAGGATTAAACACATCATTAAAATAGATTCTGAGGGGTTCACATTTTCAAATATCATGTCAAAATTGACAAAACTTTTACATATAAAGCTTTCGGCTCCCATATTTCCAACTTACATAACTGACTCTCTCTCTCTCTCTCTCTCTCTCTCTCTCGTTTCCTCTATCTTGAAGAGTATATGCCGAAGCTTATCTGTGAATTGAAGTTATTTCAACTGTCTGCAACAGGTGGATAACTGTTTTGGGCTGTGCTTATGCTGTTCCAGGCGGAAACGGAAGGACAGCTATCATATTAAGTAGAACGAAGCTCACACACTCACACACACACACACACACACACACACAGAGACTGAGCATATGGTTATAAAAAGCAGAGGAAAATATTCTCAAGAATGCAATGCATTTCTTTATTTCATAATAATTGTGTGGCAAAAGCAACAACATAAAACAACAACAAGAACAACAATTGTAACGATGCACAGTTAAGATAAAGTCACGCAGAGATTCAGATACTGTTCTGGGCTGAGATGCAGATGCAAAAGCAGATGCACATTTCGCAGTTACAAGTGTCAGTCGGCAATTCCAGCGCCCCAGGCGATCCGCCAGTTGGATTAAGTGGTGGCATGGGGGGGGGAGGATGAGGTGGGGGTATCATGACTGCTTTCACGATGAAAGTATACAAAGCAACCCAGTGGGGCCATATGGAAAATGACTATCAATTAAAAAATATATGTGCACAGATATTAAGCGCCACATTTCTGAAAATTAAGCTTTGGCCCATTTTCCATCAAGAAAAAGCCTAAAAGACATTTAAAATACCTTTATATAAAGACATTTAAAAAAGTGATTTTAAGCTGATTTTATGAAAATAATAATAATTTCATAATCCCATTTTGCACAAATTATTCACACAAACGGCTGCAATTGCCAATTGTATTCTCTAAGTATTTACTTTACTCATAGGAAGCAACTATTGTACAACAAATTCAGCTCGCTCGCTCCTTAAGCTTGTGCTTTGTGTTGATCATCAATCAATCAGTCAGTCAATCACGCAGGCAAACGTGTTCATATATGTATAGGGCTTGTTATGCTTGTGATTGGATAAAGTAATAGACAATCAGTCAATCAATCAATTAGTCAGTTAATAATATAGTAGAAAGTTCATTGAATAATCACAAGACTGTCAGTCAATCAATCTCTCAGTAAAAAATAGCATATTTAGCCTGATTTCGAAAATTTATGATGAGTTACAAATAATTATTTCTTACTTTTTTTAAGCAGTGAGAACAAAAAAGAGCCTCAAGAACGTAGTTATTTAATTAGCTCTCTTTATTAAAATTTTCCTCTTTGCCTTTGCCGAGCATTTTCTATTAAGTTCCCTTTTGAATAGGAAAAGTGAGAAAGAGAGTGACAAGGGTTTCTCATTTCTTTGACAGACTTTAATTCTTTTTGCAGTGCCCAAAGAGCTTTGAAAATGATAAAGCGTTGAATATTCAGGTGGTGGTAAGTGCATTTATCTGCATTGCGGGCGAGTCCCACTGGGTTATTCACTTGCGATTCTATTGCATGTGCGAGGCATCTGCACTTATGTAAGCTGGTGTGCGTGTGTGTGTGTGTATCTTACAGGGGCATAAATGAAAGAAAAACAAGTTACGGCAACAACTAAAAGCGCACGATAAATATAAATTGCATTGTGCAATAATCTTCAAAGTGCAACAAAGTAAAAACAACAACGAAAACGACAACAACAACAACAACAATAAGAAGCTACAGCAAAGGCGCCACAACAACACGCAACACAAAACACAATGAGAATCTGAAGCTGGAGCTGCATAAAGCCACATAAAAAATAAGACGACGCCAGGCAAGCAGAGGAAATGCAACAGTACACTGTGAGAAAAACGACTGGTTGGAATACATTTGAAGACTTTGTTTTTGAATATTTTTAAATTAGGAAGCTGTCAAGGCATAGTGCATAGCCTGAGCTCAGAGGAAGTATTAATGATAATATCAGAGAATATATATTTTACTGAAAAGCAACAGAAAAAGAGTTTAATAAATTAAATTCAGAACGAAGATATATTAATCTTGCAGATATATCAAAGATGTGCGTATATCTATATAGTTATCTGAGTTTTTACACAAACACATAATTTTTGGGTATAAAAACGATGAGTTTTCCTAACAAATGTAAATTTTAAAAAAATTGAGTTCAAATGTTTGTTAATGTAAATTGAATATTAGCTTAGAGCTGTGAATCAATTCATGAATTAGATACAAAATACTCAATGCAATAGTTAAGTGACTTATTTAGGAAATAAAATACTTGCTTGAAATAAGACTTGTCCTCAAGCCAAGAAATCTCCACCTTGATCTGCGTACAAAGAGGTGCTCGGTGTTTTCTCCGAGTGCAGCCGCATCGGCAGGATGTAACCACACAAAGTAAACGGGGCAGACAGGTTGCCCCACCAGGAGCATGGAGGCTGGATCCGGGCTGCTGGCTCCTGGCTGGAGGATGGCGATGCTGGATTTCACCCGTTGCGGGAAGCTGTTGTTGTTGTTGTTTGTTGCGCAATGGGCCAAAGCCAAAGTCAAAGCCATTGACGTTGCATCAATGGGGCACATTCACTTTGAGGATTTCAATTCCAGCAACAGGAACAGCTGCGCCCACTTGGACGCCCCTTCGCGCTCCCTCGGAAAAGCATTCTTCACGCAGCTACTGTGAAAATCAACAGCTAAATTATGACCCGGCCAACGAAGAACTTCAACTTGTTGACTGCTAGAAATGGTAAACAATTAGTTTGGCTTCTGACAGCGCAGATCAACTAAACCTCTTCAACGTATGAACTTCAAAGATTTTTAAAAAATTGTATTTAAATTTACCAAATTTAAATAATTCCTGTGTGGAAAATAATATATATAATTGTTAAGGTGGTTTCGAACGTTCGCCACGTAACCAAATTATTAATTGCGTTTTTAGTATAACGGTTTGAGAAATTATATCAAAGAGCTCATCAAATCTAATAAGAATATATGTGCTATAATCTAGCAAGATCAAGCATAACGAGACCGGACAGATCAAGGTCAGGTAATTCCAGCTAGTTAAGTACAAAATGAATTGTATTATTATTTAAACTATAGGATATAGTTATAAAACTATCAAAACAACATGATTATATTTAAATAGCACTGATTGTTGTGGACTTCGATTAAGGCAAAAACCACAAGCAGCCCAGCCTGGGGTTCGAACCCTTATAATAAACCCTTGTTCATTTGCCTTAATATTTAGCCTTTTTATCTACCGAGAAATGCAAAAAATTTTATACTTATCCCAAGATTTTTAAAATCAGAGAGAAACAGTTGCCCAAAAATTCAGCCGAACTAAACTTTTTCTCTTGAAACTTTCTGTCCAGCCTGGGATACGATCCCGTTCGGGTAAAATAATTTATTTTTATAAATATTATATATATGTATACTCAACTTTTTATCTATAACTATGCCATACAACTAATGTGTGTGTTCTCTATGTAAATACCAGTTATTTGCCGAGCTGCATCTGTTTCTATATTTAAATCCCCGCTTGGGGGCGCCACTGTGCTCAACCGCAACGTTATGACAGCCAGTGGCGAGAGCTGAAGATGCCGAGTGGTATCTTTTGTATTTACTTTTACATGCAACATGCGGCAAACGACAACGACGATGACGTCGGCAAGGATAACGCCAGGACGGCAGCCAGGAGGGAGGTGGCAGGGAGGAGCCAGCCGGGGCGCCTGGAAGCCGGTGCGGCTTCGGCTATCAAAAGTGTTGCTTATTAAAATAAAATTTATTGCTTGTTTGCTGATAAAAATGAAGACAGACGCCAGCCAGCCAGTTGCTTAGACGGGCAGCCGCCAGGGGGCGCTGCTGCAGCTGCTGTGTGTGGCACGGAAAAGTGTTAAAACGATAAGCGGCGATAGCGCTGGCCATAAACTATATTGCTGCAACAGGAAATGCAGCGTCATAAAGCCATAAAGCCACAAGAATGAAGCACAAAAGGACCCCAAGGACGGGCTCCCTCAGCCTCAGCAGCTAAACAGGCAACTAGACAAAGCCCAAACGCAATTAAAGCTGCAAAAAGCAAGGCAAATAAGCGACCTGCTTAATGAGCAGCTCCCTCCTCCAGCAGCAGCTACTTGGACATGCCCCGGCATCCACTGCAGCCGGCCACTTGACAAAGCTGCAGGAGCGGGAGCAGGAGCAGGAGCTGGAGCTGGCGCCAACTGTCGCCGAGTGCCAAGAATGTGCGGCTCACCTTCTTATGTCCTTGCACAGGGTATTCCGAATGTGGCACGAAGTGTGGAACACAACTTTGTACACAATAGATACGTTCTCCAAAGATTCATCTAAATGGAAAAATAGTAAATGTATTCTTATTTATTTTAGACCTAAGAACTTAAAGCTACAAGAAACAATATTAAAGATTTCTTGTTCACTTGAGAATTTAGTTCATTGAATATACATATATATATATGTATGAGACTAGATAAATTATGATTTACGAATATAAAAAAAGTAAAAGTAATGTAAACATAAATATATTTCAGCTAATCGCATTCGAACAGAAAATACGTATCGATTAATGAAAAAATTAAAGTGCGAGCTTAAAATGCATAATTTGCCAGAACTGAAATTCATAAGAGAATTTTCAGATCGGACCACTATATCGTATAGCTGCAGTGGAAAAAGTGAAAAAAGTAACATGGGATGCGCTAGTTTTTAAAGCTTATTTACAAAGTTTCTATCGTGGTAAATGGAAATCTCTTTCAATTTATCGAACAATTGTTTTTTTCACTATTTAATATATATAGTTCCTGACAGAACAGCTGTCCAAGTAACCCAGTTTTTCAATCAACATTTCGGTTCGAACCTCAGGCTGGTTGCCTTATTGTATGAACTAACTGAACTGAACTGAATTTAAGCATAGAAACAATCCGATAATTTTTGATTGCTGTTTAAATTAGGATTAATCTATCTACTCCTGTCAAAATAAAAAAATAAATAAAATTGTGATAAGAAAAATCTTTATATAAATTGGGTCATATAAAAAGAAATCAGATGACTTTCAATTTCATATAAATGTTCTCTATATTATTCGATATCTCGGTCCACTTCCTTTTGAACGATAAATATCGATGTAAGGGCATGGTTTTTAAGCAAATCTCGAAGACTATAAAAGCTGGAGCCAACAAATTTGATGTGCTTGTACAGTTAAAGTAGTCACAGATTTAGAAACTTTCACTGCGGGATTTTCGTGGGGTGAAGTTTAAATTATATATTTTTTTAATATTAGGATATGGGAAGATAGCCGCTTTGTTTTTGCAAACTTCCTAATATATATTTTGATGGACGAGGGAGATTTTATCCCCAAAAAACTCCCCCTTCCTACGCCACAGGTACAGAGTATCTCCCAGTCAGGCACCCATAGAACAAGGGTATTAAACATTCGACACTATTAGCCTCGCAGCGCCTTCTTTCGCTCGGCCACTTCAAAAGCTTTGTCTAGACGAAAGTTCGAACCCTCGAGCCCAATTGAAAACCCAATCAGAATCCAACAAAGGCAACACAGTTGTTTGTTAGCCACCTATAATTTGCGCAACAGAGTTAACAATTCTCAGTGTATCAGTAGTTGTTGTAGCCCATCTCGCTGAGCAGCGTGTTGCCGTCGGACGAGGAGGCGCCGGAGGAGGAGCCGGACGAGCCCGAGTCCTGCATGTTGCGCAGCATGCGATGCCGGAAGTGCATTATCCTCAAGCGCTGCATGCGCCGCTTCAGATTACAGTAGACGGGACAGCAGTCGGGGAAGGGCTTGTACATCAGCTCCTCCTCCTCGCCCTGTTCGCACTGATCCGGCAATATGTCCAGGCAGCTGATTGGCGACGTGCACAAATGAAAAAGAGAAAGAGAGAACAAAACTGGCATTAGCAGTGGGCGGACTTGGAATTGGGCTTGGATTTGGGGATCGGGGCTGGTCATGCAGTTTTTTGTGCTGGTTGTTGCATGCGACTAGAAATCTGATTGGTGGCACTACTCGTTCGGTCTAGACATTTTTTCCACTACGAAAATAGACCTGGAGCGCGGCATTATCTGGTTGTTCTCGCAGAACAGGTTCGAGCACAGGCTGAGCAGGACGAGGCGGCGCGGCAGGAACTTCGACTGCTCCCACATGCAGCGGCGATAGGTGCCTGTTGGAGCCAGCAAACAGAATGAGTATCTCAATGTGAGCGCGCCGGTCGCATACTTACGCAGCACACTGTTGTCGTCCTCGCTCGAATCGTCGGCGCTGTAGCCGCGCTGCAGATGATAGCGCTTCATGTGGAACTGGCCAAAGCTGGCGCAGCTGCTCAGCCAGGCCAGGCACAGGGCCAGGCTCAGCCAAATCCCAGCGAGCAAGTGCATCGTCTCTATATCTCTCTCTTTCGCTCCTTCTGTATATAGATATGTGTGTGTGTATTCAGTTTCGTGGCCTGCACTCTGTGTACCGTTTGCGGCTGGCGACTGATGTGTGGCAACTACGCGTTCAACTCACACCACGGGCACTAAAAAAGCGCTCGACATTACGTATACGCAGTGTTGTGGCGCGTATGTCTGTGTGTGTGTGTGTATGTGTAGTTAAATTGACTGCGGCACTTGATTAAATCAACAAACAAAAAGAAAAACATTTGCGCATGCAAATTTTTGCGTTTTACATGCGCCCCTGATTAATGCCCCGTTGGCCACCCCCGCCTGTTGGTACTCTCATAGATGAATATGAATGTGAATATGGGTATTGAGCACATTCACGCTTCCACTCATATCATAGGCATCACGGCCATCCGCCCAATTTGTTCATAATTGTCGCCCAGTTAAATCTCTACGGAAATTCCAAACCAAATGTCAAGTGCAACCTGTGCCACAACTTGCGGCAAGCTGCAGCTGCAGAGAGTTGGCGGTGGCGCTGCCAACACTAAATTGTGTATTTACAGCATTAGAAACTCTGGCTGCAGGACTTGTGTAAGCCTGGCCGGCAAGTTCTCAAAAATGCCACAAACTTGTAAAAACTTTGAGCGTAAAATATGAAGAAAACGTTATTTTCGCTATGCCAACGATAAATACACTTGCAGAATTGAGGAATATATGCTATTTTTGACCATTTAAGTATATGATATAGTATTTGAATTTTGAAATTTCTTGTTTTCACAATTTCGACACTGTTAATACTTTATTTATGTACAAAATTACTGGTGTATAATTGGCCCCAATTTTTAGCTGTGCAAAATATTTGCTATGGGGATCTCAATTTCATAGGACATTTTTCAATGACAATGGACAAAGCGTAAGGCTCGTAATTGCTGAGTTTGGTCAAGATATCTGAATAAACTAATAATATTTTTTATACCAAATCTGAATTATAACCTATAATATAAAGTTAAACTTTAAAAATATTAAATGTACAGAAAACAGACTCATAAAGAACTTAAATATAAATGCTTCTTAAAGGGTTGGTTGTTCTGAAAGTTTACTAAAAGACTTAATTTATTTGTTACCCAACACTGACAAAACTAGTCAAACTTTTTTGAAGGCAATTAACAAATTAAACTTTTGGATTTTTCTAGTCGTAACCAACTAAAGTAAGATTGATTAAACATTTCAAGGATATTGATTTATTTGGAAAAATACATTCTAAAGGTATAAATTGCTTTCCAACAGAAGTTATAGCTTTTTCTGATCAAAGAAATCTAAGATTAGATTAAAACTATATTCCAGGGTTTTTTCAATGATTTCCGTTTATATTTTATTACCCAACACCATTTTTACTATTCGCCAACAAAAGTTGTACAGCTTATAAATATAATTATAGGATAACTAATTACAAGAATTATAAGCTTCAGGAGCAAAGAGTTAGCCAGTCCAATCTGTAAATAATCCAAGTCGAAATTATACTAATGTCAGACCCATTCGCAAACCAGTTTACAGTAAGGAGTCGAGCTTGAGTCAGTTGTATCCGTTATCGGGTCGCCCGTGGTCCCAGTCCAAGTATTGCTGTCCGGTTCTGTGTGCGCTGACCAACTACCTCCAGTAGATCCAATGATAGTGGTCAACATCGACGACTCCTCGGAGCCATCTGTCGTCTCTGTCGGAACCGGAGTGACACTCGGGGATGTCTCCTCCCCTGCAGAGTCGGGGGTACTCGGTGAACTGGTGGGCTTATCCGAATGCTGTGTGGAACTAGTTTCAGACAGAGGAGTGTTTTCCACTTCGGAAGTTGGAGAAAATGATGTGCCCGTGGAACTAGTTCCAGTTACCTGTGAAGATGATTCCTCAGGCAAATACGGCGTTGCCTCTGTGATTTCTGTCGAAGATGTATTTAGAGTTAACTCCCAGATAGAAGAAGTACTACTTGGCTCTGTAGAACTAGTTCCAGGAACTTCTGAAGATGATGCCTCAGGCAAATACGGCGTTTTCTCATCTGTGATTGCCGTTGAAGATGTACTTAGAGTTGACTCCCAGTTAGAGGAAGTGTTATCTTCAGTTGAACTACTTGGCTCTGTAGAACTGGTTCCAGGCCCTTCTGAAGATGATGCCTCAGGGATGACTGACGTTTCCTCATCTGTGATTTGCGTTGAAGATGTATTTAGAGTTGACTCCCAGTTAAAGAATGTGCTTTCTTCATTTGAACTACTTGGCTCCGTAGAACTGGTTCCAAGAACCTCTAGAAATGATTCCTCAGGCAAACCCGGCGTTTCCTCCTCTGTGATTTCCGTTGAAGATGTATTTAGAGCTGACTCCCAGATAGAAGAAGAACTACTTGGCTCTGTAGAACTAGTTCCAGGAACTTCTGAAGATGATGCCTCAGGCAAATCCGGCGTTTTCTCATCTGTGATTGCCGTTGAAGATGTATTTAGAGTTGACTCCCAGTTAGACAAAGTGTTTTTTTCAGTTGAACTACTTGGCTCCGTAGAACTGGTTCCAAGAACCTCTAGAAATGATTCCTCAGGCAAATCCGGCGTTTCCTCATCTGTGATTTCCGTTGAAGATGTATTTAGAGCTGACTCCCAGATAGAAGAAGAACTACTTGGCTCTGTAGAACTGGTTCCAGGAATTTCTGAAGATGATGCCTCAGCCAAATCCGACGATTCCTCATCTGTGATTTGCGTTGAAGATGTATTTAGAGTTGAATCCCAGTTAGAAGAAGTGTTTTCTTCAGTTGAACTACTTGGCTCCGTAGAACTGGTTCCAAGAACCTCTAGAAATGATTCCTTCGGTAAATCCGGTGTTTCCTTCTCTGTGATTTCCGTAGAAGATGTATTTAGAGTTGACACCCAGTTAGAGGAAGTGTTTTCTTCAGCTGAACTACTTGGCTCCGTAGAACTGGTTCCAGGAACTTCTGAAGATGATGCCTCAGGCAAGACCGGCGTTTCCACATCTGTGATTGCCGTTGAAGATATATTTAGAGTTGACACCCAGTTAGAGAAAGTGTTTTCTTCAGCTGAACTACTTGGCTCCGTAGAACTGGTTCCAAGAACCTCTAGATATGATTCCTTCGGCAAATCCGGTGTTTCCTTCTCTGTGATTTCCGTAGAAGATGTATTTAGAGTTGAATCCCAGTTAGAAGAAGTGTTTTCTTCAGTTGAACTACTTGGCTCCGTAGAACTGATTCCAAGAACCTCTATATATGATTCCTCAGGCAAATCCGGCATTTTCTCGTCTGTGATTGCCGTTGAAGATGTATTTAGAGTTGACTCCCAGTTAGACAAAGTGTTTTTTTCAGTTGAACTACTTGGCTCTGTAGAACTGGTTCCAGGAACTTCTGAAGATGATGCCTCAGGCAAATCCGGCGTTTCCTCATCTGTGATTTGCGTTGAAGATGTATTTAGAGTTGACACCCAGTTAGAGAAAGTGTTTTCTTCAGCTGAACTACTTGGCTCCGTAGAACTGGTTCCAAGAACCTCTAGAAATGATTCCTTCGGCAAATCCGGCGTTTCCTTCTCTGTGATTACCGTAGAAGATGTATTTAGAGTTGACACCCAGTTAGAGAAAGTGTTTTCTTCAGCTGAACTGCTTGGCTCCGTAGAACTGGTTCCAGGAACTTCTGAAGATGATGCCTCAGGCAAATCCGTCGTTTCCTCCTTTGTGATTTCCGGTGAAGCCGTAGTTAGAGTTGGGTCCCAGATAAACAAAAAGTTCTCTTCAGTTGAACTCGATGGATAGGCTTCTGGTGGCTCTGGTGAACCTGTTGGCTTCGAGGGAATCGCTGTCGTCGTGGTCGTCTTGGGTGTTGTTCGAGTCGGGTGTGGCGGTCGGGTGGTCGGTCTGGATGTAGTACCTTCTGCAATATAATCCGGCGCGCAGTAGATGTCATCGCACTGCGGGAACTTGTTCTTGCCGAAAAAATGAGTGGAGCACTTGCCGAGGCTGGGGGCAAAACTTGTGGATTAGCTGTGGTCGGGGCATGCGGAGGGGCGGAGCTCACCTCAACTCGTGGCTGGCGGTGCAGCTGAAGCGACACTTGGAGTAGGTGACTAAATTGTTCCGTTCGCATATAGGATCGCGGCTTTCCACTGCATTTGTGGGGGACGAAATGTGATGGATGGATTCGTTCTGGTTTTCGACTATTGCGCGTACTTACCGAGGTCCTCAAACTTCAGGCAGTACTTGGACCACGGCCGTGACTTTGGTTGAGCTGTGGTTTGCGGCGTGCTGGCTGTAAGTAGAGCGATAGAGAAGGTAGGTACGTTGCAGTCGGCTGCAACCGACTGCGGCATACTCTGCTCACGGTGGATAAGGCAAAAGGAAAAGTTATCTTTGGCTTGCAACTCTTAAAATACACTTCTAGATGGGGATTTTGTCTATAGGTCGCTATACGTGCATAAAAAACAAGTAAGAACGTTGCAGTCGGGTGTAACCGACTCGTTCGCAGCATAACACCAGCCTGAAACTGTCGAAAACTGTCTAATCATTATAGTTATTATACAAAAATATTGAATTTTGTAAGCAGGTCATCAGAAAACTGCCTGCCAAATTTGGTGACCTTAGCTCTAACATTGTGGGATATATGGATTTTCGCAGCTTAGCCTGCCTTATGTAGGGCAATCTATTTCCGAATTTTGATGTGATTTTATTGAATTTATATTTTATGTATTTTATTTAATTTTTAAATTTGCCACGCACCCAATGGGCGCATCCAAAAAATTATTGTGCCGCCTTTAGACGAAGTCAGTAGTAATCTGTCTGAAATATTGTGGGTCTCTAGCTTTCAAACTGAGGACGATTTGTAGATTAAATAAAAATGCTACGATCCCAACAAAATAAATCTTAACACTTCACACGGGTATATATTCCAAGTTTCAAGACGGACATTTCACAAACACAATATGCTCTTTCTCGATTTCTCGATTGAACACTATTTTCTGTGGAGGCGGATCTGAACGGGTCTCATTATTTTACGGAGATGTGAAGCTATCTATCTTTAAATTTGCACACTTTTGGCCGAAGCGGGTATACACGGCTATATGGATTATCCTTGTGTTCAAGCATCGAACCGACATGATATTGCACGAAACCAATATGCCCTGTTTGAATTTGTGAACAGAGTAAATTGCGGGCAGTCGCGTCGCGCTGTGGCTCGTCGCTAACTTGCGTGGGTCTCGGCGGCCACCAGCTGCAACTGCAGCAGCAGCAGCAGCAGCGGCACCACCGTGGCCAGCACCACCTCCGTGAAAAGTAAAAGTTTCATTCCGTTCGCTTGCGCGGGGAGGGCTCCGCGCGCTAATACTCCACAAAAACTTTGGTCTGCAAATCCAAAAACTTCGACTGGCTGCGAGTTGCGGATGTGCGGATATGCGAGTGCGGATGTGAGTTGGCCCTCGGCTGCAGAGTTGCTGTTAAGGAACGCACTGCACTGCCGCTTTATTTATATGGCCAACAACTAGGGAAAGGGAGCGCGGAGGGGGCAAGCACTTGAAGCTGTCTGTAAAATCGTATAAATAATTTCTTGCAATTCCTTTCTTTAGCCTCGGCTCTCATCGCAATTTTGAAGTATGCACTAACGAAAATGATTACAAACTTTTCCAAATGACATCGTAAAAAGTTAAATAAGTTTTGGCAACAACAGCAGCAACAACAAGCGCTAACAACAACAGCAAGTGGGCAAAACGCCACGATAAGTGCCAGCGAATTCCATGCATAATTGCATTTGCCGTTCAAGTTGAAGTGTTTGCTTCCCCAACTTAGCAACTGCTGCACCTTTTTTTTCAACTCTCAAAAATTGGCAACGGCTGACAGCCAATCAATTTTCAATATTAAATGTTACGTATACGCCGTGTTGTACCGCGGGGTTTTTTTAAGAAGACAACAAGAAAATACCATGCAGATAACGTTCTCGCCCAGCTAAAATTGATCACTAAACTGCGATCAAGACGAAGGAAATTCATGCAAAATCTTAAACGTTGCGTATACGCCGCGTTATAGCATGCAAGAAATTTACGGTAAATATATTTTCATTTTATCCCAGATGAATATTCTTTGTCGAATGACCTTATCTTAAAATCAATATGTTTAAAAAATAAAATGAATATAAAATTTTATATAATGTAAACAATATTTCTGGTATTCAAAATCGGTTATCATTTTAATTCACGATAACCGCAATGCACAAACAAATGTTCAAGGATTCTAAAGTTAAATTAAAAACAATTAAGTTTATTATTGAAAACAAATATTTCGTTGTGCTTTGTTTCTTAAGGTTAAAGTAAAGTAGTTAATTTTGATATTGAAAGTGAAATAGTTTTTATTTGGGTTTAAAATAAAATAATTCAATTTATGACTGAAAACAAATTATTTTGCTTTGCTGTTATTGGCGTTTAAAATAAAACATTTTCATTTATATTTGAAACTAATTGAAACAAAAAGTTTTTATTTGAATTTAATTTTTTAAGTTAGTTATTTTCTAACGAGTTCACTATTTTGTTGCCTCTAAAGTCATATCTATTAAATATAAATTAAATCAAGCCAAATCAATTTGTATCAACAGTTTGTTTTGTTCGTCCATCGATGCATGAATAAAGAAAATTTGTGGATTTGGCTTCGAATAAAACTTATTTGCAGTCATGTCTGTAAATAAACAAAATTGTTTTTTCTTATTTGTAATTTTAAAAAATAAATAATTCAACAATTAAAACGAAATTGAGCGCGGAATTTCACTCGGCTGTCGTCGCTATTGGAAATGTATTGAAGCGAATGTAACTCGTGATTTGAATACATTCAGCGCAGCCATATTAACATACATTATATGCGTGACAAAGTAAAGTAAAGTAATCAATATTGTAATGAAACTTATATTCAAAGTATTGATATTTTGGATGCTTAAAGAAAATTGAAGAACTATTATTTAAAACTAAACAAATTTCTTTTTTACTATTTTAATATTAGATATTAGTTTTAAGTTATTCCAAATCCATTTCTTAAATATTTTAATAATTAAGTTTGGTTCGCTCCACTTCAAGGTACAGTTCATAGTTTTAAAAACTTTCTACTTTATTCTTTACTTAAAATATTACCAAAAATGTTCTGTTCTTCCACTTATCTTTAATTACTTTAAGCGAAAATTCCCCCACAACTGAGCAAAATTAAATTGCTCGCGGTTTCAATCAGTTGCGACAGAGTTTAAAGTAAGTCTTTCAAGTAATTTAATTTTATTAAATTTATTATGAAACGCCAACTAAAGAACAAAGCGTTTCGGGCGAATACTTAAAGCAATCCCCGCCCCCGGCCCCGCACCCGCCCCCGCCCCCTCCCACAAACCCCTCGCGTATTGGTCAGCAGCCAGACGCCAGATCCCTGTGCCTGGCACCCAGAGATGCCAGAGATGGGCCATACTTATATTTAGAGCACGTTGCGCCCCAACGAGCAGCCAGCAATTAAGTTTGTAAAAGTTAAAAGTTTTCCCAGCGACAACATTGTCTGGTGCGACCCTTTGTTTGCACGTGGCCCAATACGTTGCCATTGTTATACCCTGTACGTGAAGAGGGCATTCAAAGGTGTAAAACATATTGCGGGTCATGTATGTCATAGGTAAAGGTATTTAGTTCTTAATAAAGAGTTAAATATTAAATAAATTATATGTTAAAGGCAAATAGATTCAAAGCCACACCGGCTCAAATTAACACTGCTTGCTTTAGCTTTTTTATAATTAAATTAATAATAATAAAAACAATAATAACCATAATAATATAAATTTCTCTCACCTTTTATAGGGCACCTGGCAGTCGTGCAGTGGCTTTCATCCCTGTAGTTGTGGATATTTCCACCCTGACGAGCTTCCCTAATGCTATACGCATTCGTATCTGTAATTGTGGCCGCGTCTGCACGTGTTGTTGCGAAAGGCGTAAACTGTATTTTTATGACACTAAACAAACAATTAACTCGACGCCTCAGCAACGCGGCCAAGACAATGGCTAACAGACACACTCACTCACGCACACACACACGCACACACACACCAATACACACTTCGACGGAGGGCTTAACTGGTCTCTGCGCCTGGTTACTTCATTTTTGGGCCTCATGTCAATTAGAATGCTAATTTTTATGCAAATTTTTGCGGATAGGTTTCAGTTCCTGGAGTGGGTCTTCAAGAGGGCGAGGCTTTTGTTGTTTGTTGTTCTGGCTGTCTGTGGAGCGGCTTTGTCTGGCGTTTTGTTTATTTGCTTGTTGTTGGCGCCAGCTTGTACTTTATTATGGACACGAGCAGTTGGCGGAAATAAACTAAGTAAATTCGCTGCAAAGGAAATTGCCAGCAGGTTGGCCCAAATTAATGGACACTCCGGGCCAACTCAGGCAGTAGGCCTCACTGCCTGCCTCGAGTGGATAGTGCCTGCAATAAACAATCTAAGCAGCAGGTACCTGGAGAGGCCTCGTTCGTCCCTTCTCGGAGACATTTCCATAAATTCTCAAATTGAGAATAATCGTTGAAATTTATTTTATACAGATGTAAATAATTTGTATATTTTTATACATACACTAAGGAAGCATTATCGATAACATATCGATCGATTAAAGGTTTAAGTTCGTTTTACAGAGTTTGCAAATGCATAAGAATAACCAGTTAATTGACAAATATCATATTTCCTTGTGATTTTTATTTATTCATGTATACAAAATAAAGTAAGGCAAAATATTGCTGTGAAGCCTGTATATGTAGCCTGATTACAGACTATCAACAGAATTTATCGATAACTTGGCAGCGTTAAAAACCGAATCCAGAAAATTTAAATTTGTGCTTCCAGTTAACATTTTTAAAGTTAAACAAAAAAACAAATACGGAAGAGTAGTATAGAGCTAACAAATTAACAAACGATTATCGGAATATCGATAATTTTATCGATAACTCTGGTGGAACAGGAAGTAGGAAATTGCGAATAATTGTTTATATTTTCAGTAAATATTTATTAAAGCATACAAATTAAAGATAGGCAAAAAAAGGAAGTGTATTATAGAGCTGCAAAGCTATCGATAACACCAAGGCGGTGATTAATCAATCGACCAAACGATAATAAGCCTTTACCGAGTCTGTGGCCTAGACAGACGTTGCCAATTCAGACTATCGATCGCATTATCGATAACTTTGCAGCTTTTGTGTATATACTCGATAACAGGAACCAGGCGAATGCGCCGTTTGACAGCCGGAATCATTCAATAGTTGTGCTCGCTGCCAAAGAATGTGAAGGTCTCATTGCAGCGTATCTCATAGCAGTCCGGAAATGATGTGAAGTGCCTCGATAAGCGCAAATCGAATATGAACTCGCAGTACGGATAGCTGTGAATAAATATATTAACTTTTTCAAAAACAAAGTAGAAACAACTAACGAACATGCCCAAATTTATAAGTATAATTGGTGGTAGTATTTTATATGGAGCACTTATAAGCCAGCTCAACGCACTCTTTTGGAGATTTAATATCTGCTCGCTGAACAACTGAATACTCACCACGTGCACTCACTATATTACTTGGGTTGCTGAACTATTTATTTCGACGGCGGCAACACTCGCATCAGCAATTGAAACCGGGCTGCGAGCTATTTTAATTGTTATGCAATTCAAATGCTGCCCCTTTTGGCAGAAGCTTGGCAAGTTTTGTTTTAAAACGCAATTCGCACGAGTTGAAAATAACATAAATTGTAAATTGTATGTGCGGCTTGGGGTCGGGACTGGGACTGGGGCTGTGTATGTGTATATATATGTATGCATATGTGATTGTTGATTGCTTAACTTACATTGGCGGAAACCAGAGGAAGCAGCGATATGTGCAGAGTATGCCAAATGGTCGCTTGAATTCACCATCCGGCGTTTGTATCGAACCGGAATTGTGTTTCTTCCAGCACTGCGAGGCCCAGCCTGTAAACAGAAATATCCTTGTGCTCAATAAAAGTGCAACAACAACAAATGTCTACTTAATTCGGGGCTTTAATAAGGCCCACAGCATTGCACTTGGTCAATGAAAATTATTCATTAAACTCAAATAAAAAATGAAAATCATTTTAAAACAATATTCTTTGATAATGGGGCTGACATGGCGTATACGTAATATATGCGCAATACATAAAATTCAATTTTTGACGCTCATTAACACGCACACAAACACGAACACTTGCATTGTGTGTGCCAAATTGAGTTAGCTTTTAGATACACACGCACATACACACACACACGCACGCACACACCATGCATTACGCATACGCAACGTGCGCCACAAAATATTTTCTGAAATGTTCACAAACGGGCCATAAATTAGCAACGCACAAATACAACAAAAAAAGACAAAATAATAAAAAAAAAACGAAATTAATTATTGATAGACGTCGAGACGCACTTCGATACGATATACGATAAACGATAAACGATTATACGATATACGTACTGCCATAATTGTAATCACATAAACAGCATAAAATTAAGAGCAGCACAAATGTTATTCTTGTTGTGCCTTTGCGTGTGTGTATCGCTGTGATTGTTGTTCTCGTTGCCGTTGCTGATGTTGTTGTTGCTGTTGTTGTTGTTATCGATTTGGCCATTGCATAACAATCATTGACACAACCGTCCTCGTCTAGCATGTTCCAGTTTTTGGTGTCTGCTCTCGGTGCCAGCGCCTGTGCCCGGGCATCAGCATCAGCATCGATGTTCGGCGTTTGTCTCGACGCGTTTTTAACTGCCATCAGCTTTATGCGCGCCACGTCTAACGAAGCCTATGATAACACACACACACACACACACACGCACACACAAGACCAGCAAAGAAATGCGACAAGTTTGTTTTTGTGTTCGCCTCTAAATTGATGACAATTGATAAATTATCGCAGCCGCTTGCGAGTGCCTGGCTTGGCTGCCATTGTGAGTGTTTTTCTGAGTGTTTGCACGAGTGCCAGCCAATCGGCGGCTGGGCCCACTCAAATCTGTATTTTCAGCCCAGCCCCAAGCTCAGCCCCCTCTAACCACTGATAAGCTTAGCGTATCTTGTATCTTGTATCATATTCCTCTATCTGTCAGTGTATTTTGTCTTTATATTGTTTATTTTATTTTACATATCTGCCTGTATGCATTGCATTTTCTCATTGTGCACTTGACTATCCAGCCGGCATTTAAAATATATACCCAGCTATTGTATCTTAATCTGTACATCTTCATCTCTGTCGGTATTTAAGTCTGTCTCTCTTTGCTGTTATCTCTTTTTTTGCTTTCTTAGTCTGCTTTCTTAGTCTTAATCTTAGTCTTTTTCTACATAAATATATCTGTATCTCTTAAACTGTATCTTTATCTTTATCAATGTAATTATGTGAAGCGTTTATCTGAAGCTTTGTCGGTAGCTGTTTCTCCATACTTTTTCTATAGCTTGCTTTTTCTCCCCCCCCCCCTTAATATTTAATTATTTCTTTATCTCATATCTTACTGTTAATGTATCTGCATCCTTTTGCTAGTCAATTTATATTCTTGCATTCCGGTTTGTATCCATCCCTATAAATATATTTCTATCTGTTGTTTTATTATTAATTATTATCATTAATAGATTATCATTAATAGACCAATATCTTCATTTTCTTTTGTATTCTTATCTTCTCTATATGTATCTTTTTTCTCATCTCTTTCATCTCATCTTTATGGCATCTGTAACTTTATCTGCATATGTAACTATAATGTATCTGTAAATGTATCTGAATCTGTATCTGTTCTATACCTGTATCAGTAGATATATATACATATACATGTATCTATATGTGTATATATATCTGTATATGTAGCTGTATCTGACACTGGCTCTGTATGCTGTATCTGTATCTCTTTCCCATACGTATCCGTATCTTCCTCCACACTGGATCCGTCTGCTGGCTGTATCTGTATCTGTATCTGCATTTGTATTTGTATCTGTATCTCTTTCCCATCCGTATCCGTATCTTCCTCCGCACTGAATTCGGTTGCAGGCTCCACCGCTCACATCTGATGAAATTGTTGACACCTTTTGTGTTGCTGCGTCAATCAGTCACTCATCTGCTTGTCTGTCCGTCTGTCTGTCAACTCGAGCGTGGAGCGGAGCGGGTGTAGCCAGAGGATAGCTGCCTGAGCTGTTTCTCATAATTTGTAGCCACTTTTGTTGTGCTATTTATAAAAAGCATTTTGCGCTTCGCCAATCCCGATGTGAATTTCAGGATAAATTCCCTCACAGACACACACACACACACACAGATACACAAGTACACACACGCACGCGTACACAAGTTTGTTGAGCCTTAAAGTATTTACAATTTATATATTAGAATTCGACTTATTCACTTGCGTTCACTTCAGTTCGCACAGGATAATAGTTATTTCAATTCCTCTGCTGAAACTTTAACAAAATAGTCTCAAATAATTCATTTGCAAAATATTTGTAGCTTTTGACAAAAATAGTTTCCATGCATTATCACTTTCCAAACAAACTTGAATATAGAATTAAATATTTAAAACAAACTTCAGTAAGAATCAAATATTTAAGGCTTAGATTTCATTTATTTATTTTTATCACACACTTTTGCTGCATATTCAACTTCATTCACATGTATTTACTTTAAATTGCTGTGCAACAAATAAAATAAAATAAATAAACGCTTTATTTTTGGGGTTGATTGCGGCGGCTGTGGATGCGTTGCATTTTATGCGTAATGTGCAATTAATTTGTTTATAACTATTTCGAAATAATCTAATTTCATGCAAAAATTGCCGTAATTTGCCAATCAGCATTGAAACTAAAGTCCCGGCAATGCGCGCGCCCAACAATAAACGCACCATCTAAAATTCTAACAAGCCAATCAACGCACAACGACCACGACCCAAATCCCAGATACAGATACAACTACAGATACAGTTGGGGAAACAGATACAGATACAGATACAGCATATAGCTAGATACAGATACGTTTGAAAATGCGTCGCATTGCTGTTGATCTTCTGCAGAGGGCACAGTGTGTGTGGTCGTACATGTGTGTGTGTGTGTGTGCGGGCAGTGGCCTTCAGCGATCAATGTCATTTCGTTTGATTCCATTAAAGTGCGACCCCAAAAAAGTACTGAATACTGCGAACTACGCAACGAGGGCAAATATCAACAACAAAGCGCAGCGAAACGCGACAAAGCGAAAGTGGAAATGGGAACTGGGTGCTTGTCACTTGGCACTTGGTATTGGGTACTCGAAACTGCACTCCGAGAAAGACAAGCCGAAAGCTTTTAGCTTAAAATCAAGGCTGCCAATCGACTTGGAGTCGAACTTCAATATTATTGGGTTCGCACCTTGAGCCAAAACATATTTTAACCATAAGTAATATAATAATAACGTTGTTCAAATCGGTTTTAAAATTACATTTCTTAACTTGAGAACAGAAGAGCTTAACAGAAGATTTTGTTTTCAATCGAGTTTGTTTAAAAGTTAAAATTACTAAGTATAAGACTCAATAAAACTTCTCAATCTTAGAAATTGGTGCTGTAAAGTGGAAATTTCTTAACTTAAGAACATAATTCTGTTTTCGCTAAAGTGAATTTGAAGCCCAAAATTCCTAAATATAATGCTCAATAAATCTTCTCAATCTTTGGAATTGTTGTACTTCCATTTAAATTCATGTCATATGTACTTTGCACTTATTATTGATTATTATTGCTATTTGTTTTATTTATTCAACTGAAACGTTCGATTTTGAAACAAGAATGTTTCGATTTACATTCAAGAATATTCTATAGCCTGAAAAATGAGTTACAAAACGGTTCGGTTTTGTACGACCTTTTTCGCTGAGTGTGCGGGGAATGTAAGTTGTCTGGTGGAATCAATCGCAACCCTTTTGCCACATCACGTCTGCGTCTCCGTCACCGTCTCCGGCTAGCGCTCCCCGGCGGGTCGCAGGTGCGTAAGTTAACAGCTCCATTGACTACAGCCACATAATTTATCTTATTTTTAGCTTGCCCAACTTAGGGCCATGACTTTGGGGCCACGTTTAAGGCAAGCCATCTACCAACCGCACAAACCCCTGCCCCCCGCCCCCCCTCCCCCGTCCACCCATCCCCTCTGCCAGGCAATACACAAATTTCAGCAACGCTTTAGCATAACTTTGACTGGCTTATAAATGTCGAACGATTTATTTGCGGCTGTTTGCACAGGTACGCCACAACCCCCCAAAAACAGGTGGGCAGATACTTCCTATATATACACATATATATATATACTATATAGTATATAGAGCCCATATCCCTACGCTGACGTGGCTAACAAAGTGCTTCAAATTTGTTTACTGCACAAAAAAAACAAGTCACAATGGTCCAGTCGGAAGTGCCCGGCCAGCAGATATCCTGCAGCCGGCCGTATCGTTAGCTGGGCCTCAATTTATCTACATGCCCAAAATCATGTGTATTTTTCGATATTTTGTGCGCATTGCAAATGGTTTTGTGCAAATGTATTTTTATGTTTATTTCAAACTTTGGCACAAACCATATTTTCGATATTTTCAATTGAGTACAGGGTATATTGATGGAAAAAAGTTCGAATTGCTTTGGCCAGCGCTCTAGTGGGCGTAAGCTGTAGGTAAATTGGGCGTGGCACTTGCCACCCGCCCAGCATTGATAGCTACCCGCGGCCTTTTGGCCACGTCTTTTGGCATCAGATGAAGTGCAAATACCGTTATCGACTTTGGGGGCAGAGTGTGAGGGAGAGAGAGGGAGAGAAATCTAGCTAGAGCTTAGAGTGCAACTTTAATGGGCCACTCAGCTGCAAAATGAATGAATGAATGAGTGAGTGAGTGTATGAACGAGTGCATGCAGCACACGTGGCGTATACGCAATCCGCAATCCGCCAAGTCCGACGCAATGCGAAGCACGTCGCAGGAGTTATCGCTCTAGTTGTTGTTGCTCTTCTTTATTTTTGTTGCATTCCAAACATTCACGAGTGCCAGCAGCTCACACTGAGTAAACAAGCGAATAGCTGTGAATCAAGTCAACAAGTCGCTGCGCACTTATTAGCCGGTTTGTCTATATGAACAAAAATCCTAATTTTCTTTTAATTTTAATCAATCAATTTTAAATTCTTAGTGGTTCGGCTCATGGCTCGAATCTGTAAATTTAGCTATTCATTTTTTAAGCGATTTTGCGAACATTTGTTTTTAGAATTTTTAACTTTTCAAAAATAACTTCCATTCCCAGTGTCTTACCAAGATTGCCTTGCATCCGATGTTAAAATATTCCCAAAATGATATACCAAT
The DNA here is from genome assembly GCA_035043565.1 of Drosophila robusta. NCBI lineage: Eukaryota > Metazoa > Arthropoda > Insecta > Diptera > Drosophilidae > Drosophila > Drosophila robusta. Next base: position 10,870,309 of record JAWNMW010000257.1, on the reverse strand, counting down.
CCACATGAGTAAAAATTAACTAAGACTCGAAGCTAAATCTGAAAACCCGAAAAACAGACAATTTTTTTGTATTGCCAACTTTGTTACTTATGCTTTACAACTCGATCTTGTTCTCGAATAATATTCGAACTAAAAGAAAGTTTATAGTATTTGCAAATAACCCAAAAATATGCTTGATTTTATATACTAAAATTCACGAATCAGCTATATATGGTTGCTTTATCCAAAACCCAATTAACCAAAGAAACACACTCAATTAAAACACAACACACGCATTTGAGTGTAAATGATTATATACTTTTTTTTATACTCTATATGCAGGTCATATAAAATTATATATAAATTAAAATAAACATAAAATTAACTTAACAAATACACGAAGAAAAAAAAACAAAAAAAAACTAACTTAAGATACCAAATAGCTTAAAGGGCTAACAAATATAAATAGAAATTGAGTACAGTAGCTAACAATGTTTAACCGGGCCAAGATGGCCAAAAATACCGATATGGCAGACCGACAGCTAACGGTATATTCCGCCGGCATCTAGCTGAAATAATTTAAGAGCGTGCACTCTGACGTTGGTGCAATCGGGCAGTGAAGTGAACAGCACGCAGGATAACTTGTAGTCGTAGATGAATTCGCAAGTGGGATAACTGCAACAAAAGAGACAGACAGAGAGAGAGAGAGAGAAAGAGGAAGCCAAAAAGGAAAAGCGAGAATTATATGAAAAGGAAATTGCCCGAATTATTGAATTGTTGTATTGTGAAATGGGAATTGCAGTTGGGTTTTAGCTTAACTTATTCTGCGCTTAGGAATGGGATCGTGCTTCACATGTTTTCTATTCGCGACACGAATGCACTTAAATAGCATTTGGAATTGGGAGAGTGATATGGGACTCAAGTTAAAATTGAGAAACAAGTAAGTATTATATAAGAAAAAGTTGCACGACTATCGTGTTTTTCTTCGTGATACGTTTATAGCACAAACTAAACACGAATTAATACACCTACTCGCCTAAATAATGAAAGCAAAAAAATACGATTGTTATACCAAAATCGATAGGTAGATAAAAAACAAACATTCACATTGATATATCAATATATTTCGTGATTGCTCTATGGTTAAAAAGCTGAGCTGAATAAATAAATAAATGTCAAATAAAATAATGTGAAAATATAAAATAATACAAATATAAAAAAAAACTAGTTAAAGTTTTCTATAAACAAATTTTAAGTTATATTTTTCTATAACATTTTTCTATAAAATTTAACAGATTAAATCATTAGTTTGTGCACATCTCTAGTTATACACTGCATATAAAGTGCAAAGGAGCTTATTAGTTTTGTGCAAATTTTTGTAGCCGGCTTAAAGCTACAAGCTTCAAACTTGGAATAAGAATCTATATCTCAAGAAAAACTGACGAGCTCCACTGAAGCTATTACTCGCTGCAGACAAAGGGTATAGCGCAGTCGGTGCACTTGCTTGCGCTGGCATAATATTAACAAAAGGGTGCAGTGGGATTTGTGGGCGGGAGGGGGTTGGCGGTCCGCTCACCTGATTGTAAAGAACCAAGTGCACTTGAAATTGCACAGGATGCCATACGGTTTCTTCAGCTGCTCCTTCTTGTTGACAATGGTGTTCTGAAGATTGTAGCCATCGTAGCGTCGCCAGCAGTGATTGATGTTGCCTAAGGAGTGGAATAAATGGGCTGGCTGGGCTGCGTCTGTTGTCTGCTTGGCAATTGGCCAGTCAACACTTACGCCGTATGTGATGGCTGCCGCCATGGTGATGGAAGTCGCGTCCCTCCAGCTGGCTGCCATGTCCGTTGGTCGCCTCCACGCCGAGCAGGAGGCTGCTGCCCGCTCGGGAGCCGCCGAATAGCAGCAGATACCAAAGTATCAGGGAGCTAACGATGAAGATGTAAGTCACTAATTTGGCCATTTCCTGTGCCCGCTCTCTCTCTCTCTCTCTCGCTCTCTCTCTCTCTCTCGCTCTCTCTCTCTCGCGCTCTCTCTCTCTCGCTCTCTGCTGGTTTTTAGCTAGCCCAGGTTTCCTTCCTTGACTCGACTTGGGCTGGGCGTCTTTTTGGTGGGCGTTCGCCTGTTAACTGCACTTTGCACTTTTCACACTGTTTCCCCGTTGTTTTTACCCACTGCACTTGTGTGTGTGTGTGTGCGTGCGTGTGTGTGTGTGTGTGTTATGGCTGTCGCTTTCGTTGCCGCTGCGAATGTCGCCCCTGCACTGAATACATTTTTCAAAAAAGTGAATTTGTTTTGCTCCCAGCTCTGAGCTGCTCCTCCGTTGTGCACCGTTGTTCGCTGTTTGTTGTTCGCTCTGCGCCTTCTTTCTATATATTTATGAGCTTTTCCACTATTCACTCTACCTTCGCTCGGCGGATTTCACATCTGCAGACCAATTCTTTTTTTGTTTGAATACCCTGTACCTGTTGAAAATTTATATTGGCTTTGGGGCACATGTATGTATATATATTTTTTATATTGTTGATCAGGATCAGGATACCCAAGTCGATAACAGCTTAAATGCTAGCGAGTTCAAACTTTTTTTTTATATTATCGATAAAAGATACCGTTGTCCGAAACCGATAATGTAATTTAATAATTCTTAAGATTCTTTTAATAAAATGTGTTCTGAAGATGCTCGCATATGAAAAAATGTTCTATATTTTCAAATATCTAATTTTTATCCGCAAAACCTACAAAAATATATTCTCAAAGTTGTTACCTTATTTTTTTGTGTTGAATAAACACACAATAATACAATAATACCATCGTTAAGCAATGGAAATTTTAATTAGAGCCTCAGCACATAGATGAAATGCACGTTACAGCAGCTTGTAGTTGTTTACAGAGTATTTGCTAGTCGTGCACACCTGCGTAAAGCACTCTTGTTTTCAGTTTGTTTTTTTTGTTCGTGTCATTTTTATTTTTTCGGTCATCATTCATGAACCTATTCAATTTAAGTGAGCGAGTATTTTAGTATTTCGGCTGCGCTTCTCATTGCTCGTGCCGTTGATCTGTCACTCATCTCGCTAATTTAAATAATCAACAGCGAATTAGCTTAACGGCCATCTCCCCATCCCCTTCCTCGCCTTCTCTCGCTCGCTCTCTCGCATTCTCGACGTGTCGAAGGGGCTACGAACCCCCATCGCAGTCAACGCACCCACAAATTTGTATGCATCTAAATTTAGCTCTGTTTGCGTTTAAGCTACAAACGGGCTGTTATCGATAGAAGGCCGACCGAAATATCGATTGTCATATCGATAAATGTAAAAATATGCACAGATTGTAGTTTGATTTTCTCGATTTCTCTTGATTCGAGCACAAAAGAGTCCTTACACAAATTTATCGGTATCAATCACATTACTATCGCTGTGTAATCGAAAGCAGGTTAGTTTATTAATATTTAATAAAACATTTGTATCATTTTGTATGTGAAAATGGGTGGTATCGATCAAAATTCATCGATTTTACATATTTTGAGAAAATTAATTGCTTAGGGTAATTTTCATTTGGAGCACATTTATCAATGTAGTTGTGTGTTATCGATAACAATGTTAAAATACATACACATGTTTTCGCCAAAAAATAAAACAATAAACTGACAAGCAGCTGCACAAAAGAATCTTTTCTACAGTTGTTAAATGCTTTCGTTACGCAGTCGCAAATAAGAAATGAAAAGTTTATGGAGCTATTGTGGACAGACTTTACAGCGGCATACGACATTCAACTGCATGTTAAATGTCACCTCGTATACTCCTCGGCACGCGCCACATTCACGGCCACAACTTTATTCACAGTCACAGTCACATTCACATTCATAGTCGCACTCACAGGCGCACTCACACTGACATTTCCAGCTAGTCAAAGTGTAATAAATTAAAAATTTATTTAACTGCAGTTGACAATTTATTTGCATTTAATTTACCACAAAAGGAAAAGATGAAGCAGCAGCAAAAGCTGAAGTAGAACAAGAAGAACTACAAGCAATTCAAGGAAAACACAATTATTGTCGTGTGCCGAATATTAAATACCCTTGCACACAGTAGATGTGTTTTCTTAATTAAAACTACATTTTTGAGCGATTGTGCCTATGAGAACTATATAATATAGAAATCTGATATAAATAAGACTTTGTCAATATATTAGCAGTAGGGAAAATCCAATTATTTTTGAGCTTGGTTACGATATCTTAAAAGAGAAATTTCTTTTTCCGACCATACATATTACATAGTGTTCCGATTTAAATAAGATTTTGCTAATATTATTGAAGCACAATTACCTTTATAATTCCTGAGTTTATTAGTATCTTTTTGAGAAAGGAAAAAGAAGTTTATAGAAAAACTGTCTATCCGATTGCTCGTTCCTTTGGGATTATACTGTATCATATATTATAATTATATATACTATATATGATAAGAGTCCTAGCTTTAAATCTGAGAGACGGATGTATAAACAGTCGGACTTGTCTATAATTCCTCGTCAATGCTGATCAGGAATAAATATGCTACAACCTTAAATGTACTTTATTTCGTGGCATAAACACTGTGCACCTTCGAGGGTATACGAAAACTTGCCAAAAGCGCGAAGTGCGAGGAATACGAGTCCAAAAGACTGTCGTCGCGCCACTCAAAGGATTGAAGGAGCAAGAAGAGAGGGAGGGGGAGGGATTGCACAATGCGGCTATGGTTATGTATGTGGCATATGCAACGGCAAGTTGCAAGAAAACGCAATGAAACGAAATGAATGTCGCTGAATGAGTGTATGAATGTATGAATGAGTGAATGAACGCATAACTAACACGAACCCAACCACAGCAGGAGGCAAAGGCGACGCAGGTTTCCCCGTCAGCAGCGCTGTCAATCCTAGAAGTTGGCTGGCAAAACTGAAAAACGGAACTGGAACTGAAACTGAAACGGGAACTAAAACTGAAACTACAGCTCAACTGGCTGAATGAAGTGTTTGGCAACACTTTAACTTGATTAAAAATTTAATAGCCAGCCAGGGTAAACATATGCTTCAATTTCTGCAGATCCACCTCCTACGGGTCTTCCCGTGCTCCAGCCCCTGCCCCATTTTGTTCGACATGTCTATTCAATTGCACAACTTGCCACAACATTTGCTTGTCCTCTGTATGTGTGTGTGTGTGTGTATGCGTGTGTGTGACTTATCCCGGCGCAAGCATTTCATTAATTTACCATAACACAGAAGCGTCTTTATATAAAGGTATATGAAAATATCTATAAAAAATACGCTTTAAATTACTCGATTGGAACATACAAATTATCGATAAGAACTGTAATCGATATCAATCTTTAATATGCCCATTAAAACATATCAATTATTCGAGAAACAAACGATATGTCTTATTGATATTTATCGATATACAACACACTAGTGATAAAAGCATGCAAATTTAAATTTTGTGAACAATCAGTCTCGTTTGCATAAAGAAATGTAGTTTATGTCAATGAAAATTTGTACTGCATAACAATAAACTATATATGCACCGACATATGTATATTTTATTAAAAAATTACATATACATAAAGGTATATATGTATATATATATTTTTTTTTGGGTTATTAAGAACTGAAAACAATCGAAAACAACAGAAAGTAGATAAGCAAAGTAGAGTATTATAAATATATATATAATTAATTTATTAATATATATTTTCCACTATACTTCATAATTTGAAACTTTGCTCGCCCCTAAAGCAGGCAACTAAATTCTTAAACTAAACTGGGCGACAGCTAAAAAGCTTTCAATATCATTCTTGATATTTAATAACAAATGCTTAAAGCTCAGCAAATCGCTTAGCAATGAAAACGAGCTATTTAGTTCAGCGAAAGGCCTAGAAAACCGTTTCAAAGCTCGATCGCTGCGAAGCTTTTGTGTGATGCCGACACAAATACCCCTAAGTACCTTCAATTATTGACTTTAATTGTGCAAACTTTAATTCGAAAAAGCAGCGCAACAACTCGACTTGTAAATGATGAGCCTCCCATCCCATTGGGCCCACAACCGACCCACGCCCGAGCCCAGAGACGGCGGCAGAGACAGGGCGACGACGGCGCTGAGGCGATGCCACGATAAACCCGCTGACCCGAGCCATGGGAGAAGAGTCGACGCCGACAGCGGCTTCAATTAAATAGTAATACATAATAATCAACAAAAAACAAAATAGAAAACGAGAAGAAAAAAGCACAGCTAACTGCGTGTTGACGAACAGCAAATACCCTAAAATAAAACTGAGGTAATTAATCAATCTCAATCTAAATAAAAAAAACAAATAGGCTGAACTTAGCTTGAAACGTTTTTTGCTGATTCCAATAACATAGTAATCTTTTTGAAATTCACGAAAAATCTTATATGTTTATATAACCGGTTTGAACCTGGATTTGAACAAATCAAAGTCAACTTTTATCTTATAATAACGTTATTATTGAAAAAAATCTTTATCTTACAACAAACCAAATTTCTACTGATGATGCCCATAAGTGCTTTATAATAGAGTAGTCAGATCTAATTTAATTTGGCAGGTTTGGTAAAATGTTCAATGGAACAAAAAATTGTTGGACTAATTTCGGTTTATGCAATAAATAAAGCAATTAGTAGTTTTGTGAAAATAACCACAACAAAAACCAAGCTCAGATAGAATTGTCAGTACAAAACTGAGTAACACAACTCTTGAGCTTGTTAATAAATACTCTTGGCATGACCTACTACAAATACCCTTTGTTAGGGTGCAAAAACAAACCAATTGATGAATATAAGCCAGAAGCGGGCGGACGCGCTGCCGCAGCGACAACAACAAAAGCAACAACAGCCCGAAACTAGGCAATAACAAGCAAGAATGAGGATGCTCGACCCAGAATATACCCTGCAGACAGCACACATTTGCTGATAGGTAAATGCATATTGCTGCTCTTTCCCCTAAAAAAAAGTATAATAAAAATAAATAAATAAATACTTAGTTAAAGGAGAGCCAAGCTAAAAAATTTATTGTCTGAAGCTCTTATAGTCTCCGAAATATGCTAAAATAAACTGCGACTTAAAATCAATATACCTATATCGATTTTAAGGCAAATTGAGGAGTCATGGAAAAATATATAATAAATTTCTTCGACATTTGGTAAACGAGTAGCTAGATTTAAAATTTTAAACTGAGACAGATAACTGAGAGTTAAAATTGATATATATCGAGTTGGGAAAATATCAGAAGTTATGGAAAAATAAAAATGAAATGAAAAATAAATAAGCTACATTAAAATTTTTAAAGGTAATCTCTGAGATAGACTAACTACCCGGTCAGGAAAATTTATGCTTTATGAGCTCGAAGCGACTTTCTTTCGCCTGTTGCAAACACTAGCATAAATTCATGTCAGCCATTCAGCTGCCCATCTGCAATATGGTGCAGGGTATAGCAACACAAATGCCGATGCCGATGTCGATGTCGATGACGATGACGATTTCGATGGCGCTGCCCAAGTGGGCCAGGCGGGTCTCCGCAGATCGCGCTGAGAGCTGCTGGCAGTGCCATTTCGAACACGAACGCGTCGCCATGTCTCAGGAACGCTTGCCAATCGCCAGGGGCGGCCCCGGTGCGCTGATCTTCGCCAGCTTCGCTGTGCTCCTCGTGCTGCAGCTGCTCCAGCTGGCCGAGGTGAGTGCCTACACGGCCCTAATACCAGCCGATCCAGGTACGCGTTACGCTTCAAAAATATTCAGCCGCACACAAATACCCACTCTCTCTCTCTCTCTCTTTCTCGCGGTCTCTCTTCCACCTTTCTCTCTGCCTCGTCTAGAGAATCCCGGCAAATGCATTTATCGCGGCGATGTTTTGACACCGGGCATCAATAATGGCATCCCGCCGTGCCAGCGGTTGACTTGCAATGCGGATGGCTCCATACATATCGAGGGGTGAGTCCGGCCAGGGACATACACACACACACACACAGACTCGCACACGCACGCTGGCAGTCTGACAAAAACAAACACACAAACATTCAAAATGTTTTGCACTGATAAGCTGCTGTCGCTGCTGCTGCTGGCGTCGACGTCGGCGCTGACTTCGGGATGACGACAACAACTTCGAGAATTGAGTTTTAGACATAGCTTTCGAAATTGTGACTGCAATTTGTAGGTCAAGACTGACAGCTAAACAGATCAAGAGAGCTTATTTACGATCTACAGCCAAAGACTGTTTTTGTCGGCATTCCGCAGATGAAATACCCTTGTATTATACAGAATTCTGTCCTGGTCTGGTCCTTTCAATATAGAAATCTATTTTCCGCTGATTGTATTCATTTTCCTAGTAAATCCCCTTTCTAGACTTCAAACTTAGATCCCCTATTTAAAGCTGCCCTAACTCTGGCAAAACTGAACCGATTTTCGTGTTTGATGGCATTTTGTTCATGGTTTATCTTCTAGATCGATTCTGCATTTCAAAAATATTCATTATTGAAAATACATTTTTCTTGATTTTTTTCGGGAAAAAAGCATGTACCCCCCTTACTCATTTTGGAAAAAATTTTTTTTTCAAAATTTAAAATTGCACATTTACATTTTTAATCGATTGTAGTTGTCACAATTAGTATCAAAAACAACATTAAAACCAATTCTGAGGGGGTCAAATTTTTTGTCAAAAATCATGCAAAAATTGACAAAAATTTTGACATGTGAAGCTCCCGGATCCATAGCTCCCAAATTTCAAACGCCCATTACTTTGTCAAAACTGAACCGATTTTCATGTTTGATGGCATTTTTTTGATGGTTTGTCGTCTAGATGGGTTCTGCATTTCAAGAACATTCATTATTGAAAATAAATTTTTCTTGAATTTTTCGGGAAAAAAGCATGTACCCCCCCTTACTAATTTTCGAAAATTTTTTTTTCAAAATTTAAAATTGCAAATTTATAGTTTTAATCGATTGTGGTGGTCACAATTAGCATAAAAAATAACATTAAAAGTGATTCTGAGGGGGCCAAATTTTTTGTCAAAAATCATGCCAAAATTGATAAAAGTTTTGACATGTAAACCTCTCGGATCCATAGCTCCCATATTTCAAAGTGCCCTAACTCTGGGAAAACTGAACCGATTTTCGTGTTTGATGGCATTTTGATCATGGTTTGTCCTCTGTATTGAATTTGCATTAAAAATTTTGCATTTTGGAAAATTAAAATTTTTAAAATTTTTCGGAAAATATCATGTACTCCCCCTTACTCGTTTTCGAAAAAAACATTTCCCAAATTTAGATTCCCGAATTCATGTTTAAACAAATACAGGTGGCAAAATTAGTATAAAAAGCAATATTAACATTCCGAGGGTGTCAAATGTGCTGTCAAAAATCATCCCAAAAATAAGTAATATTTTAACTTAAAAGTTCTCAAAATCTTCTTCTAACTTTCCTACTACCATAGAAAGATATTGAACATATGTACTAAAGTTTATTTAAATATTTATTTATATATATGTAAATATATATATGTAAATGAGCGAGATGGCAAATCTAATGCTGTTTCTTTCTTTTTCAAGCAACCGAAAGTCAGCTTATAAAAAATCGAAATAATAATAACATCTTATTTTAAATCGAGCGAGTTCAAAAAAGAAGGATGCATATATCATTAATTTCCCTTAACTCCATCTATTACTGTTTCTCTCTCACTCACTCGCGCTCTCTCTCTTTAACTCTATCTTCCCCGCTGTGCAGCTGCGGCAAATTTCGCATCGATAAATGCAATCAGGGCGAGCGCATCCATCAATCGAAGCCCTTCCCGGAATGCTGCCTGCTGAGATACAAGTGCAAGGAGCCCAACGGCGCGCCCTACTACATCGAACGGGACGCCGCGGAGCGGGCGTAGGAAGGTGCCCTAATCCACCTGGCAACTGCCCGGAGCCAATCGGCCAACAAGCTATGCTAATTTATTTTGTACATTTCCATTTTGTATATCGAATCAAGCAACTGTTTTTTACTATACATATACCTTATACCAAAAAGATGAAGCTCTTTTACTTGATTGACTGATTGACTGTAAGATTTGCTTTTTAGCTAGCTGACATTAAGACTAACTGAATAGTTGATGACAAATGTCAAGATAAATTTAACTTTTAAAAAGTGAACGCTAATATTTGAAGCAGAAAGTAGCTCGGGTAATGCCGAGTAGTAACTGCTGGCGTACTATATATCTTCTTCTTCTGATGTGTGCTGTTGGCTGCAGTGGCTCTTCAATGCCAGCCCAAGAAGTTCTTTAATTACTGGGCCAACCCGCTCATAAACAGCAATTAACGCGCCCCGCACAAGTGCCCCCTGGAGTGGCAAGGAGGGGAGAGGGGGAGGGTCGGCGCCGACTGGAGCAGCTGCAACCAGAGCGGTAATCGGAACAGCTGCAAGCGGAGCACCAGCTGCAAAGCAGAGCGTGCCTATCGGATAAAACCGACTGTCTAACACTCTGTACAAGGTCGAAGATTAGCTAAAATATCACAGATAAATATTAAAAACTGGTTTTAAAAATCAAGAGCATTACATTCGGCGCTAACCGACTGCACAATACTCTTATCATAGATTAAAGAAGTAACTGTTAAATTGTAATTCAAGGAAATACATTTAATTTTCGTCTTACACGATAGATACGTAAATTCGTGTAAAAAATATATTAACTAAATAGAACAATTTTAGCTTGGTTCTAGATCTAAAAAAGCCACTTAAAAGTACAATAAACAATATTTCCCTTGATAATCTGTTTTCCATGCTTACATATTTCAATTTATTAAATATTTTATAAAATATAAATTATAAATTTGAAAACTTTTGAAAAATTATATCAGAAATTCTTTATTAATGAAATAATTATGATTAAAAAATTAATAACTTTTTGTGACAATAAGCGCATGCATAGATTAATTGTGTTCATCATTTTGGAAAATTATTTCTCTATTATTAACTCTATTTTCCATTGTCGATTATTAAATATAATGAATAGTGCGAAATTCATAAAAAGAATGCGTGGAATATTTAAAATCCCGTTGAAACAAAGCAATTTGTGTAAAAAAATTGTAACTTTGTTAAATAATACTTTTGGCTCCATCTGTCGTTGCACCTGCCAAATTTAAAGTTTTCACTAAACTAATAAGCTGCTTTTGCACTTTACAAACAGAGTATACAAATATAAAAAAGGAGGAAATAAATAAATAAGCACACCTTTTGTCGCAAAACGTTAATTAGTGCGAAATAATGAACTGGTTGAGGAGGGCGGGGAGGGGCGGGGCGGGGCGGGTGAGTGGGGAAGCGCCTTTGTCAAATTTCCCCCAAATGGCTGGCAGTGTCAAAGCTTAAGATGCGCGTGCAGCGTAAATTGCGAAACGCTATTTTTGGCCAATTCGCCCAAGCCGCAGTCGGCCCCAACGCGCCCCTCCCTCTCCCCTCTGCAATCCCAGCGAAGCTGTGCAAATTACCCCAATTAGTTCGACAGCTTATCGCATGGCAACGCAGCTTTTTGTTCAATCTCCAACATAGTTGGACACCAGATAATTCCATTTTTTCCTCTCCTCGCTTTTCTGTCTGTCTCCCTGCAGCTGTCTCTTTCTGTCACAGTCGGGTCATATACAAAGTTTGTTTAACTAGCATTATTCTCACCCAAAATTGGATTCGAAAAAAGGCTTATAAAAAAACCGGGCGAAACTGTTAATTTTTACGTGTATCATATATGTATATATAAAATGTGTATATATAATTGTTATCTTGTTATATATCCTCAATAAGCTTTACAAACTTTTTGCGCCAACATTTACGTAAAATCTAACTAGCCAATTAAAATTGCTTTCTCATTTACCGTAATATGATATGCAACATAGACAAAAATGCAAAGCAGTTTAAAGCGAACCGGATCGGACAGGGCATATATTTTCTAACTGGAAACTGCTCCGTGAACCAAAGGAATTTTTGCAAACCTTGCCTAACTGTGAAAAGAAAGTATTAACCTCAAACGTAATATATAAAAATATATAAATATAAAATACATTATATGAATTCGCTAGATACTATACAAATTTTGAATTAGAATTTTTAAAAAAATTCCTTATAAAATCAACTTTTAGTTTTATTAAGGTGGTCAACAGGAGTCAAACCAAACCGGTTCGAGCAAAAAGTAAAAGAGAAACTCTTTTAATATGAATTACAATTACTTCTTAACTAAACAAAAACAACAAATAGAAAAAAACAAATATTTTTCTATAAATAAATACATTGAATACTTAAAAAAAAGGAAAGTGACGAACCAAAAATCAAAGCCTGTGATAAACTAGGTACACGAACCAGGTTCGAAGCATTGATTCGAACCTTGAACCGAACCAGCATAATTTATTTGATAGAGTAATACATTAAATTTGTTGTTATTTTTGCTCTTGCTAAGTATTTTATGTGCGTTCTTTAAGTATTTAGCAAACTTTTCTGCCTGCTCGAAGAGCGCAGCGGAGGGCGTAGGGATCGAGATGGAGGGTGGGGGATGGGGGGAGGGATTTACGAGTGGTATGCAAAATGCACATATGTGCACACACTGACTGGATAATTGGAGCGAGGTTGGAGGGTTTGCGGGGGCTGTTAGAAAGTTTTGCACGTGGCTGCAAGAAATTTTGATAGGGCGCACTTAAAGTTGTTTTTTATTTGCCAAGTTGTGGCTGGGCTGGAACGGTAAGTGAATCCTTGGGCCATTAAAGGACCGACCGCCACTCAATTTATTTATGGCTTTGCTGCACAACTGCGAGCTGCTGGCTCAACTATAGTTGACGCTTTTAATAACCAATTTGGCACAAAGTCAACGGCAACTTGAAGGATATTAGCGTCGTCCTAGTGCCAGGATAACAGCAACTTTTATACATGATGCCTGCACGCCGCACGCTACTCCCGGAAAATGTGTGCGGAGGGGGGGACGAACAGCCAAGCAGTAGCTTAATGGAAAAACGCACACGCACAACAAGCACACGCACACGCACAACAAGCACACGCACACGCATGCACACTTGGAGAAAAAACCATATCAAATCAAATTATTCAACTTGAGAATAAAATTCTTATTAAAAATAACATTTTTTGTAATACAAAAATGCCTAAAGAAAATCCATAACAAGTTAGAGTGCTCTTGTGAAGAGTGCTCTACTAGAAGATACCCTGCAATTGCATACACGCGACCATTCCTGCATTCATATAATATATAATATACAAGAGCATAAGGTTCTATAGCTCAAATAAACTGTTTTTAATTTTTTTTTAAATAAAAATTTGCCTTTACTTTTGAACAGAAATGTACTTTTTAACAAACGGAAGTATTCATGAAAAAAATTTTATATTTACATAAATTATTGATTTGGTGGCAAAAACTGGTTAAAAATGTTTTACATAAATTAAGTTTAGACTGCAATGTATGTGTTATTCAAACATTCTCCGAAACCGTTCTGGTCGCTACGTTATCGAAAAGCAAATAGAACGTGTTGAAATCAGTTTTTTTAATGTTGTTCATACCGTTCATATATATACTTCCTTCTGCCCGTTACACACATGTGCACAAAACCATTACACCCCTTTTACCCACTCAGCAGGTACGGGGTATAAAATATAAATAAATTCCTGTACAAAGTTTTTTGTACTTAAATCAACAATTCTGAATTCAATTCAGGCCACATAAGAACATAACTCAAGAATCTTGAAGAATAAAACGATGCGAGTTCAACATTTTATTTTCTCTCAGTGCAGGTAACTGTATATGTGTGTGGGTGTGTGTGTGTGAAGAAGTAGGTTGTGGGTTGTGCGGCGTTCGAGCTTAAGTCGTGTATTTTGAAAAGCTCATCTAATTTCAATCAATTGTGCCAGAGTTGAGGGCAAATTTTAAGTGCTTCTTCTTCTTCTTGCTTTCGGCCAAAGGTGCAGTCGCGTTGATAGGCAGCCAGCTGGGCGTGTGTGTGGGGGCGCATGTGGGCGTGGCCAGATGGCCTCAAAATAAAATTCAATAAACTTTAATACAATCAAAACGCAATTTAATAACGGTCTAAATAGTTGTTGCGAACGAGTAAAGGTGCTGGCCGAAAACGATAACAACAACGATAGCAATAGCAATAGCGACAGCGATAACGATAACGATAACTTTATGTAATCTCACGCTGCGCTCTGTCGCGCTCAGCCATCCATCAAGTGGAACGAAAGCCAAAAATTTCATTTTTATAGACAACGCACTTAGCTACGCCCCAACCCCCCAACCCCGCCCACTGAGGCCACCCCACCCAGTCCCAGCCCAGTCCACCGTGAGCCAAACTTCAAGTAGCTCAGCACAGCTCCACCGCTGAACCACTTAATCATATCAGCATAATAAGTCAACAGGAGACGCACCAAGGTAATAAAATTAAATCCTTGCCGCGCGCTCAAAGGCTCAAAGCTGCTGCAGATGGGCGGGGGGAGGGGACAGCGGGACTACCCATGTCTCCTCTACGGGATATTATAGTCTAACCCCAGCCCGAAAAGCCAACAAGCGAAATCAATGGTAAGTCACCCGCTACCACCTCCCCCACCCCCTAAGACCCAGCCTCGCACTCGTTTTGGGCGCAAGGAAATAAAGAAAATAAGTAAAACGCGTTACTTCACACAACTCAGGCTCAGGTATGCGCGACTAGGCGTATACCCTAACCACGTGACAAGTTTCTTTAATACAACAATTTCATTATTGAAAAATGTATAATATAATGTACAATAAATGCAAATTCAAAATAATTTAATATTATTAAAAAAAAACTTACTTATATGCACAAAAAAATATTTGGGATAATAAAAATGTTAAATGTTATAGTATATTATTTATATAGCAAAAAATACTTAATTAACAACTGATATTCATTTATAAAGACAATATTAAATAAAATATGATGGTTAATTTTTTTAAAGATGTTATTCATTTGATAAACAATATGGTGAATAGTATCTGATAATTATTTAAGTATAAGTCATGAGACATAAGTAAAGGATAAAAAAAGCACTTTCATATGTTGCCATGTAGTCTATATAGTCTGCATGTGCACATATCCAAAACAAATCATTGCAACTAATATGCCCCATGCCGTCTCTGGGTAGGGTATGCAACGAAAACTGCTTACGCGCATATTAAAAATGGTTTATTTATGTTCGACAGCGGGGGAGCTGGAGGCGGAAAGGCGCGACGGTAATCGATTTATGCGCTGCTATTTACAATTTGTTATTTAGGCGGCACAAACAGCGCACGCCCCGCCCCGCTCCCGCCCCCAGGCCTGCCGCCCAGCTTGGAGCTCGTAGCCAGGCAACTTGAGCGTTGCTTTGTGAAATTCGATGCGAGGCATATGCAAAAATTCACGCAAATCATTTGCCAAAAGTATCCGTGGAGCCACCAATGGAGGGGAGGGGCATGAAACTGTAGATGAGAAAACATAGCAAAGTGTGTGCTTGTGTGCGTGTGTGTGTGTGTGCGCGCGCGTGTGTGCGTGTATTAAGAGCTCCTTAGCTGGCGCACCTTTATGAGCTGGCAGCGAAGACGCGCTCTCGAGTGCAGCCGAGACCAAACGCCTTTAGCACAAGTTGAGCTCAAAGTCACATTTAATTTGATTGTGGGGCCTCTTGGAGAGTGGATAGCATAAAATGCGAGCCAAAACAAAGGAAAATAGCAAGGGCAGCAAAAGGGACGACAAAATAATAAAATATCGGGCGCAAAACTTTGTCCTTCAATAAAGAACACAATTTTAATGAAATTAAAATAATGCCCAGTCGATGGCGCCTCTAAGCCGCGGCGCGTGTCCAGAACAAAAATGTAAGCCCAAGCCGATGGCTAAGACACAATTTCTAATTGCTCTCAAAGCTGATTTTCTATTTACTCTGCCGGCTGGGGGCAGGGGGAAGGGCAGGGGCCTGGCGACAAGCCAACTGAGTTTGTTTGCGTTTAAGTTGGCTTAAAGATACTGCCAAGTACACACATCTTTAACGGATAAGCAACTATATCTATACCATAGCATTATTGATTGATTGAATGACTGGCTGATTGAACAATTACAATCCAAGCACAATAATCTCTAAATAAAAATATGTAAAATACGTTATTTTTCCGACTGGCTGATTGATTGACTGACTGATAGATTTACTGACTGATAGATTAGTTATTTGAGTGACAGGCCAACTTTTGTCAACCATGGGCTTATGTAAACTATTGCCAACACTGACTGACTGATTGATTGACTGATTAATTGTTTAATTAACTGAGAGCCCAACGGTCATATACATATATAAAGGTATGTGTACATACATATATGAAATCGTTTATCCCCACTGACTATCTGATTGATTGGCCGACTGATTGATTGACTGACAGCCAACAGCGAGCGACTTTTTCCAACGACAAGTATAATACAACAAATGCATATATATAAATATATAAAATCATTTGTCCCTAGGGACTGACTGATTGATTGGTGAACTGACCTATTAATTGACTGACTGACTGACTGATTATATTCTACATATACATATATAAATTGTTATATGTAAATTGTACCCACTGATTGACAGACTGACTGATTGATAGATTTTTTTGATAGCTTAAGAAAAATATATATTTAATTTTCCAACCTGCTTGTGAAAAACGAAAATGGCAAACTTTCTATATGTCAAATTTGCTTTTTTATAGTCTTTGGTATCGGATCGGATAGTCAAGGCAACATTTTTTTTCATTCTGCTTGAAACTCAAGTTTAAAGTTTAAGTTTAGTTTAAGACAAATCAACATTTCTTAAGATTCTTCTCATATAATTATTAAAATATTATATAAATCGAGTAAATACAAAGTAAATAAAATATGTTTCTACAAAAGATGTCTTGTATTTATTGTTCGCTTTAGGCTATATGTGTGCGTAAGTATATCGAATAACGTATACTTCTATATCTAGTTTAGTATACCAAAAAAAAAAGGAAGAAAGGAAAGAGAACCCTTTGATTTAGACGTAAGTGTGGAGGTCATCTTACGGTCTTGTTTACAGCTTGGTTTCAGTACAAAGTAGTAAATCGTGTAAGCCATAATTCTCGGAAAATGGAGGGTCCGGCGGCGGTCTTGGCGAGTGGGCGAGCGCTCAACTTGCGGGCAGGTGGAACTGGCGAGCACTCTCAAAGGCGCGACACGACCTCATTCGCATAGAGCTGGCCATTGTCCGGGCCGGGGCCAGGTAGACAATTGACCGTATCTTTGGTGTCCGCGTGCAGCGACAGGCGCTCCGGCGTATCGTCGAAGCGCACCTTGGTGTCGGGCTTCAAAGCGGAAACGGAGACGACGGCCGCCGCATCCGGATGGGGCATCTCGGTGCGACGCAGCTCCGTGCCGATGGCCTGCAGCATGTTGTAGCAGCGCCTAAAGGTGGGCCGTTCCCACGGCTCCGAGCGCCAGCATTGCAACAGCAGCGCATACCTGCAAGAACAAAGCCGGGGATAATCAGTCCGAGTACGAGGTAGACAGTGTTGAAACTCACAGCTTCTCGGGACAGCGGTCGGGCTGCTGCAGGCGTCCGCCCTCCTTGACGTGGGCCAGCACCTCGAAGTTGTTGCGCGCCGCGTACGGCTGCTGGCCGAGCGTCAGTATCTCCCAGCAGAGCACGCCGAAGGCCCACACGTCCGACTGCGTGCTGAAGAGCCCGTCCACCAGGCTCTCCAGCGCCATCCAGCGCACGGGCAGCAGACCCTCGCCCTCCTTGCGGTAATAGTCGCTCTTGTAGATGTCGCGCGCGAGCCCAAAGTCTCCGATTTTGACAATGCGCCGCCCCCATTGGCCGCCCCGTCCGAGACCAGGCAGTTGCGGCACGCGAGATCGCGATGCACAAAGTGCATGTCCTCCAGGTAGCTGCAGCCGTTGGCCACGTCCAGGCACATGCTCAGCAGCTCCGGCAGCTGCAATTTCGGCAGCGACTCCTGCGAATCAGCGAAATTTATAAGTAAGCGTACAGAGAGAGAAACAAGTTAGAAGGAAAACTCATCCGAAAACTGTCTGCCAAATTTGTTGAGTCTAGCTTTCAAATTATGGATTATGAAATGGATTTTCGCGTAACCGCCCCCAAGATATATGGATTTTATCAATTTACCACAGCCCCAGTGGGCGCGTGAAAAAAATTGTGGCGTGATCTTTAGATGAGGTCATCCGTAATCTGTCTAAAAAAATCTTAACACTTTTTTCACTTCGCGAACGAGTATAAATATTATTTTCAGCGGTCAAAATGATTTGAACAATTTTTTCAAAAATTAATCTTCCGCTTTTAGGTGAAAGATAATTTAATTTAAAAAAAATGCATGGGCAGACATATAGGAAATGTGCAATTTAAATTCCTTCCTACAGATGCTAATTTCTTTTAGTCTCTGACAGCTGAGATACGGACAAATGGAATTTATAGCATATTTATTCTCCTGGGCATGCGCCTGCCTCACCTGTGAGCTGGGACGGGCCGCGCGCAGGTAGCTGAGCAGGTCGCCCGCCTCCATGTGCTCCATGATCAGCGAGATGGAGTCGCTGTCGAAGCAGATGCCGATGAGGCAGACGATGTTCTCGTGCTTGAAGTTGCTCATCAGCTGCGCCTCCTGCAGCAGCTCGGCGAACTCGCTGGCGCCCTTGCGCAGGCTCTGCAAGAAGCGGCATTAGTTGGCGTCAATCGCTGCTGTAGCTGCCACTCACCTTGATGGCCACGCGCTGCGGCGGCGCCTCGGCCACGCCCTCGCCCTTGGCCGCGCCCTCACCGTCGCCCTCGCCCTCGGCCTCGCCCTCGGGCTCGGGCTGCAGCTGACCCTCGTAGACCTCGCCGAAGGCGCCGCTGCCCAGGAAGCGCAGCAGGCTCAGGCGGTTCCAGCTGATCTGCGGCAGCAGCGCGATGTCCGCGTCGCTCAGCGTCGTCGAGAACGTCCGACTGCGAGCGGCCATCAGCTGCTGCTGCGTCTGCAGCGTCGACAGGTTGCTCCAAATGCTCGGCCGGCTCTGCTGCAGCAGCTTCTTGGCGCGGTGGCGACGCTTTTGCACTGCAAAATGAGAGGGAGCTTCATTAGTTATGCATGCGATTGAATGACTGATTGATTGATTGATTGACTGACTGAATTTCTGATCGATTCGACTGTGTGATTAATTGATTTCCCAAAAAGTAACTAACCTATTGACAGAGTGAATGATTAAATGAATAATTGAGTGAATGACTGATAAGCCGACTGATTGATTGGTTGTTTAATTGACTAACTAAAAATAAACTAACAGACTGATTGATTGATTTATTTGCCAAAAAATATCTAAGAAACTGATTGAACTGTCTGGCTGACTGATTCATTTTCTATTCATAAACAATGTGAGTGATTGATTGACTGATTGATTGATTGAATAAGCTGACTGATTCATTTCCTGGCTGTTTATTTGAGTGATTGCTTGTTTGATTAAATTGTTTACTAAAAATATACTGACTAACTGATTGATTGATTAATTTATATGACAAACTTTAACTAACTGATTGATTTCCCACTGACAAACTAATTGACTAAGTAATTGATTGATTGATTGTTTAATTGGATATCTAATTGGCTAATTAATTGGCTAATTAGCTGATTGGCTTACTACCCGATTGATTGATGGTAAATTAAAGCACTGATTGTCTATACTTACTAATTGATATACTGGCAGACTGATTGATTGACCGATGTATCGATGCGCTGCTCAGCTGACTGATTGATTGACATATTCGTCAACTATGTGATTAATTCAGTGACTAATTGATTGACATAGCAACTGATTGACAAAGCTGATTGATATACTTATTATTAACAGGCGAACTGGCAGATTGAGTGAATATATGACTGATAGATGTCTCGATTCGCTGGAATATTGCTTGACTGGCTGACTGACTAATTCACTGATTGAGCTGACTGGTCGTCAGACTGATTGATGATTGACAGCACTCACCTTTGCGAACCAGCACCAGGGCGAGCACGCAGCTGGAGACGATGGCGGCCGGCGCGATGATGGCCAGCACGAGGGAGCCGCGCTTCTCCGGCGAGACGAAGGGCTCCGCGATGCGCTCGCTGTTCTCGCTGTAGGGTCCCCAGCCGTGATCCTCGTTGCGGGCGCGCACGCGGAACAGCAGCAGCCGCCGGCTGTGCAGCTGGCGCACAATGCAGCTCAGCTCGGTGGTGTTGCAGTACTCCAGCCACTGATCCTCGATGACCAGCGGCTCCTCCGCCCACAGCGTGTTGTCCCGCCGCCGGCGGCGTCGTCGCCGCTGTCGCGCCTGCAGCGCCTCCAGGCTGTAGTTCAGTATGGGCGCGCCGTGCTCCGCCGCCGGCGTCCAGCTGACCCGAAAGATCTCGCCGGCAATGTGCTCCAGCTGCGGCCGGCCCGGCGCGCCGGGCGCATCGCCCAGCGTCTCAAACTCCTGCACGGCCCCGTAGTAGATGGGCGCGCCCGGCGCCGCCGCATAGCCGACGGCCAGCCGGCACGCGTAGCGCGTCTTGGGCAGCAGCGGCGCCAGCCGCATCTGGGCGTGCTGGCCCAGCGCCGGCAGCAGCTGCAGCTGGTCGCGCGGCGAGCGGCACTCGAGGTCGAGCGATGTCAGCGCGTCCGGCGTGCCCGGCCAGGCGAGCTGCAGGCCGTAGGCCGACAGCTCCAGCAGCTGCAGCGGCGCCAGCGGCGCAAACAGCCGGATCCGGATGCGCGCACTGCTGTTGTGCTTAGTGGGCGTGGCGTGGGCATGCAGCCAAACCCGATAGACGCCGCCCGGCTGCAGCTGCGCGAGCCGCTGCTCGCCGGCCTCCTCCAGACGGAGTTCCTGCTCCGGCTCCTGCTCCTGCTCCGGCTCCTCCCGCTCCCCCTCCAGCTGCCAGTGCAGCGTGTAGTAGACGCTCGCGCTGCGCAGCCGCAGCGGCGCCAGCCAGTTGACCTCCAGCTCGCTGGGACTCAGCGCGCGGGCCGTAAAGTTGCGCGGCGCGCTGGGCGTGGCCGGCGCCGTGCGCAGCTCCAGGGCGGGCAGCTGGAGCGGCGCCAGGCCCAGCTGGCGCTGATAGTAGCCGCTCAGGTTGCCCTGCACGACGTACACCTGGTAGGCGTCCAGCTCGCTGATGTTCAGCACCTGGCCGCCGGCGGCGGCGGGCAGCGCGCGCAGCGCCAGCTCGCCGCGACTGAGCTGCAGCTGGTAGCTGAGGCCCGGCACGGGCAGGCTGCAGTTGGGCGCGCCGCTGAGCGCGGCCAGCGTCAGGCTGCACTGCGTCTCGGCGCAGCTCGCGGGCGGCAGGGCGGCCAGCGCGGGCAGCAGCAGGCAGCGGCGGCCGGGATACGCCTGGTAGTTGTAGGCGCGCAGCAGACGGATCTCGTCCGGCTGCAGGGCGAGCAGGTACTCCAGCTGCTGGCGGCGGCGGCCGAAGGCGCGCACGCTGCCGTTGCGCAGCGCGTAAACGTAGCCGGGATCCTGGGCCAGCTGGACGATGTCCTCCTCGAGCAGATTGAGCTGGGCGCGCAGCGCCGTCGGCGTGCACAGCTGGCGCGCCAGATGATAGACGCACAGCCGGCCCAGCGGATCGACCAGATTGAGCGTCTCGGCCAGCGGCTCCTGGCTGCCCTCGAACAGGCGCCACAGCGGCCCGCCCGCCGGCCCCTCGAAGGCGAGGGGTGCTCCGTTCTGGAGGCGACGTCCCTGCAGCGTCGCGTTGCGCGCATCCTGCGCGCCGTGCTGCAGCCAGATGAGGCGACCGGCGTGCGGCAGCACGAGCAGATCCCGCAGCAGCTGGCCGGGCGGCGTGCGCCACAGGCGCTCGCCCTGCAGGATGCGTCCCTCGAAGCGGCAGAGATCCAGGCGATAGATGGCCGCGGCCGGCGGCTGCACGCCGGCGTCGAGTTCCGCCCAGTAGACGACGCGCTGCACCCAGTCGAGGGTCAGGGCGAGCACCTCGGCGCGCATGCGGGCGAGCTTGGCGGGCGGCGAGCCCGGCACGTGGCTGAGCAGCTCGACGTGCTCGTTGACCCAGAGCAGGCGCTGCTCCGCCTGGAGCACGGCCAGGTGCTCGACGGGACTGGCCGTGTGCACCAGCTGCCGTCGCTGGCTCGTGTCCAGATCGAGCTCGCCGATGTGCTCGGCGTTCGCGTAGAGCAGCCGCGGCACCGACTGCACCTCGGGCGCCACGTGCAGCGCATGGCTGGTGGCGCCGGCGGCGATCCCCGTGGCGGCCACGTGCGCCTGCACCTGAAAGCGGTACGTCTCCGCCGGCTCCAGCTGCTCGATGCGCGCCTCCAGCGCGCTCTGGTTCAGCAGCAGCTCCGCGTGCGGCCGCTCGTCCGTGCCGCGCCAGCAGCTGATCCGATACTGGAGCGCCTGGCTGGCCGCCTGCTCCTGGGACGTCCCAGCGCAGCAGCGCGCTCACGTTGGGCGCCGCCTGCAGCGGCTGCGAGCGCCGCTCGACGAAGACGCGCAGCCGGCGCGGCTGCGTCGGCGCCGCCAGCGGCGTGGCCAGCTGGAGCCGGGTCGTCGGGCCGGCGCGCCAGGCGGTGTGCGGCGTCAGGCTGACGCGCAGCTCGAGCGGCGCCTGCGACAGCTGCGTGATGCGGGCGAAGGGCGTGGCCAGGTGGAGGGCGAGCAGGCGCTCGGCGCCGTGCTCCAGCAGCAGGCGATAGCGGACGCTGTGGTTGCCGCCGCTGGCGGCGGGCTGCCAGCGCAGCCGGAAGTCGTCCCAGTGGCCGCCGGGCTCGATGTGCACGCTCTCCGGCGGCACGGCCAGCGGCCGGACGCCGGCATCCGGCCCGGCCACCTGCGTCTCCAGCAGCTGAACGGCGCTCAGCGGCGCCCGCAAGTCCAGCGGCTGCAGCTGCATCGTCTCCGTCGCCGGCGGCTGGTCCGCGTTGAGGCGCAGCAGATGGGCCCGGCTGCCGTCGGCGGCCAGCCAGAGCAGCGCGCCCAGCGGCGCCAGGTGCTGCAGCGTCTGCGGCAGTGCGTCCGTCGCGGCCAGCGTCGCCAGCAGCTGCAGCGGCGCCGCCTGCGCCAGCGGCGTGCGGTACAGATGCAGTGCGTCCTGCGCGGAAACCAGAAAGTAGAGCTGGCGCTGCGCCAAATCCAAGCAGAAGCCGCTGATGCGCCCGGCCAGCCCGTTCACGTGATAGTACTCCAGCTCCGGCTGCTCCAGCTGCCCGTTGAGCGGCCGGCGCGCCAAGTGCGCCGCGCTCGCATAGTAGAGCTGCCCCTGCTCCGGATCGAGGGCCAGCTGGCGCGCGCCGAAGATGGGCAGCAGCTCGCGCGCGCCGCTCAGCGGATCCAGGCGCTGCACACAGTCCCGCCCGAGGTCCGTCCAGTAGAGCTGGCCGCCGCGCCAGTCGTAGGCGACGGCGCCCGCGCGCTGCCGCTCGCCGGCGGGCAGGCAGTGCAGCTGCGGCTGCACCAGATTGACGCACTCCAGCTGGCTGCCGGCGCTGATGTAGAACGCGACGCTCGCGTTGAGCACGGCCAGCGGGCCCGGCGCCGGCGCCAGCTGCGCGGCCAGCGGCTGCAGCTGGCCGCCCAGCTCGTCGCTGGTGTAGAGCGCCCCGCGGCGCGTCGCCCAGCGCAGCCGGTGCGCGCCCAGCGGCCAGGTGCGCGTGGCCAGCGGCGGCGTCCAGGCGCCCGCCTGCCCGGCCGGATTAATGCCGCGCACGCGCAGCTGATACAGATTGTCCGGCTGCAGGCGCTCCAGGCCGAAGTGCGGGCTGCGTATGTTGCGTATGTTGTAGGCGCTCTGGCTGGCGACGTCCAGCACCTCCAGCTCGTAGCTGCAGTTGCGCGCGGCGGCCGCGGCCGTCTGGTAGGGATTGGCCAGCGGCGGGCGCCACGTGATGCGCGCCGCCTGGGCGCCGAGCAGTGCGCGCAGTTGGCGCGGCTGGGCCGGCGCCAGGGCAGCCGGCTGGCGGCGCCGCTCCAGCGGCAGCAGGCGGCCGCAGCGCTCGGGCAGCGCCCAGGCGCCGGACTGGGCGGCACTGGCCTCCAGCTGGAGGCGCGTGCCGTTGGCCAGCAGCAGCTGGCGCTGATCGCTGGCCAGCGCGAAGCTCAGCCAGCTGCCGTCGGGCAGCGGCCGCTGGCGCCGATGGGCGCCGTCGTAGCTCAGCTCCAGCAGGTGCGTGGGCAGCAGGATGTGGAGCAGCCAGCGCTGCGGCTCCAGCTGAAAGTGGGCGGGCGCTGGGAGCGTGCGCAGTGTCAGCCGCTGCTTGGTGTCCAGGTCGAGGCGCTGCAGCTGCTCCGCGTCCGTCCAGAAGAGCCAGCCGTTCAGCGCGTCCAGCTCCAGCTGCGCCACGGCCACGCCCAGCTGCACGCCCAGCCGCTGCGCGTCGCCGCCGTCCGTGCCGCAGCTGAACAGCTCGAAGCCGCGCTCCTCCGCCTCGGCGGCCAGGTAGAGCCGGCCGCGCAGCCAGTCCAGGCTCAGCTTCCGCGGCGTCCACTGGCCACGGCTGCTGCTCCCGTTCCCAGGCAGGCGCAGGCGCAGACGCACCGCGGACTCCTCCAGCAGCTGGCTGTGGATTGGAGATAATAATAATATAATAATAATAATAATAATAATAATAATAATAATAATAATAATAATGATAACAATAATAATAATAATAATAATAATAATAATAATAATAATAATAATAATAATAATAATAATAATAATAATAATAATAATAATAATAATAATAATAATAATAATAATAATAATAATAATATAAATTTGCGGAGCTAAATTTTGGAAACAAAAATGCTCTTGAAAAACAGTAAGGGGGAGTACATGATATTTTCTGAAAAAATACTACCAATTTTAATTTTCCAAAACATACAAAATTTTTAAATGCAAATTCAGTATAGACGACAAACCATGATCAAAATACCATCAAATACGAAAAATCGGTTCAGTTTTGCCAGAGTTAGGGCACTTTGAAACATGAGAGCTAGGATCCGAGAGTTTACATGTCAAAATTTTTATCAATTTTGGCATGATTTTTGACGAAAATTTTGGCCCCTTCAGAATCACTTTTAATGTTGTTTTTTATACTAATTGTGACCACCACAATCGATTAAAATTATAAATTTGCAATTTTAAATTTTGAAAAAAAAAATTTTTCGAAAATGAGTAAGGGGGGAGTACATGCTTTTTTTCCGAAAAATTCAAGAAAAATTTATTTTCAATAATGAATATTTTTGAAATGCAGAATCAATCTAGAGGACAAACCATGGACAAAATGCCGTCAAACATGAAAATCGGTTTAGTTTTGACAAAGCTATGGGCGTTTAACATATGCGGGCTATGGATCCGAGAGCTTTACATGTCAAAATTGTTGTCAATTTTTGCATGATTTTTGACAAAAAATTTGACACCCTCAGAATCACGTTTAATGTTGTTTTTTATGCTAATTGTAACAACCACAATCGATTAAAAATGTAAATTTGCAAATGTAAATTTTGAAAAAAAAATTTTTTTGAAAATGAGTAAGGGGGGAGTACATGATATTTTTCGAAAAAAATTCCAAAAATTTTAATTTTCCAAAATGCAAAATTTTTAAATAGACATTCAATATAGACGACAAAGCATGTTCAAAATGCTATCAAACGTGAAAATCGTCTCATTTTTGAGAAAGTTATGGAAGTTTGAAATTTAGGAACAATGGATTCGACCGCTTTACATGTTAACATTTTTTTCAGTTTTAATCTGCAAGAAAAATCATCACACTTTCGGTGACTTGTTATTAAAGGTGGACAATCGAACAAACAGACGTTAAGACCGACATTTACCTAGAGTATTAAAATATTAAATATATGCTACATTAACTTTGAAAATCCTATTCCACAGTCCAAACATGGGCTAAAAACCAGCTTAAATTTGTTCGAAATGCTCAATAAAATATCAACGGGATATATTTGCTGGTGAAAGGGAGAGTTAAGCTTAAAATTTAAAGAATAACACTTGACCCGGGCAAAGCCGGGTAACTTCTGCTAGCTTAAGCCAATAAGGAAATACTTTGATCACCTCACCTGTGCAACTGATCCGCCGCGTCCAGCAGCCGGCAGGCGCTGCTCGCGCTGCGACCAGGCGACGTCGCTGATGGCCGTTGTGTTAGGGGCGCGAAGAGGACGCGCGTCTCGCCGGCCGGCTCGAGGGACTGCCAGAGGACGGTGCGCCTGCCCGCCAGGAGGACGCTCTGCAGCGGCTCGGGCTCCAGCGGCGCCTTGGTGAGCACGGTGGCCACGACGGGCGGTCCCTCGCCCTGCTTGTTGATCATGCTCAGCGCCAGGCTGTAGTTGGTCAGCGGCTCCAGCTGGGCAAAGACGCAGGCTGTCGCGCTGAGCGGGCAGCAGCTGGAGAGGATGGGCGACGACGCTTTAGTTTACATCCACCTTAAGTTGGAGTTGCAGACTCACCTGCTCGCGGCTGGTGTTGTCCGCGCCGGTGAGGAGCACGCGATAGCCCTCGATGGGCGCGTTGCTGTAGCGTCCGGGTCGCCAGTGGACGGCCACGTGACTCTCGTCCAGCGCCAGCAGCGCCTCAATGCTGGGCGCCGAGATGGGCGCGCCCTCCATGGGCGTCTGGTAAACGGGCGTGGCCGGCGAGTAGAGCACATCCTCGCTGCTCTCGCCGAAGGGCAGCTCAAAGCGAAACTGTTTGGGCGAACAAGGAAGTTAACGAGGATTGCAAGGAAAGACGATTTTTTAATATCGAAATTTGGTTGAAAAATTTAAGGATTTATTGTTATTTCTGATCTAGGCAAAAATTACAATTAAAATGTTAAATTTATGTACAGCTAAGCACCGGTTAGCGACCTAGATTGGAACTGAAAAATAAATCGTTAACCGAAATGCCGTAAAGCGAATAACAAATTTCTCCATACGAAGAGTGAATTTTTGTACATTATTATTTATTGTGAGGCCGCTAAGTGATTATGTGAGGCCGTAATACAAACTATAGACGTTAAACGAAATGGCCGCTAACCGGTGTATTTTTTAAAAATCTTCAATTAAGTCTCTGCATTTGTCTGGTAGCTTTTTGAGATACCATTCAAAGATAAAAATGTTCGCTTGAAATGGGATAAAATGATTTTTAAAAAATTGTCTTTTTTATACTCTATTCACGGACAAACGGAGTATATTGGCTTTGTGCAATGCCCGTCTGTTCGTATGGCAGCTATTGAATCTAAAGACTTGTAATATCGGATATGTACTCCATCAGTTGTATAGCTAGACTTACCCTATAGCGACTGTAGGGTATTAGGGCCTCCAGAATCACGCACACGTAATACTCGTCGCAGTCGTAGTCCGCCAAATTGTGCCAGGCAGCCTCCAACTGCTCCGACTGCTCCGGCTCCTCCAGTTGCTGGTATTGAATGTTGAAGGGTCGACTGGCCAGATAGTTCTCGGGGAACTGCATCGCCCACTTGATGGTCAGCGTGCGGGACTCACTCTGCGTTTCCAGCAGCTAGCTGTAGTCCCCACCAGCTGCGCCATCGCCAGGCGCTGCAGATGCCAATAGTCGCGCTGGGCCATCTCGCAGGCCCCAATGCAGGGCATGTCGAACGGGTAGAACTGCGTGGAGGCCTGTTGAAGATTGGGATAAGGATTAGTTGCTTGGCCCCTTGAACCCCATCGATGGCACTTACGCAGGCCTCCTGGCAGGACTCGATCTCCTTGAGCGCTCGATACCATTGCGCACAGCCCTTGGTGCACTGTAAAAAAAAGAAGTGATTCAGAATTCCAGTTCGAGTTCTGGGACGACGATTAAGAGGATCGAGGACAAAGTGAT